>JAFIDM010012231.1:136041003-136064310 GCA_023159025.1 Thereuonema tuberculata | reverse complement strand
GTTGTAGGGAAGCTTTCTGTTGTTGCCTCTCGGCTTCACAGGAATTTTTTTATTGCCTTTTTGCCTTTGGGGGGTCACTGCCAGCTTGGCCGGTGTCTCTCCCATAGGTTTGCTCCTTTTCTGGTTCTTTATCGGGAGAGGCGGGGCAGGTCTGAAGAGCTAGTTGAATAGCCAAACAGCTAACACCTGTTCCTCCCCGGTAAATGAATCAGAAAAAGGCAATTTGTTTGTTGTTTAATCTGTGCTGAGCTCTTGATATATTTTAAAGAATTTAATCAGCACATATTCTTTTTTATTATGCTTAAGTTAAGCCGTGTTTCTTTGTGTTTTTGTATTTTATTTCTTTTCTCCTACGAGATGTAGGGAAACTTTCTATTGTTGCCTCTCGGCTTCACAGAAATTTTTTTTTTGCCTTTTTGCCTTTGGGGGTCACTGCCAGCTTGGCCGGTGTCTCTCCCATAGGTTTGCGCCTTTTCTGGTTCTTTATCGGGAGAGGCGGGGCAGGTCTGAAGAGCTAGTTGAATAGCCAAACAGCTAACACCTGTTCCTCCCCGGTAAAGGAATCAGAAAAAGGCAATTTGTTTGTTGTTTAGTCTGTGCTGGGCTCTTGATACATTTTAAAGACTTGTTTCGTTTGGAAGGAATCTATTTATTACTGCTGTTTATTGTAATGTGGTTTATTAAGAAAGGCAGGAATCAATGAAGTGAAATGAAAGGTCAGATACCTTATGATATAGCAGATAGACTATATTGTAGACTATATTACTCATCGAAATGTAGCTGAACAGATTCAAAAATACTGAATATTAATATTCAGCTTGCATGGCACATATCGATCTTGTTCGCGTTAACCTAAATTCCTATGACAAGCTGCTTCTAGGCTGAATCAGAGTTCATCTTCATATTTGGCAGCGGGGTCTCACTGGTAAGAGTAATTTCACGAAGTCCCATATGTGTTCAACCTCCAAAGGCCAGGATTTGAAAGAATTTCTACAGACATTTCCACCATATCTTCGTGAAATCCTATTTGTAACTATATCTCGAAGTGGAGCACTCCAGCATTCAAAATGTTGTAATGTATTGCTGCTGTTCAAAATCCTATTAATATGAGCTAAGTGGGAATGTACGTATTTACCGCACATCATAATCCTTTGAAACATAGCCACTCATGCCGCTAGCAGAAGTCCACCACACGATGTCATTGTTTCCGATGTACGACGTTGATAGTAGAGTCATCGGAAAACACTGTTCGACTCAAGTTATCGATCCAAAGTCAATGTTCACGAAATCAATGTTCTCGAGTCTTGGATGCTGCGACGTAAAGGAATGGAATGCTACGACTCTATTCGCTAATGACCACACAGCAAAGAGAGTTTTGATCGGTTAACGTACTATTTTCCGCCGTTATGGATTAATACGTAGAAAGTGTTTCTGAGATCGATCACTTCAACCGGATAAAATGGCTTCTAAAGTCACGCCGAGTGACAGGCCAATCAATATTCAGAAGACGCAATATGTAGACAAATGAAATCAAAATCACCCCAAACACCAATATGCCAAAAATCCATCTTAAAAAGGTAATACAGTCTAATGACGTCATTACGTCGACACTGGAAAGCATAGCAATAAAGACAGATACTTAAAGAATCCTACAAAGATCGTTTTGTCATTTAGTCAAACAGTTTCACAAATTGAAAAAAAAACTACGTAAGGAGATTACTTGATGTATTTAGAGATTTTGAAGAAATGAATTTGATCAAACTTTATGTCGTTATCCCGAATGTCGTTATTCCGAATGCAATTATGAAACGTTTATAAATCTTGTAGGGTAGTAGGTACCATTTCTGAATTTCCTTCTAGTAAGTGAAGCATATTTGTTCCTCTGTTTGCAGTAGCAGAGAGCCATCAAAAACTATTGTAATATTAATAGAATACTTTGATTTTTTTATACTACTTCGTTTAACGGAGATTCAAAACTTAAACTTAAAATAGATCTAGTTCTTATCGGCATAACGCTCGTGTCCATTAACATCAACTAAAATATTATCTTATATTCAAGAAAAATATTAAGACGTAAAGAGGAAACATTCTAAGAACTCAATTTAGCGCCAGTAAAATTATTAAGAAAGGAAAACCAAATACTGCACAGAAATAAACAAAAGAAATAGACATTCTATTTTTGTAGTGGTAATAATATTTTTGTATTCTAAAATAATGTTTTTTTTTTTTAATAATGGCTCTCGAGAAAGAGAAAAACAATCAAATAGAAAACAATCTAACATTACTTAAGAAAAGGAAGCTCATCTTTGTATGAGAAATGAGCAGAAAATATCTCAGAAATAAATAGGTAATTTATTTCAAATTATATCTTCTTTATGTTTGACTTTATTTTCAGATTTTTTTTAAAAACTTTTAAATACAGTGGTACCTCGTGTTACGAACTTAATTCGCTCCAGAACTCGGTTCGTAACCTGAAACGTTCGTAATCCAAAACATTGAAATCAATGAAATAGAGACGATCCGTTTCAAGATGAAACAATCGTTCCTTTTTATTAACATCCGGTTGTTTACCTGACAAAACTCAAAGAATACGTGTATGTGTAATAAATAAAGATAAAGAAAACAACCAAATAAATTAAATCTAAAATAAAAAAGATTTAGTCTTCCGTTTTTACCGGTGGAGATAGTTGATTTTGCCATGCTGTACTCATTAGCGATGTTACACACACGAACGCCATTTTCATGTTTCATAATTACTTCTTATTTACCTCCACTGTTATACGTTTCTGCTTCATATCAACATCACTACAGTTCTTCGAACTCATAATTGATGGGGTTTACAAGGAAAATAATAAAAGAGATAAACTGAACTACGAAATCTTTTACTGCCATGTAGTAAGGTCAATGAAAGTGAAGCTGCGCACGCGTGCAAAACTAAGCTACTAGGCTAGCGATAAGCGATGTCGGTACTTCGTGGCGATCGTTTGTCTCCAACGTTAAACCTTGCTCTCTCTCTAACCTTCGTTCATAACCCGAAGCACTGTTCATTATCCGAAAAAAAAAATGTTCGAAGTTGTTGTTCGTAAACCGAAATGTTCGTGACCTGAGTCGTTAGTATACCTCTACTGTATCACTGTATCTAAATTGCAATGAGAGAATTACTAATTACATATTACGAAACATCATAAAACAACAATTTTTTACTTAAAACATATCATTTCATTATAAGAAACTTTGGTTATTGCTCAAATAATTTTAACATTAGTCTTTCGTTAAATTATTAATTCCTAAGTACGAGTTTAACGTGCGGGAATTTTCTAATTGATAAACTACCATAGAACAATCACATGTTTAAAAAGGAATGTAATAAAAACTTGACATTATACACTATCGATTTCGGCAATTTGGTCTTTTGCACGTGTACCGAAATATGTTACAGAAACTCCGAGTATATAGTAAACAGTCAATTACACAAATTATATGGAAATGAGCTAGAGATGTTGCGAGGCATCGAATGGCCAATCATCTTTGAATTGTAAGAATCACATAAAGAACTATCTTATCTTGTGTAGACACGTCCACCCAATCATCTGGAATAATAACGAATGGTGGTTAACTAGACCATTAATTATCGAAAAACCAGATTGTTACAATGAGACTATCTCTGTTAAAAGTATTTACCAATATACTTTATCTAAACAAGAAGAAAAAACCTGAGATTTAAGAAAGTGTCATTACTAGAATTCCTGAATTTTATTTGAAGCAGCGAAGATTGAAGATTTTTTTTTATTTATATATATACGTAGGTGAAGATTACTGCTCATCTTCATCAGATCCAATGTTGTCCTAACATAAGATGGCGGATGTTATTCTCAACCATGTCTTGTATCGATACTCTACCATTCGTTATAATTCCAGATAATCGTGATGACGATTATGCACGGAGATAAGATGACCAAGGTTTCCTGAAGAGCAGGTCTGGGTGCGGGGACTCGCCTGCCTGGGTGCTTAGCGATTTTCTACCTGGACGATTTAATTATCTATTTAAAAAGCACTTACCTACTAAATGAATTTATATATATATATATATATATATATATATCCGAATATGGTTAACAAAATTTATTCTTCAAATGAAACACATTGAAACGGTCTCACGTTATGATACAAAAACCCGAATGGCAGTTTTTGGCTGAGGCGAAAGGCTGAGACCAAAGGCTTAGGCATCAGTCAAGTAACGACGAATAATCGATGCAGTCCCGAGAATTGTAGCTTTTTTGCAATTCGTCTGCTGTAATAGCTGTAGTTCCTAACCGGGTAAAATAATCCGTAAAATTGGTGAAAATGAGCCAATTGCGCCGATGTTAATGAATAGCACTGTTGTGTTTTTATGCCAAATTCGGGTGGTTTCTACCGCCAGAGCCCTGTACTTCTCTTTTTCCTGGACTCGACAGTACCCAGGGATGGCTATGTCAATCAAAGTCGCTTCTTGTTGCTCAATCACAGTGATGTCAGGTGTGTTGGCTGTAATGTGCTGGTCCGTTTGTATTGTAAAGTCCCAAAGAATTTTAACCTGGCCATTATCCAGGACCTTTTCAACGATTATCGTAGAATCCTCCCATCATAATATACGATTTTCAACGATTGATAACGAACTGCTATTAGCGTTCGAAAATTGTCGTAAATCATAATGATCAATTAATTTGTTATTACGCAAAATCAAAAAACAATTGGAGAACAAAAAATTGAAATAGTTTTAGTATAAAAACATTGAAGTTTTTTAATGTAGTGGAAATTGAAGCTGAAGAATATCAGAGGAAATTAATAATTTGTCACTAAGAAGAAAGTGTTCATCATTCTGCTTTTATTTTCTAGTGTGCATCATTCGAATTTAGATTTGGGTTTTACAGAGCCTCGAATTAGTTTCCGTCTGTCAATACTTATTAATTTTCTATCTCCAACTCAAAAATGCAAAAACCACGAACAGACATACTCTTTTTTTCCAATTTCTCTTCTTCCTTATAATTGTAGACAATTAAAAAAAAATAAAAAACAGACTCTTTTTATGAAAATTCTTTGATTACTAAGTCTATATTGCTTGCCAGTTGCATCCTGGAAAAAAGTGATTTCCAACTTAATAATTCTCCAGCCTTGTATCATCAGGCGAAAACATCAGACTGACATTTCAGCCTATGAGAGTAAGTCATTAAGCCGACAACAGTCTTCTCTTCAGTAGAATGCGAGACGACCATCAACATAAATTCACCAACTTCGGGTTTCTCCAGGGAGACCAAAGCGCCAAACAGATGAGCAACGGTCGTTTCTAAAGCACACAATTGGTCATGTATTCGAAGAAAGAATAATACCACCATACAGTCAACCAGCTGTTTCTGATTACAACTGCGAAAGATCAGTTCAGATGAACAAACACCCGAAGGCCACCTTTCAAAGTTGTTTTATTTCACAATGTAGACTTTTCAGAGCACCCGTGAAGCTAAAGAAGGCGACTAATGAAGGATATGACAGAAAACAAATAATTTGAACGATAATATTGTATTTTTACATTATTATAGAATAATATATGAGTATATCGGATGAGTATATCTGACAACTGTGGATTCAGATGAACTAACTATGAAATGGTAATTAATTAATAATAATATGATTAAGAAAGAATCTTTGCAGTTTTTATTGGAAAATACAATTAATTTAAAATATCAAAACGATTATTTTTTAAATATCATTTTAAATTAAAATTATGTTTAAAGAAAGAGATTGTTTTTAAAGAAAGTTTCCTTCAAAAGCTTCTGAAGGAAACTTTCTTCTTCTTTATCCAGCGTAGATTAAATGCCATTCTGACATGTATTGCAAGCTAATATAAGAGAACTTTAACAACCGAACTAAAGCAGATCGTGACAGATCTTGATCTTAGCTCTGAAAATTTTCCACTAAAACAAATTGGAATGTAATGGACAGTTTTCTCTTTTGTGAGGAAGATAAAATAAAATTAAGAAAGGAAATCAATAAAAAAATATTTTTTTAAATATTTTTTATATATATTACTTCCTGTTATTTTTTTTTTTCAAATGTGCCAAATGAAACTTGATAATCTACAATATATTGTCTTTTATATCAAATTCATTGCCAATAACATCATGGTTCACTTCATAAGACTATTGAGATGAGAAATAATTAAAATCAAAGTGTATCTAATTGCTTTTATCGAACTTAGATAAGAATCTGTGTTTCAAATTCTTTTGATTTGCACTCATATAAAAACAAAACTTACATTAGATTTACATTATTCAGCCAAATATTTATGTTCCGACTGTTTTAGACTGTTTTTTTTGAATAATGAAATATTAATTCTTCATTAGTGACTTCTTAAAAAGAACAAGATAAATACTAAAACAATGTTTTAGTTGGGATGTTTAAAGGTAATTCTAAATTACAGTTGACTTCTATGAACAGAACTACCACTCTTCCAGAAATTCTTAGTCCGAATATCACGTTGTTTTTGTCCTAGAGTCTTCACAGTAAGAGTTTCGAAAACTTTATCATGACCCTGAATTGACAATTTTTAACTATCAAATATCATGGCGATCAGTTCTGGTAGGAGAAATATTTCATTGGATGACGATTCCATATATATTGATACATTACAAAAGGCGACTTCTTTCTTATAAGCATAGAATTTAAATTTTATTTAACTGAATTAACTGTTTGTACACAAAACTGTTACAACTTATCTATCAACACAGAATTTTAAGGAGATCCTAATGAACTATAATCTTCTTTGTCCCCTGTCAATTTGGAAGTAATAAACGAGAATTAATAGAAAAACTAAGCATCTACGGTGAGAATTTTTTTTGCGTAGGGCGTTTTGCGTAGGGCGTACATCGCATGATTTAGGAATCAACAAATGAAAATGTATTTCATTTCATGATTTTAAATACAGAAGTTTTTACCTCTACAACGTAATGTACTGAAAGCTTTTATTAATCCTTCTCTAGGACAGCCATCAACTTACTGGTGACTGAGTAAATCAATTTCAGAATTTACCCATACTATTCAGCTAATGGAGTTTTGATGATAAAAAGTTTTGATTCATTTGTTTGTAGTTAACTCATTAAAAACATGTTCTATTCCATTATCTGTTCTAAATTACGATTTCTCAGAAGTACATTTAAGATCAAAATCAAATAATTTTCTTTGAAAATTCTCTTTGACTAAATTTTCAAACACTATTTGAAGATTTTTGGTTATCGAAGTTTTTGTTTTCAAAGAAATTTGTCTTGAAGAATTTTTCATCTCCATTCCACTTACTTGATGTTCTGTCTGAGTAAATATAAATCATTTATTGAGAAAACCTCATTTGAAGAATATTAAGAAGAATTTATTCTACTTAAAGCATACAAAAGATTTCTTCTGAATTTCGAAGAAGATTACAGTAATTGCCAGAACTATTTGTTGCAATAGTTCTTCAAAAGAGATAGAATCTTGTAGACAAATTTGGGCAATTTTATATTAGTAAGATAGTAATCTAGTCTTAAATTGAAAGAAACTACATTTCCCAGATCTGCAATAGAAAACTTTTGAATAACGGAACAGTTGCGTTTTCGAATTTTTGGAATTGATTTTGTCTGGTGATCAATAGAATAAAATGTTAGAATGAAGAAGGCCTCTATCGTTTGAGTTGCCGACGAATTCCAATCAGAGTCGGTGTGTTTCTTCCCTCGTCCTACCACCTCTTCCTTACCCCGTGTTCGCATTGCAAATCAATACCTCCTCCTGCACTGCCGCAGGGGTGGGGGAGTTCATATCACTTGTGCTTCGTATTTCAATTACATAAAATTCGACCCTCACTATTGACCCGCGAGGCGCTCTAGCTTCCGTTACGATTATCGGGCAGAAATAATCGAGGGTATTTTGGGCTGAGGATTCCATGTATAGACTCAGGACAAATCAAGAGAAAATAAATAGGATTTGGGTGCCACAGAAAAGAGGATTTTCAAATGAAAGGAACAAAAAAAAAAAAAGTAAAATGCGCCCGTCTCATGTTTTTTTTTTCTTTCTCACAGTCCATACACGAAGTTAATTCTCCATTATCAGATTCTCATATTTCAGTATTCAATAAGAAATGCTGCAGATGCAACACGATCGATTTAGTCGCTCGAGCCCGCATCGTTCCCGTTCAACTCTTTCAGCTACAAAGTTTCTCTAATCACATTAACTCACCGTCCAATTGTGAGGCAGTTCGATAACAAATAAAATAAGCTTTCTTTTTCATGTTTGTTTCTTCTTTTTTTTTGTGGGTTGTTGGTGAACTTGAAGAGGAAAACTACAGAATGAATGAGGTGAAATATAGATAATCGATTATCATCATCAGTGATTCTAAGAGCATTTTTTTTTCCGTTTAAGTTTTCGTTTTGTCAAATTGAAGTTAATTTGAAATGGAAAGAGAATCTTTCAAACTTCCTAAGAAGATTATTAAACTACGTGATTGCAATGAATAGCGACAAACCAAGAGTAGTCTATCTTGGGAAAGGAAGTGGATAGAAATAAGCAGCAAAATTAATTCATCCTCAAATTTAGGAAAAACTAAGTACGCATTTTAAATATTTTTTTTTGTTAGTGGGAAGAAAAAAAAAACGCTTTTTAAAAACTGAATCTCTGCTTTTTCTAAACATTCTGCCTTTTTCAAACATAAATTGGTTTTATTAAAACATTCACATAATTTTTGAAGCCTTAATAATTCTAAAGAAGGTCATTAGAATTTCAAATAATATACTATACGGAAAAGCATACTAATTTGAAATATGTTTTGTAAGTATTCAGCACATTTTAAGTGTGAAATGTCAAAACGGAGAAAACTGACATTTCTGTAGAATTTCTCTCAAAATTTCCAATTCTAATTAGGACATCTTCTGATAGCAGAAATACTATATTTGAAAAGTGGCCTACTTTCTAAGAAAGTGGGCTCATTGAATCAGTTAATATGTGTGTATGTTTATCCCTACCTATCTAATAAGTTTTGAATGAAAGCATATTACGATTCAAGGTTTAAATTGGAAATCTTTTCGAAGTGGGTTCTAGTCAAAAAGTAAGATCTAAAAGGCGATATCCAGAAGGGGACATAAGTCAGTAATAATTAAGCAATGGAGTCCATCGATGTATTAAATGATACTTATTAATCCTTTTAGCTAATCCATTGATTAGCCCGATTTCATATGATTGAAATTAATGGACTTCAGGAAATTTAATTCATAATGAAGATTTAATGAATTTTTTTCACAATGGAAAATTATATTGTGTAAATTCAGTAGGAATTAAAATTTGAAAACAAATATAGCTTTTTCGTTTGTATCATTTTCATGATTAAAAAAGAAAAAGAAAAATAAGAACAGCATTTTAAGGAAATAGATTTTAAATATTTTCAGCAATTTGTTTTATTTCTACATTTGCAATGATCATATTGTCTTGCTGAAAAGGAAATATACGGTAATTACAGATCAGCAGTTTCAAGCAGGGAAAACTTTTTTTAGTAAAATGCTTTGGAACATCAATAGAGTTTTCAAATACTTTCTGTTAAAAAAGTGTAAGTGTACATGAGTTAAAAACACGATGGACTATAATGAAGATGTGATGCATTTCACTCTAAATATTAACTGAAATATTATTAATTTCAGGTTTGGTTTAGGTTTACCTCAATTAAAGTTATTTAGAATCCATTACGTGTGGTTTGATCATGTAGCTAGAATACGCAGAGCCATTTCGTGGCTGCATCAAACCCTTTTACGATAAGTGACAGATAATTTAAAACTCTGGGGACAGATGTTCCTAAGTCCAAATTTTATGTCAACTTGGATAATGAAACAAATTATAGGCTTACACATAAACAAAATTAAGTTTGTACCATTCAGTTTCCACTTTCCTCATTAATTTAATAGATTTCACAGAGAGTGGAAAGAATCATCTCTGGGAACAGAGATGATGATTTTATACTTAAAAACAACAAAACCTTTCAATTTCTATATTTAAGCAGTTTTTTTTTTTCTGTGCAAACCCAGAGAATGGCTGTTTTTATACGGAAAGGAAGAAATTCTGTCCCATAAATTCATTAATGATAAAGCTACAAGGCAGGGACATGTTTTCTTCTTTTTTTTGGCAATAAAACATACATAGATTTTACATTTATTGTGACATCATAAAAATAAAAGATGACAATGAATGGTGATGTAAAGCAAAGTTAGATCCGCCATATTGTATAAAAGCTAACAATTAGGAAATATTTGAAATAAGCTGTAAAATACTAGATACTAGATACTATTAGATACTATTTTATCTAATAAACTATCGCCACCCCAGCTATTCTAATCCACTGAAACTAAGAAACAAATGAACTTTTTTCTCAACTTTTATTTGTTATTTGGAGATGCCGGAGTCCAAAGTTTCTAAAAAATTGTATACCTACATTTTTTTTTCATAGTTAAGAACTGCAAATAACCGAATAGTAAAAGATAGTAAAAAGTTGTTCATTCAGTTACGTAAATGGTTTTTGGCTTGTTTTTAATCAAAATCAATAGAAAGGTTTTTACAACCGAAAAGCTAGATTTACACTAAAAATTTTTTGGTTATACAGTTTTTAAGTTTGTCGTGCATATGCATGTCCCTTTACTAGTGTCATAGGGCGTTGAAGCTACAAAACATAGTTTTTTATCGTAATAAACGGTAAGTCTGTTTATTTAAGGATTTGTTTTGCTTATTACCCATATTATCTGGATTATCCGAATTTCGATTTTCCGAATTGCCTTTGGTCCCAGTTAGTCCGGATAAACGAGGTTGTAGTGTATTCTCGACAAATCTTGTTTAATCAAATGACTGCATTGTCAAAATATCCATACAATGGATTTACAATATCCATTTACATGATTTTATCAGCTGAATTAAAAAAAAAATTCTTTTCTTCTGAATTTCAATACATCTTAAGAGAAATATCTATTTCTATGAACTCTGATTGCAGACATAAGTCAAGCTTAAGAATTGCTGGAATCCATTAACGTTGGATTCGATTTCTTCGAAGAATTCTTCCTTAGGAGTTATCAAGTTTTTCCTGCCATAATGAAAGCGTTCTTCTAAATTTCTGTTGAAGGCTCTATCTGCTTAATCTGCAGAGCTTCCTTTCCTTTTGCAGCAATATAAAAAATGTTGATCACTGTATAATCATGATTAGTAACAGTAATTAGTACAGTATCAAGAATACATCTAATTTCCTTATTTATATAGATTTAAATGATGTTTTATTAGACAATTGGGTCCTCTTCATTTTTCTAAAAACAGAAAGCTTAGTGATATTAGAGGTGATCATATGCAGATCTAAACAATCTCATTTAAAGTAGGCATTTTTTAATTATATTGCTTCTTCTTGGAAATTTGCATATATCTTTGTTTTCTTTATCTCTTCTTTCCCATCTTTTAAAACATAAAAGTAGAATTTGTAATAGCATGAGATTCAAAAATTAAATAGTCATAAATTCAACCACTTAATTAAAAAATCAATCACAATTTCAATGAGAAAAAATAAGGGGTTAATTCTAATAAAAAATTTCATTTGATTTCAATGTGATTTGCATCGAATCTATGTAATTATTAGTCAATTTAAATATCTCTCACTTTTTATAAGCTTAGACTAAAGAAATAAATAAACCATCCTATATACTCCAACCAATATTTCGTCTTTAATTCAACATTAAGACTTCTTCATAGATTTTACATCATAAATCATAAAAAAGAATAAACATTCTCTAAATTGAAAAGCAACATTACAAAAGAAAAACAATAATAACATATCAAAACACACTATTGTTATAATAATACCAACAATAACATGTCAAACCTTTGTTACACATAATAAAAGAAATAAAATACAATAATACAAAAGTTTGGAGAAGTGAGGGTTAATTATTTAAACTTCAAAATTTTATTTATTTTTTAAAAATTTTTATCAATGTTTCTCTAAACAATCCTAAAGAAACACCACTAACTTTTATGGACTTATCCCTATTATAGGGTGACAAGGAAAACCTCGGACAAAGTTTGATACGTCCTGACGCGAATGCATTGTACCGTATCCAACTGATTTTTGTTTTGTAAAGTTCCCTATGTTCATATGTACTGGTGTGTGTAGTTTCGATTTATTGCTGATTATGTTTTTCTTTTATTTAGTACTAGCTGTACCTGGCATGCGTTGCAATGCCACTCAAAGACAGAAAGGGCTCGTGAGAAGGGGCCGTAAATATAAGGTCCCAGTGTCGATCGGGAGTGGGACACTTAGGCCCTTGTGTCGCCATCCCCACCCAAGTGTGGTGGACCTGTCCCCCACAGGAGAGCGAATTTTTCTCTTTTTCCAATTGACATAGGGTCCCCGAGAAGGGACCCTAAATATAAGGTCCCGGTGTCGATCGGGGGTGGGACACTTAGGCCCTTGTGTCGCATCCTCCCACCCAAATGTGGTGTCCCTGCCTCCCATAGGAAAGCGAATTTTTCCTTATTTGCAGTTGACTTGGGGGGCCCGAGAAGGGGCCCTAAATATAAGGTCCCGGTGTCGGTCGGAGGTGGGACACTTCAGCCTTTGTGTTGGCTTCTTCCCACCCAAGTGTGGTGTCCCTGCCCCAAATAGGAGAGCGAATTTTTCCTTATTTACAATTGACTTGGGGGCCCGAGAAGGGGCCCTAAATATAAGGTCCCGGTGTCGGTCGGGGTGGGACACTTCAGCCTTTGTGTTGGCTTCCTCCCACCCAAGTGTGGTGTTCCTTGCCCCCCATAGGAGAGCGAATTTTTTACTTTACACAATATATGTGAAATTCTTATTTTAACCACAGGTGGATATTGGATTTTTCAGGGCTTTTACCCCTTTTCAACTCCTTTTGGGGGGTGGGTCCGGGTTCTAAGGTAGCATATCTTTTGCGCAGGGTCCTAAAGAGTAATTCTGCAAAGTTTGGTCCAGATAGGTCAAAGGGCCTAAGAGTGTATAAAGGACAGACAAAGAAAGAAAGAAAGATACATTCATTTTTATATATATAGATGTCCAACAAACGTGGTGCAATTGTGGAGCTGTTTCGTGCTGGAAAATGTCAATGTGAAATTGTTCGTCTGCTTAGCGTGCCTCGGCAGACCGTCTCCGATGCCATCAACCGGTTCAAGGAGCTTGGTCATGATGGACGAAATCCCGGAAGCGGAAGAAAATGCACTGTCAACACGGCCGCTAACCGCCAGAAAATCAAGAAGCGGATCCAGAGAAATTCGAGGGTCTCCATGAGGAAAATCGCTTGTGAGACAGGCATCAATCGAGAATCGACTCGAAAGATAGCCAAAAAGATACTCAATCTCACGCCGTACAAGCTCCGAGAAGTTCAGCTGCTCACCGATGAGAACAAGCGTGTACGACTTCAAAGATGTCGCCAACTGAAGCGTCGGGCCGCAGCTCAGCGATGGGAGCGCATTCTTTTCACCGATGAAGCTGTGCACCGTCGAGCAGGCACACAACCACCAAAATGACAGGAGCTGGTTCGCCGAGGCTCCCGGCACGTCGGCCATCGTTGAACACCGCCAAAATCCGCAATCAGTGATGGTCTGGGAGGAATTTGCGGCAGCGGCAAGACCCCCCTCGTTTTCTTGGAACAGGGGGTCAAAATCAACCAAGAAGTGTATCGCCGCGACATATGAAGTGGACGTTCCAATAAGACTTCGCTCCGGCCCACAAGGTGAAAACGACTCAGAACTGGTGCAACGGAAAACGACTCAAAACTGGTGCATTTTTCCGGATTTCATCTCGTCTGCGCAATGGCCGCCCTACTCACCGGATCTCAACCCGATGGACTACAGCGTCTGGTCGATTTTGGAGTCCAGGGCCTGTACTAAGCGACACAAAAGTGTCGCTTCACTGAAGCAATCTCTGCGCCGGGAGTGGGATCGATGGTCACCAAAGGACCTGCGGCCCATCGCTGAAAATTTTAAGTCGCGTTTGGAGCTCTGCATCGCCGCCAAAGGCGCCCACTTCGAAACCGGTTGAACATACTGTTTGTGTGATGTCCATGTTATTGGTAGTAGTTGTTACATTCATGCAACTTTCGTTTCTTCATAAAATATCGATGGAAACATTTGTCCGAGGTTTTTTCTGTCACCCTGTAAAACATTCACAGCAGTTTATCAGGCAAGATTCAATTATAAATCTTTTTCCTCCATCTTGTATATTATAAATAATGTTCGTAATTGGGTCCGAGTTGTGTCCATAACGTTGACAGTGGTCAGCCCACTCTGAAATGCTTTTGTTATTGGTGCGGAACGCTCGAGTATGTTTCTGAAGGCGTTCGTTCATTGATCTTCCAAAAGTATTTCTTTCTTTTTATTTCTGTATTTTATATAACAAATGTTTCACATGTTTTTATTGGTATTATTATAACAATAGTGTGTTTTGATATGTTATTATTGTTTTTCTTTTGTAATGTTGCTTTTCAATTTAGAGAATGTTTATTCTCTTTTATGATTTATGATGTAAAACCTATAAAGAAGTCTTAATGTTGAATTAAAGACGAAATATCGGTTGGAGTATTTAAGATGGTTTATTTATTTCTTTAGTCTAAGCTTATATCTAGTGATACAGGAGTATTTTTGATCTTTCACTTTTATTTAATTACTGAATTGAAGTAGAATTTGTTTCAGTTGAAGATTTTCGAAGTCAAAACTAAACACTGCAAGGTTTTAAAATAGAGTGATAGATTGTGTTTTTGGTACAATGATTCAATTTATAGATCCCAATAAAGTTAAGAAAAAATTCATCAAATGCTGATAAAAATTCTTAATTTGATTTTTAATTTCCAATTTTCTAGGAGACTTTTTGGATAATCTTACAAATTTAAATAATTTGATAAATTTTATTAAAAAGAAAGCCTTTGCTACTAATATTCCAGCTTTCTCTCGACAAACACAAAAGATTCGTCGATAAAATACGGAGACTCATGCCAAAGCTTCTTTTATATTGTTTGTGAAGGATAAACAAGGTTCTTCGTAAGCACTACAGGGATCTGACACACCACACACTGTGAAGAGATTCTCCTAACTCCTGAAAACGCTCCAACTGTTTCCTCTTGGTTGAGCAGGATATAGTTTTTTCTTTGATAGCAAGATCCAATGGTACATTTCGCTAATAGTGAAGCCTATTGTACAGACTAGGAATAAAACACGGTGGTTATACTTAGATGGTTATACTTGGAAGGACCAAGAGAAGCAAAAGACATGTAAACCACTGGATTCGAATACAATCTCATGCGTATCAGATAATTTAGAAGGTTATGACCTATCACTTTGTTAAGTCTGAATGACATGTGACAGATTATTTTTCAAATTGGAATTCTCCCTCCTCTCGCTCTTTTTCAATAATTACTGTCGATATTAAATTAACCATTATCTTTTCTAGACGATCTTTACCTCACTGTGTAGCTAGCCGTTAGACAATCCTTTACATTTCTAATATAAGATTACAGAATAATTAGTATTAGTAACAAAAAGCATTGTCACAATTCTTAACCGTGGATTATTTCAATAAACAGAGAATGGGCTTCTAAGAACAATTGTTGCTTTTTAACTATTATTTTGAACTGCAGTCAGACTCACACATTGAAATAATTCAAATGTATTATGTTAAAATAGAAGCTAAACAGGAAAATTATTGATTATGATAGGTGAATTTGTAGTTGTATTTTAATTAATTCTAAGTATTCTAATTTTCTTTCATTTACATTTTAAATCTTTCCTCGCCATATTCTTCAGATATTTGACTTATAATAAAAGTCATCTTCTTCTTTCTTGTTAAGAATATTTATTACTATCAATATAATATACAAATGGCGAATTTTCGAGAGCGTTCGTTCTCTCTTTTGCAAGCCTAAATAAAAACAATCTACAACAATCTATAACTATAATAACAATCGCGATTTCATTTTTAATTACAACATATTGTTGTTTGTTATATTGCATAATATTATTACACTTATGTATTATATTTCTAATAATAAATATTTTTACAAGAAAGATGATGATGACTTTCTTTAATTTAATTTCGTGTTTAACTTCTTTGTTAAACACAAAATTACTGATTACTTTATGTAAAATTACATTGATATTATGTTTAAAATGATTATTCGTAGTTGTTTAGCAAATGATAACTTTACAAAAAGAGAAATGGCTGTGATAAGTGTCCTGTTTATTGAACCATTTTTGTTGTTGTCAAATAAGTCTTTTAAATACTTATTTCTAAAAGTCAGATCATGTTTTAGATTAGCATGTACATCCACCATGGAAAACATTTTGCTGAACCTCATCTTCCGATTTCTTTACATAAAGCGATAAAACCCCTTTCTTCCGATTGACATAATCTTTTTTTTTACTGCTTTTTGTTGACCTGACTCTCTGTTTTATGCTTGAAGAGTCAATTGTTCAGAGTATCTTGCGGATTAGATGTTATCCTTGAATTACATCACAGGAGATAGCCTACATTACTACAAGAAACACACAAACAAATAATAATTGAGTTAGACTTTCTAACTCAGCTGCAACGTAATTGTCTAATTAGTTAAAATAGTTTTTTAGCTAAACCAACTCTAACTTTAATGTATGGCCAAATATGTCTAAGATGATATGAAGTTAGCAATTATCATACTAGCTCGTAGTTCCTCGAAAAACAAAGTATTCTTTCAAGTGCATTAACAATACCATTTTACAAATTTATTGAAAAACAGTAATTTTTCAGTCATAGATAATACGTACATAAGAATCACTTTAATCTGAAATTCTAATCACTACCATCGCGAGGTTTGTTGGCGCCCGGGGCAAGATTTCGTCCGGCGCCCCTCCCCCCCAAGTCAATCCCACGTGCATCCACCCGACATTACCCCTATCTGTAAGGATTCAAACACAAACACACAGCGAGAGACGTGATGCGACACTATCAAATACATGTAAACATAATGGCGTTAAACACACAATGAGCGACGCATAAATATATACAACGTAATATTCAAAATTTAGTTATACCTAACTTTAAAAAATATGTACATTGTGTACATTGTGTACATCTAACTTAATTTTTTCAAATTTTGTTGTTTTATTTTTGCTGTTGCCGCGGCGCCCCCTTGGCCGCGGCGCCCAGGGCGATCACTCCGGTCGCCCCGCCAACGTGACTGCCCTGATTCTAATACTAGTGGTGCTGCTACCTGTATATGCTATTTGCAGGGTTATAAATGCGATTATGCACAACTTTTTAAATTTATTGATAATGGAAATCGTATATTCCATTTTTCATATTTTTAATTCATAAAATTCGTTTTTCATTGCTAGTTTTCCAAACATGCACAACTGTAACTTCATCATTAAAACAAATTGAAATATACCTAACTCAAATTTTTCTACTCATTCAGATGTCATATATATTCAGATGTTATATATATATAAGATTCAGATGTTATATGTCAATATCGCTCATATGCTTCAACAACGGCGTAACTCAAAAAACATGATTTTCCAGAAAACGAGTTTGAAAGTTCCGAAAGATAATGAAATGTACTAATGTAATACTGACACAACTCTGTCTCTCACGGTGAGTTTTAGAAGCTCAGATATGTCGTTCTACCCCAGTAAAAAGAACTCCAAAGATCCATTCTTTTTTGCAAACAACTCGAAAATGATTGTTCTTGAGTTATGTCGTTGTTGCAGCAAATCAGCGATATGTCTCTGGCGTTAAACTAAAAAGTTGAATCCAAAGATCAAAAAATATTAACAGCAAATAATGAGCCAAAGTAGAACTGAGATTTAATATCAGTCATTTTTTTCATAATTTCTTCACTGGACTGAAGAAAGACTCATAACTTGAACAACTTTTGTTAATTACTACATATTTAAGTTTCAATTTACAAATTTCGTTATGAATTATTACATTTTTTTAACTGCTTATTTTCAAGTTTTAGATTTCAGCCTCGATTTGAACAAAGAAAAGGGACAAAGATAAGTTGGAAATATATTGATTCTGATGTTTTTAATTTTTCTTTAAAAAAAAAGAAAAGTAAAAAAATACTTACTCTGTGGACACCGAGGTTGTCGACTACGCATGGCATAATGGCTTCCCGCCCTGCAGGAATAGTTATATTGGGTATAGTCTCGGCAAAAGCTGGTTCAGGAGGTAAAGCTGCAAGAAATGAAAACAAAACCCAAGTGGTTATTAACACAGCATTATAAAGTCATTTTATTATAAACATATTTAATTTTTAAAGAAAACAAGATCAAAACCTTTTCGATTCATTTCCATTCCATGTAAATGAACAAATAAGCTGAACAAATTTGAAGTTTGAAGGTTTTCTATTAAGTATCCTTTAGTTTATTGGTTGTATTGTTCCTGGTTCTCTACTCTTTTCGTTCTTTATTTTAACTAATCGAATTTTACTTTTTTTCTGAATTTTATTATCTCAATTACTCATTAATTTTAGTATGGTGAAATGTAAATAGTCAGTTTTGCTAGAGTAACTAGAGTTTACTAATTTATTTATTTTTTACTCCAAATTTAAAAATTCAAGTTTTCAGTAATGCAGAAAGTTTTTAAGGCAAATCACTTTTAGAAATTAACGTTGGAAAATAATATCTTTGTATATTTAAGAAGACTTGCTTACTACAATAATTTTAAGTAAACGATTTGGTTTAAGAATTAATGAATTGTTAATATTGTCTCAACATCGATGTTTAGTTTTGTATTTTTAAAACTGCAAAAGGACCTTAAGTTTGCATATGAATTATTACAACTGTAACGTCACCACAGAATTTGCAAATGGAAAGCAGCCAATGTTTTTGAATTTATAATTACTTATTGGACTACACTCTTATTTCTGAATAATTATAGTAAAAAAATAATAAAAATTACTTTTCAGCAAAGCTAAAAATGGATGAAATCCAAGAGTTCTATACTAAAAGTTCTATACTAATGTCAGTATTTTGGGCATTAGAGAGACTTATTTGAATGTAACACTGAAGCACAGTCCTGTATGATTGTAGCACATGAGTTCTGAACAATGATTTTCTTAAGTTGATTTGAATATTATCTCTTTCAAATGTCAAATGATAAACTGCTATTGATAGATAATTTCTCCAAAGGAGCAATCGTGAACTTTATTGTGAAAACATACTATCTAGAAAAGAAACTGTTTAATAGCCGCTTTTCAATAAGAAGGTTAAAAACAAGGTAAAAGACGAAATACTGTAAGTTGTTTTAGTGGATTTAACCTATGCATACATTACTCATTTTAATTTCGTCTTATTATTATTAAAATGTTTTTTTTCCCGCGTATACAGTAGACTAAAATTTTGAATTATGTGCGAAAGATTCCATATATCGTAGACTGAATTTATCGATATACTGTATTTTAATGAAAATAAGTTACATAATAATTTAAAGTGCTATAGCAAGATAATGAGCGAAAGGATGACTATTTTAGCTGCTCTTGAACTTCAGGTTAGTCTCCCGCGGCCTCCTTTATTACTTATCAATATCCTACATTATTTTCCTTACAAATTTGTATAAAACTTTTTTCCTACAATGCTGTAAAAATCTGTTATTCAGGTTATTGATAATTTATTGACATTTTCCAGAGCCTCGTAAATTCGGCGGCGAAAAAATGGATGTTTGCCCCCGAGATATCAAATGAAAGACAAACTCATCAAGTTTTTTGGCGCAAATGTTCTGTGTCCACCTTGCGTAATGCGGCAGAATTCAAGGCGGTAACCTATTTCTGATCATACGTGGTGTTGCATTTCACTGTCGATGATTGCACTTGCATTGGTGACATGATGTTCGGTGAGGTTAGCAGGAAGTGGGGAACGAACACTCTATTCTTCACGTAGCCCCAAATCTTATTTTGCCCGGTCATTTCAGAAAGTTTTGAAACACTGAACGACAAATAGACGAAATTATTTTTTGTAAAAATATATTAGATGGCGAACGTTTCTATTTAACTGAAACGTAGATTTTAAATGAAATTACACAGAAATTTTGTCCACTCTCATCGGATAAGATAGTTAATAAATACATTTACATAATTTAATAGAGTACGAAGCATTTAAACGAGAATTAAATTCAGTTTTTAGCACTTCTGTATCACAATGTTTGAATTGATAAAAATACAGCAATGATGAGAACGTACAAATAGTGAAAATTGGAGACTTATCCGCAATTTGTGAATTTATCTGTTCAGCATTTTAAAAGTACAAGAGATTCTGAGTAAATGTTTATTTTTTGTTTTTATTAGAAGGTTCTAAACACATTATCTATGTTTTTGATCCTCAAATTGTGTTGTTTATTCTTATATTAAAGATGCAGTAAAGTCGTTTTTATTAAATTATGAGACATCAGAAAGACATTTTTAATTTTCACTCTTTATCCATTTTGTCAATCTTTGCCTATCTGTCAGTTAATCCGTCTTAATTCAGTATTTCAAGAACAAAGCAATTATAGAAAAATATAGTGGAATCATTATATTCAGACTATCAATCAGAATACTAAAATTTTGAATTTAAATTAGCAGCAATATCAATTAACACACCTAATTTCGATCGACTTACTTTTACTTCCTGAGATTATACTCATTAATCAATATTGAGAAAGATTCGACTTGAAGATCAGACTAAGAAAATATTCTTTCCTGCATTAGTGTCTAAAATAACATATGATGCAAAGAATTGGGATACTTACACTTAATTTTTTGAATTCACAACTGTGGAAGGATAGTAAATACTGAAAAAGTTAAAATTTGGATTTTTAGGACAAAATATTTTTTGTTTAAGTATTTTATTGTTTATCAGTTGGATGTTAACAGAATTAGAGTGAAAGTTGCATTAAAGTGTCGTTCAAACTGAAAGTAATTTCTTAATTTTTAAGTTGTAATAAAGATTTCAAAAGATGAATCAATTTTAATGGCATCGAAAGAAAATTAATGGCGCTATAGCAGCAAAAATGAGAACTACTTGCTTGTACAACATTGGTTTTTCTAAGCAATAAACAACAAGCTGTAAGGCTAATAACAAGCAGAACGAAGTCTTTTGAGAGCAATATGAACAAAGAGTAGTGGTATTTTGATAATAGCCGAGGATTCAGAATGTATTATTAGATATATTTTTCTTTCGTCAAAGCAGTAAAAAATAAACAATTCTTGTACTGAATTTTTAAATATTTGAGACTATTCTAAGTATTCTTAGAAATATTTTTTTTACTTAAAATGACATTGTCCTTATATTATATGAGTTGCATTTAGCTTAACAAATCTTTCAGGTCGATGTTCTCGGCTGTCAAGCCACCCACATTCACCAGTAATCTAGCTTAACAAAAGTTCATTCTTTAAAAATGGAAAAAGTAAAAGAATTTTCTTTAACTTGATTCTTTAGCATAAAAGAAATTTTATTAACTGAATTCCTATGTTACCATATTCTGAAATTAATAACAATACATTTTAGTTGTGATTCTTCTTGAAGAGCCTAAAAGGAAATCTAAGATTGTATATATCAAGCGGAGAAACCACTAAGTTCAGTCAAAAGTGATGTTCATTTAATTTTACAGACGTTTTTCTATATTTGAAACAACTCCAGCAAAACGAAAATGATTTACTCGAGTTCTGTCAGCTGTTGTTTCTAACGCAATTTCATTTTCTGTTCCACTGCATTTAAATTGAAGATTTCCGACACAAAATCACAATAATGAATGTCTGACTTCAGGATGAGCAAAGGAGCCACCAGTACTCGTGGGTCGCTACTGGCTGGCTGGTGAATTTGAATGCAGTCACAACCGTTAATTAGTGATGAAAGACTGACTCAGTTCAAAATTACCTGTCAGGTAAATTCCCAAAGCCGCGCACGAAGACTTGCTTCTTCGTTAATTGGGAAATTCATCCGGACGTGCGGGAGTTGTCCCTTTTGCCCTCCAGGCGTCTTTCCGCTAGTTTTTTTTTTTTCTAAGTCGACCGTCAACATGATAAAATTAAGATTTTTTTTTTCAAATTTTCATTTGTTGTTCGAAGACACGAACTCGTGCGATATCATCGCCCTGGATCCGACAATCAAAGTACTACCAGTTCTTCCCTTGACGATTCAGGGAAAATTGGAAGTGGAAAGCCAATGTGAAAATATCTAAAGAATGATGGAAATTTACTTCGAAAGAACAATTTAATCAGTTTTACTTTCAGATATAAATAATGAACAAAATGTAATTTAAGTTAAAAATAGTATGTTCGTTAAGACTATACTTTAATTGATACAAAGAAAAGAGTAATAGATTAATTAATCTCCCAATATACAACGGAAAAAGAAATAATAAGATAGCAACACAATGGAATTTTTTAGTGCCTGTTTACAGCGCCCGATGTATAAACTTAGGAGGCACCACTTACTTTCTGCAATCTACACATATAAACTGCTAATTTTTTGCTAAGCTACACAGGTAATTGATCTTGGTTCATGATATCAATTTGTATATTTGTGCTCTTGTCGCTGCATAAGAACATTTGTGTTCTTGTGGCTGCACCGCCCGTCAATTAACTGCCATGGAAATTTAATTCCCGCTTCTTTCAACAGTGCTTTCTTTCACGTATTGAAAAGTTTAAGTATTTATCCATTTATAAAATCAAAAGTCACTTTTTCTGTTTTGTGATTTGCAGGAATCAATGTTCGACTCGTAAATTGTTCCCAGATTTATATATAATGAACTTTAAAAAAGAGATTATTATCCAAGTAAAAGCGTTTATAACAGCAATTCTGTAACTGAATCATCTGCATCAGGATATTTCTCAAACTTTAAAGCAAAGAGAAAATAAACCTTATATATTATTATTCAAAGGTGTTTTTATGTGGGTACGCCGTATCTCCCTTAATACTTCATCAAAATCAATGATTGAGACATCATTTCGAAGATTACTTTCACCTCTAATCACGAAAAATAAACAAATTGTTGAAAATTAATGTTTTCGTTAAAAAAACTGTATTTTTAAACACCTTTTTATAAAAATGGAAAAGGCGCCATCTATTGACAATATATTGAAACAATTATTTCTCAAAGTGGTTTTTCTGTTGCGAATTATTCGCACGGGTCAACTAGTTTTCTTATATTGATATTCAGTTATTTAGATAAGCATAAATAAAATAAACTTTAAAAACTTCAGAATTATAAATAATTTAAATTAAATAAAACAAGAAATGAATTCGGCACAAGTTTAACCAAATTGC
>JAFIDM010012231.1:136002638-136040603 GCA_023159025.1 Thereuonema tuberculata | reverse complement strand
GATGAGTCCCAAGTAGGACGAAACGGCCGTTCCCGATTCCTTCTCGATAATCGAACCAGAAAAGCAATTTGGTTAAACTTGTGCCGAATTCATTTCTTGTTTTATTTAATTTAAATTATTTTTGCGGCACGTTAAACTCTTTTAACTTTTAAATTATAAATAATTATGACCTGACTTTTATTTCAAAGTCATTTATTTTTAATTCTTTCTGAATTTGATATTGGATTTTCAGAATATCTTCATCAAATTTTGCGTAGCAACTGAGGGATTGCACTGTTTTTTATGGTTGGAATACATCGTAAATTAATGAACAGATGAATAAAATCTTGAATATAGACTATATATTTTTTTAATTTTAGAAACACAATCTAAATTTGACTGGAAATGACAAAGACGTATCAGAAATATACAAACCCAACCTCCGTATTAATAGGGATTAAATGTTTATAAAAGATAGTTAATGTGGATTAGAATTGAGTCAAAATAAATTAATTTGATAATGTGAAAATTTAAATTTAATTCTTTAATGTTACTACGAATTTTATAATCGTTTTGATGTTATCTTGGTTCGACTGTGAATGAGATACCTCTTTTTTTAGATGAAATGGAATTACATTCAGTAAGAAATACTCTTGAAAGCAGACTTGTAAAAAGTTTTATATAGGAAATTAGGAACTATGGATAAAGCTATGGGTTCACATTTCTCTCAGAGTAAAAGTATCCTAACCGAATAATAATAATAAAAAATATAAACTACGTTGATTTCTGTACCTCGAATTTTAGAAATACCTAATATGAGGAGCTCCTCATTTGATTGTCCAATCATAAAAAAGCCACATCAACCCACTACATTTCCAGTGAAAACCAGGACTCTTTACTTAGGTCAAAATTAGGTTTTTCGTTTGAAATGTTTCTAATTATAGCTGATTATATAAAATGTGTGGAAAACTTTGGTAAGTTTATGAAGATGTAAACAACTGAAGAAAAAGCCTGAGTCATAAGAAATATTTAAAAACAAAACAAAAAGAACGATCCAAAACTAAAAGGGAAAAAAAAAAACCTGAAGAACTTTTTTTTTTTTGTCACAAATATTCAATTGGAATAAAAATAACTACAAAGCAGTAAAAATGGAAAGCCTCCTTTTCTTTTTTTAAAAATTGGAGCCTTTGTGGGGAAATGGTTACATAATTATTCTTCAAAATATTGTCCATCGCTAGCCACAACTTTTTCTCATCTTTCTGGCAGCTACGGATTCCGCGTCGAAAAAAACTGCTCGTCTTTTGAATCTATCCACGAATCGAGACAATTTTTGTCTTCTTCGTAAGAACGGAAGTGCTGCTCAGCCAGGCCATGCGTCAGCGATCGGAATAGGTGGTAGTCGTAAGGGGCGATGTCTGGAGAATACGGCTAGTGGGTTAGGACGTCCCATTTCAGTGTTTCCAGCTAGGTTTTCACAACCTGAGCAACATGTGACCGAGCGTTGTCGTGCAGCAAAATCACTTTGTCGTGTCTCTGCTCATAATCCGCCCGTTTTTCCTTCAATGCTCGGCTCAAACGCATTAACTGTGTTCGGTAGCGTGCATCCATGATGGTTTCACCCGGTTGCAGCAGCTCATGCCGAGCTGGTCCCACCAAATACATAGCATGATTTTCCAGCCATGGATGTTTGGCTTGGCCGTCGTTGTTGATGCATGGACGCGGTATCCCCACGATTATTTTCGCTTTGGATTATCGTAATGGATCCACTTCTCATTCCCAATGACAATGAGATGCAAAACATCCTTCCTTTATTTGTCGTTGGAGCTGCTGTTCGCAAGTGAAAAAATGCCGATCAATGTTTCTTGGCTTCAACTCGTATGGCACCCAGTTTTCCTTGCTTTTCCATCATTCCCAAGGTTTCCAAACGATGTGAAATGGCTTGATGAGTCACGGCCAATGAATCTGCAAGTGCTTGTTGCGTTTGACATGATCTTCGTCCAATAATGCCTCCAATTCTGCGTCTTCAAACTTTTTCACTGGTCCGGGACGCTCCTTGTCTTCCATGCCGAAATCATCCATTTTGTAGCGTTGAAACCATTCGCGACACGTTATTTCACTAATAGCAGCCTCACCATAAGTTTCTACAATCATTCGACGCGCCTCAGCCGCAGATTTTTCTGAATTGAAGGCAAAAAGCAAATCCTCCCGCAAATGACACTTATTTGGCTCAAACTTCGACATATCCATACACAAAAAAGTACATGATGCCGATAAAAATTCACAAATCTAATGTGAGGAGTAGGTGACAGATGCCTAACCACACCATGTGACGTTTCTGATAAGCCACTTCTGATCAGCATTTACTGCTAGCGCCATCTATTGGGAAACGACGGTTTTCCATTTGTAATCCTGATATTTATTTGATCTTATAAATCAATCCAACATGTTATTCATTATGTCGAACCTTGAATAGCAAGTATAGTTGTAATATTTTTATACAGGAAAACTTCGTTATTCGTGTTTTAATTATGATTTCGTATTAATGAAATCACAGAAATTATGCAAGGGTAGTAGACCATAGTTAAACTTTAAAAATTAATTCCCACACAGATGATTCATTCAGTGATATTTCTATATATTATAATGGCTTTTTAAGATATCTCAAGTCTCGTGATTCAGTGTACAATTTCAAATGATTCAGCAAATGTTCATTAAAGTCGGAGTTTGTTCTATTGATTTTTGCGACTTTTTGATCGTCTTCCAATTAATTTCTAAATCGGTTTCCAATATGTGTTCATGAATAATTCTTTCCAAAGACATTCCCCAAAGAAGTTAATAATCAAACAGGCAATCTTAATATCATTCAATCCCTTGCCAATCGAAGCCTAAAGATAGAACTGAATTGGATTTGATTTAACTGCATATTTTTAAATTTCTGCTGTGTCGTTTAAACTTTGCAATTAAGGAATTCTTCATTTCTTTCTTAGCATGGGAGCTTCCACTGACTTCGGGTTTTGGAAAAAGTCAAACAATTGAGGGAATGAAGAAATCTATTTTTCTTCCAAGTAATAAGAAGACAAGTTGCGTGTCCCTTGGGTTGGTTGTCAAAAACTCTAGAGCTCTTCTAAAAAAATCCATTTATATGATATTATGTTGTTGAATGGAACATTCCATAACGTTGTCAGGACCTTTGTGCTTTGCCAGCAGTTAAATGAGTAACCAAAAGCATCTCATGTTTTTTTTTTTGTACAATATTCTGAATATTAATAAAGAAAAATATGATAGTAATGTAGGAGATCTATTGCATCTATTGGTTTATTTGATTTAATAGGCTTTTTTGAAACAGAAAGCAGGAGGAGGTACATTAAGGCAAACTTGCTTCTAAAATAAAAAAAAAATAAAATAAATAAAACAGAATAAAACAAGTAGCCTACAACTCTAACTTATCTACAACTCTAACTTAGTCCTTGACAATAAGAACTAATGTTGCAGCAAAGAAACTTTACGAAACATTACGATAATTTAATCAAAAAATCCCTAAAATGCTTAAAAAAATACAAAGACAAAAAAAATTATTTGACAAAGAGTTGTGTTGAAGGTTTCGACACATAACTTTGTATTTTAACGTTAATATATTAATAATTTTCCAAAAAAAGTATATTAATTTGAAAAGCAAATATAAGAAAAATCACGGCATAATTCGAAATAATATAAAAATATATCTAAAATCTAATACAATGTAAAGTTCAAACAAAATTAATGCCAGATATTTACTAGAACTTAAAATTGCCAAGCAAGTGTAAAACAGTAGTTATTTTTTTTAACTCTTACAGCTGCCTTACTGGAAAGCTGCAAGAAAAACTTCTCACTTTTTGCTCAAAAAACCTGCTGTTTGTTCTAAATACAGTATGATCTAAAAAAAACGTGAAATAATAAACAAAATTTTGAAAACGTGAAATAATAAGCAAAAACATGAAGTACAATAATGTTCACGGTTTCATGCTCAAATTGTTCAAATAATTGTATTTAGATTTTTAAATTCATTAAAAGGCTTGAAAAAGTTGAGCCTATTAGGCTCAACGAAATATTGCCAGGAGATGTAAGATTGGAGTTATAAAAGATTGATGTTTTAAGAACTGTTTTAAGAAGAGTTTATTTGTTACAGTATGATCTAATTTGAGACAGGTTTTAGAAGTAACACGATACCAGCGCCCTTATTAGACAGAAAAGTTTACTTAAAAACTATGATACTGGTAACTTCACGCTGAAATCTGAATGTCCTTTGTTCGTGGTTTCCATGCGCCGTCTCATCACCACCTTCTCTTCTGCCAGGATCTGTTTTTCCCTTTTCCTTTATCTCTGCTGGTGAATGAGTTGAGAATTAATAGCAAAATTAAAGTTAAAAACCAACTTATTGTTACTTCGACGCATAATATATATTAATCGCGATCTCAACAAGAGCAAAACAAGATTTGCCACATAAGTGTAAAACGATGTCATTTTGCAACATAAGCTGTAACTGGCAAATGGCAAGAAAGTTATTATTTTTCTTACATTAAAAGTAATGATGCTATTAAATAAGTATGAGACCCTTTTTTCATTATCTTTAAAGAAACTCTTAATTAAACACTTTCCCTTTTCAACAGAATCATATTTCTCTGATACATACCAATGTATTATTTCTAAGGCTACTAATTGTAATTAAAAAGTTTCAATATAAATGGAATCTTAATAAAAATCTTATATTTAACAGTCAATTCTTAATATGCTAATGCTCTTACTATATTCAGGAGAGTATATGTGATATGTAGACATCCGTAATTAGTTCTTTTAAAAACCTTGAAAAAGGAAAGAAGGTATACCTTCCGAAAATTTGCTTAATGAATATATTTTGTGGAATATATTTTTTGTGGAGAATATTTTGTACATTTGTTAATATGCTAATGCTTTTCCAAAAATGTGTATTTTTTTAAATTTTAAGATCAAATTTTAAAAAACAAATGATTTTATTCATTGAAAATATCAGCATTATTTGTACTAAATTTATGAAAATACATAAAGTGCAATCCATAATATAGCGATTGTTTATCGTGCACACAATATTTGTGTACACAATGAAATATTGGAAAAGTTTGGAATAAATATTGGAAAAATATTGTTTATAAATATTAAATAAAAAATTGGATTTAAAATAAAAATGTAATTATATAACTCATGTAACTTTAAAATATGAAGTTAATTATTAATCAAAAATAAATAGAAGAAAAACCATATTTTCCTACCATATTTCATGTATACATTATGAATCTTAATTTTTATAATTCAATATTTCGAGAAATCTTAATTAAAACTAGGATTCATTGAAATACAATTGAAATTTTCAATAAATATTAAAGGCAGAATATTGGAGCACAACATTTAAGTAGTTAAATACATAATTTAAGGCCAAAGTTCCTTTTCGATCTTTACAACTTTAAATTTGAGGTAACAAAAGTTAATTTACAGAGTTGGAGGCAAAGTAAAATTTTAACAGTCAGTGACTGAAAGGACTGTAAAATTATATTTTGCTTTAAAATTGCTCTTAGATTCAGGGATATTTATCGATTTAGGATTTTCATTCATAAATATCTGCTTTCATTATATTTGTCAGAGTAATGGCGCACGTAAAAAAAAAAAATCTGTATTCCTTTCCCCTCTTTTTGATTGGAGGGTTTTTATGGCTTTTGATAACCGGAAAGTTAAATGCGATTTTCGAGAGATTCGAGGGCCGTCGTGCTTCTCTTTGAAAAGTCTGCTGCTATTAAGTGAAGACTTCAAAGATTTTCGTTTACTTGATGTTATCTGTTGCTAAGATTCCACCCCGTGATGCTCATCAACTCCGCCCATCTCCAGTAGACAAGAACGTGCTATCAAAGGTTCCCTGAAGAGCATGCCGTCATGTTTGTGTCTGCGCTGCGATACGGCGCTTGCAATGACGAAGAGATTGAATTTACGACGTATGCCCCGACAGATGGGGTCTTTCCCGCGAGGATTCACACACACAGCGGAAATCCTTTTTGCCGGAGCAACTCGTTCCTGCGGGGGAGACAGGCGATTTCAATGGCCGATTTGATTTTTGCGAATAACCATTGCCAACACACTTCGCATTCTGGCTGACTGTCTGCCAGTTTACTCCACCCACTGCTGCCGTTAAAAAAAGGCCCAACAAAAGAATCGCTTATGATGTTCTTTTTTCCTTGCCGGTGCTAGAATAGAAAGGAACGTATAAGGTACAGAAGCACAGAAACCAACAGTTTTTCTCCCCTTAATCAACCCAGCTTTACAGTCCATTTCCATATATTTATGAAAACTCCTTTATGTACTTAATGAAAGGACTTCTTTGGCAGAGTTGCAATATTTCCAAGGCTTGCAGAAGTTTTGCTTTGTCGGCAGTGCTGGTAATAAATATTTACATTTAGAAGCTACTGCATTCAATTTAAGGTTAGCTTTTCTAAAGAAACAAATGTATTGTAGTACGTAAAAGAAAACCAACAACTAAGGTACACAAAGTTGAAAATTTTCCTCATTTAACTGTGTTTGAAGAAAAATATTATCTTATACTAGTTTTACTACTGAAATCAAGATTTTAAGAAAGATTTGTTTCTTTGTAATGTACGGTAATGTTTTGTAAGAAATTCAAAAAGAACTTTTCAAAATCAAACTTAAGAGAAATATGCCGCAATTATATAAGATGTTTCAGAGATGGTAGACAAAGCAAAGACATATGGGTTCCAAAAGTCATTTTGAGTCGAAAACGTTCTACGGCATTTTATTGTACGGGCCGTAGTGTTAAAGTTAGGAAATGAATGCTTTGGGAATGGTCCCTAATCAAAGAAAGCTCAGTTTCGGCCAATTTCAGCATTTTCTTTAATTATCACGATATTTGTTATCCGAATTGCTTTTGTAATAAATATTAACCTTATTTATTTACACTTCCTAATGTGAACTGAGCTTTCTTTTGCATTCATTCTTTCCGAAAGCATTCATTTCGTAACTCTAAACTACGGCCCGTAAAACAAAATGTCATAGAACATTTTCGACTTAAAATGACCTTTGGAACCGTATCTCTTCGCTTTGTCTACCATTTTCGAAACACCGTGTATATAGAAATGTAGCAGAAGGAAAACCAAACTACTTTTTTTAATATCATTAATTTGTTACGAATATATAGAAAAAAATGCAATTTTAATTAATGTGTTAACTGTTAAGATTTATTTAGTGATTTTCCTGTCTTCAAAGTTGATTCACTTAAGCTCAACCAAAATAAAAATTAAAAATTTACGTGAAAATTCAAAAAGTTAATTTTTTTTAAAACTCAGATTAGCCTACTTTTGAATGATCGCGGTTAAGGCGTTTATTTGACTTACTCTAATATGTAACCTTTTTCTTACATATGGGCTAAAAGTTTTTCAATATAGATTAATCAATTGAAAAAATTCATTGGGCTCGTGTTCTCAACTTATTCACTGACAGTAAAGTAAAAAAAAAATGATTTTTTTATCTAAAACAATTAATCTACAAGCCCAATCTTTTACGAAATTTACTAATTAAGACTCATACAGAACATTCAGGTACTAAATTTTATTATTCCAAGCATATTAGAAGAAACATTCGTTTAAAGTTTTGACTGTATCTCTCTGACTCGTTATCTCTGCAGATTTCTCTAAATAGGCAATTCTAAGATTAGAATTACAAAATTTAGAATTGCAATTACTTCGTCGTTGTACAGATAAGACATTTTTGTGCTTTCTGCAATCTTTTAACGATGATAAAATTTCTTTGGTCATTTTTTAAGGTGAACAATTAAACGATGATGTCATTCATATCATATCAAATTGCAATTAATATAACCATGACTATTGAAATGTTTTGGCTTTAGTAAGTATAATGGAATATTAATTACAGCAATGTAAGAAACGACAAATTCTTAAAAAAATCTTTATTTAAAAAGCTTTATTTAAAACATAACCATCAAGATATCTAATCTTAAAAAAATAATTTTTAATTCGTTAGTTTCGTTGTCCACCGGATATTTTCCCGTGATTTTCTTTATTTCTTTTTTATCTTGCTAACAAATAATTCTGTGTGAATCATTTTCAATTCTAAATAATTCAAATGAAAACCAAGTTACTTATAACATAAAGTGATATAAAGTAATCTCCCATTAAAACATCTATTGCTATTCATTGCAGAAATGAATTCGCAATCGAATTGACAAATCGTAGCCCACTGAACTGATAGCAGCAATCGAACAATCAATGGGAATTAACAGTACATGATTTCATTCCACACATCAATTATAATTTCAGATAGAAATCATTACGAACAGCGAATTAACCGAAGCTGAAAATAGGTAAATATTTACCTTTGTTGACATCTATCGATCACTATATGGTTTGATTAATTTGTGTGCAAAGAGAAATATATAAATCTCTGAAACTATCCACGGAATATTTATCTTCAAATATTTATCTTCAACAAATCTTCAGTTAATTACAAACTTAACTAGTTTGTAATTTTCAAAATTTGACTTAATCAAACAAAGCAAAAAAAAAAAAATAAATAAATAAAAAGATGAAAAAACAAAAAGCTACGATGGCTTATTTATTATGTAATGAACAATACTGAAGGTCTATTTTTTTTAATGAATCGCGAAAATAGATACTGAGATTAATGGTATCAACACTGAAAGGAATGAGACACTTCACAAGAAAGTAAATGTAGACGAAAATTCTCTAAAAAACTAGGTTACATAATGATCGTTCTTTGTGCTTGACAACGAATAAATGAATATGATGCACTAAAGCGAAGAAAACTTGTAACCAATAGAAAGAAAAAAAAAAGAAATTCTATTATCTTAGGCTTCTTATCTATAGGCTTACTTTGTATTATAATCAATAGAATGCTCACATTTGAGACTCTTAATAGTTAATTAAAATTTTAAACAGTTTTGAAATGACGATGGATAATAGACAGTTGAAAAGCTTTAATGATGACGTAAATAAATAGAAAGTACTGTACATGTCAGTTCGTTTGGGCAATTATAGACAGTTTGTTTTTCATAAAGTGTAAGATTTTAATCAGGTTCAATCTGGATCAATTTTTCCAGTGAAAAAAGTATTCTTTTCTGAGCGAAAACTTATTAAACAATAACATTATCCTTCTTATTCCTTACTAATATAAACAAAAGAGGAGAATCTATGGACATAGTCTCATTCAGCTGGAGAAACGTTACTCCAAATACAAGTATATTTTAACGCTACAACTCCGGGAGAACTAATGTTGTCAAAGTGGCAATTATGAATCCTTACAGTTTTAACTTGAATAGGTTATGTATTGTCGGATATTTGCTAATATGAATATAAGCCTCATCGAACTTATACGATTTCATGATGAGTCTGTAAAAATATTCCTGATGCTTCGACAAAACTTTCAAACTTTATCCACAAGTTTTGTAAAATGTTTGAATTAATGAAGTGAATGGTTAGACTCAGATTAAATCCTTGAAATTTATTTTAAGTGTCATTTATTGGCATAAACTAAACTGGAAAAAATAATAATAAAGGTATGCAATTTGTTTGACAATGTTAATTAGGTTTAGTTTTAAACCTACATCTTAGTTTTAAAGTTTTATTAAAGAAAAAGCGAATTTCCTCTTTAATTTCCAAAATTATCAATTATTACAAATCTGAAGCCTTAAGAGAAAAATAGATTTAAATATAAAAGGTTCATTTTGTTAATCTTCTGAAAATATCTATTTGATAATAGCGAAATGGTTTCTAAGATAGTAACGGCTGAAAAAAATCTTTAGACTAAGATAAGTAAAAGTTTGTATACACATTCTTCTAAACAAAAACTATTAGATCATTAAAAGGGCAGCTTTTAATTAATTTTCTTATATATTTTTTTTTGTCTAACTTAGACAAAGAAAACTCTTTAAATATTCCACGAAAAATTTAACCTTTTAGGTTTTAAGGGATATATTATCGCAAGGGATATATTGAAATGCAGATCATTTATTTAAGCTGAGTTTAACTAATTAAGTTTGAATTTTTATTAGACAAATGAAAAATAAAAGTGAAAATAAAAAAAATAAACTTGAATATCTTTAAAAAAGTTTTTTTTTTTTTTTTTTTCTGAAAATTCGCGCTTTGGTAAGAGAAGAATATTGGCAGACCTTCAGGCCATAACAACCCCTAAGATATTGGAGTAAAATGCCCCAATGTAAAATATCGAATTCATATCCGAAAATTTCTTTATTTTTAACCAATCAGCAGAAACTCAGATGTGTTCGAATACAAAATTCCCGTTTTCGTCAAGTTCTTATAATAACAGTTATATAATAATAAATAAATTCTTTATTTAATTTGGATGCTTTTTGTAATTAGTTATGTGCTCAAAACTTAATATTAGAAACTTAAAAACAGTATGCCACTTAGAAATATTCTATTTAATTGCCAAATCACATATTGATTAAACCACAGAAAAATTTGAGAAATAGTATGTTCATGAAGCATGCTAAATGATTGACCTCATTCAATAAAAGATCTAAACATAAATCTTTTGATTTTCTTAGTGATAGATCTGACCTGCCCAGTCTTACAGATGGCTTATTTTTTTTTCTCCTTTGTCTAATCAAATTAACTACCTGTAATGAAGCACCACTCAGTTTTTCTTGTTCTTCGACGAATTTCATAAGGAGCTCTTTTATTTCGCCGCCCAACAAGCTAATTGGCCGGTTTATTAGAAAATAAAACAAGCAAAATTGCACAGGGGTAGGCAAACACTCATTAACTTGCGCTCTTTTTCTTTTCTCTTCCACGATTTCGAGAACAGATGCCAGACGCGAAATACAAATTACCACCATATCGGCAAGAGATCAACTGTAGATGGGATTGGTTCAGTTCAACGAGAGCAAAAGGGGTGATGACATAGGCGAAGGAGAACAGCAGGTAGACGTTCATCCCTCTAACGTAATTAACCCGTTTATAATCCCTCTTAATAAGCTTTCAATCCTTCTTTGAGAGTTAATCTCTCATGAGAACTACGCTAAGTAATTTACAATGAAAATGCCAACATGTCTTTGTCCTTGTCGTCGAAGAAACGTTAAATTGGCGGGAGAAATATTTAAGAAGACTCAGAACGGAGTCACAAAGTTCCGGTAATTAAATTTCACTACTAGAAAATGATGCCTTAATTTTATTAAGAAAAAAATTGTTTCCCTGTTGGGAACTGAATGCGAAGAAAAAGATTCATCCGAATGCAGTTAATTTAAGAACTTGTAGAAGAAACTACTACTAATTAAGGAAACTTTCTAATCCTGGATTCTGTCTCTTCAAAGAAAAGTAGGAGAATCCAAGCAAATCTCAATAATTTAAATAAATCTTTCCAAAATATTACTTTACTTTTCAAATGGGATTTACGTTTCCGATAAAGCTAAGAAAAGTTAAAACTTAAAATTTTTCTCATAAAACAAAGTTCATATTTACAAACTATAAAAGAATAAGGAGACAATTTAGTAAAACAGACAATGACTTCCACTTTACATAAAAAGATACTTTGCATAAGGCACTTTTCTATGGCAATAAGGAATGTAAGGAAATTAAAGCTTTGGCCATCTGAGAATTTGTGATTAGTTTGGTGCTGAGATCTCTAGCTTTCCTTTATTGATAAAGGATTCGTAAGATTTTTTTAAGCTTTTTCTTTGTTCACTCATTAAAAAAAATCCTTAATGTTTGAGCCATGCATCTTCTATGTGAATAACTATAAGCTTGACTATGACGTAAGTCGTAAAGGGAAATGGATAAGTTTTGAAAATAATCAATAGGTTTTTCATGTTGGGGATTTGTAAAAAAGTAATAAAAATAATTATTGAAATATAGGTAGATATAAATATTTAGATATTTTAAAATAAATATGTCTATTTTGAATTGAAAAAAGAACTCAATAACTGAAAATAAAATATTGAAATTCTTATAGTTAAAAGGTTTTACGTGTGTGAAATCAAACAGTGTACATATAAATCTACAATACACTTAAAATAATTATAAAAACTTTAAAAAACTTTAAAAAAACCGTAACATGTTTCAATTAGCTTTCGCTAATCATCCTCAGACGGAATGAAGGAGAAGGAATTATTCAAAAAATCCAAAACGAACACCAACTTTTAATTGGCTCCGCTCGTTTGAGGCGAACCAATAATCGTGAAGCGCATGAGTCCAATGCCATTTTACTAATGGAAAAATTGATCTATTGATAGATGGACTTCTTTATTTCATCCTGCAACTTTTGTTATCAATAATACACTTTATTTATATTATTTTTTAATGTGTGCGGGTTGAAAGAATCTTTTGTGAACGTAGTCAATACTTAAAACTTTTGCATACGATAAAAAAATCAAAAGCTTTAATTCATATCTAAAAATCAAAAAAGATAATAAAAGAAAAATACTTAAATTTAATAACAGTTTCAACCTCCTCCGACTGCAGCTTATCTTCAGCTTCTTCCAAATAATGGTTCTCAGTAAGAATTGTACGATTGCTAGTGCTTAATAAAATTTTAAAAAAATTCTTGATGTTTTGGTTATTTAGCCCGAAACTTCTTAAGTGATGAATCACAGGGTTTGTTGAAACGTTAGCTGAGTTGATGCTTCACAATAACTATAAATAAACAAGTCTACAAGTCTGCAAAGTAAACTAACTAATTACTTGTACTCATAAGTTATGAAGAATGAACAATCAAGTGATATTCTGGAATAAGAGAATTTTGAGTATCTTGCGTTCAATGATACATTCACGTTTGGACTGACGATTCCAGTACCGGATTTTAATGTGCAAACAACACAGGATCTTTTTCAATTGACAATGTATGTAGTCATTTACAAGAAATTATTATCTAAACCATCTATTAAATAACATGACACTTGTAATTCCTTTTTTAGTCGTAAGTTATAATGGAATAAGCGAAGAAGAATTAACGAGAGAACTTTCAGTAAAATGTTTTCTGGAAGCTTTATTGCATTGAATAATTTAGTTTTCGTTTTCAGATAACAATAAGGTATAGTTAGATATTAAGAATCTACTTCATTATAAAGTAAGAAATAAGCTTCAAAAAATACGATTTATATATAAATTATAGCAGGAAATCATAGCTTCGGAAACGTTAATTTCACTGGATTATCTTTATGCTGGAAGGTCAAACTGATGTTAATTGGATGAAAATATTCCATCTTATTACTAAGCTTTATGTCACTGGTTCAGCCTTAGTTATTAAGTACTTTAAAATAAGTAGCATAAATATTTTCTGTTGCTTTTTATGTAGTAAATAAGGAATGATAAGTACAGTATATCCAAGTGTGTTGATATAATTTATAATTCATTGCTAATTACACTGCGACATTGCTCTTCTTAATTCTTGCTTAACGAATTTGTCGAATCTCATAAAGAAAACCGAATTTAAATATATTCAGGCTCTTTGTTTATAGAACATACTATAAATTTTTTAGAGCAATGAAGTCTAAATAAAATCTTAATGGGTTGATCTCCTGTTCCGTCTTGCTAGTAATGCAATAAAGTGGTCATCTTCAACATTGCAACCTTTTAATAGATATCCTGACGACTCTGGTTGTTTAGAATTGCTTCTATAACGAGAAGATAAGAGAATGGTAGACAAAAAATATGTTTGTTTCAGATATTGTTTGGACAGCCTCCAATTTTTTAACCATGTCTCTGTAGTTTCAGTTCTGCAAATATATATATTTGCAATCTGCCCCGTATAATGTGTAATAAATTCAATTTCCTTTTTTTTTTTTCATCATTCTTGATTATTCTAATTTGATAGGTTTTCTAATATCCAATAAGTTTTCTAATATCCAAAGGGTGAAATCCTCTAACACAAAAGTTAATTATGATTGTTTGACTATTCTTTAAAAACTAAACAAAGAAAAAAATGCAGAAAAATAGAAGTCTTTGAAAAGCGGATAATAAAGAAAAAAATAATATAAAAAAATAAAGATTTTGCAGGCTTTGCAGAAATTTGCAGAAATATAATAGAATTTTTATTCTTAATTAGTTGAATGAATATATTGAAAATCAAAATGCAATGAATCCTTAATTTAAAGGAGTTTCCTTATTGCAATATCTATATCTCATATTTATTTTGACAAATTATAAATCCATTGGAATAAAAGAAAACTCAAGATGTTTCAGTTATGTAAGGAAGTAGAGATCGATATTTTCATTTTAGGTGAATTTTCTTGAAAGATAAGAAGCTGCACAAATACTTCCTACAGCAAGATTATGTTTGTTTATAGATTAATCGAAAACACGGAGATAAGAAATGAAGAAAACTGGAATTTGATCCCCAAAAATATCAAACATGAAATTACTTTGATTAACTGAAGATTATGCAACTAAATCGATTTCTTGTACTAACAAAAGAATGCTAGAATGACACTGGATTAACACAAGATTTAAACAAGAAATCAAATACAGATTTTGAAATGTTTTCATTATGAAGTAATTCCAAGCAGAAAATAAATATTTGATGAATTAATGAAACTTTAATTTGGAAAAAGAAAAGTGTGGCTTCCCCGCGTTGCAATCAGAACATAAAATATTCATTACACTTTGCCTTAGCCTAATTTTTGGGTGTTCCAAGACTTTTTTGTGAAGCATCACAATTAGTCTCTTACATAGAAATTACTTTTTCACTCGTGGCCGATAAGTAATAAGTTTTCTAAGATTTTTTTCTCATCATTCTAGGTACGAACCGTTTCTGGGACATTACCCGTCGGAGGAGGATGTTATCCAAATAATCGAATATCGGCCGGACTCTTAAACAAAGTCGATAGTAAGAAAAACATTGACTACCATTTGTTTCAATCGAAAAATTAATCCATAAGAAACTTATTCACTTCACTTTATTTTAGCCCATAGTAAATAAAAAAAATAATACTTTACAATTAAATTACAATTTATGAAGTAAGTCGTAAATAAGAAACAAAATCTTTTTTTTTTATTATTAATCTCCTGAATCCCTGAAATCTTCCCTTCTGATTCAGTCCATCTAATAACTTTTCTTTTTGCTACATATATTGTATTTCAGTTTGCTTTTATTCTAAAGATATAGACTGCATCTATCCACAGTATGATTTAATTTTATCTCAATACTTAATATAATAATGTTATTATATAAAATGTACTTATGCCAGTTTCCAGGCCATGTAAATTTTTATTAAGTATTTTATGTTTTGTAATCTGTACAACATGATTGAATAAAACATCAGTAAAAGTTTAACAAATTTTTGTTAAAAACACAAAACTTATCTCCACATCTTCTTCATTGCTACATTATTCAAGTGTGAAATTTATAATTAAAAAAAGGGTGAAGTATTTTCAATAATTTCATTTCTTTTTTCTATAATAGGCTCATGTCCATTTTTTTATTTCATTGACCATTTGCATACATTTCTTTAATATAATTTATTGCTTCTCAAACAAAAGAAACAGAGAAATTAACTTTGAGAACGTAACTCAAAACCACTTAAATTAACTCTAAAGGTTTAATTAATTTCCCTTCATACGCAATTTTTTCTGTTTTGACTAATATGATTTAGCTCTTTTCCAGCTTCATTTAAGAAATTGTTAAGTCCATATTTCTTATTTATTACAAAGGGATCTGCTAATCTTATTAGTACTACTTGAACTACCAAGGGGCATTAATTATTAACATTTTAATATTTCCTCTTTCACATTACTGGATGCACAATCAGATCGTGCTGGCAATGTCTCAGAACACTTCCAATTAAGATATAACTATTTCTAAAAAATCCCTAATTCAATCACAGCATTCTTTTGAAACTTATATTTTTTTACAACGATTCATATATAATTGCTTAATGTCAAGAAGTAATAATTATTTAAATGGATTGCTTTACCCAAATTCATATAAGGAAATGCTTTAAAGGAATTGCTTTCGTTCTATTTGAGAGATAAATAACGAAGGTAAATGTTTCTTCAAAGTTTATAGTGCCATGTTTTTCTATACCTACACATAGCTGAAAAATTTTAAATTAAACTAGTAGTAGTGAAAACATTTTAAAACTTATGCGTAATAAAGTAAGTGCAAATTCAAACCATAAGATCTCAAAATGTCAAAACAATAATTATAAAAATATTTTTAGGTAATTCAGGGCTTTCATTAACTCTTTATTTGATAAATAAATTCAAGTTGGGAATTTAAATCTCTACTCTTTATTTAAAAGAAAATATTCCAAGATAAGATAATCTTGATAAGATACAGTTAAAACTTAACCAACAACGGGATGATCAAACAGAATATTACATAATATTTTTATTATAATTTCTGGTCTTCTCATTTTTAATAATAAAATAGCTTTACAGAAGCGCAAATTTCGGAATTATGAGAATTTATGGGGCCACATTATGACATCATCATCATAGCCAGAAACTGTAAGGTAAATATCAGAGACTTCATTTGTTTTCACTTCATTTTATATGCAAAACTCGTTAACAAATTCTAAATTACCACAAATTCAATTTACCAAGGTCAAACATGAAGAAAGATTTAAGTAAACAGAAATACAACTCTGGTAAGGATGTTTTTGTAAGTCGGCAGACTTTGTTTGTTGTTTCTTTAATCCATATTTTTCCCAAATGCGATTTTTTTTTAACAATGCACGAGCGAAAGAGGCTGAATTGTGCAAAGAACAAGATATGTAATTGAAAACAAATCATTGAAATTAGGATAACATTCATATAAGAACGAAGGAAACATCCGAGCCCCCGCCCCCAGGTCGAGCGATCGTATTAACCGCCATCGCCTTGACCATTCGGCTGTGGCCGAACGATTCGGCAGACTTAGTTCAATATTAAGAAATGTAAAGCATAATGAGAAGAATGGCTAAATTGAAGCTCTGAACTTGCTAACTACGAACGAGAGTTCTTTCTAAATTATTCTTAGCTTTAAGATACTAATGTCTTATTTTATGCTGTAAGTATTAACGTCTAAGATGTGCTATCATTCTTATTGTATAGGAATTGTAAGTAGTTTTTTTTTTTTATTATCAAAATCCATGCATCGACTTCTGTCCTAATATCACAAATTTTTATAACTAAATAAAAGAAAAAGTCATTGTGGATGTTTACCATCAAAACAAAATATATCCAAATTGAAACTTCCATTTTATTTTAGAACGAACTTGTCACATGTTAAATAGTGCGTAGATAATCGGTGACTAAAGCTACAATTAAATAATTCTACAAACGAGAAAGACATGTTGCTGTTTACCATTAATCTTAGACATCATCATCGCTGCAAATGAGTCTTAGACTTGGATAAATTATGAACGACATCTGAGTGAAATTCATGGTTTAATTCTCTGAAGAGATGATGAGATGTTTGCGTGAGTTGCAGTAGAGCAAAGGTGTAGCTACAATGAAAAGATTTCTTTTTTTTTTTCATCAAGAAAAAATCGGAACAGCTCGTCCTCTATGAGCATTGACAGAAAATTCTACAGCTCCAAGTTATAATCATTGGTTCTAGTGGGAATTAATTCAGAAAACTTTGTTTTTTGAAGTTTTGCGTTAAAACTGTGTTAATTATAATAAAAAAATATAAATATGCATTAAATTTTTAAATAGACTTTACAATCGTTGACTTGGAAATTCAAAACGATAAATAATAAACTCAACCTACTGGAAGTGGCTAGAGTAGATATTTAAAAATTAATTTTTTTTGTTAATTTGACAATTTTTGACAGCTGACAATTTTTTCGGAATAATTGAACAAGGAGAACAACAATGAAGAACTGATCAATTTTATATTATTAAATTCATAAACTAATAAAATAATGGAAAAGAATCCCCGATCTAGTATTAAAAAGTGATCAATGTATTCGCGAGTTCAGCCCTTTGAAAATAAATCAATTCTTTCATGACGTAAATAGATTTCAATAGCTGTGTTGAAACAAAAAAATTACTTTATATTATGAATTAAACTAAGAAAATTGCATAACAAAATCACTTTTTTGTGTTCCTGGATTTTAAATCTGTGTAGCTAGAGATATCCTGATAAATAGAATCAATTCTGTTATAGGAATTCTCATCAGTAAGTATTTGATATCAGAATGGCTATTTACGATTTTTGGCAAAAAAGTGATAAATATGTTACGATGTAGAATTTTTGTGAATTTATTTGTTTGTAATTAATCATTATCGTATCGTTATGGATAATCTAAAGCTTTTTCCACTTTTGAAAATGATAATAGCCGTCATTCAATCAATACAGCATCCGCAAATGAATGCTCAGACTGGAGATTCCAAACTGAAATGCACAATCATTCTAGAATTATTTTTCAGTACTTAATTTATAAAAGGTTGTTAAAAAATTTTTACAAAGATGATATTTTAGCAATTTTTGTGAAATCCTACAATGGTAAAACAAATAAAATTTCAATTAGTAGATTAAAATTAGTGGGGTCAGTGGTCCAGTGGTATAGGCGATGAGCTACGGATTGCGGATGCCGCTTGCAATTCCGTCGGAAGTCGGAAATTTTTCTCTGGCTGTTTCTTCTCCAGAGAGCTACTAACGCTCACTCAGCACTTTGTAACACGTGGACCGGGAGGCCGTCTTTAACCTCATCTAACCGATGGTCGCCAAACTGTTTTTGTCAATATCTCCAAAGCCTCCGAAAGGGTCAAATTGACCTATAAAATGGGCCTTTTAACCGAATTTTAAAATTAAAATTAGTGAACTTAAAAAAAAATATTCAAATAACGTCATTTGAAATTTTAATGATTGACAAAGTTTTCAGTCAAAATAACAAAAATAATTGAAAATGTTTGGTCATTATTATTATCATAATTGCAATTTGTTTTATTTCCGTGCTTTTTCTTAATTTATACATAAAGATGAGAATTTGAAAGTTATTGTCCCACGTTCAGAAATAATTAATTTTTTTGTAGATGGAAGGAGAGAACAAGCAGTCTGTAAAAAGATAACTCTTAATCAACTTTGCCAATAAATGAAGTCTTTAACTTATATTTAATTTGTACAGTGCTTTAGAAACAAACAGTAAATGGAAAATTAAAAACGTACATTAAAATAAAATTGTTCGGGATCATAACATTCTTTAACGTAATGTGTTTTTAAGTGATGTTGCAAATAAATATTTGATGAGTTTATAATGTTCCTTTTGAATTATTAATATAAATAAAACGGAAAGTAAGTAATGGAAATTTCTTTCTGAGTTCTTAAAGAAAATCAAATTAAATTAAAAAATATTCTCTTCGAAGTAGATAAAGGCTTTAAGAAGCTGTTTCTGTCCAATTACAGATCGTTATAAAAGTAATGGATTCCTATTATTAAAAAAAAAAGAATACAATTAAGGAAGAAATTTCAGGAGTGTCATATTTTTCATATAAATAGAAATGTTACTTCATTACAAAGACAAATACAAATCTTGAACTAAAGACATATTTTTAGAGGCATATGTAGCCACTTCCACAGAAAGAAAGTATTGATAGAATTCTAGCATCTACGACGCAAAGAATAATTTCAAACATAAAATGATGCAAAGATAGAAAACTATCTAAGATGAATCAGTAGATTTCAAGGAATTGCATGAATCGTATAAGAGATTACATTAAACAGGAGGGATATAACATTGAGAAATTTTATAGCGGGGGTTGTCTCCTATTTTTTCCAGAATTTGACAAACTTGATCCTCTTTAACAACAACTTGAGCTCTCTTTACAGTAACATTGTTTAGAGACACTGAACATGCAGTTAATAAATAACCTACTTCGACACATCATCTTAAGTTGCCCGCCACGAAATGTTGATGCATGCTTCATTTTCGCATATTGGAAATTGGTTGCAAGTCTTCAGGCCAATGTTATTTTAAAGGAATTTATATTATTTTAATGATATATCGTATCATTACGGGTGAAGTGTCCTGACATATGGGTCCTGGATTGCTGGGTGGAGAATTCAGATTCAATCCAGGTAAAGGTAAGAGATTTCTTCTTCGGATGGGTCCTGGGATTTCCCGAGTTTTTGTTTTGTAAAATGGAATCGGTATTCTTTCCCAGAGATTAAAGAGAGGAGAGCTTTCGACTGATCACACGCTTTCTCAATTGTTCCCGTTTGACCAAATAAAAGTCTTAGCCTAGGACCTAGTATTGCATTCTTATCTGCATCATTATGGACAATCTAAAATAATTATAAAACAACAACAAACTATAGGAAATCTTCGAAATCGCAGTTTATTCAAACTATAGCAAATATTCTTCAGCCATTGAAACATCAGTAGATGAATGTTCACATTGGTTGCTCTGCTGAAGTTCGGTAATTAGAACATCAGAATCGTTGAAAATTTTATTTTTTTATGGTCATAAACAGATATCAGCAAAACATATAAATTCTATTTTAATTTTGTTACACACTCATTCCGTTATTCACTAGCAACACTCGGAGCCGTATTAAACTAGATTTTTTTCTAAAATTGAAATTACTAAAGAAATACGAAACATTTTCGATTGCAGGAAAAGTTAATTTCTTTAAAGTAACAGAAATATATTTTGATGAATAATTTTAATGTGCAGATAAAAACTAATTAAAATATTAAGACCACATTGCACAAAGCAAGACAATACACATTTAAAATTTAAAACGAACATTTCTGAGTTCCAGAGTTCAGACCCTCTCATCAGAATGCCTGACGAGAGGGTTCGAAGACTGGAATCCAGAAACGTTGCGTTTTAAATCTTAAATGTACATTGTCTTATACACATTGTGCAGAATGTTCTTGGTATGTTACTTAACAAAATGTATCTTTATTAAAGTAGCACTTAATACTGTAATATTTTACTTTATACTAATCGAAAAATGCATTTGGTCGTCACGCTAAAACAATTGCTATTCTTCAGCAAGATAGGCAGGGTCTGATTTATTAGTAAAGCGAATAGTAATTACGAACAACAAAAATTCAATTTATAAGTTAGAATTTTATTTTTAAATTTTTCTTTCCGAAACAAAAATGATAATAATGAAATAATTTTAAATTTAAAATAGCAATTTGAATAATAACAAATGTCAAGATCCCAAAATTATATTTTAAACATTTTATACCATTCTTTTCTCCATTTTATTATATAGTTGTATTTAATTCTTTAATGTTCATCCATTTGTGATCTGTCTTCGTCTTGAATCCTAATGATGCTGACTGAATCTTGAATTTTTTGTTCGCTAGCTTTCAAAACTTAATGGTAGTGACGATGTAGACAGCAGTTCGTCAAGAACACCTTGTTGAAGAGGTTTATCGCCAAATCTGTCAGGTGACCCTAATTCAATTCCACTTCAGTTTTATTGCAATCAGACCAAGTATTCGGAGCCTCGCTTGATGCACCAGTACAGCGCGAATTCTTTTGTATTGCTCCTGTCTTCTTTCCTTCGCCCAATTCTCTTCTTCTTTTTTATATTTTCTTTTTCTCTTCTCCGCTTCACTTATTTCCTCTCTCTTTCAAATCTTGTTCATCGGCCTTTCTTAGTCATCCCTAGAAGTTGGTTTCTTTCGTAGCAGCGCCAAATTCCCCACCCCCTTCAAATTCTGTCTTATATATATATATATATATAAACGGGACACAAACTGGCGAACGAACTTTTTATTATTTTAATAGCCAAGACTCCCCCACAGCAGCTGTGACCCGCGTAACAACCGACTAGGCCGTTTCCTTCTCCCTATTCTCCACTTCTATTAAATCAAATTCAGTAGCTCTGAGCCTTTTCCTATTCCCAAAATTCCTCCCTTTATAATAAACCTCGAAAACGTTTAAGACCAGATTTTCATCAATTCTTCCTAGCAAATACATATAAAAGCATTTCATTACCCTTATATCGATTTTCTATATTCTGATATTAATTATTCTATTTTCGATATTTTTTTTTTCTTTTCATTTACATTTTCATTTACTTTTCTTGAATAATATTTATTCAAGTTACTGAAAACTTTTTATATTACCTACCTAAAATGTAATAAAAACGTATTATCTTTACTTTATAATCTTGAAATTTTATTATTAAGTAGGCAATACTTGGTATTTCAGAGAATAATTCATTGTCTAAGACAAATTTTTAGATTTGAATGAATTCCTGATAAGTAAAAGAAGAAGATTATAAAAATCATTCTCTTGTAGAAATCTGCTTATAAGTTATTATTAAGATTAAATTAGTTGTGCTGATAAAAACATAAACGTTGTACAAAAGACGCTTTCTTAAAACTTAGTCAAAAAGACATTACGGGGAAATAATTATTTCCTTATTATGCTTAGCTGTTTATGAAGTTTTAGCTGCATAGAATCATTTTAATGTAGCAATAATTAGAAATTATATACTGGCAAATTTCATTGATTCATGTCTAATTGCATCCCAATTTTAAGATTCCTTTAGATATAATTCTATCTTATAATTTATTGTGTGTAGTTTAGTGAGCCACCGATCCAATTTGGTGTAGGTTGGGCTGCTGGCTGGAAAAAGATGGAGGTCAGAGAATTTTCTCCAGAGGATTTTTCTCCAATTAAATCCTAGGGTTCACCCAGCCCTCCGCAAATTGGAGACCGCGCTTATTTTCCAGGGCAAAAAAGCAGTTGGACTGACCAGTCGACCATATGGTTGGGAAACTGTGGAGATTTACACCTCCATCGTTCTCTAAAGGACCATTTTACTAGGTTTGTAAAATAGGACTTTTAGATTAAGATAAATCTTATCTTGGCTTAAATAATTAAATGTAAAGTAATTTTTCAGTTGTCAGTGATATCCGTGTTTTACTTCTATTTATTATCATTCACCGTTATCAGTAGATCACCACCTATTTAAAGAACAGAATCCTGTCATTCCATGTATCAAACAATTTCCAATTCATTTGATGAAAAAAAAAAAAGGTGTCTTTAAAAGAAGTTAGCATAAGGCGACACGTCAAAAAGGGATTTCCAATGCAAAGATTAACATTAGTTTCTGAAACAACTTTTTCCATAAATAAAAGGAATTTTTGATTTCAATTCCAAATATTCTTGTTATTCCTACTTCCTCTCCAGATTCATTTTCTATCTATATTCTTCATCCATACCATCTGTCGATTATGCTCTTCTCTTCAACAAAACGTCTCTTTTCTGCAACCCTTGAATGATCGATTCTGAAGTCTTTGTAGAACTTGAGCAACTTTTGTCGATCAATGTTTAATTTGGTGAAGTGACGTTCCTCCTTCTTTCTCTTCCCTCCGCTCCGAGGCGAGATCGCATAACTCCGGTGGAGTACAAGAAGGAAAGAAGGACGGGTGATAGAAACGGAACAATGATTGAAAGAAAGCCTTCGAGCTTACAGTGAGATCCGTAATTGCCCCTCCCAAATAGAAATTTCGCAATAGAATTCTCATTATTGGTACATTAACAGTTTTCCATTTGCGTGAACAGAGGTTTATTCATGCAAGAAAACTTAATTACATCGTAAATTCGTGAGAGCTTTTTCAGTTAACCGTTCCTTTCATACTGAGCGCTGGTGCGATTCCATTTCTGAATGGAAAAATATGGACAAAACGTAATTTGAAATCTTTTTTTTTGGGGGAAGTTAAATACTCCTAGTTCCCTCTTCAATTATTAATTTTTTTCCCTAAGAGATGGTGCAATTCTGATAACCGTATTTTACTGTCATTGCTACCATTCCCAAAGCTATAATTACATTCATAATTGGTATGATTTAAACGAGGAGAGAGTTTTGTGATATAAGTTTTGTTGTAGGAGACAATACAAAATAAATTGCATTTTCCTTCTTCACTCCTGAAAGTGAATGACCTGTTTAAAATATTTATTTCATTTATTATAAGATGATTAAGTGAAATTTAAATATTACTTTTAAGGTAAGTGGTATTAATTAAATAAGATGTCGAAAGAAACTTGAATTTTCCTGTAGAGACAAACTTTAATTAACTCTTCTGGAAATTTCCAGACATATTTCTTTTTCTAGTTTGAAATGCAGGAAAGTTCCATCTTAATAAAACTAAGAAAAAGGCTTGTAAAGCATGATTTATCCTTTCTTTTATATTTTTCTCCTCGCTTTTATAGTTCTCTTGTACATCTCATCCGTTAATTAAAATTCTTTATTGCTGTTTAAGCAATGTTGCAATGGCCGAAGAGATGGATGAGGGGATTCGTTCTGAAAGGTTTGTAGGTCGTGCTCAGGCCCAATGAATAGTCCTTGGAGAATGATTGATCTAAGAAACTAGCATCCTTTGCTGATGTGGGTTTCTGAGCTTTTATCTCCATTGTGCGAGTAAAACATACAAATGATTTCGAAAAGGAAGCTTAATGATGGCGTTCATTTTATCTCAACGGACAAAAGCAACACAAACAATTTCAAGAGTTGGAAAGGAGTCTGCTATTATGAGATTCAGAGAAAAGACGAAAATCTTGAAAGACTAGAAGAGGCTACTTTGCAATGGCATTCAAAAGTTCCAACATTTGTTACAAGACCATCTGATTTGTACCTATTCAACAACAGATGAAACATTACAAGACATCCTTCAGAAACTCAGAATAATTACTTACGAATTAATTATTAATTTTTTCACTAAAAATTTGCAAAAAAAGTGTTTCCTTTTCTTTTGATTTTTTTTTTCATGAATGTCGATCTTTCCTTCTATTAAAAACGTTACTTAAAATTTATTAATTTATTAATACAAGATGGAGACAGTGTATCCCTCAATAACTAAAAGTAAGAAAAAAAAAAACAAGAATCAAATGTGGAATTCATTTTCTTACTTTTAGTTATTGAGGGGGTCACTGTCTCCATCTTGTATTCTCAATACCTCCCCTCGTACGCCTTTTGAGTCTTGCACTGGCTGATTAGCTCTGGCTGAGGAGAGCCTAACAAGCTCGAAACGGCCGTCCCAGAGTATCAGCTCGACTCAAAATGGCATTCTTAGGTGACTTAAAATTAATAATTTGTCTCAATTTCAAGAAAATGATTAAGCAAATTAATGCTATTATTTTATTCATTATCTTGCTAATTGTAAACATTTTCAATTAACATAAATAAAATTACAATTCGATTCAGCAGATTTTTCCTTAAATTACATAATTTGTTCACAGCATCTTACTTTCTACACATTTTTATCAATAAATTTAAAATAAGGTGCCAATGAGAAGATGTACAGGCTTTGGAAGAGAATCAGAAGCACATCGAACGGTGCTGCATCCCTACATTGCTCTTTCACTTGTTTGCAATTGGAAAAGAATAGATAAATATTCGCTTATATTATTTTATCTATCCAATTTGTAAATAAAAAACGATAGATAATTGAATAATAAATTAAAAAAGACTTTTTTTACTCTCCATTATTTTTTTTTTCCTTTTTATGTAAAATTAAAAAAAAATTTAGGGCAGCACAGATTAATTTCTATAATTTCCAGTAAGCTTGCAATACAACATTAACATACAAAAGTTCATTAATAACCTAAACTGCCATAACTAAATATATTTTAACTATGATTTAAAGAATTCAAACCAAATTGTCGAGTTTAAAAGGCTGGATTACTGCAACAAAGGAAACATTTCTAATATTTTTCCCTAGTTTACCATTATCTGGTACAAACGAAAACTCTGATAAGACAGTCGCTTAATGTTACAGAAAACACACATTTTATTCTGCGATTCGTTGGACAAAACGTCAATTTTAAAACTCACAGCAAATTTTAAGTAGCTATAAAAAACTTTATTAATCAAAAAGAAGATGAACATTTGATTAAATTCTAATGTAAAAGAAAAAAAAAACATGCATTTTAAATCTTTTTATGGTTTAAATCTTGCATCTTTTTTTTAATATCAAACGATTACTGGGCTGCAATCTTAAGATTTAAATTTAATCACAGCACAGTACATAGATGTGGGCCCGGTAGCCGAGTGGATAAGGACTTTTGGTTCGAGGTGACGGGTTCGATCCCCGGCCTCGGTGGAGACCGAGGATTTTTCCACACTCCATTCTCCTCCAAACGGGTCCTAGGGTCTACCCAGCCCTCTGTCGAATGGGTACCGGGAGTTATAGGCGGGCGGGCGTCGGTTTGACCATCCGATCTCAACGTAGTCCCATTGGTCAAGAAACGCCGGAGCCTTACTTCCCAAGGACCTGCAAGGCCTATTGTGGGAACCCTTTAACATTACATAGATACTCAATATCTTACTTAACAATACTTACACCTGGGAGGAATAGGTAACAAATTTTAAATTAGTCAAGCTTTTAATATAGTCTTTTAGCTGTTATTTATAAATTCAGTTTTGTATAATTGCTTATGTTAGGGAAAATATTTAGAATAATATTCTCTCATGAGCAGAACAAATTGGGGGGGGGGGGCGATCCCTGCAACAGTATTTCTAAATGAAGCCTACCTGATTAGAAAATGGAATTTAAGTATTTTAATATTTTATATTTCATATAATTCAATTAGTATTTTGATGTTTACTTCCAGAAATAAAAATTGCTTTTTAAATTTCATTTTGTATTTGTTTATTCATTTCTAAACTGGTTTTTTTTTAAGTGCTTAAGTATCATTTAAAAATAACAATTTCCTCTTAAGTTAAAGTTATAGAATATATATTATGCTATATTTAACCACTTCTAAGTATATTCAATGAAAGCGCACTTTAGGATATAAAATTTGAATCGAAATCAGTAATAATTAATTCTCTCCGAAATTTGTAATGTTTCTATTATTAATTTTAACCTTGAAATGGCATACTTTGCATGGCTTTTCAGCGTTTCCGTTGTACTCACATTATCTTGTGAAATTTATGAGACAAGGAGCGCAAAAGTTGATACTAAATCCCCTCGGTAAGCAGGTTGTTTACAGTTTCTAGGCAAGGATGTAATTTTTCCTTAGGTGTAAAGATCCCTCTGCAAATCCAGAACGCCTTAAAACGAGTGGGAAGCTGCCTTTGCGACAGTCCGCATAAACGTATTTGTTCAGGCATGACGGCGTGTGACGCAAACGAGTCCTTAAGAGCTTGTGATAGTCCCTTTGCGGCCCATTATCTTAATTAATTTTTCTGTCGGAACTCGTCTGGGAAGGAGACTCAAGTCGAGCGAAGGACAGCCGAGGTCTGAGTATCGTTATTTTATCCTTTCTCTTTCTGCTGCACTTGTGGTCGTCGAATCACACTGAGTTTGCTTGTCATGTTTTGCTATCTAATGATGTGTTGATGAATTAGAAGCTAACGTTACTGGAACCTTTCCGATATTGTCGCATAATGATCTTTTCTTTTACTGACATAATGCTGGTGTTAGTGGTGAAGAAGTATCGTCATATCTGTATCATGTTAATATGAATCATGTGTTTTAAATGTTAGAAATAGTAAAAAGTAATCCGCAAATATATATAAAGAAGGTAATTTTAATAATTACATCAATAGTTTCAAAGGTTACAAGGTTACAAAAAAGTAAATTCACCAACTTGAAATATAGTTACATGAAAAAAAAAAAATCTTATCCATCACCATGTGACATGACTATCAAAAGAAATCAAGTATAATCAAACTCTTTATCGACTTCAACACATAACAGAAGAAGAATTTTGAAACAATTAAGTAAAGTTTTAATAAGCTTTTTAATCAAGTAATGGAGATACTAAAACTACTGCAAGTAATAAAAAGAGACTGCTTGGGAAAGATTACCTGCATTATCTAGAGATAAGAAGACAAAAAATTAGACGAAAAGAACAAAATGAAATAATAAAACAAACAAAATCTAATTCACAAAATACATAACGTAAACCAAAAATGGACAATAAGTACACAGATGCTAAAAAATAGTGTCATTCAAGATTTTATTAGACTATGAATTACTAACTAATTAGAATCCTAGGCATTTATAGTTAATTCATACAATATTTACAAAATTTGTAATTCCATATAGTTTTGTAAAGATGTTTGCATATTGCTCAATGTCGGATTTTAAGTTACAGAATAGGTTTCATTAATGTAGTAGCTCAAAATTAACGTTTCCCTACTATCTTTAGACTAATAAATGATTATATCAACTATTTCAGTATTTTATTTTTATTACAAGAGAATGTAATTACTAATGCAATTACATTATCAAATAGTGAATAAAACAAGAGATGTAGGATAAAAAAAATTGCAGACAGATATTTCGCTAAATCTATGAAATCTATCGTTTTTATTTTTTGTTATTATATAAACAGACAATAAATACAATTATTTTCAACAGTCATTTGAGGTCATTCATTTAAGTAATGAATGTTTCATTTACTTCATTGAAACACTGAAAGTTTCAATACTTCGTTTTCAACGGATTAAATCTCAAAGAAAAAACTGAATGTTCAGTCATATTACATGTTGACTTAATGATTCTGGGTCACATCAACTAAATATAGAAATTTGAAGAAGGTTCTAAATATAGAACCTTGATTTTTGGAATTAATTGCAAACCGTGATTTTACCGTGAGATCTCATATATCTCCAATTTAACAATCAAGATTTCTTTTAAAAATTAATAAAATTTGATGATGGAGGGAAATTAAGTAATAATAATAGAAAAGTATTATTAATATTATTATGCACACTTTTAACAGATTCACTTACTTGTTAGTTTTTTTTGGAAATTTCGTACCGGGAACCCAAGACAGACTGTTTCGATGTTCCTACATCTCGTCAGTTGTATTTACCCAGTACTCATAGCTCAGTGGAATCAAAGAATGATAACAAAAGACAAGATTAAACAAAACAATGGCCCTTGAGTTAAAAAAAATGAAAACAATAAATTAAGAATAAAAAGGGCAATAAATATCTTGGATTCCCGCTACGAAATTTCCAAAAGTAGCTCAATGAATCCTTTAAATGTGGGCGTTTATGCTTATTTTTCTTATTATATATGTACCAGGGATCTTAAATTTTGTTATTATGTATATATCTACTTTACTAATTAATCCTTTATAAGCCAAGCGTTCTGCTAGCGAGGATTAATTTATTTCCCTTTTTATTCTTAATTTGTTTTTTGATGTTTTTAACTCAAGTGTCATTGTTTTGTTTAATCTTGTCTTTTGTTTATCTTTCTTTGGTTTCCACTGAGCTATGAATACTGGGCGAATCCAACTGACGAGATGTAAAAAATTCAAACAGTCTGTCTTGAGTTCCCGGTACGAAATTTCTAAAAAAAGCCCAGTGAATCCTTTAATTGTGTACGGTTTTTTGCTTATTTTTCTTATTATCATTATATTATTATACTTTTCCCTTGAATGAATTAATAGTCAGTAAGTTTATCGTTGAAGAGTTTCGAAAATACAACAGTGAAATGTGAAACAATATTCTGTGTACTCACAACTGCACTTTTGCGATGTTCAGCACAGAAAATACTATATTCTCTATGTTGGCTGGCGATTCATATCTTGTCTATAAGACAGTTAAAAGACATCATCAGAGAGAAGCAATAATTGCAATATAATAAAAACAGCAGACAGTAAATGTTTGTAACATCAAATTTATTTAACGCTTAAAAGATTACGATAAGAAGAGTTTCAGGAAGTAGTGGATATAAAGTTTCAGAGGATGATTATTAGACTCTTTACAATAAAGTGACTATTTAGGGTCTCTGAATAGTTGGGATCCGTAAGCGATTACTTAATCCATCGACCATTCCGCAATTTAGACATGAATAACAATAGCTTAGCTCTGCACTTAGTTGTTATTAAGCTGCATTAAGTACTACGGCAAAACTATAATAACTTAAGATATCGCATTTTGAATGTCACATGCTACTTCTATTCTTTTTATTATTTTTAAATATTTTTATATTCTTCTGTTATTTTCCTAAATATTCTTTTATTCTTTTCGTTATATTAAATTATATATTATTTATATAATAATTATATATAATAAATATTATTATTACAACTTGAAACAATTTGTGCAATAGAATTAAATTAAAAAATTAAATCACACACAAGCTCTGCTTTAATATAAATATAATGAATATATACTTATTTCATAACTTAAGTATGGATTTGTTTTCAATATCTGATTCTTCAACGTTATTATTTAAATATCTTATTTATTGCAAATATTATAAATTAAAAACTGAGGCTTTAGTTTCTTAAGCCAATCGCGCATCTGCCAAGGATGGACGGAATGAGCGGATTTCAGCGTCAGTTTGTGACGTCAGACAAGGAGAACTTCACCAAATTATCTGTTCGTTGCCGCTGTCGCCGAAGTCAGTAGGTTTTAAAGATCAGCGTCAGTGGAATGAGCCACAGGCCAATCACGTTGTCGTGTGACAGAGGCGGGAACAATAATTTTCAGACAGCCAATCATGAAACACTTGCATTGCTTAAACGAGGAAATACGAAGCCATTTTCTGTTTCGATCTTGTAATTTCTTTTTTAATTTCTGAATGAAAATCAATATGCGTTTAATTATTGGAGTAAAGATATGTAGCAAACATATATAGAAAATGTCTTTAAGAAGATTATAAATAAAAATAAAGAAAGAAAATGAAGAAACTGGAAGCGAATCGAGGGGTTGTTTTCATCATTTTTTGCCAGAATGACCGCATATTTACATCGTACAATTTACAATGAATAATTAAAATCAGCAAATTCTAATTCTACGTTACGTTTATTCATTGTTTTAATTTCAAGCGAACTATTTATATTAGACTAAACTTAATTAAAGTTAAAAGATCAATTACAAATAAAAAGTTTACTGGTAACACATCTTTCGTCCCGTGTCACCATTCCCAAAATGGTGCCAGAACATACAAGTCACGACCACCTTTTAAAACACACGTCTGTAGTTAATGTTCGTCCAGCTTGAAGAATATAACACACACGCACCTAAATTCTCTTCGCTTTACTCCAACCATATTGTAGAAATAAATAAATAGTTTACAAATGGATGTCGTCATTGCTTATAAAGCCTCTATAAGGCTTTTTCTCAAAAACTGATGAATTGTGGAAAAGCTTATTTTCTTTTCAGTTGATAAAGCGACGATAATGGACACAGAAAATTTCCTGCAAATGCACCATTCCGTTGCAAATCATTATCAATATGCTGGCTTAACATTATTATGATTAAAAAGATAAATAAAACACAAGTTTTTAAGGAAAGTAGGTGTAAGTAGGAAATTAACTTGTTTTGGCCTAAATTTATTTATTATTTTTTTTGGCGAAAAAAAATATAAAAATGAAATTAACAAGAAACCTTCATTTGTAATCATTTCACTAATTAAATGCGAGCCCAGAAGATTAATTTACGTTTGCATTTTCAAATTACGTAGTCATCATTTTAAATTACAAAACGAATTGTATTAGTATAGGCTGTATGAAATACATCACTATCTTTTATTTATTAATGAGGTGAAAAAAGTTTAGCTAATTTGCATAACAATGAAACTTAAAGTACATGTATGTAAGAGTAGAATTAATTTGATCTAAAACTTATTGCAAAAAGAAGAAAGTATAAGAAACTTAAGGTCAGTCTTCATCGAATGACAGGCTGATTAATTGTTGTGTCAGCTTCTGTCATTTAAAGTGTTACGCAATTAATTAGTGGAATTAAAGCTTTCTTTTTTTATTTTTTTAGACGTTCTCAGCATTCTGGTGCAAGAGAACTTTCAATTTCTTCTGTATACAGTGTAATCCTCATTTTCGTTGCAATTCCCACACTTAAGAGGAAAAATTAATTAAAGAAACTTGGCTGCGGTTCTTGGTATGAGACTGAAGATCACACCTTGTAAATTTGCCTTCATTATTATTGTATTTCTCAGCTTTCTTCATTTTTATTGGGTAAAATTAATTTAAAAACAGATTTTCAAAACTTATTTGTCTTCAGTCTTGTCCGTCTTTCCATTCACAACCTTATCGATTAATATATCTGGTAAAAGCAAAAGTTCTAAACATCACTATGATGATGATAATGTTGATGACTCCCCTACATAAGCCTCTGCAGAGAATAACTCTTAATCAACACCCAGGCAGGGGAGAGAGATATTACGGTAGATTTATTTTCATTACGTCATTCATATACGAGAGAGAGCAAAGCACGGTGGGTTTTTTAGCCACGAGCAGCAATAATAATGCTTCTTCTAAGCTGTTCTTCTGCCTTCATAAACGTCCAACCCAATAAAAATCCAGCTCTATTTTAGCCGTGTGCAATTGCTTTATTAAATTTAGAGGACGGGTTATCTGCTTTTTTTCCCCTTTCTGAGTGGATAATTAATTGTGGATGTTTGACTGTAATCCTCGAGTAGTAAAACGGAAATTTAATAATTATCTGCAACACTATAAAAGTCGGAGTAATTTATGACGCCGATCATAAGAGACTGCTTTGTATCCTGTTTTTTAGGCTTTTAAGCCTGAACTAAGCACTTGAGAGCAAACAAGGAAAAGAAGAAACAAACTTCTAGCCTCTGCGGATGTTAATTTCAAATCCAAAACATAGATAAAATATGGCTGCTTAATAACTAGCAATATTTCTTTTTGTAAGACAGATTCCTCTCGTAGTGGAATTAATGTGTGCAATAGAAAAGTTGGAAAGAATTACTGTAGTTAATATTTTAGCTTAAAATATTTCTTGTTACTAAGAAATAAATAAATCTCTTAACGTTTAAACACATTAAAGTTAAAGAGTTAAATGAAACGAAATTTGTAATTATTAGCAGACTTTCATCATTGAACAGAAAAATATCAATTGAAGTAAAGTTCCGAATCTATATTGACACATTTCTCCGATAGTTACATTACATAGTGTAAAAGTTTATATTTTTAGAAATCATTTATTTGTATTTCTCTGTATTTATCTGTATTTTATTCATTTTAATCTTTATCGTTATTTATTTTAAATCATTCGTTTTCTACTTCCTAATTATTGCTGTTCTGTTTTTTTTTTTTAAATTCTTTTCCGTTACAGCTATTTAATTAGTTAATTAATTTAAGTTCGTTATGTTTCTTGTCCAATCACTACGTATATGTTTAATTAATCTTTCAATGAAAACATCTTCCATGTTTTCTGTTTAATAAATCAATTCAGTTCAGTTCCAAACTTGACTCGTTGTTTCTTCGCTCCTACAAAACTCTCCCACAAACACCGTTACAATATTTTACAAGATTTATATGATACTCATAAAATGTGGAAACATAATCCTGCTTGTTGTTCGGGAGGATCGTCAAATGCTAATTTTAAATGATTCAGAAAGAATAGTGAAGGCTCAGGAAACATAAAAGACACGAAATTTTCTTAAAAACAAATTTTTTATTTAGTTTTTAATTTTTGCTTTAGAGAAGTAAATAGCATTTTAAATTTTGTCAATTTTTATTTTCATTAAGTTTCGCTTATCCAATAATGATGAATTAAGATTGTTATCATTTTGAGAAAATTGATAAACAGTAAAAAAATATAAAATAAATTATAATATATCTTTTCTGGCAATATCTTTTAGTGAGAGGAGGGATGAGAAATTAGGAATGGGAGATATTAAGCTTTCTTGTGAAAAATGAAATATCAATATAAAGTGAAAAAGATAGTTTTGTAAGCCACATATTCATTTCTTTTGTTAAAGTACAATTTCGTACAATCATATCATGCCATATATACAATTGTAAAGATATCATTACATCATTTAAAGTGCGATTTCCGTTACGGAGACACGCGTCCTATGAATCTCTACAGTTCTTATTATGGTGAGCCCTTAGAAGGAACATAGAATACCCAGGGAATAAATACTTAGATGATTTTCCATTACCTTCCTCAGGAAACCATTATGGAATGGCTTGAGACCTGAAGGGAAAGAAAAAGAAGCAGACAACAAAGGAAGTAAACATTCATGTCGGTACCTGGATTCGAACCTAAGTCCAGGTTCATTAGCCTCGTGGCTAATGATCACAAGGTAAATTCCTCATAAATACCGCATTTATCTTATTATTTGTATTCTATTTCAGGTATTCGACTTTGATAATATTTGCAGTTTATTTAGTCTGATTGGATAGTCATATCCATTTACAATTCGAAACTTTCAATAATCTCATTTTAATCCCTAAGTATTCTTTTATCAGTGATATACGGAAGAATTTGTTCTTCTTTTCAAACAGAATGATTCACAAAGAGGTTTGTAATCTTACTCATTTTTATTCTACTTCAATTTTTTTTACTAAATTGATTGATTTAACTTTCTGCAGTTTCATTTTAGTGCATTTTTTTCTTCGGAATTAGTTTTTTCTTTTTTCTTGTTTAAGTTTTACTTTATACAGTAGTTTGTAATTGGTAAGAATTTTTGTTAGAAACGAATTGTTATTTAGCTTTTTTATTTTGATATTAAAGGTACTTACTCAATTTTTTTTTAATTTTCTAGTCTACAGGTATTAAAAATTCTAGATTGCGCCAAATTGGATTTTAAAGTGTGTTGATCTTATGCGGCAACGAGGTCATATCTCCCACAACAAAAAAGTATTATTTTATCCGCAAATCAAGAGAGATCTCGCAGAACGGATGGTCAATTTAAAATGCCCTAGCCTAATAAATACCGAATGTAACCTTTGTCCATCTGAAAATAATAGTTTAGTGGTTATTGAAGCAAAATAAAAATTAAGTACAGTATACTCTCGATATCTCAAACTTCGCTATCTCGAAAACCTTGATATGTCGAAAAATTATTTTTCCCCTTGATATTACATATTCATCTAAAGTTAATTTTCATTCTTATATCGAAGAGTTTTCACTCAAAACCTTGTTATGTGGAATGTTTTTCGAAGTAAAAAATGAATTTTTCCGGAAAAATCGCCGTTCAGTTGGGTCGAAGCAAAAAGAATTATTTTTCCAAGAATCTCTCACTGTTTTAAGAAATTCTAGGAATGTAAGTTCATTGTATTTTACGAATTCTTCTCAATTTAATGTAATTATTTTCGACTAATTTTAAAAATTAAAATTATCATTGTTGTATTTAGACTTATTGTCAACTATCGTTACATATTTATACTTATTCTCATCTATCAAGACTCTAGAATATTATTCCGTATCTTGCGTTTTTACGTTTTGGTTATGACCTTGTTATCTCGAAAACTCGCTATCTCGAATTTTTTTTAGCGTCCCTTCGACTTCGAGATATCGAGAGTATACTGTATTGAGCGTGAACTTTAAGGTTTCGACATATCGTGTCTTTTTTAGCATTAAGTATAAGAGCAAGGAATAACTAAATGTTGTAGAAAAAAATTCTAGACATTACATTATCAAAGCGATTCTGACCTCGAGTGATTGCAATTAGAGATGCCACGAATATTCGGCTATTCGGTATTCGGCCTATTCGGCTCCTTTTTTTATTATTCGGTATTGGGCCGAGTACTGCGTATTATTCGGCCGAATACCGAATACCAAATCATGAAAAAAAAAGCGCATATTTCTGATAAATGTATCTATTTTGTATCTATGCTTCGGCCGTTCCGTTACCTTCCACACTGCCAGAAGCATCCTTAAAGGGCGCAAGAATTGAAGGAAAGAGTGGAGAATGTTTCTTAGAGAAATTTTGCGGATTTCGAATGGACTGAAAGTTTGAATGGAGATTGAGACATGGTTATGATTGGAATTGATTTACCTTTCTTTCAATTGTCTTAGCAAAATTAAATGGACTCAGTTTTTATTGTGTTTATTGTGGAATGGATGAAGGAGAAGGAGGCTTCATCTGCTTTCTCTCTCTCTCTCTCTCTCTCTCTCTCTCTCTCTCTCTCACTTTCTCTGTTTCTGTCTTCTCTCTATCCTTTACACAAGCTGCGCCATCTCGTTCTATTACATAAAAGCGTTATTTTCTCTGTCATCGTCATAAGACTTTACGTTTTTCCAATTTTGTGACCAAACTATAAGAGATAGATTGGTCATGTAAATGGATGAAATGTAGAGCTTTTTAAGACAAACAAAATACTACAAAAATCTTTCGAAAAAGGTTTTTGATTTCCAAGATGGCGCCTTTTAAAGGGTCAAATTTTGACTTTTTCTCAATTTAAACGAAAAGTATAAAAGTTGGAAGAGAACATTATATTGAGAAAATGTTGGTATTTAAATGTTCTATCGAACGATGTATCAGTCATTAGCAAATGTTTCTGCGTTTGGAAAATACATGCAAAAAACAAGTGTTTTTGCGGCAACCCCCCCGTGTGAGTGCCAACGCGCAATACAACTGAATTAAGCGGAGAAGCCCACAACGGGCTGGGAAGTCGTGTATCATGTGATCTCCATATTAATTTGCTAAATAAATAAAGGTTTTTTTTTTTTTTTTTTTTTAATGCTATACATGCAAGGGTTCTAAAGCGAAGCGACGATACCCGTCTAGTATATATATATATAAAAGCTTAGATATTCTGAGGCGGGATTTTCGAAAGGCAAGAATTATGAAAATGAATGATTTGGAGGTTGTTGAAAATCTAAAAAAGATGTAGATTGATGGTCAGAATAATATAAAATTAGAATATTACAATTGATAACACTGACTTCAACATAGAGCTTATTATAATACAGTTTCATAATTTAGTAATTTTTATGTTTTAAAAAATTAAAACTTAATGCTTCTTTAAGAGTATTAGATTGGATTTAATTAAGCATCTAGCATAACTTACATTATATTTTCATGTTTTTTTGTTTGTTTGTTTTTGTTTTTTACTATTTTATGTATAAAAACATATAAAACAATAATACATATGCATAACTTCATTCAAATAAAGCTTAGATAATAATTATTCTATACTTTAACTCTGGCAAATAATTACTTACAACTGTGGTCAATCAGTTCGGGAGAATTGAAATCAGAAACTGTTATGACATATTACGAATTTTTTTTATCTAAATCCTTTATTTCCCCTCATTGTTTTCTTCCGCTACTTTTCTCCTCCTTAGCTATCATCCCACCCAACATCTATCTCTCTTGGTGTCCAACCTGCAATCTAGACCACAGACAGCAATCATGGCAGCCATGCATCATCGCATCTGCTATTGTCACCAGCGGCTCGAGTGTCGCTTCTTCCTACTCAAAATACTTTTCAGAAACGGAGAAAGATTGGTCTTGCCACACGAGACCGATAGCTGAAAAAAAAAAAAAACTGTACCGAACCTCGCAAAGTAGAATAAAGCTGTAGGTTTGTTTATTTTTACCTCAGGTTAACCCAGACTTAAAGAGAAAACTTATATTTTTTTTCCCTTTTTTATTTTCGTTGTTGACGTAGTTACCTAATTAGGCTTTTTTCTTTTTAATTCTCAGGAAAAATTAGATCTTAAAGAAGACGAAAACTTCTTAGCGTTCGTAACTTACTTTACTTATCCCTAGGTTTCTTTTTCTTCAGTACTTAAAGAACCTAAAGAGGATTTTAGATACAATCTTCTTAATTATTTAATTCAATTACAAGAATTTGTAGTTTTAAAAAACTCTCTTTAAGGTAGTTTAATAAATGAATGTGGAGTAAAGTAGTTATATATACATAGAGAGAGAAAGAGAGAAATATTTTAACATAAATTTCTTTAATGCTAAACGCAAAGAGACAAATTAAACTTTAACTAACTTGATTAATTAAAGAAATTACAAAAACAATATAGAAAAGAAGTCTATTTAATTTGAATATCACATTTCTACTGCTGTTGACATCATAATGGTTGCAAATAATTCACAAAAATTTCATTTTCCGATTCTATTAACAATTGGTCATTTGCAAACTGAGACTCTGGGAATGCTACCAAAATTCAGGCACAAAAATACTAGAAACTTCTTTGCTCTCAATATGATGGAAATTGATTTTATGTGGGCTAAAGGACACAGTATATTTATAGATAACGAAATGGTAGATAGGACTGCAAAATCGGCAGCCATATTGAATATATTGCAGGACCCCTGCTATA
>JAFIDM010012231.1:135981519-136002238 GCA_023159025.1 Thereuonema tuberculata | reverse complement strand
CCTCGACGGCGCAAAGGATTTGAATGAAATTCTGCATGCAGGTGGAGGTGGTCTATGACAAGGGAAAGGATACAGGCTACTTTTCATCCCATTCAATCAAGTAATTCACGGAGTATAGGCTTCACAAATCTGAATGAAAAAAATCCAAAACCTATCGATAGATGTCGCTAGCGCAGTTTTAAATCGCGCTAAATTTGGTTGACAATGAGTTCATTTAAGGAATTTAATTGTTCGCAGGCGCGGACCACGATTAACTTAGGTGTTATTTCTATACTTCTGATACTTCTATAAGGCGATTTGTACGGTGGTACACATGCAATGATTCCGGAACGTAGCGAAGATAACAGGCTAGTTAAATATAAATGAATTAAATTAAATAAGTTAAATATCCACAGTAAATTAATTTATTAAATTACAGTAATTAAATTAATAGAATTAACTTAAAACAAAATAACTTAATCAGCAAATTAAAAGTGTAGAAATTAAAATTTTTTTATATTTTTTTAAAAAATATCATCTATTTTGACTAAATGCATATCATTTTTTTTTACATGCTATCTTTATTTTTTCCCTATTGACTTTATCGCTTGACTTATTTATATTTGTCTTTCTTTCGGAAAAATTAGAAAAGATTAAACTTCATTTTACACTCCCAAATGGATAATATGGGCTACTGCTGTAGATTGCCACAATTTCAAAAATTGTGAAAAATCCTGAAGTTAATTTCAAATCTGAAATAATTGTATAAAAATAATGAACATAAGGGTAATAAACTTATTACTAATTTATTTGTATTAAGGAGGAATTCTTAAAAGTAATGCATTTCTCTATAAGAAAAATTTCAATTCAATATATTGATTGGTTAATGACTGCACAAGCGAATGGGATTTCTATTCTAAGTGATGGATTTCTTAATTAAATACACCTTGATTTCGAAAGCCTTCGCATGTTTGTGATTTTGAACCTCTTTGGACGCAGATGGGCAATCCTTTTCTTACTAGAATTTTCTTTTCACAAAAGCTGCTCAGTTGTCAATGACATCAACGTCTTACCGCCATTCAGACCAAATGTCAGCAATTCGATGATGAAGGTCCGTTACTCTACAGAAACGGGTAGTCATCCTTGGAAGTAAGCATTTTATCGATCCAGCAGTAATTAAATAACTCAAATATTTATTTATTCTGGGAAGCTAGTAATGGAAAGGGAATCGATCAGATGAGAATTTACAATTGAGTTTGATACAACTTCGTCTTACAGATACTAGTACAACAACGACCAATATATTATCATTAAAGCGTAAAAAAGGTAAAATTATTTATCTTTGGAACTTAAATTGTAATGGTAGATGTAGGATGATATTCCTAATGATTTATAATGAAATAGGAACCCAAAAAACTGATTATACTTCAAAAGAGTTTTTAACTCATAAAAAACATAATTATTCAATTAATCTAAGAATTTTTATAGAAGACTTTATATCAAACACACAAGTTTAATGTATCTGAACGATGTCCTCATTTGAGCTGCGAATATCTCATGTATTCCATCGGATTCCTTTACATTCAAGGACAGCCACCGTGTGAAAAGATTTTACTGGATCTTTTAAGATTGGTCTGGATTTTATCGAAGAAATTCGGCTGACATTGACTGGTCTATCTGCTCATAAGTATCGAGAGATACCGCTCAACTTTGTTATGACAATAATTGGGAAATGCACATTTCTCAAAGCATACGATTTCATTCGTCTGATCTCAAACCCTACAGGGCCATTTCAAAATCAAGGACGTATTCTTGATTTAGCAACTTTGAAAGTCATTTTAACGCAGCAATTTTAATGCAGATCGTTGTGTTCTGCTTTGATGTTTGCCGCGACATTCATAAATCGGACACAATACATATAATATGTAGCGTTTCATGACTTCTGAGATGGCTGACATGTATTTGATATATGAGCTGCCAATGAAAACAGAAGAGCTGCTGTGAGGTTGTACCGAGAGCGCTTCCCAAACAGACATGTGCCAAACCAACAAACATTGACGCGTTTGCACCGGCAATTGCGAGAACATTCCTTACAACCATGCTTGACACTGGTCTGGAAAGAACCATGCGTACTGCTGATATGGAAGAAAAAATTCAGAAACAAGCACTAGAGTGAGCCACGCCCACGTGTGGAGAGTGTTGGAGGAGGACTACTTACATCCGTTTCATCATCTGAGAGTCCAGACATGGCTGCCTCGGGATTACCCTATTCGCGTGGAATTCATGCAATGGTTTCTGCAGAAGACCGCGATGAAGCCTAATTTTTCGCTCATATGTTCTTCTAGAGCAGAAGGTTGCCATCACCAAACATACATTCATTGATAAAAAAGTTTTTCTTATTGCTCGTTCTCATCTCCCATTAAAAGTTGTACTGAGAGTTTCGATACACCTTATTTATATATATATTAAATTTAATATGGAAATTTACCCTTTTTTTGTTACTGACATAATACTGAAATTGTGGTAGATTACAGATTAAATTATAGGCACCTATGGAAAGTAACAGTATTACTTGTCAACTTACATAATTGGCTAATTTCGTCTGTCTGTCTGTCTGTCTGTAACTCGATATAATTAAGCTATTAAGATAGATCCAAGGTTCTCAATGGTACCATTGAATCAAGGGTACTCAAATTGGATGAAATATTAGTTCATTTTGTCATTCCATGTTGTTTCCATGAAATTTTACCTGAAATTCTAACAAAACATACGTTCAAAACCAAATAATTTTGTTACCACTGCACCGATTTTAATGAAATTTGGCATACTTACTCAGTTTTTCGCGCTGATTTTGAAACTCAAAACCAATTTTGCCGTAGAAGCTTCGTTCACAAGTTAGCGCAGTATTAAGATTATACAAAGGTGAGTTTTAAATGCCTTTCGGCGTTATGAGTCAAAAATAATAATTATTCTTTAGATAAATTAAACTTTAGATATGGTTGATATTTCGTTTTTCTTTTTGGGTGGAAAATGATCCTTTAGATTAAACTCTCAGAACCTATTTTACAGGTGTACAGGTAAGAAGTACACCTAAATAGGTCTGATAAACATTAAAAAAAAAAAAAATTCAAATCAAATCATCAATCGAATCAAATATATATATATATATATATACATACATATAAATTGGCTAAGTTCGTCTGTCTGTCTGTCTGTAACTCGATATAATTAAGCTATTAAGATAGATCCAACGGTTCTTATTCTCTTATTCATGTGCTGTTTTTCTTTTCCTTTATTACTTGTTTCGCAGCACGTTAAGCTTATTTTTAATATTAGTATGTCTTGTTTTGAATCTTCTATTCTATTATTAAATCCTTTTTGCCTACTCAGTTTGTAGAAAAGGTGTTGCTGGCGTCGGATGACGCAGCAATTTATTTTCTTGTTTTTTATTGTGGGTGGGACCACTGCCAGGCTGACAGTGGTTTTCACCAAGAAGAGCTTGCCTTTCTGATTTGGTTAGGATGAGGCTGTGTTGGGCTGATAAGTACGTTGAAGGACGAAACGGCCGTTCCCAACTCCTCCCCATAATCTAAAATCAGAAAGGCAGTCTCTTCGTATTCTCTTATTCAGGTGCTGTTTTTCTTTTCCTTTATTTCTTTTCCTTTATTATTTTTTTCAAATATATGTAAATACTTATAAATTGACTAAGTTCGTCTGTCTGTGTGTCTGTATGTCTGTAACTCCATATAATTAACCTATTAAGATAGAGTCAACGGTTCTCAATGGTACCATTGAATCAAAAGTACTCAAATTGGATGAAAATATTAGTTCATTGTGTCATTCCATGTTGTTTCCATGAAATGTTATTCTTGGGAACTGACCTCGACAACTGAAATTCTAACAAAACATACGTTCAAAACCAAATAATTTTGTTACCACTGCATCTACTTTAATGAAATTTGGCATACTTATTCAGTTGTTTACGCTGATTTCGAAACTCAAAACCATTTTTGCCGAGGAAACTTCTTTCACAAGTTAGCACAGGATTTAGATTACATTTACTTTATATTTGATAGTTGATAATAAAATGATTTTTAAGATTTTTTTTATGCCTGTCGTCCGACAGGCTTTGCTGCTAGTCTAGTATAAATTCAGACAACTTTAATCTTCTTCCCGTGATACTTGGTTTCCAGCTGTATGATTTAATAAATCTCAAATTGCTTCATTAAACATGTGACAATCTAATGCGGATGGACTCGCATGTACATGGCTCCAAAACAAGATGACTGCCAAGGTCATGTGACAGGAAATGAGTAAAATAAAAGACACAAATTTAAATCTAAAATATTATAGAAAGAGATTCCCAAGATAGTTTGTGTAGTTCCCAAAAATATCAATTTTAATTTTTGAGTATCATGTCCTTTTTTTCTGTGGAATTGCCGATATATATATATATATTTAATAATGTTAAGCTATTAATAATGAGTAAGTTACTAAAAAAATTAATTTATGCAAGAGACTGTTAAATGGATTTAAAAACACAAAGAATTTGTGAAATGGTAAAGTATTTTTTAAATTAAAAAATGTGTAAAGCTTCGAGATCCCTTGAATCTTCTGTTTAAGTGTGGAATAACACAGATTAATTTACTTTACTTTATTCTATAAGATAACGAAGTTTGAATGCGCCATATATTTGTTTGTATATTTTAATTTTTTATTAAATATTTTCTTTAAAAATTATAAATTATTTTGTAATTTCATTTGTTTTAAATAAACAATTTAATGAGGGATAAAATGTCGAAAGCCTCTTTTATCTATATCATTTCTGTAGAGAACATAGTAAAAATATAAATTTTATAAAGAATAAGTTCTTATCATATGTAAAATATAATGATATCTATTGAACATGCTAGAAATATTTTTTCTAAACTTGGCTATAGACTGTCATGTTATTCTGAGACACTTCTCAAATGTACTGTTGTATTAATCGAACATTAAAATTTTTAATACAGATTTCAATTCCTATAGTTGGAAGAAGTTTTACTGAGTTCTTACTTTTTAAAAAAAAAATACTTAATATTATTTAAGAAAGCTAAACCTTTTTTCAAAATCATTATGTCACATACTGTTAATTTCAATTTAGTACATACAATAATTTAGTAAAATAAATGTACTTGGATTTTTTTGTATATTAATTTATTTAAAATAAATATGGACATTATATCCAATATGTTTACTTAAGCAAGAACTTTAACCACCAGCTACTGTAAACGACTAATATAGGTTGTAATTGAAACGTTTCCTGTACACTCCAATAACCAAGCAAGCTTTATTTCAAGCATCTATTTATTTGTATTCAAAATAGATATTAATTTGATTTTTTTAATTCTTCTATATAGATTTTATTTATTTGTTTATTTATTTAGTTAATTGTAGGCATTTCCCATTCAAGCCTTCGTTGCTCAAGGGGTTCTGAAATATAGGCTTCAAGAAGACGACCAACTAGACTAGTTAAGATTGGTTGGTAGCCCAATGCTCGCCCGCCTTTACTCCCGAGACAGAAACTAGGTTCCATATTTCAGTGTGCTGGAAATAATAACCCCCTCTTGCCCACAATCTAGTGCCAAACCATTTTTATCGGGTCCACTTTCGTTAATTTTACTCTTATCATTTCATCTTATTAACTTTGTAAGAAATTCAGAATCACAAGATCAAAATTAAAATCATTCAATCAAAATTAAATTGTTTGAAAGAGGAAATAGTTAAATTTGCAATTATGAAATTCACAAATATCTTATAAATTTGTCATAGTGTTCAAAATATTCTGAATATACATGATTATTAATGTATGTTTTTTTGCTTATTAAAGCATTTTATTGTTGAGTTTGAATTTCTAATATGAAACTTTGAGTTGTTTTTAACTACAACGAATTAATAAGTTTTTATCAAGGGAAAGCTGTTTCAACTAGTTCACGATATGCAAATGCATGAAAAAAATTTCAAAAGCTTCAGATCACCTGAAAGCTCACAGTTAATCTGTTTTATGAGGACAAGATTAACACACTAAAGCTTTAACGTGATTAGACGGTCCTGAACTGTAATTCCAATTTCAGCAACTGACAGAAAAATCCCTTTTAGTGCAGTGAAACGTAGACTAACCTGGGTTTCTGTCTTCGGAATGCAGAAAAAATATCTCGGAACTCTCACGCATCAGTGTGTGATTGGGAAATCACTCATGCATTATCATCATGAGCGTAATTTTTCTTTCATGTCAGTAACTGTTAAAAAACGACAAAGAAAGAAAAAAGGTGATATAAAGGAATCAGAAACGTGGGAGACAGAAGAACCTTCTTCGACTTGGACCTGTGCCGAATCAAGGTGAGATAGACGATCGATTCGTGTGATCAGTACCGAGAGGCTCGAAATTCCCAGAAGTCACCGCGAATGGCACCGACTCGCTTTGTTACTTATTGACAATAAAAGAAGCCATTCCTTTTTTTTTTCTTTTCTTTCCTTCGTTCTTTTTTTTTTTCAGGTGATCGTCAAGTATTTCCCTTGCCGCTTGGAGAAAATTGGCCAAGGAAAAAAAAATGTATTGGAAAATTGTTTTTCATGTGTATCGGTTACGGATATTCATACATCAGAATACCGTTGTTTCCAATCGGCAAATTAGATCTCTGGACCGAAAAAGAACAGATTTGAAGCATTAGATAATTCGTTTAAACATCTTATTGTCCGCGAAAAGAGCTGGAACTTCTAAAAAAAATTCCACCAGAATGATATCTAAAATTACACCAGATGCACAATATATGCCATAAAAAAATAATCTCCGGCATATCCATATTTCCAAGTGAATTTTAGGAAACTTTTTTGGAAAACAACAAAAACAAAATGCAACCACTAAATTTAATTTAATTGTGAGTTTTTATGCTGAGAAATCATTCTTATTATCACAATACTAATTACTTCTAACCTTAAACTAATCCGTTTGGCAATGCTAATTTTTTTTTTTTAACATTTAAAGGGAATTTAATTTGATAGTACATTAAAAGTCATACGGAAATTCCTTTATGAGTTCACTTTAAAAGTCTTCACTGGATAATTAATTATCCCTCATACGCAAATCTTTGAAAATAAATTGTAGATAAATGTACAGAATCACAAAAAAGGTAGACACATAGGTAACCACATTCTAAACCCTTTATGTCATTATTTATAATCATTTATAATTAATCATACTTAGAATTACTATCAACTGTTCGCAATCGTGAATAATATTCTATTATTATTTTATTCGAAAGGTAGTACTATCGAAAGTAAAGATAGGCTGATGAAATTACTTTAATATGTATGTTTCATTTCCGCTAATTTTGAAACAGAGGATATATGCTGGTTCGAAAAGTCAAAAGATCGTTTAAGGTTTTTGTTTCTACATTTTCTTCAAAATTTAATAATTTTACATTTTACATAAAGTTTCAAAGCCATGCAAACAATAAAAAATGAATTAAATTATAGCTGCCGCAATAGAAGGTTAAAATTAAGGTTGACTGTAGGAAACAATTAGGTTAGAAATTTAAATGCTAAGCTTGATAAAAATTATTTTTTTTCTCGAATGAATATTAAAAACTATATTGTAATATACAAAATATTATAAAGGAAAAGGAAAAGATTTTTCGTGATTTATATAATTAAGCAGACTTCTTATCTATCTGCTTTCTATTTTACCAATCTAGCCTCTCATATAAAAAGGTAAACGTACGAATTCTCTTCATGTACACAATAATATTTTGAAAAATAACACAGCCATATAATTGGTAATGACCTCAGTTCGTAGGTGAGTGAACTTTAGTTTTACAAACTATCATTTGTATAGTATTAAGATAATTATATATTTTTTTTGAGAACGATGCTCTTTTCTGCTTAGTTCTTCATTAATGTTTTGCAGAATTAACTGTATATTGGATTTGCAAAATTAAACGAGAAAGTAATCCTAACTAGATAATAACTTTCTAATTATTCCTAACTACAAAGTAATCTAGTATACTATAATCTCTTGTTTGCTCCAATTTTGCTTTTATTTCATTAAACATATTAATGTACGTTTATTAACGAAATAATACATTAAGGAATATACAGTATATTTAAAAAAGAAAAACAGATATTCAGAAAATCTGTTAAGTACAAATCGATCTAAAACAGTTTTATTCATAAAATAGATAAATAAGAGAATACAAAACCTCCTACTCGAATTAATATTTTTTCCAATGTTTTTGTTTTTGATAAACAGAAGAAAGTTATTTTATTTGAAAGATAGCAAGCAATTAATAGTACTTTAATTTTTACTTCATGTTAAACATTAGTAGATATGGCAGTAAGTAATTAACAAAGATCTACAAAAGGACTGCGAAAGTAAAAACAATTTAGAATTTTCTTTTTGTTTGGAATTTTTGCAGGTTCTGAACTATTGCGTTTCGGAATTAAAATTTAAATTTCTTTTTAAATTTCCATTAATTTTAGTTTTCTTTTCAGAACTTATGTAGTGTTTGTATACGAATGCAGGGAGCTGTACCTCCCCCAACCTCGTATAGGTTTATAGTGGGAAACTTTAAAACTTTAAAGATTTTTTGAAACATCGCCGTAGTCATTAAAATTGATATTAATATTATATTGAATTTTTCCGGCTTTGCTTATTGTTATCTTCGCTCTCAGATTCCGTTTCAAAAAAAAACCATTAAATTTTGTTTAATAAATGAAAAGAAAAATGTAAGAAAATTTTTTCCAAAAAATTAAAATTGATGATAAAAATTAACTGAATTTATTATTCTAATAATTAATAGAAAAAAATCATAATAAAAACAAATTTAATGTGTTGAATACTATTGCGATCGTAATTCATGAGTCAATGGAGAAAATACATTCAGTATTTTTTACAGTTGAACTAAGAAGTTTCGTCAATAATTCGAAAAATAAACAGAAGGTTGTCGATAATTTGCAGTGTTCGTCGATTTACAAATGAACAAAAATCAAAAAAGCAGTTCAGATATTATACATTTCACAGCAAAATATATTCCTAATATATAATAGGAATTACAGAACAAAATTGAAAACTACTTGTTACAAGAACAATCAATAAGCTAAGAAATCCGACGTACACTTACCACATTGAATCTGATATGTAGTAAAAAGAAATATGCAAAATAAAATTTTGGAGGAAAGTGAGAATAGATTAAGCAAATGTATATAAGCAAACGTACTAAAAGACTGAACGAAATTTATAAGATTTCCATTCTGCAGTGGATTAAAATAGGTTTGATCGAAACGTATCCCATGTGATAAAACAAAATATTTACAATGGCAGTCTTAAAATTTAAGAAAAGATAAAATTTAAGACAACAAAACAATTAAGATTATAGAGTTCTGGTCTATAAGATTTTCCGGATGTCAAAGCATCTTCAATTTCAACATTTATTAACTTAATGGAAAATTTAATTCAACATACCTGTCAAAGGTAGTTTCAAGTTACAATCAAAATGAAGAGTATCAATTACCGAATTATTTAAACAAAATAAGTACTTCTAATAAAGCATTGGAAAAAGCTATGAAAGATAAATTGTTTCATATAATCTTCCGTAATTAATTCAAACAATAAACAATCACAGTTGTGTCCAGAATACTTCAGAGCTCTCACCTGGAACTGGATAACAAAAAACGAAAAACGAAAGAAGTACAACTAATGATGCCATATATTGAATATACTGAATTAACTAATATGAAACTTTAGTTTGTCAGTCAGTCAAACAGTCAGTCACACATTCAGTTTAGTTTGTCAGTCAGTTGTTTGGTCAGTTGTTTAGTTTGGTCAGTCTGTAACAGATAGACTAGCGAGTATCTTATACTGTATAAACGTTGTGCTTTTTTTCACAGAACCTGCATATCTCCTCAAGGTATCTCTCCAATAAGTTTGGTCATAATCTGATACTGTATCAATGGCACAGGATATGATCTAATATTTATTATAGTAGTTTTCAAAAAAGAAAGGTTTGCCGTGTATGGTCATGCCGTAGCGATCGATTTTTGTCTGGAACAAACGTCACCAGTCATGATGTCATCAACGTGAACTCCGAGCAGTCAGTCCAAGATGGCGTTGTTTTGTGATCGCATAAGCGTGACCAAAAAAGGACAAACTTTGCATAGCCTAGCAAGGGGAATAGTGTGGAATGTTTTTAATTATTAAAATAATAATAGCAATAATATAGAAATGCATTGGTAATTGTGGAAACTATAAAAACCAGAATGTTTTCGTAAACTGATTTCAGTTACACATCTTAGCAATAGATGGCGCTGTTACGTCCTGGAAACATCAATCCATAAGGAAATTATGTCATCAAAAGCTCTTCTTTAATAAACTGAACTGTAGCTGGAGAATAGGCAAAACATTTTCCGTAAACATGCTCTGAAAAGCTGTTACGCTACTTCACTTCGGCATCGAATAGAGTTCAATGGGGTTCGGTGGAATCAACGGAAGTAAATAAATCAAATGTGAAACTTCTGAATCACTTTTCGTAAATAACTTTATAGAAATCTGGGAAAGTAAAATATGGGCGGAAATAAATAAATCAAATGTGAAACTTCTGAAATACTTTTCGTAAATAACATTTATAGAAATATGGGAATGGGAAATCAGAAAAAAAATGTCACAAATAATACATGCATAGGAATTCTAATGCATTAAACATTTAAACATGACTGAAATTGCTTTAATAACCTTACAGCAATTATCTTTTCTAATTAGTTATTCTTCTTTCAGCTTTCATAAACCAAATATGGTTATTTCACATTTCAATAAATAATCGACAGCAAAGACTTAATATTTCAGTTACACGGCATCGCATCAGTAAATACGGAGTAAATATTTCTGAAGGAATAATTAAGTTAACTAAATTATGATTCCTTTAATCCTGGCGCCACTCCTCCTGGTTGAATCGATCAATTCTATTTGCGGGGTCAGGAGCTGCCATTGTAAATGTTACACCCAGTCAACTAAGTATCGATATTGGCTTAGTCGTTGTGTCTCTGTTTCGATAGTCGGATGCTCTCAGTCCAGTGAATAAATATCTGTCTTTTGTTATCTTAGGACAATACAAGGTGAAGCTATAAAATATAATTTCCATTCAATTTGCACGACTTTATTAAATATTGTCATATTAAAAAATAATTTGCAATCATAAAACTTCAGTCAGCAGTAACATAAAACTATAAAAAAAAGATAATTGTAACTGAATTCACTTTTAAAGGCATTAAAATGTTCACAAATGAATAAGCCAATTACTAACTTTATTCAATATTCTGAAATTTCACATTAATTTCTACTTTAACGAACTCAAAAAAATATGCAAAGATGGATTCTGCAATGAATGTAATATCTTCTACATTCAGGCAAACTGTTGTTAGTAATAGAGTTGAATTCGAATATACTCAGTCACAAAAATCACAAAATAATAACTGTTAAGAGGATTAATAACGATAGGAATTTAATTTAGAACTAAAGTACACTGCGTGGGATTTCATATTCCCAACTAGAACAATATTAAAAAAAACAAAAAAAAACAAATAGAAGATTAACATGTCTGAATTATTTCACAGATTATTTGGCTGATACAGTCACTCTACAGTTTTTGAGCTTGCCCTCTTATCAATTGGAATGATCACTGTCAATTTTTGTATTTCTACTGAATTGTTAGAAAAGACTGATACAGAATTGTATACAATGCAACGATTGCATTTTATATATTTGCCTGAGGATAAAGATAGCGAACTAATCAATTAAATCAAACAATGTAATGATTTTAATTGACTAGCGAGACAATTAAACTGACAGTTATTTTACCCCCGTATTAGATTTATTAAGTGCTTTATACAATTATTCAATTGTTCCTGATTTTGGAGTCTCTACGAATGAAACTAAGAAGTGGAGAACATTAATGTGAACTTTCCGCTGCAGTTTTTATCTTTTCAGTTGCTCAAATGTCTTTGCATTTCCGTTCGTATGTTTCCAGTCTTGAAAAACAGAAAAAAAGAAAATTAGAAGCCTCCCTCAAACACCAGCTATAAATTGATTCCAGTGTAACATTCGCTAACATCAGTAATTACACTATACAACAAATTTGAACTTTTTTTCTGTCCTTTAGATGAAACTATGTGATTCTACATAAACAAAAGGTGCTTGATTCATATCTGAAAACCAAAATGTTTCACCACGTCCCGTTTTTTTAGGAGACCCACTTTTCATATTTATACAAATTGGTGAGAGAGAAATGTAGCAGAGACACAAATCAAGGAAAACACATACACTAAAATTATTTTTTGACCGTTTCCGCTTATAGGCATCTGTTGGAGTGTCCCTGAGAGTAGACCAATAATATTCAGCTAGCGTACTTCCATTCCATTGCCACTGAAGCGCTTTTCAAACATAGCAATGTCCTAGTGGAACCTTTTCCCCATGCTCATCGCTAACTGCGCCGAGGTTTTGAGAAAAAAAATCCAGATGCGAGTCCAGAAAGTTAGTTTTAAGGACATATTGCAGCCTATAATATGAAAGCATTTCACCATGTCAAGAACAAGATCTTCATAGTTTTCTGCTTTCTCATTTCCAAGGAAACTTGAGCATCAGATTTAAATGCCCACAAGGCTGCAAATTCTGCTTCTGACAGTTTATTTTCGAAATCTTCGTCATGCATGACTGCTTTAATTTGTGGCCAATAGAAGCCCCTTCTTTTATCTTTGCCTCACTTAAAATTTCTGAATTTGTTTCTGAGTTGCAAGAAAGCCAATCCTTCTCTGTCCAGAGCTTTTACAAAAATTTTCATTAAAACTAAGTTTAATGTGCAATAGTGAAAGAAAGACATATTGCAGATTCTCCAGTGATTCACATGATATTTTTTGGTGCCAGGAATGTAGTTTTTTTCTTGGAGGCCACTGTTTACGGATGTAGTGATTTTTTTTCTGTCACGGCTATCCCATTCACATAGGAAGCAGCAGAATTTAGGGTATCCTTGTTGCATGCCTGTTAATATCCCAATGACTTTCAAGTCGCCACAAATGTGCCATTTGAATGTAGTGTGTCAATAAATTTCAGTATAGCATTCATTACCTCATATGTTTCCTTTATATTTACAGCATTACAGGCTACAGGAACAGGGGGATAAACATTGCCTAATGGAGGAGCACTGCCTTTAGACTACGTTTGGATGAATCAATAGACAGGTGCCAGTCTGCTACATTATGTTCATGTCCCAACGTCTGAAATAAGCCATTCACATCACAGCAATATACAGTGTTTTCTTTCTCCGCAAAATAGTTCGCACAATGGCTTTGTCGTCTTCTAAATGAACTTATTTTTACATCTTTATCTAATAGATTCCAACCTTGAAGCCTAGAACCCAGTAATTCTGCGTCTGTTTGAGAGAGGTTTAAGTCCCCTACAAGATCGTTAAGCTCTCCCTGATTGATTTCATGATGTGAACATGTCATAGATGTAGAGGGTTGAATTTCGGGATCTTGACCACTTGGGATATCGGAGGTGTCTTCCTCTGAATCAACAGTATATTTATCTGGATCTGTAGGTACAGGAAGGTCTACAGAATGAGAAACTGGTCGCATAGCGGAGGGTAGGTTTGGATACCGAATATAATGTTTGGATTTGGAGAAGAACCCCTTCACATCTGTCAAACAAAAGTAACAATCCGTTACGTGGTCTTTTGGAGCACGCCAAGCCATAGGTGCACCAAAATTCATTACACTACGTTTTCCTTGTAGATTCCTGGAAGATGAATTGCAGCATGTATGTGGAGCTTAAGACTTATCCTGGTCCTTAACTCTACATCCAAAATTAAAAGTTCATACGCCTTTCTAACCAACGGCGACAAGCTACATTGTTGAGTCTTGAATGTAAGTTTGCCACACACATAACAAAATAAGTCCGGCTTATTTTTATACTGACGAGACATAATGCACTGAACGTAATGTACCTTGTCCTTAGTCCTTAAAACATTTGTACCCTTCACACTTAACGTCACTAGAAATACAGCACCAATTTAATGAGCAGTATCACACGGTGAATGGAAACATCAGAATTGAAACAAAATTTACAGTTAAAATGCTGGAATTGCGAGATGATCAAGATGGCAGTGAATGTTTGATATAGATATATATTGCTAAATGTATGTAAATATATCCCTTCTGTGAAAATGTTGAATAGAATAAGCAGGATATTCCAAAATTAAATTAAGGAAACATAGAAATATTAGCGAGGAAATAAATAAAACACTAAATTGTGGATTTTTGGGAAAATGGTACGTGTTAGACAAAAACTGAGTACAGATTCATTATTTCCAGCCATAAATGTATAAGAAACACATATTTTCATTTAAAGGACATTTTTCATGTTGTACAGTGTTATCAGTAATTTTGTTAGCATTTACTGATCTACATTTAAATACATTCGAAAATTAATAAAATTAAACAAAGTTTAATTAAGGGATTTAATAAAAACAGATGTGAAAAAAATAGTAAATATTGATGAGTTTAATTATTGAAATGTTTAATTATTGATGATTATGTAACAAGTAATGTCCAGATTTTGTTTAAAGAAATAGATTAAAATAATGTGGATATATTATTGTGAAAACAATTGAATTTGTTGATCTAAAGTGCTAATATTTTGTTTTATTGGAATTTTTATTTAGTTGTTAAATAATTACTTTTCAAAATTGTTTTAAGTAATGAAGCGAACTTATATGATCTTTCATTGTAACAACAATTGTGTATTGCTTCAATTATGTGTTTTTAATTCATTTCATGTTCAATACTATTTCGTTGTATTTATTCCAAAGAATATTTTAATTGTTTGCTTGAAGAAAGGATGACGATACAATTTTCGTCCCGAAAATTCGCATAGTATTTGAATAAAACAATTTTAAATACAAAGATATGGGGTGTATGGAGTTTTAGTTTAAAACAGTAATATGAAAAGGAAGGAATTGATAGAAGAATACGGAACTTTTGTGTATAAACAAAGTTTAATTAGTTTGAAATAAGTGAAAATTTATGACAGTAAATTCAGTGTCATATACTTCTTCCAGTCAACGGCAGTCTAATTTTTACAAAATTGTACAAAACAACCCAAATTTGAACCAAACTTGAATTGCATTTAATTTATTCTGCATTTAATTTTTATTTTTTGCTCATTTTTAGCCATTAGGTTTAATTAATGATTTTATTTTGCTGCTTACGGTTTTTAACTTAACGTCGTTCATGTGATGACTGGTAGTTGGACTTTTAATTAATTTATGATAATGTCATATTTTGCAGCTAGCTAAGTGTTCTTTATTAACTTACTCGAGTAGTTGATGAAAATGTTTCAATTGGATGTGATTATTTCGGTGAATTTCGAGTGTCTCCTAATTTTAAACAGATGTAAATAGAAAATGCAAAGCTACGAATCAGGGAGAATAGGATCAGTAATAATTGAGTTGGTGAATACATTGTGAATGAGAATAATCACGTTAATAAATTAAAGAATAAATATTATATATGAATATCATTAAAATATACAAACTATCTTTTTGTAAATTTATGTAACTATAATAAACACATGGGGGAAGGTGAGCAAAAGATGTCTTGACCTTCCAAATTGGTAAGGAGAAAAGAATGGAAAGTTGAAAAGAAAGGGAAAAAAACAAATGAAGGTAATGCTCCTTTAGACCTCAAGAGAAATGATTGTGCTCTGGTAAAAGAAGTAATGAAAAGATTAGTAGCTAGGGATTACATGGTTTCTGTGATGGTAACAAAGAAATCAATGGTGTTCGTTTCAGCTGAATTCAGACATATTCTTTATTCTTCAGCTAATAAAAAGCTGAGAGCAAACATATGTTTACTGCTCATGAATAACGTAATACATAAATAAATATCATTTCTAAATATAAGGAACTTTCCAGATTTGTACGTACACTGTTATTTGAAGACAAGATCGAAGAAGAAATTTCCGGAATCAACAGTGAGATAAATTTCTTATTAAAAAAATTATTAGTCCTGTTAGTAGCATAGAATCAGACGCAAATATTCCTACTTCACTACAACTGTGCTAAAAGTAATGTAGTAGAAGTCTTAATAATGGAATTCTTGCAAATACTCACCAGAATATAGCACCATCCATTTTTAACAATTAACAGATTACTTCATCAGCAATCTGTTTGTGTGATTGATAATACCGTATGGCCAATTACTGGTTACTGGCTTTCTAACGAGATTCTCATCCAATTCGAAATCCCTTAAGTTCGTTATCCTTTAGCTTCTGTAAATAAACTTAAAAGTATTCCACATTCAAAATTAAATTTTTTTAAATTAAATTTTTCTCAGCAATAAAATTTTTCAAAGCGTGGATGTAATGAAAAAGAATATTATAGTAAGTAGCTATAATTTCAGATACCGCGAACGTTTTATGAGAAACCTAATTTCATTTTCTTGTGTGGGATTACCAAGTACCTATTAAGCAGGAGGCAGTCTCTTTATACTATGCATATCTTCTTCACTCTATTTTTGCGATGGGAGTTGGAGAGACAATGAAAACTCACTCAGGCTTTGTAGCGGAATGAAGCACAGGGGAGAACTCGGGAAGGGAAATCATGTCATGGAACCGGAAGTGGGGCAGATGCGATTAATTCCTAACAGTAGGAGTGGTATATGAAAAACATCTAGAAAATTGCACGCGATGCTTTATTGGCCGCCAGTGAAGCATTGGCGGGAAATTAGTTTCCTTTGCTTTCTGGATCCGTTGTTTTTCCGGAAGTGAGTTAAGAAGACACCCTTTCGCCTCCAGCAAAATCATGAAGTCTTTCTGGAAAGCAATGTTTCGTTTTTCCTTCCCTTTGTCTTTTGAGGCCCATTTGGCCCTGTGTCCTTAATGCTCTTTTCTCTTTAACTTTTCTATTTCTGATTTTTTTGAACATTCTCCAAATATTGGTTGGACTTAATGAGAGAGAGAGAAATTCTGATCGTTATTTCAATTGTCTTATTTTTGTTTTACTTTGGATTGCTCCTAAAACTTGATATTTTAGACATTTTTTATATTTAGACAATAAATAAGTAGATTAATAAATAAATAACTAAGGATTTTATAAGAACTATTTCCATATAAAATTGGGTTTATTTCTAGACATTGAGGATTCCTTTTTGTCAATTCAATAGCCGAGAAATGTTGTCGGTTACCGAAAGATCAACTGGCTTCGAAAATTTTTAAGAGGCTACGATTCGACCTTAAAGCCTAAAATGTAATCTTGTTTCAATTTTTTTCTGTTTTTTTTTTTTTCTTTTTTTAATTTTTAATATGATCATTTTTACACCCAGGCCAGAAGAAGATTGGAACAATGAATTTGTTGCTATTAAAGGCAACATTAGACACCTAAACTCAAAAATTTTTCTGCTTTTTAATTACAATTGATATGGAATATAATTAATAATTAATAATTGATAAAAGTCGTGAGCGATCTAGTTGTGGTCTATTGACTTGTCTGATGTATGATTTGAATTCTGTGGCACGCTTAGATTTGTCCTTTCTTTACTGTCTTTCTCCTAATTTTTTTTTTCCTTCCGGCTCTCATTGTTCACTCTTCATTGTTAACTTCACTCTTCAATTGTTGCAATAATATTAGTGGTGTCTCATCCACGACCGTTAAGGCAGGATACAATAGAAGATTAACAGAAATTCAATGTTAATTTGCATACGTCAACATTTGAAACCTATATATGGAAGTAATCATGTAAACTATAGTATTACCGGTATTCGTGAATTTACCGAGAATTAAATAGGTCGAAAGAAGAAAAGTTACCATTCAAAAATTCCAAAGTAATTTCGCTTATGAGCTTGAAAATATAACGTCACTGTGCGAGCCATAATGCCTTCACAGGCAACCTTGCAAATTAATGTATTGGACTGTATTGGCACTGCAGTTTAATAGTTCCTTACTATTCTGCAGATTCAGAATACCGTATATATAATTCAAATACTTAAGATCTTTTTGTTTGTCTGCTTGTTTTTCTTTATTTTTTCCTTTATTTAACTTAAGGAAAAGATCTAGATATGCTCATCAATAAATTTGTAAGTTCTTTCTTGTTCTCAAAAATTAAGAACGGAAAACTGATTTATTGAAAGAATTAAGCAATTAAAATAATCCCTAAACAAAAAAATAAAGACAGGAAGAGAATAAATAAATAACAATAAATAAGAAAAGAAATAAATAAATAAACCAATAAAACAAATTTAAAAATCAGAAGTTAATTTCATTATTTTTTTTCATATTCAATGCACTCAAAAAATAAAACCTTAAACCTTTTTGTAAACCTTAAACCGAAAGTATTAAACCTACAAGAATCCAATTGACGAACAAATTCAACATTTAAGCTTACTTTATAATTCATTGTATTTTTGCAAATTTTTCACTAGTTTCTTTTTAAGACCTTGATTTTTGATTTAAGTGAACTGATGATAAAAACATTAAATTCGTATTTTTCGTATTACTTGTTTGTGTTTGTTGGAATTCAAAAGAGTTTTCATTTTTACGAATTCCTTGTTTCAATGCAGGATTAACTGGTAGCTGCGAGTTCACAAAATGTACAATTTTCTAGAAATGGGAGGGAATTTATATTAATGATTAAAGGCTGTAGCGAACGGAATAAATATCCAGCCCGATTGGACGCAGAAGCAACACATCTCGTTCCATGTTTATTTGCAGAACTCGTTTATTTATGTTGAGTCCAGGCAAAGCAGTTTTCCGATTATCATCAGCTGATGTTCGTCCTTAACTGGTTCCACTGCCGATTCAGATTAGAGAACTGACTGCATTCGCTACATTGAACTTTTCCAGGAAATTCGATTTTCGGATTCGCTTCAAGAATCGTGCTTCCAGCTCAACAGAATGGAACTGAAAATGAAAATGACCTCCACCGGTCTATGTCTTAATTCAGTCAATTCACGAAAAAAGAAAAAAAAAAATGGAAAGATGAAAATCATCTAATTCGGCACGAAACTGTATGTATGGAAGTCTAATGAAAGGAAAAACCCGGTATTAGAAATCTGTCTTTGACAGTCCTGGACAAGAAGAAAACTGAGAAGAAAAACTGATATTTTTCGACGTCAGCTGCACAGCATTAGTCATCATAAAAAACTTAGAAATTCTAGAATAAAAGGAGCCGCTTTTAGATTTCTGGAAAACCACAAAAAAAAAAACAGCCTTTGTTTGCTTTCAGTTCAATTGAATTGACTTTTTTTTCTCTATTGGATCTCAAACGATTTCGCAAAAAAAATGCATCAGCAGAAATTATTTAGCAAGTCTTGCTTTCCTAAATGGTTTTATGAAGAGAAGTGGATTTCTTTTACGACTCAACTTAAAACTTAATTAAACTCAACTATTGTAAAGTTTACCTTACAAATAAAACAGCAATAAAGCAATATTTGGAAAATTTAATTTACGAGTTAATTAGAGCAAAGAACTTAATCTAGGTTGTAAATCAAACTTCCAAGTATGATGTAGAGTAAATTTAATTTTATTGTAGTTAAGTCTAGAATTAATGACTTTAGTTATAGCCTTCTCATTTTGATATAATAAACAAAGAATGCTGATACATATGCTAGTTTATGATTCATACTTTTTAGACTTAAATAAGAATGTTTGCTTACTTTCTATTCTTTGGCAGTATTTGTGTTATCTATATTACTAAAATCTTTTATTTCTCTGTCTGTCTGTCCGGCGCAATTTTCTGTGAGAATGGAAAATAGAAATAATTTTTACAATGAAACATTCGCGACAGGAATAGAACCTGCAACCTTCTGATCCGAAGTCAGACGTCTTATTCATTAGGCCACAGGGCCTACAGCTCTCTTCATACTGTTTTTTGACTTATATCTCCTTTCCCTTTCCCCATCAATAAGGAATGTATTCAAACTTTTTTTTGAATCTCAAGATTGTTTATTTATTTCCCATCCGTCAGTTTATTTGTAATTCGAAACTGACAATTAGAAATATAATTGCCGAAACTTTGCAATATTTTAAATATTCTTACTTAACCAAATTCTATTTGATATTGAAAAATAAGTGCGTGTACACTGCAGATGTTGGAGTAAAGAAAACAGAGTCAAGAAAGAAAGAAGCACTCTTTTTTTTTTGAGGTGGAATACCGAAAAAATCACTATTTGTAACTCAAAAACCCGATGAGTTACAAAAAAAAATTAGTTACAAAAAATATCCCAATATTTGTAACTCAAACGCCACTGAAAAGTAACAATTACAATGAGAGTCCAAAAAGAAAGAAGCAGTACTTCTATTAGGTAGAATACTGAAAAATCACTTTTTGTAACTCAGAAACCATCAATATTTGGAACACAGAAGCCACAGAAAAGTGACAATTAGAATAAAAAAGAGACTCAAAAAAGAAAGAAGCAGTATTTCTATTAGGTAGAATACTGAACACTATTGTAACTCAGAAACCACTGAAAAATATCAATTGGAATATAAAAAAAAGAGTCAAGAAATAAAGAAGCAGTATTTCATTAGGTAGAATACTGAAAAATCACTATTTGTAACTCAAAAACACTGAAAAGTATCAATTGGAATAAAAAAAGAGAGTCAAGAAAGAAAGAAGCACTATTTCTATTAGGTAGAATACTGAAAAATCACTATTTGTAACT
>JAFIDM010012231.1:135956441-135981509 GCA_023159025.1 Thereuonema tuberculata | reverse complement strand
ACCATCACTATTTCTAACTCGAAAACCACTGAAAAGTATCAATAGGAAGAAAAAAAAAAAAAGAGAGTCAAGAAAGAAAGAGGCACTATTTCTATTAGGTAGAATACAGCTCAGAAGTTAGATGTCTTAGCCATTAGACCACGAGGCCTATATTGTAATCTCTATAAAAAATAAAAATATATCATATATCTATAATTTAAACGCTGGTTCTAAAAGCAGTCGTAGATTGAGAGAATATAGACATCAAAAATTAAATTAAAAAAAAATACTTTTAAAAAATTTTAGTTTTAGTTTCCTTGATGTAATTTGTGTGTGTATGTGTGGCTTTTTTAATAAATAAAAAGTTATTTTCCGTTAAATAAGCGAGGCTTCCGGAGCGAAGCGACGGGTAGCCGACAAGTATTTTCATAATGGAGAGTTTACAAATTGATTATTTTTCTGCAAATGAATAGAACAATAAAGCAAAGAAATGATCTAAGAGGGATGTTCAAATTGATTGAGGGAGTGCAAAAATTAATTTGCAACTACTTTTACTGCGTATATACCTTTACTCTATTTAATTTTACTGCCAATAAAAAAGATTCTATCAAATAAAAAATGTCAAACTATGATTCATTTCAAACAGCAATTACGAGATCATTGAGAATCTCACACACATTTTTTAGGCTTAGGCAAAATGGTTAAATTATTTATGTTGAGTCATTGAGGATATTTTCAGTCTTATTAAAATAATAAAGTGACATAAAATAATGAAACTTATTCCGGATTCACTGAGTATAAAAATGATATATAACTTCCAACAGTAAAATGCTCAAGAAACTTATTGTAGATTTACGGATTTGAATATGTGTTAATATAGGTAATTTCTTTTATTCGTAATTGTATAATATATCTTCTTATAGAAATATCCTTATCGCTTTAAAGTTCTAGCTAAGAGATTTAATGTATGCAAAATTCATTAAGAAAATATTAAGGATGGCTATGATGGCTTCATTTAATAATAATAAATTATAGAGAATTCGAAAGACTTTTTAGTATTTATACTTTATTTATTATTTTCTATAGTTCTGCTTTCTTTTTTTTAATTGTACTCTACTTGTTTTGTCTTTTGCCAAGGCCAACTACTTGTAAATAACTGTTTTAAATTATATTAACATTAAAATTTAAAATTTCATATTCAACTGTACTTGCGTTGGTTTTTTACTTAAATTGAATTTGCATTTTAATGCACAATTGAATATCAACTAAGTAATTTTTGGTTTGCAAAAATTTTTGGAAAAAAATGGTTTAATTTGACTTAAACATTATTACTTGTTGTAGTAAAGATAAATATTCATATTCTGATATTTTTTGTGTCATTAGAAAATATTCAATTTTATTAGAAGTTACATTGTAGTCGTAAAAAAAAATTGTCTGGCAAGAAAATTTAGATATCAAATATAAGTAGGCCTACTATCTGAATATCATACAAAATATTCTTACATAATATTATTCTTCATAATATTTGAGGTAATAAGGTACGATTATTATTTTTTCATTGATATAAAACTAAAAATGAAATAAGTGCTACTTGCACTTTCTCAGCTTATTTGCTTAATTTTAAAAACTTTGTTATCTAAATACTTATTCAGTTTCAGAAGTATCCTATGTCGTTTTCTAGAGTATGAATTTCAAGGAAAAAGGATAGAATAGATATTAAACTGAATAGAATAGATTCACATATTTGCGATTTCAGGTACGTGATCTTACAGATGATTTAAATCCCACCCAAAACATTTCATATAAAATAAGTTGCCAAGACTCACATGCTCATAACGCTTTCACTGTTAAAAGTTATCAGATCTCATGTAGAGCCAAGCCCCTAACTCTACAAGCCCTAACTCTAAAAACCCTATATCTTGGTCAAAAAGTATGGCTTGGCCGTTTCGTGGCTGCCGCACAGACAATCCCATGGATTAAGGATAAGGGTATGGAGTATGTCAAGGCATACCAAGATAGTCTTTTGACCAAGATAGGGTTTTTAGAGTTAGGCCTTGTAGAGGGAGGGGCTTGACTCTACATGAGATCTGATAACTTTTTAACAGTAAAAGCGTTATGAGCATGTGCGTCTTGGCAACTTATTTTACATGAAATGTTTTGGGTGGGATATACTTATCAGAAATTCTTATATAATAAAGAACCGAAACCCCCTTTATGAGAGGTTGGAGGGTGAAAGTTACAGATTTCTTAATGTTTTGGTTGTTTGTGTGCTAAACCTAGCCTGCATACCAAATTTCAGCTTTCTAGGACTTCAGGAAGTACCCTAGAGGTTTTGATGATCATGAGTCAGTCAGTCAGTCAGTCAGTGAATCATGGACGAAATCGACGTATTTTAGATATTAATAAAATCCAAAGTATAAAAGCTAGATAAATGAAACGTAGCGTATTTCATTAGTCTGCTAACTGCATCTTATCCTGAAAATTTGAGCTCTCTAGTATTATTTAGGCCGAAGCATTGAGGGTGCGACGTATTTCAGATCTTAATAAAATCGAAAGTATAAAGCTAGATAAATGAAACTTAGCATATTTCATTAGTATGGTAACTGCATCTTATCCTGAAAATTTGAGCTCTCTAGTATTATCCAGGCCGAAGCTATGAGATTCGAAAATACGACGAAACGCTTCGAGAAAAGGTACGTAGTGCCCTTTCTGACTTCGGCTCGTCTTGGCGGGGGCACTACCGTGCCCCCAGATCTTGAATGAAACAAATTCTATATAGAACCATATAGATTTCTTTTCGAACTAAAATTAAAATAAGGGAACACTAGTGGATATAAATGTATATCTCATGATGCTGTCACGGAATAAAACAGACTTCTTTATATTCTTGTTAATTCTATTCAAATTAAGTATGTTTCGTGAAATCTTTGTGTTATAAAGATGATGACACATATTTTGATTTATCTTTTTGTTTTAGTAATGATTAATGAGCATTTAGAATTCATTCTTGAATCAAATATGATTCCGACTGCAACATTCTCCCATGAATTATTGATATCTGATTATTTGAATAGTAATTTTTCTGATTTATTTCTTTGAGCCACAACATTATTTCCTCAAATTTGAAATTTGAAGTTCAATTATTAATTGTACATGAATTTTGTGACTGAGGTAATGATTTGCTTATAGTTATAATGAATAAAATAATGTCCAATTTAATAAACGTAATATTAATAAAAGTCACATTTAAGTAAATGAAAATCAGCAGTATACCATAATAATTAAAATATATAATCAGTATTTTAATATTTTTTGAAACGAATATTTTTTTCTTGAAATATCATACTTTAGATTATAAGGTGCCGTTAAGGCGACGACTGCCAATCGGGCTGATACGCGCGAACTTGGGTTCGAATCCCGGCCCTGCACTGGCTCAGATGTTGCCCTTCTTTCTTCTTTATGTGATACACTTCCTTCAAATAACTTGGTCTCAATTTAATATTTTGTTGCTGGCGGAGTTTAGCCTTGACATTAAAATTCGCACACTGAACTATGTGTTTGATTAAAGAAACAAACAAAGAAAACAAATATGGTAAGATATGGTTTTATCACTGACAGTTCCAATGTTTAGTTTTAAAAGCTGAGACAATTTTTGCTAAATCTTAACATAAGTAAGCATTATTATCTTCTGCCATAACTGCTCATACTATTAAAAGAGTTTTTGTAATTGTTCTTAAGACTTATAGATATGAGATTTTTGAGGTGAATGTCAAATTACAGGTATGATTTCCATAAAATAGAAGTATTTAAGAAACTTTTTTTTTATTAAGCTGCAAACGATAATATTTTTAAATGCATCCTGGTAAGCGTAACTTGATTATGAAATTTAGTAAATACTGGCTAATCTCACAAAAATACAAAAAGAAATCGCACAAAAATATTAGTTTATTTACAGTTAAAAATAAACCTTAATTGAATCTTATTGAATGAATATTTAATTAAACTATTATTTAGTAATTTAGATACAAAAACAATAAATATTAACATTTATCCGACGTTAAATAATCTCTGTACTAACTTTATCATGTAGATTTATTGAGGCTTTATTTATTCTTTTTTCCTTTTAATGAATTCTCTGACGTAAAATGTTCTGATGTTAGCTTTGGTGAGAGTTATCTGATACAACAGAGCAAACCACACCCTGTTCTAATAAGATAAAACGATAGAATACATTTATTCTAACAACGATTCTCTATATAAAAGCATAATCGCATCTATCTTTATAATTTTTATATCTCTTTGGAGGGCGGTTTATTAACAAACTTCGCAATTACTTCAACCAAATCTCTAAATGTAGGCTGAAAAAAAAGAAGATTTTATGTTAATATATTTAAATTCAGGACAATGTAAAATATTGATTTTGTTATTGAAGATGCTTTGCTTGTAGAATTCAAGCCAGATATCAACGTTGAAATGTTTCTTGAGAAAATATTTCTACAATTCGCTCCTTTTATTATACTTGGTGCTCAAATTTAGGAATTCAAATTCATTAACAGAAAAAAAAAATCAATAAAAATTTACAATCGAAAGTTTAAACATTAAAACATTGAATTAATTTTTAAATAGCCTGTAGTTTATCATTCATAAATCCTGACAAGTGAATTTTCAATTTTTGCCGGTTGATATGAGGATTAAGGGATGCTATGGTTCAATGGTGTTTCCACGGTTATTTCTCCTCTTAGGTTCACCCAGCCCTTTGTCAAATGGGCACCGGGGTTTTCACTCGTAGTTAAAGTCGGGAGTCTTGCTGACCATCTGAGCTCTACTAGTCCCGTTGGTCGAGAATCGCTGGGAGCCTAAACCTCTCGCGCACCCGAGGAACTTCATGGCCTGTTAAGGTAGAGTTTAATGTTTCTTGTTTTTTTTCTATTTGAGGATTAATAACAAATGCTTTTTGAGGTTATGGTCACGTTTTTCTGTAATTCTTTTTATTTACTATTTTCAGTAGCTGATTAATAAAGAATTTCTTAACTTTTCTCTTTATCAAATTAAAGAAGTCTTAAGATACTATTATTGCAATAACTGCAGCTTTATGTTTTTCTAAATCCAAGATTATTCTCTTAATTAGGTTACTTTTACTTCGACACATCAAGATATTCAGTCTGTTATTACAGTTTATATATTGTAAAGTTTTCATATTTTATGAAAATTAAGTAGTAATTGATGTTAAATTAATTCGTTAAAAACGATTCAGTTTCAGCTAATGACTATGATTTTGAATATATAGTTACTTTCTTGTCGCTATATCGCAATTTAATGTAAAAAATAATAATTATTGGAATTAAAGAATTATATCAAGTCAAATTTTCTTTACTTTTATTGTGTAGTTTACTTCTTTTTATGAGCCACTGAACGAATCCAAAACTATTAAAAGTCAATTCATTTTTTCCAGAAAATATCCTAACGTAAAAACGTACATAATAATACCTTATAATGTAATGTTTTCAATGCAATCTAATGATATCAGCAAGCCCGGGGGGGGGGGGATGAGTAAGTGAAATGGCACTAGACTGTGAGCTGGATGAGCCGTGTTCAAACCCGGTGGAGATCGGTGATATTTCGTAGGTTATTTTTTAACCCTGAATGAAATATAGGATTAGTCCAACCCTCTATCAATGAGAACAGTTTCTGGGTAATGTGCGAGGGAGCAGTGTGTTGATCACCGAATCTCAATTAATCCGGTAGTCATTGAGCCAATCTAATGATATCATTCTAATAAATTTTTATTAGAATTGACGGTAATGCGAAGTTTTGAGCAAATATCTGTACAACCCGCCGTCATACCCGTCATACCAGTTAAAAACACTAGCCCAAATTTTAGTAATATAATAGCTACTAATTTCATTAATAACTTAATGAATTTGCAACATGTCTGGTTACCATTTAATATTTTTGTAGTTATTATTCTCAAAATTGAAACTTTATTGTTTTGGTTAATTTGAACTTACAGCAAACGAGATTCCTCATTTTTATTTCAGTTAAATAGATAAACAGTGATAATTAAATTTCATTAAATTAATCCAGATAATGAAAACGAAAATAAATAGGAATCAAAGCAAGAAATTTCACCAATAAGTCGAGTGTTTATGAATTTTAGAGGGAAAGAATTATTTTACGCCGTTTTAATAGACAAAATGTCTGAGTGAGATGTTGAAAAAATTCAGGTTCTGAGTTGTTTTAGTGCAAAGAAAAATCAGCGAAACTCAATGAAGGAATGCAAATACCATCGATTTAAAAAGGAGAAGGGTTCCTTTGGGATTGAATATAAAATTTTGACGATCCGAAGCTTGAGAAGTGGAGCGAATTTATGTTTTCCTTTCATTGAGCGTAGCGCCAGTAGGGACGTTGCGGAGGTAGAGAGAGAGTGCTTTGTTCGAAGAAAATCAACCCAGTGCTCATTGTGGACCCCCAGCATACGAACAATTCGATTGCAGTTTCATCGTGGCTTTCAAAAACAAGGACTAAATTGATTTACTCGAATACACATGAAGATGGATTACCCACTTTTATTACGGCAATATGCCACACAAAAGTTTTAAGTAAACGCGCCCTATCCGTCGACAGATTAAAATATGTTCTTGCGGTTTTCGGAGTTATTTGGTGCTGTTGTTTATGTCGTTTGTATTCTTCAGCAGCAAATGTAATTTATTCGCCAATTCGAAGTCGGCATTCCGAAACTTCTTGTTGAAAGCTTAAATTAAGCATTCACGAAGCGGACCTCTTTTACGAGAAAGAACAAGATTTCCACTTACCTTCCCTAAAACTAAATTTCTTCGAAAGCTCTTAATCGATATTTAAATCTGAAATTTTCAAGTCTTATGAGAAGAAGTCTTAAAGATTGTCATCCCGATACGTTTTAGAAAGACTGCAATTGAGTAATTTAGGAAGGGAAAAGATATTACCATTAAGGATTGATTCTTTAGATATATTTGGTAAATGTTCACTTATAGTTTTACTTTGCAATCGAATAAGAACTTTGGTAACAGATAACTCAAAATAAAAAAAAAGCAGTTACGCAAACTTCATTGAAATAATACTATGAAATAATACTAAGAAATAAAAACCGAGATTTGATCTCGTGTTTAAAAGTTAAAACTTCCCATTTTTCCAGTGTGCAGATATTACACACTCCTATCGTGATGCAGCCTACAGGAGTACAGAAGCTCTATGATCGAAAACTTTAATCGTGTTCATTTTTTAATAGAGATTGGAATTATTCATTAGTCTTGAGAAGAAGAAAGAAGTCGGAAAAAATCTACAAAATTCTTCGGAATCGAATCCAATTTCTATAATCTATAGACAAGCGTCTTTATAATCCACATATGATGATCGAAGTCAATCCACACTGCTTGACTTCTATGTAACCATTGGTTTGTAAATACGTTTAATGTCAAAGAAATCGTTGTTTACTGTTATTCCTGGAAAGTTTAGGCGTAAAGAAGGGAAAACCTACAGTTTTTTCCTCGACGGCATAAAGAAGGGAAAACCTACAGTTTTTTCCTCGACAGCTTTCCAATGAAAATTATGAATATAAATAAAAAAATAATATAAACAAATTTCATTGAAAATATTAAATTATCTTTTACTTTGTAGAATACACTAGAAATTACATAATTAACCTACAAATTAGATAACTAATCGTCGTGTTAACTAAGTCCGTCTCAGATTTTTATGGACTATTGTCAGGAGTTCATACTAACTTTGATACACTTTTTCTTTCTGTTATATCAATTTAACCATCCTAGTTTACTGTTAAGATGATCTAATGCAAAGAAAGCATACATCACATCAATGTTTTAACCAACTAAACAACGGTCCTTAACAATATGCATTCACAACATTACATTCAACTGTCAAAAAATAATCGATCAAAGTTGTTTTTAAAATATTTGGATATTTTCCTTTTGTTTAAAATTGGAATTGGAAAAAATGTTAAACAGGGATTCCTATTTAAGTATGTATGATAAAGGCAGTATGATAAAAGTATTGTTGTTATAAATCAAATTAATAATTAATAGATTAATATTTCAAGGCAAAAATATCTAATGGTTCATGATAGAATTCTGTACTTTAACTTACTTTGATTATGTGCTTTCTTAGAAAAATGATTTTACCAGAAAAACTCAAATTTATAAATTTATTTGAAGAGTAAATATAAAGATATTACCCATGGTTTTAATTTACAGTAACAAGGAAGATTTTTATGTACAGTACATAAATCCTTTTGATAAATAAATACAGTTTTAAATCTTGAAAATAATCAATATTTTCGCATCAAGGTTTGCACTAAATATAAAAGTAACCAATTTAAAAGCACTTTTTATACAGTATTTAGAAACGACAAAATTGCATTTCGAAAGTTCTGCTTGTTTACTTTTCAAAAAACAAATAATAAATGCCATTAGCAATTCTTCTTCTTTTATTGACATTAGCAATAAAATTGAAAAGCTGTTAAGAAATCTTTAGAGACTAAATTTCAGAAGATTTAAAAATGCAAATGATGAACATCAGAAAAAAAAAAGAAAGAAAATATTTGTAGAGCAATAACAGCTATTGAAGAAGAAAAGCAAGTTTTTATAATCATGTCGTAAATTAATAATGGATTAAGTTGAAGCAAGATGAGAGGATACATCATTTTTACAATTCTTTGGAGGAAATTGAAAATTTCGGAAGTAAAATCGAAGATTTCTCTTATTTATTTATTTATTTATTTATTTATTTATTTATTTATTTATTGTCTTTTGACCATAATTTATTAAATTTGATACTTTTTAATTTTAACAAAAAGTTTTTAATTTGTTTTACTGAAAATCAATTATTGACAATTTAAAACATTAAAGGAAGACAATCGAAGTAAAATTAAAGTAAAATTTAGTAGTACTAACAATTTCACATTAGGAAGATTGTAAAAAAAGTTCTCTATTGTAGTTATAGTAATATTGAAGTATACTCATAAAGATAAGATCCAGTTTGATTACAATAAGATATTTCGCATCGTCATTGAGGTGAAAAATCGTTATCCATATTTCCATTATTAGTGGAAACCGATATTTAGCCTTTTATCGACGAGCTAATGATTCATGTGTTATTAGTCAGGCACATTCGAAAACTCATTAATCATGACAAACTACTTTTAAGTATTAACTCAAAGAAATTTTAAAAATGCATTAAACAATAGGTTGTAAATTCTTAGTAGTGTTTATTTTTCTTTGTGGTTTTCGATTATTTTCTTTGTGGTTTTCGATTATTTCAATGACATTCAAATAAAAAATTATCAAAAAGTTTAGAAACAACTCACCAGATTTGTAAAAGATTCTTTCTAAGAACTGTGCCAATATTACAGAGATTTCAATTTTGAATTCTTCTGGTCAATACTAATGAGAGTGAAGATTTTTACATGTGTAAAATTAATAGAATTGTTCCAAAAACGTCAGACACACAAATTATTTTTAAATAGTTTGTGCGTCTGGCCTTTTTTGGAACATTCCTACTAATGAGAGTAGTTTTTATATAACAACAACTTCGCATCGTATTATGATTTTTTTTTTAATGTCTTAGGAAAAAAAAGTAGTCTGGCAAACTTAAACAATCACCTTTTCTCATTCAAATGGAATCAGACTTTGAGGCAAGTTATAAAAGTAATTTTCCTTTGGCCTAGCTGTGATGAGCTTTCTTGACTAAACAGAAATATGTACATATAAAATGCTTTGAAAATCTCTCCATCGTTCAAAAATCCATTACGATGTAATGAAATTCATTTCAATTTAAAACTCTTGATATAAATTTTATAGTTTGCAAAATAAATAAACATTTTTCTTGTTTAAAATTTCATCTGATTTGATTAGTTTTGTTTTTTATTTAAATTTAAATTACATTTACAGTTAGGCCTACTCATTGATACAGAAAATATGGCAATAAAAACGGAAATTACATTACCATTTTAATGAATCTTTTTTTGAGCTGTAGTATAGAGCAAAAATAAAACAAAAAAATTAAACACTTCCTTTATTCATACGATTTCTGCATGACTTACACATTTATTTGGAATAAATCAGTTAGTGAAGTTAGATACGTAAATATATTAAACAAATGCTGACATGTGCAGAAATACATTCATTTAAGTATTTATAGATATTTAGGAAGTTTCTAGAAAGCATGTTTCAGAATATAAAGCTTTTCTTGTACTTAGCGAAAAGTAATGTTTTATAGCTGAAAACGTATCTATAAATAACTTATCAGTCATTTCTTTTAGCCTCACTTAAAACAAAATTAGCGGGATTCTCGGTGCTTTGCATGAGTGTGGGTTCACGAAGAAAGGTCCATCGCAACAACCATTAATGGGCGCGCGAAACACGGTCATTTATCACGTATATAATAAGAGTAATAACGGAACAAGTGAATAGATGAATGATTGCTTCTGTGTGGCTTTGCCCGCAATGCTCACCGCCACCACCCGAACGCTGAGGGTTTGCCTTCAGCTCCCCACGCATCATTAGCTGTTACGTGTCCTTTGATGCCTTTTGGCACCAACAGGAAGAAAGGAAGCGTAAAAAATGCAACATCGCCGCAAAGGAGTTGCTGATTACGGAATGCTGCAACTCTTACAAGACGTTACAGTGTTTGGAAATGTCATACCTAGTAACGAAGGACTTTCAAGGAGAAACTGTAAAGACGAAAAGAAGGTTGCTAACTAACGTTCGGATTGTGAAGCTTCTATCATGAATACATAAAGTAAAATAAAGAATATTTTCAAATTAAAATTTACAATAATTTTAAATATTTAAAATGTATAATGACATTCTGAGTCGGATGAAGTATTTCAGAGATTACTTAATATAAATTCAACATCGAATTAACATTATCAGAATCAACATTAAATTCTGATCAAAACTAATTAATATAAACGAGGTTCATTATGTTGGACTTAATTTTTGTTTAGATTTCCGACAAATAGTATTTGATTATTTATCTATCCTCAAAATTAATGTATTTATATGACTAATTTTTATTTTAAATATTATTAAATTCGTATGTTGGTATTCTAAAATAAAAGCAGGTTAACATGAAATTATAGCCATTATGTAATAAAATTCTTAAGGAACATTTATTCTAATAAATAAATAAATAAATAAATAAATAAAATAAAACTGTTCAAAAATCATCAAATCATTTCAATTCCAATTTAGAATTGCAGTAACAGTGCTATAAGGCTTTTGTTGTGGAACATTTTTTTCTGCATCCGCAGAAAGAACGGCACACTTCCTGGTTTTTATCATCTTCTTCTTCATGTGCCATCTCCATCCAGGAGGTCGGCGACCATGGCTCTAAAATTTTCTCTATCTCTTGCTATTCTGGAGCATTCCTGGTAATTCCTGCCAGTCCATTCTCTGATGTTGTCAAACCAAGTCTTTCTCGGTCTGCCTCTGGGTCTTCTCCATCCAACTTTCCCTCCAGCATCAACCTCTGTAGATCATCTTGTCTCATCAGGTGACCGAAGTATTTCATTTTTCTTTCCCTTATGGTCTTAATCAAGGATCTCTCGTATTCAGCCAATCTCAATACCTCCTCATTACTCATTCTTCTTGTCCAAGGAATTTTAAACATTCTTCTCAAAATCCACATCTCAAAACTCTCCAATTTTCTTTCTGTCTCTCTACTGAGAGTCCAGGTCTCAGATCCATAAAGGAGTGTTGTCCATATATAACATTTCATTATTTTTTTCCTTAAATATAAGAAAATCAGGACTTCAGCTAACATACTTAAAGGAAAACAACATATTGAAGAAAGCATCCTTGTTTTAACAACGGCAATAACAAGTTCTGTTTAAAAAACACATACTAAAGCTCTACAAAATAAGTGAACAGAGGCTGTTCTTTCAAAAGCTAATTAAGTAAGAAGAAAAATTTTAAAGGAAGGAAATCTAATAGATTAAAGACACTTTGATCGATTAAAAAGTATTTATCGTAATGTTGTTAAATTTGGCAAGGATTTGTCAAAAGCACAGTGTTACAATTATAATCGTAAGACACTGAAAATTGCAGGATTACGAAAATTCTACATTGGGAAAAAAATATAATTACGAGGGCGAGTTCAATTAAAAAAACCCAGAAAAATGCAAACAAAAAAAAATTCAGCTTTTGAAATACCAGTCGAAATGACAATTACGGTCTTCTGCTACTAACTTCAGGCAGTTGTTAATAAAAGAAATTTGAATTGGTCGTCATTTCAAGATAGCCGTGCCACTTCATTTATGGAGGAGCAGAGAACTTTTGTGCAAAGAAAGGACAAAACTAATCGAATTACAGCAGACCGAAGTAGTCTGACTGAAGCGCGGCGACCAGTCCAGACGAAACGAGGGTTGAACTGGTCCATCCCAATGGGGGTTGACATGCCATTCGTCTACTGACAATGTTCTTCTGACACTTTCTGGGTCCCTATGATCCAATTCTCAAGCATGATACGTATAAATAGACCACGTGCCTAACAGTGAACATTCTTGATCATACATTCTTGATCCGGAAGGCCTACCTTACCCATTGTACTCGCCAGATCTAGCGCCATCCAATGCCACATTTTTGATCAATTGCATTGCATGGATAGATGGCCACAAATCCTAAAGAATTTTATTCACATAGATTAAACTGTATTGATAAAATATAAGTTACAAAAAATTATTCATTGAATTTTTCATTGGATTCCTTCTCCTACCTTATTTCATTTAATTTTGTATTAACGTCACTTATAAATATATTTATGTGCTCGCAATCATATTAACAAAACAAGACGTCAACTTCAATATTAGTTAGAGTTTACTACAGCCTAAAACGGAAAGTTATTAATAATCATCATGGCTGGACTCAATCAAAAAGGATTTAATACAGTATTGCAAGGTATATTACACTAGGCACGACATCCTGATTGAGGATTTCCTCTTATTATTTCTACATCTCTATGTCTGGAAATGGGCTCCCAATGATTTCATTATCTATAATATCGATTTGTAAAATAAATAAAAAATAATAAAGAAAAAAATTGGCATATTTCACAATATTTCTCCTGTTAATTAGATTAACATAATTGAAGTTAAAGATAAAATAACATTTAGAAACAGTGCTTAACAAGAAAACCTTAATGCAAAACATGTATGTATAGATTGGAATAAACAAAGTATGAAACACTATTAAGTTTATTTAATTAAATTTTATTCATTTAACCAATATTTAAAGGCTACATTAAAACGTATTATGTAACATTACTATAAATAAACTATGTTTATTGGAAAGTACTTGATATTTCAGAAAAAAAGGGAAGAGATGCTTCATTCGAGTCTACATTTCACCCCAATCTCATGTTTCGAGTTCGACGGTATAACCAGTTGTTGTGCAGCTGTGTTCGTTGCTCCATCAAAGTTAGGTTCAGGACAAGCGAACGTATCGATTTCACTGGTACGGAAGCAGAAAAGTTAGCAAGAAAAAGGAGAAGTACGTTTGAAGGAGAGAGAGAGAGAATGGGGGAGGGTTAAAAGAAAAAGAAGGAGAGTGAAAAAAAAAAAAACTATTCAACTGCAGCAACTAAACGACATCCATTACCAACTTCCAAATTAAAATAACGTGAGGTGTTTAACAATGAACTCTTGTCGGGTTTTTTGCCACACATTTCTTCCATTAAGAAATCATTCGTTATATTTTTTCCTGAACCTTTCTCTTATATTAAGTGGCTATCAAGCAGTTCTTGGGAGAATTCTATTTGGAACCACAGAGGGGTAAAGGAATGAATTAGCAATCGAATTGCACAGAATCCACCCATAATCCCGTACCTCCTACTTTTCTAAGCTAATCGAATGAAAGTTTTCCTAAACTTTGTTCATTTGACTGGAAAAAAAGAAAAGTGAAGAGAAAACGAAAGATGAAAGTTCATTAGTTTAATGTAGCGAAATCAAGCTAAGAAACCCCAGAGGAACTGTTCTGTAATTGATTCATTATACACACGGAATAGATTCTAGTTGCTGTGTGAATTTTGAATGAATCGCATTCATATTTAATTTCTGAAAATTAGATATTTCTTATTCTTTTTATACTTTAATGATTGATGGCAGCTTGTATTAAACCAACAAGAAAGAATCTTTTTTTTACTCAAATGGCTCTACTTCATTTCAGTTAGTAATTATGAATCAATTTTCCTACTGAAAAAAAAAAAGATTATAGTGGAAAGAAAAGTAAATAAGATGAAAAATAATAAATCATTTCTTTTCGTTTATTTTTGAAAAGATTTCTTGTTTAATCTAGCATCTATTATATTAGAAAATGAAAGCACATTTCCATTAGCATTTCTGATATGTTAACTGTGATCTTGCTGTTTCCGACATTATCAACTTTTCTAGTTAATTCAGTATTTAGAAACATATATATTTATTTTATTCCTTTTAAATAGAATCTGCAAATAAATACTTTGTTAATAATTTCATCAAATCTTCGTGTGGTGTCGACAGAAAAATATAATTTTAAGACCGTTAAAAGCTTTTAAAAGGTCGTTAAGGTCTAAAAAATTTGTAAAGTCATATTGTATTGTTCTTGAGTAGTTCCTAAAGTTTAATAAAGTAGCTATTGATTACTTTATCTTACAAGAGTTACTAATCTGAAACATCTGTTTTCCTTGCAAAAAAAAGAAAAAAAAAAGAAAATAGATTACTCTTTAACAACTCGTTAAAGTTCTCTGTATATTTCTGTTCTTATTTTACATCTAATACATTAAAATTTACTTATTACAATTTAGCCTTAAATTGGTATAATAGTCAAATTCCATGTGTTGATAATAGTCTAGAAACTAATGTATGAAAGTTAAGAAATCATTCGTTATATTTTTTCCTGAACCTTCAACTACTTTTCTAAGCTAATCGAATGAAAGTTTTCCTAAACTTTGTTCATTTGACTGGAAAAAAAGAAAAGTGAAGAGAAAACGAAAGATGAAAGTTCATTATACACACGGAATAGATTCTAGTTGCTGTGTGAATTTTGAATGAATCGCATTCATATTTAATTTCTAAAAATTAGATATTTCTTATTCTTTTTATACTTTAATGATTGATGGCAGCTTGTATTAAACCAACAAGAAAGAATATTTTGATTAATTAAACAGAGATCGTTAGGGTCTTTAGGTTTATTTTTTTTTACCTGCACGTTAAAACAGTTTCATTAATATCACTTTGCTTTTATTGAGTTGGTTTATTTTTATTATTTACTTCTTATGATCTAATTTATAAAGATCTGATTATTAGTTTTTCTCTGATTGGCTAGAGTTTCTAGAATCTTGTGTACTAAATATTTTTTTATAACTATCTTGACTGAATCCAAATTCAGGTAAATTATTAATTATTTTCATCATTTTATGTTGGCATGTTGACTTTTAAAAAGCACCATATAATTTTGATATTATAATCATTGAGGTTTGTTTATATGAAATTTCACTTTAATATACAAGTAAACAATTAAGAATGTTGCATTTTTCTTATTGGGTATATTCGAAGTTATGGGCCAACAGATCTACAACTTGGAGAGTCCATTGAATGAAGCCAGGAAATGAAGTAGCAGGATCTTCTCGATATGTACTGGACAGTCAGTTTACTCTCCACAAAGAGAAATGTATCTGGAGTAATTACTCAAGACCATAAACCCTGTTGCGCTGGCAATATGTAGCGACTCCAAACCATAACGTGACCATCCACTCTCTATTTCTGGCTGAAGTGGAACTCATCTGAGAAGGCAATATTAGAGATATCCTAAGATCACAAATAGTCCGAATGCTTCCTTGTAGTCTAACTTTTTTCAACCGTTTACGAATGAACTTTGTAACCCCTCACATCTATTCTTTAGATGTTGAACCTGTTTCGTGAATACTACAGTTTTGCTCGTAATTTGTCAACAAATTAGGCGATCCTGTTTTTTTTTTTGTGACTCATCCCTTGCGGGACCAGAGATATGGCAAGACGAATTGATACATATTTAGGCCTATGAGTTACAATGATTATTGAGTGACTAAAATTACTGGCAATGCGAGGAGCAGACCAATCCGGGTCATGCACAATTACTGTATAGCTCTAATCAAAAGAGTCTAAAACGACATTGTATACAATGTTTTAAAATACTGTACTAGCATTTACTGAGAATTTTTATCAATGACATCCATATAGTGCATGTTATACACATTTTAATGGAGAGTTTCGTGTTTGACGAAGCCCTTGAGATATCTTTTGTTTTGATCTTATCGTGAAGTAACTTATTATTTACGTGAAACCTTTTGTGCATTTTAGTGATCTGATTTTGTGTGATGCATTCTTATGAGTACTCCGATTTTTCTGTCGGGCAATTATTTAGGTAGAGAACAAAAAACAAAGACTCCCCCTCCCAAAAAAAAAAGATGCATGTTGAGATGTATGTCAATGTTCAGTAACTAGTGTTATTTACTAAAAAACTTTACTATAAATCAGTAGGCTATAGCAATTAATCAGACACCTTAAGCTTCTATCGCTTTAACTTTATTTGAGGAAAATTATAAATGGTTATTAAGATAATGAAGCACTAAAGAAAGAAAGACTATTTACGACCAACATCGAAAATTTTCAAACACAGAATAAATAATTGAGTCCTAAATGGGGTTCCAACTTTCTGACAAATTTAATCCTAACAGCCATACAGTTATAAGCAAGAGATAAGATTCTACCTCTTTGGATTCTACCTCATCCAAATATAAAACTTTAAGTATTGAACTCCTCTACCACACTTACTGAAGCATCTTGTGTTATGTTTCAGCATTCATCTATTCATTTGCTTGCTTAAAAATTACGATACTCGCGTTTTTTGCAGATCCTGAGTTTGTAAAAAACTAATCCTCTTGAGACTTCTCTTTTAATGGCGTGATAAGAAACGACTTCAGAAACGTTGAGAGAAAGGGTTCAATGTTCTAATTTCGCATAATGGAAAACATGTTTAGACATGTTTAATGTAGAACCATTAGCCATTCTTCTTTAATTTTTAGATTGGTATCTCAATTTTCCTCCTGCACTTCTCGTTGTAATTGTTTTTGACTTTTTTTGGTTTTTCTACTTATATCAAATGAAACAAAACTTGATATCATTTTGATTACCAGATTTGCCGTCCGCGCAATTATTTATTAAACATTCTTTAATTTTTAGATTGGTATCTTAATCTTCCTCCTGCACTTCTCATTGTATTTGTTTTTGACGTTTTTAGTTTTCCTGCTTCTTATATTACTAAATTGCTGTAATTTTCATCACCAGATTCTACCGTCCGTGCATTTATTCTATTGATAACAGGCTTTAACAGCGCTCAGATAAGACTTCGAGATACCGAATCCTATCTTATTCACTACGACGCCAAGCCTTCCGGGACGATGTTTGGTGGAAGATAATAAAATGTCCGGTCTTATGTAGGGTTCATATCTGTCTGGAGACTTTTCTTCTTTGGACAGCAGGGTCTTCTGATCTGTCCGTAATCAAAAAATTCCTGGGACCGAAAGCTAAGTTGATATTTCTTTACAAATCACAGCTAAGGGAATATTCTTCTTACATTACTGACTGTAAAATTTGTAATACAGTTTTCTGAAATAATGTGTTCTTTTGCAATGTCGACAAAAGATATAATGTCTTTATTATCGGCTTACGGGCAAAGTTTCATCTCGAATGACCACCTTCTTTTGAAAATATAAACCAAGGGCTGCACAATGAATAAATAAAATGCCTTTTTGGTCTTATTATCATAGGGAATCGGGAACGGCCATTTCGACTGCATGGGACTCATCAGCCCGAACCACCCTCCCCGAAAATAAACCCATAAAGGCAAGAACATAAGTGGAGGTCACCACCGCACCTGACAGTAACCCCCGAAACCAAAAAAACAACAGTAATAAATATCGTGCTGTAGTGCACAGCAAAAAATCTCTTTCCTAATAAATTTTGGGTGCGTGAGGGGGGGGGGGACCTCCATTTATGATCTTGCCTTTCTGGGTTTGTTATCGGGGAGGGCGAATCGGGCTGAGGAGTCTCATGCATTCGAAATGGCCGTTCCCGATTCCCTCTGATAATAACAGGAAAGGTATTTTATTTATTCATTGTGCAGTCCTTCGTTTATATTTTCAATTATTTTTCTGCCCGTTAAATTTGGTGTATATCTTGGAACTGCAACGTAAGGAATCGGTTATCTTCCAAACTTGTATGTAGAAAAGTTTTTATTTTCAACTGAAAAGGATTTAACGTGCCTAAAATAACATGAAAATGACAAATAAGGAAGATACATAGGAGCAGAAAAGATTTCGCAACTCGAAGCATCATCGACGGAATGTGGATCTGGCGTTTCGTCCTCTTTAGGACTCATCATCCAGATAAACCTCGATGATATGTTCCGAAGGCGCGAAAGGTTCGGGGTCCCATTCACGCTCTCGCAAGTGGGAGTCCTCAAAAGAAACAACAATCAAAAATAAATATAATCAAGGTGGCGACCGCCAGGTTCTAAAGGAATTTAAGAAATGCAATCATAAACTATTCAAGCTAAATAGTTCCACTGAAAAGGATGAGGAACAAAAAAAAGATTCATCTCGTTGACGAGTCCTAAAGAGAACGAAACAATCTTCCCAGATTCTCGTCGATGATGGTTGAGCTGCGAAATCTTTTTTGTTCCTGTGTGTCTTTCTTACTTGTCATTTTCAATTTTTATTTTCATTTATAAAGAATAGAAATTGAAAGATCTAAGGCGAACATTACACGGGTGAGAATTGAGTGGTTCTGTGCTGGGAATTCCTGCTGGCTGGCAGTTTTTAGAACGTTTAGAACGTGATTTCTTGCTGCTGGCTGGCTGATTTGATGGCGAACAGCGCTCCTGGTGGCGAACTGAAAAACTTTTAAGTCCAATCGATTTGTATCCGTTTAAACGAAATTATTGGATACAAATTTGATTTTCAGGAACAGAGGTCATGTTTGTCCAATGTTTTCGTGGATGCTTCCAGAAAAAGCTACATTATTAACCAAATTCGTAACAGAATTCCGGTCTGAAAATTTGAATTGGCTAGCGCTTGAAATCTCGAAAACATATCGTCGTTTCTCGAGATTTAACGAGAAAGACCAGAAAATTCCTAGCCAATATTCTCAGAACCACCCAATTTTCACCTGTGTAATGCCCACTTAAAGAATTATTTACACTGAAGAAAGTTTGTAGACTCTATTTCGCTAATGTATTGGAATATTAAAAATATTTTTCCTATACAGGGTGTATCTGAAATATGCTGACAAACTTCAAGGTTGTATTCAATCATGCAAAACAACGAATAAATGTAATATATATACATGAGTCTGGAAATGCTTTATTTCCAAGATATGAACGATGCCACAATTTCAGCCGTACAGCCCGACGACTTCTGAACCAACATTATCCTGACTGGAAGAGAGGGGCCAACAGAATGGCCTGTTCGTTCTTCTGATTTAAACCCTCTGAACTTTTTTCGAATGGGGTTATCTTAACCTGGCATCTGCCATCTTCGACCGTCTTCGTCAGTCGATGGAACGACGTTGTCTTGCGTGCAATGCGGCCGGTGGAGGACAATTTCTGTGAAACTGAGTGACGTACGGCCAACACCTCTATATTGTTGTGTCGTTCATATCTTGGAAATAAAGCATTTCCAGACCGATGTTTATATGACATTTATTCATTGTTTTGCATGATTGAATGCAACCTTTAAGTTTGGCAGCACATTTCAGGTACAACCTGTAAGCAAAAAAATAAAAAAATAAAGACCAAGCTTAATATTTTTTTTTTAGTTTTAATCTGGGAATAGTAAATGCAAACTTAAGGGATAATGAAGTAATTAGATGAGACAGGTATTGAACTTGGCTCCTTCAATGTTTATCTTTGGACCTCTCGGCTTCGTTTAGTGCAATTGAACTTACAGTTTTATTCAATCTTATTCTCTTCATTTTATTAATTTAGTAACTTCTGTTTTCAAAAAGAAAATACACTTTTGTAGAGGTTTGTTCACTATAGAAATTCGCAAGGGACAAAAGCGAAATGAAGATGCTATTACTTATGTAAACTAATAAACGATAAATTTGGTTGTCGCTTGGCTTGGAAGTCAGATAATTCAATTTACCAAACAGAATTTAAACAAACAGAAAACGAAAATACAGGAAATTTAGAAAAAACGAACTTTCTGAAAGCTAATATTGAGTTAAGAAAAAAAAAAATTCAAGTGACTCTAAAGTAAGTATATGTAAATATACAGTAGCTGTATTTATTTAATCATATTTCTTTTTATTCGCAAATGCTTGTTTTCACGGATTCCATCACTTTTTCAAATAAAAATTCATAATTAACTTTTTTTAATTTTGAAAACTAAGATCGTCTTCGAGACATGATGTTTCTTTCTTTTTGTAAAAAGTAGAACTTGGAGGCATTCCTATAACCTACCTTACAAATAGCTTTTGCTAATGTTCTAACTGTCTTATGTTTACTATTATGTCATCCTTAAAGATTCTTTAATATTTCTAAAAAAAATCCTTAAAGTTACAGTATTAAAGTAGCCTTCTGTAATTAGATATAAGTCATTAACGTTCGAAAGAAATAGCTCGCATTGCTTTGCCTTTTTCGCTGAGTATTGTCAAGCGTTGACGAGAATACAATAGATAAGGATGAGACCAAAATTGATCATCGCATTCTTAAATTATTACAGACAAATGTGCTCCTATCCGAAACTGGTCATCAGCGCAGTCGATGAAAACGCATCTGGCGGTTCTCGCGACATGATCTATGAACCCAATTCTGAAAACTTAAAGATAACACGACAATCACTATAGAAAGAAGAAGGAAAAGTCTGGACCAGATGAAGATGACGAGAGAATACGAGCGAGAGACCAAAAGCAGGATCAAAGGAGTGGTATTCAGCGCGGCTTGGCAGCCTTTGCCGTTTCGTCGTTTTCTCTCCTTGCATTTCCCTTGTCGGCATGCCGCTGAGAAATAAATTGTTTCTGTTAATACGAGACATGTGTACGTTTTCACAGGTTGATGTTGATAACGGCGCGGGAAATCAATAACGAGAAAGGCGGCTACGATTGCGGGTAAAGAATGAACCCAGCATGATCAAAAAATGGTCGTGCTTTTCCCCGGAGAGAGACAAGAGTTCCTCGGCTAAGTGACGAAGACCGTCTTCTGACAATTCGTCGAAGCCGATGTTGCCTGAGCGCAGAAATCAAGATCCCCAAGCATCCAATTTAAGATGGGAAGAATAAATAATTCACGATATTTTTTGTGGGCAAATTTACGTTCAGCAACTTTCATAAATATTGAAAAGAGGGAAGAGAAAAACATCTCCATTTATGCAGAGCCAAATTAGAACAGAGATTAACATCTAAGAAATAAAAACAGAACGTAGGGAACGCAGATTTAAAACTACTGAATCTGAAATATATTTTGAAAATATGAAAATCGAAAGTGTTTTCGTATTTCAGCACCATTTATTTTATGAAGCTGTTATATTATTAGTAGTTTCATCCAATTTGCTATTATGAACTGTACATTTGGAAAACCACGAAGAATAATTTGAACTAAGAATTCCCTTGACGGAATTTCCTTGAACAAATTTTTTTTTTTTTAAGAACGTTTACTTTTTATTTTATGAAATGCAATTAAGAAAAATGCGAAGAACAACGGAGAGTTAGCTGATTCTGTCTGTGAAATATATTCTTTAATTATAAGTTATTCTTTGCAAAGATAACACAACACAGCTGAACTTTTTTATTTGAATTTATAAATACTTCTGACTAAGTATCATCGTCACAGGAGGATGTTTGTGGATTTGTTTGTTTGTTTGTCTGTTCGCTATACACTCCTAGATCCTTTGACCTATCTGGACCAAACTTTGCAGAATTACTCTTTAGGATCCTGCAGAAAAAACGGGCTACCTTGGACCTGGACCCCCCCCCCTCGAAAACGGATGAAATCCCTGAAATAGCGCCAAATATGCATCTGGTGGAGACATTGAGAACTACATAATTATTCTTATGCAACAATTGGAACTAAATCCATTCAGATAATAAAAAATCATTCAAATTTTGATTAAATAATGAATACATTTAAAATATAACACAATGTTTCGGCAATTTTAGTTCAATTGCCATTTTTAAGTTACAAATAAACAGACAGAACAGAAATAAATAAATAATCTGAGATTCAAAAAAGAGGTCGAATACATTATTGATGGGGGGAAGGGGAAGGAAACGTGAGTTCAAAAAACAATATAAAATTAGTTAGAATAATATTTATAATAGCAAGGACATGGTGTGATATAATGAAATTAATACAATAAAATAATTATGAAAATATAGATAAATATAGATAATAAATTTAATTAAACAATTAATAAAAATTAAAAATAAAGGTTGAATTCACAAGTAATAGATTGAAAAAACCAGGCGGAAAATCGAAATGCTTTAAATAACATCGAGTACATTGAAAAGGGTTCAAAATGAGATTAAAAAGCCATATTAATAAAACCAAAACAATAAAAATAGAATTTAAAAAAAAATTACAATTTTGTAACTCATTTTACATTGTTTTTTGACTCATGTTTCCTTGCCCTTCCCCCAATCAATAATGAATGTATTCAACCTCTTTTTTGAATTTCAGATTGTTTATTTATTTCCGATCCATCTGTTTATTTGTAATTTGAAAATGGCATTGGAACTATAATTGACGAAACGTTACAATATTTTAAATATATTTCTTACTTAACCAAAATTTGTGTCATATTTTATTATCATGGATTTGGATTTTTACCAAGAAAAAAAAAGCAAAAACATTTATTAGATAATTGGAACTAAAATATTGTTCTGCACAATAGTTCTACAAAGCAATCTGGTGCCGACCATTGAACCTAAATCATTGTTGTGAATAATAGCGCCACATATGCACCTGGTGGCATACATTGAAACTAAATAAATATTGCTGTGCAACAATTGGAACTAAAATGTTGTTGTGCATAACAGCGCCATAAAGCAACCTGGTGGCGACAATTGGAACTAAACTGTTGTTGGGCATAGCAGCACCATTTATGCATCTGGTGGCGAGAATGATAACTACACAAATATTGTTGTACAACAATTGGAACTAAGCGCACAGCTTAATCTGGTGACGACAATTCGAACTAAAATATTATATACAACAGCAATGGGGTTTTCGGGATGGATATAGATTTGTAATGATCGGATGATTTTTTTACGAACTGGGAAAGATTTGAAGTGGTAGGGTTATGACTTTACAAAATTCGGATAACATGGAACTTTGGGTATTCACGGGAAGGTGAGTGAATAGGCAAACATGATTGAATGATACTTCTACGTGGTTTTCCGGTAGATGTAGATTTGTAATGAAATCAGACCTTTTGAGTTACTTTTTACTTTATTTTTTTATACCAACTGGAAAAGTTTCGAAGTGATCTCGCAATTGCAATTTCTTTATCATCCACATCAGGATATTAATTTTTTTGTAACCCGAGCAAAAACGATTCTTTTTGCTAGTAGTATATAAAAGTCCAGTGTTTGGTTGTTTCCAGAATTTCGAATTAAACAAGTTCGAATTATCCAAGTTTCATTGTATTAAGAAAGCAGAATTTTTGCTTGATGATATTTTCCATGACAATACGTCATTTCCTACATGGCGGTGGTTCCTTGTTTTATACTGGAACGATTTAACGCTATTTGTATTTAATTTTTTGTCTTTTAGTTAATATTTTGTTGAATTATTAAATTTTAATTCGAAATACTGAAATTCTACGTTTATTATCTTAAGGATGAAAGCCTAAATCATAAATACTGATTTATTGTTTTTAATTCTTTAGACGATTGTTTAGGATCGTTCTGCTTTCATATTAATTTGCTTATTTTGAATTAGTTATTGTTAACTAAGAATTCCTTTTCTTTCTTATCAAGAAAGACTATTTCACGGGAAGTATTTATATAAATTATCAAAAAAAAAAGAAAAAAATCATTATCAAAGATTTTATGATAACATCTGGTCACTTCACCACTTTTTTCCTATATTGAAAATAATAAGTTTGATTTAACAAGATTGGCCCGAAATAAACGTTCTTAACAGTAACGTAAAGAAATCACATTGGATTAAATTAAGTATTTAACGTGTTCGTAAGATAACTACAGCGTAGCTGCAAATCAAGACCATATCCTGGGAATGAAGTCGAAGTATTGTAATCGATTTATAGGGATTATTATATTTTTCGCTTAGAATAACCATTCCAAAACGCTGCCAAAGTTTGTCGGTTTCGTGACAGAATACCCTGTATGTATAATAAAACCTTATCAGATCTAGCACTGAACTTCTAAATATAAAATTTGATGTAAAGCAGTTAATTATTTTTGAGGTCTCCTTTAATTAGTATTCGCAATAATAGAGTACCCATTCACACATACACACAACACAGACATACAGATAGAAAAATAAACATGATTGAAAGAACAATGTAAATTTACTGCAGGGAGAAACAACGTGAGATTCCAATACTATGCGACACGGATATTTAATATGATTAATGTTTTATTTTAAGAAACTAGATGTTTAAGAAACTATATGTTTTAAGATACTAGAAAGAATAGCTACGGTAGAAGAAATTTGATTAGATATGTTAAAAAATTAATAAAATTTCTTGAAGTTACTTACGTACCAGTTACTATCTTTTCTTTTCTTTTTTTTGTTAAATAATTTTAAACAAAATGAGTTACAATTTCACTGCAGTTTTATAGTGAAGTGTTTAAATAGGTTGGTGACTTATATCGAAGTAAAGGAAAATTAAATTACCTATTTCAATATATGCTGACGGAAATTGAAAACTCAACCCCCAGAAATTTAATTGTAGAAAGTTCAATTTGGCGAGGATGATCACGTAGGTGAGTGAAGTGTATGATCACAATACACCAGCGTTTCTCAACCTGTGGGGCGCGATAAAACTAAAGGGGGGGGG
>JAFIDM010012231.1:135897748-135939229 GCA_023159025.1 Thereuonema tuberculata | reverse complement strand
CATTCTCTTTTATACGTTCATAGGTCAAAATACAACATTAAGGCGTGAGCTTCAGTAAACAATGATCTTCAGATTTCTTGGAAGTCAGACTTAAAATTAAAGAGCATTATTTTCCAAACTATTGAAAATTCGAATCCCTAGTCAGACGTAGCGCAATGCGTAGGAAATAAATTATTTTATTTTCTAATAGAAGTTTCTAAGATAGTAGTTTCTAACAGTTTCAAGGTAGAGGTTATCAATTTCCATTATCTCTAAAAAGTCACTTCATAAGTAGTGAGTTAGAAACTAAATGGTAAGTGTTTTTGGAACAATATTAAAAGTGCTACTGCTATTTTAAAGAGCTAGTTTTAAAGAGATGTGAAGGGTTGACAACTTTCTGGTACAGTGCAACTTGGATAATTCGAAGCTGAAGGGACCACTACAAAACTTCGAATTATCCAAGATTTCGAATTAAACAAGTTACATCTTTTAACCTTAATTTCAGGTCCACTGAATGCTTGAAAAGATTATTATGTCAATAAGTAAATATTTATTCAGAAAGATCATGGTATGAAAGACTTAAACACTATGTGTATGTAAACAAAATAAGATTTACATTATGTAAGCTACAGTACATATTACATTCAATACAGAAAATTATAGTTTTTCAAAAAATTGTGCAATGTCTGATTGTTTTGTAGAATTCAGTCGCTTAAGGTTAGCAAAATCATCAAGCACGTTTAGTGAACGGAAAACAGCTTCACTTACGTTGGTTTGTCCTTCATTGTACCGACAAAATTCGACGCTATCCCGTACTCGTTGGCGATTTGGCATTTCTTCTTCACACCCATTTCCACATCGCGAATGACGGCGACCTTATCAGCGAACGTTAAATTCTTGTACATGCGTGGTTTACTGAAAGACATGGTGACACTGATAGCAGGAAGCTCGAATGGCGTCTGAAACGTCACGTGTCGAACGGTGGCGGGAAGGGGATTTCAGTTGTCACGTGTCGAATTTCTTAACGATAAAACGCCGAAAAGTCGTTATGATTCGAAATTTTTTGTAAAAAACTTCGAATTAAGGAAGTTGAACTTCGAATTATCCACGATTTTTTAACATTGATTTAATAAGAAATTCAAGGGACCAAGAGAAATCTTCGAATTAACCACGATTTCGAATTAAAGACGTTCGAATTATCCAAGTTGCACTGTATATTAATTTATTGTAATAATATAAGTGACTAACTTTTATAATTTTTTTCTGTTATTCGTGAAAGCATTTTTCAACTTGTTTACTGTGCCTTTGAGATTGCAATATTACAATATAGGAAAAATTACTTCAAATATGACAAATGAATCAAGAAAAAGTTCCTAACAGTGCTTCCAGATCTAGCAACATTTGGAATTAAATTCTTAAAAAGGTAAAACATTGTTAAACAGTAATGAAACATAATTTTAAAAATTGAAAGTAGCTTAAACAAAAATTGTGAATACTCTTGTGACCTATCATCCTCTCTGAAATTTTGCAGAAAACTTATTAGTTGAAACTGTACAACATGGAATTAGAAAATCAACTTGTGCAACGCTATTGAAACGATGAAAATAAAAACACATTTATAAAATATAAATTTAGGTCATTTATAATTTAAATGTGTGCTTTACATGCTCATAGGTCATTTATATTTTACATGTGTGCTTTTTTACATGTTAATCGTTTCTGCAACACATGGTTTTTATTGGAAAAAATTGAGATAACTTACTTCAAATCGGTTAACTGAATTTTTTTAAAATTATAATACTTAATGTAAAAGCTGAAATGAAATATTACTAATGATGATCATTACAGACTTAAAGTCTTCTCTTGCGGACAAAAGGTTACGACGAGAAGTAACTGCAAGCAAGTATATTGGCTAGCGAATATATTTAAAATTAATAATGTATTATATTACATTTTTAATACTAAATAATTATAAAAATAGGACCAATTTACATATTACAATAGTGTTGTGATTTTATATTACATGAAATGATGCTTTAATGATGCTCAAGAAGATTAGAAGAAAATAAAATATTGTTTTCTCATTCTGATCCACCATCTTCGATCCTGATGGATTTCGAAGCCTGCTATTTTTTCTGATCCCACAGGCATTTTACAGATCATTTAACTGACACCATTAAATTTATACATTGAATATATTGATTTTGAAAAGGCCTGAGATTTTCTGCTCTTTTTAACACTGTTATTAACCGTGTTATTTTGTTATTGTTCTGTTGTTTGGTTAACGAGAACAAAAACGAACAAACACATAACCAGAAAAAAAATCGCATTAATTTTAAAAAAAATGATTAATTATATCAATAGAATAGAATATTGTTCTCTACCTAACGATTCGAAACATTTGGTTTAAAACACTGATGTCCTCCAACAATGAGCACATACAAATCCAGATCAAAAATAAAGTAGCTCAGTGTAGGGTGTGATTCCCCAAACTGCAATAAAGGTCTCACAGCAACATTTCATACTATATGGTGGTTGCAATTTTTAAAAATTATACGAAGTGATCTACTAGTCTATCTGGAGGTGGACGTATATTATCGTCCTGCATGGCAAATGTATCACTAATGTCACCTATGTAAGGTCGAACATCAATATATATTTTGAAATTACGTGAATGAATCTTTGTGATTTTTTTAAGAACAACAACATACATTCCTATCTGCTCTATCCTACACACTACAGCTTAGAAAAGCTTTAAAAGAACAACGGATATTGATATCTACTCAGACCTATTCTAAGCCCAATCAGGCCTTGAGAAGGAAGATTGAGGGCAGCAACGACAGCATCGCAAATATGCTCGGCAAGTCAGAGGATCTGACTGGCCAATCCATATGTGCAATGATCTCCTCTTGAAGATATTGATCTACTAATCTACCGGCTGGGGGGGGGGAACCCTATTATCGTCTTGGAGTATCACTTCTTCCACCTATGTAAGGACGAACATCAGTATATGAATGGAATTACTTTTTTTTTAATTTTGGTATTTAAGTTTTTAATAAACAAGAAAAAGGTCCTTGAATCCATAAAAATTCAGCAACGAACTTCAAAGAAGCTTATTCGCTAGTAGCTCAAATCAGAACAAGCAATTAAAACTCAAAAAAATTAAAAAAATACTGTAAATTTAAAATAAAAAAATCTATATATTATTTCTATATTTCAGAAGGCCATAGTTAAATGTAATGCTTCATTTATATTAGATTATATTTATGAATTGTCCATTGATAAATTTTTATTAAAAAAATCACACAAAAATCTTTTAATTTGTTAAATGCTTCAAACTGAAAACAAATTGAAAATTTTGAAACTATTGGCATTGCATTCTGTTTATAAAATAAAAATTTATCTATTTTTCTTTCATTATACCGTCAAAATAGTCAGTCAGATGCTTCGTTTTTTTCTTTGGCATTTATGGTAGTGGTTAGATTGGCTTATTTATTAGTTTAAAGGTACCGGAATTACCAATTATTTATGTTTTTCCAAAGAAAAATTCGAAAAAACCCTCAGAGTTCTTTAGAAAATTTCAGTATGTTGCTCAAGAGAAATGAAGTTGTAATTATATTCTGTACAGCTCGATGTTTGGATTCCATGGATAAAAAAGTCTGCATCACTCTTGTGTTTACTTCTTGTGTTTAATACTTGTATTATAATATTAAATAATTCTACAATAAGTCAACAGGCTATACGAGAATGCTATAGCGGCAATCCTAACTTCACATAATTCATAGAACAAAATTCCTTTATCTATTGTACTAATAAAATTGTTTTCAGAACTTCTGAATAAATTCTTGGGAATTGACAATGTTCGATCACTTAACTTCATTCTTATTTAAGTCAGCTCATGTGAAACAAAGCAAAATGAAGACGAAGAAATTATATTAACTTGAATAATTTCGTGCTTACTTCGATAATATTCTCGAAATAGTTTTATATTTTATCTTAATTTGGTTTTCTCGGCGTTTCTTTTAAGCCTAAAAGAAAATAAAGCTTATAATTATGCTCTAGCACTAACAGCCTGAAATAAACAATTTTATAACTGAAACAGAATAAGTTTTTTTCCTAGTCATTCTGTCTTCTTTCTTAAAGATTTCAGCTTTTTTTTTCAATTATAATTTTAAGCTTCGAAACTTTTGGGATTTTTCTTCTGATAAACGTTACTTAAATAACTTAAATGTGAGAAAGTAGGTAGTCTCAGTGGCGTATATAGAATATATTTTCGGGGGGGGGGGCCGACACCCCATGGAAACCTATCTGTTCAACCAAAAAAAAAAAAAAAAACGTTGGGAGGACATTTCGGGGGGGGGCCCGGGCCCAAAAATCTATTCAACTAAACAAAAAAAACAATGAAAATCTATCTGTTCAACCAAAAAAAAACGTTCGGAGGACATATCTTCATTATTTCGGGAGGTGCCCGGGCCTTCTCGGCCCCCCCCCCTTATAAACGCCCCTGGGAGTCTAAAACTTTTATTTTCATGATCCCATTAAATTATCCTTATAAAAATAAGATACATTATTTTACTTCCTTAAAACGTATTTACTTCAGAGTAATTTAAGGTTTCTATCTTTAAACTTTCATGCAAGACTCACTAAGACTTCTGGGTAATTCTGGAAGTCTTTTAGTATTTGCAGAAGATCAACACGCTATGAAACCAGTCCAGCCTCGAATTACAACTGCACATTTGAAATATGAGCTGGATGTTTCGATCACATCTATTAGACATTTTCGAAAGAAATACTTGGGAAGAGTATTTGAGTTTGAGAATGTTTTCCACTAAGAAATCACAGAATCAATGCTCTCGCAGATACTTATGTAATCTAGGACAATTGATTTCAAGAATGAAAATGTCACTATCAGTTGATTTTATTGGGACCTCAATGGGACCTAGCAGGCAAATAATATACTTAATTTGATTTCGCTCACTTAAACTCTACGTTCGCAAAATGAATAAGTTCGGAATGATGATTTCATTCCTCCTCAAAAAAACGACAACAATATGCACATACTTCTCTGTTTTAGTCAAAACTCTTATTAGCTACAACTTCCTTTGCATCTCGTTGCCTTTAATTGTGAGAAATTTCTAATTAATTATACTCTTTGCAAAAATACTGAAACATGTTAATCCAGTTCCAGACTTTGCATAATGATTTGCTAATTGCAGTATAAGTAAAAAGCTCTTTTGCTAATTTTCTTATTGATTCTTGCAAAGCGGTTTAAAAAATTAAGAGAATTTATGTAATCGATAAGAAGATAGTAAATCTTTTTTGAAATTCAATTAAGTCTGAAGGAATAAGAAAGGGCGTTTTAAGAAAAATAAAAAAGACAGTTCCAAACACTAATTTTTCGTTCTTAAAACAACCTCTGCAAATTAGAGATTAGTAATTGAATCTCATTAGCAGCTGCTTTGAGAAGAATCCTCTATCTTTACGTTTGCAGTTTGTAGAATGGATTTCGTATACTGCAGAGATTCTTAGAAAAATCAATAACCGGGAAAGAGATTGCTTTAGAATGTAAATTGCCACTAGTTACCTCCAAACTAGATACCATCTTTAACATATTTTCAGATAATAGTAATTGGATTTCAGAACAGCGTGTATTACTTATTGATTTTTGTTTCGATGATCGAATCAAATTACAATTCTACTAAAAATTATTGTTTACAATAGAACTGCAAATTTTACTCTTTAACCATATACTTTACAATGCTTTCTTTTTTCCTATGATTTTGACAATAGTAAAAAAAGTCATACAAGCCTTCATAAAAGTAAAATATTTGGGTAATCGATTCAGTACAGTTATTCAATATTATTATTGAGTTTAACATTTACTTTCTAAAGTCGCGTGCAGTTGAAAATAGCAGCTCATCATCATATATCCAAATCATGAGAAGACTAAGTATTTTCAACATGCTATTGCTAACTGTTAAGATAACATTGATTTTTTCATACACAGGATTTTTTCTTATCAAGTAAAGCATTGTTCTTAAATATGACTGAGCAAGTTCCTTGTAGGCAACAATCAGTTCATTCATATGTTTTATTGATTTTTCTGACTTAATTTGAAAGTGAGAGTAATTTCCTTCATCGTGACATGAAATAGGCTTAAACCTATTGCTTTGAAATGCAAACAACAGTCATATATACAAATAAAACAATACAGATATATTAGTATAAAAACATATTAGTATGAAAAAAATAATGTCGATATAGGAAATGAAAATGTTAGGTTCCTTGCTACTGATCTGCTTCAGAATAGAGTTTTTTTAATGATTCATGAAAATGAGACAAACTTCATACGATAGTCTCCTTATTATTTTTCAGGAGCAACACGTAATAAATGGTTTTTCACTCAATTGACACCGTGGAGAAATGCAAAAAATTAAAAGCATAAATAGATGAAAAGATCTATTCTCGTAATCTGAGCTGTTAAACTCGTTGTAATAAAAGGCAGAAACAAAAGGCAATCTCTTAAAAAATTTAGATTTGGAAAGTATTGTCGAGGTTGTGTAAATGCAGTCTATCATCTATGTGTTTAGAGAAGGATAATAATCTTTCTTTTTTGTTAAGTTTCATTTTTTTTGTGCTTTCCTTATAACGTTATTTAAGAAATAGTCAAATTACATATCAAAAGATATTTTTTTATTATTATTCTTTGCCATTTTACTTTCTTCTAACTGAATTCTATATTATTCAGTGAAAGATTTTTTGTGGGCTTAAACTCACTCAATAAAATACTGAAATATAAATATATTTGAAGATTTTAATTGCTTAAGGTTTAACGTGCCAAAAAAAAGCTCAGATATTTATATGTTCTGTGTCATTTCTTTCTTCTTTTATTTTAATTGTTTATTGCTTTATTCTCAAACACGATTAAATTACACAAGATATTTGAGTTTCCAATATTTGAACTTTAATGGCTGTTTATTTTCAGAGCTTTAATTATCAGGAAAATCAAGTACACTGAAATAAACTGTCTGAATCGTAAATTAAAATTATGTTCTTAAAAAGTAGACACTCTTAAAATACGGTAGTTAATGAGTAAAAAAAGTTTAATAAATAACAATAAAATTCGTTGTTTTTTTTTAAATTCTTGGAATTTCTGTAATTTATTTAAGCAAGGTCTCATACGCATCCATGTAAGCTAGTGTTTCTGATACATTGCAAGATCCTTGAATCCTGCAATTGTAATTTCTTCCAAGTAGACTAGTCTTAAGTCAACTCTGGCTTCTATTTAATTATCGGATTGCTCCAGCTGCCTGTGGGGTCTTTCTCCCTCATTTCTCTTGTGTCCGAGACTGGCATGTTTCTTCCAGGAAAACTTGTAATCCCTTAGATAGAGCCATGTCCCTAAGGTTTGACCTCCTTGAAAAATGCGTTTCTCATTATTCAATGGTATTTTTAGGTACAATCTTAATTTAGACAACATTTCTCCTCTACATTTTTTTTAAAGCTTCAAGCAAATTCTTTAAAGATACTATTAAGTTTTGTCATCACAAGCCTAATTTAAGATGACTATAAAAAGAAAAATATTAAATAAAAGAGGCTAAATCCTCCATTGCTTCTATGTTATCGCCGTCACCGATATTACTTTTTTAAGTATTGACATGAAAGTTTTTAGAAATCCGAAGCCTTCCAATCGTCATTTTCTAAAAAGAATCGTTAATTCTTCTAATATTGACTAAAGAATTTATAACCTTCATATAAGAGAAAACCGAAATTTAGGGCAACAAAAAAAAAAAAAAATATGAAAGCGTGTAATTCTTTTTAAAGAAAAATAAAAAGAAGCAGCACTATAGATTGACATGAGTCTTGAAGAATATATTAGTATGTTGAAGTAAATCATCCGTAATTTTTAAAAATTTCACTGACAAGAGATCTATCACTTATATTATACCTCGTTTGTTACCAGTTCAGCTTTTTGAACGTAATTCTTGGTTCACAATAACAATTAGACACAATTTAATTTACTATTTTCCTCTAATTTTTCTTAATAGACAATGTGTTAGGGTAAAAAAAGCAATTGAATTCATCACAAAGATCAGAAATAAATTTATCTTGCCTTTTTAATGCTGTAATTTAAAATTAATACTTCAATATATGTCTGCTTCTTAATATTACATTCTAATACGGTATATAAAAACCATACTTTTTTCTCACTGTTTTTACTCTTTATTATTTGTTTTCATTGTAAAATTGTCCATTTTAAAACAATGAGAATTTTTTTTTTTTTTAATTAATTAGAGAAATAGCTTTAATCATTGTATCACACTTGAATAGCTAATCCATTTCGAAGCGTTCTGTTCATATGGAGAATATTTTCCAGTGTAAAAAATTCACTTTTATATTATATTTAAAAATTTAAATATTTACCAGTGAGCTTGTCATATATAACTATTGCTTTTCTTTATTCTATTTTCATTGTTCCTAGATAATTAAGTAGATCAATATTGTAATGTTTCTTTACTATTTGTATGTATAATTTGTTGGTAATAGAGGAGATTCAATTTCTTTTACAACACCATCACCACTCTTTCACTTATTTTATACCTCTATTTTGTTTTTATGATTTGCATCGTCTTGGAACAAAATTACAAAATATTATTTTTGACTGGAAGATTGACGTAGAGAGGATTATGAGGCGGATCCTATTGAGAAGGCTCCGCTTTTTAAGAAGAAGGCCTCCTCATGACAAATTAAATATTTTGATCTTATGCGGTGCAAGTTCAACCCGGATGGCAATGCTCAATTCCTTTCGAGGTAGCATCGAGGTAAACTCATTTGAGATCAGATTTTAACCATGATTAATAGTCATGCTATTACAATTCAATCACAATAACTTAACTGACCAATAATTAATAGTCACATTTGCTTCATTTGATCAATCATGTACAGTAGTCATCCAAATGATATCAGTTAAATGTAAGTGTTTCGATTGAACACTTTTTTAAAACAGGCAGTAATAAATATTTTTTAAATCATTAAAAGCAATTGTGAAAGCATTTGTTTTTTTAAATTATATAAAACTATTTTTGATGAATATTTCTATTAATTATTACCCGGGAATAACTTCGCTTGATTTTTCTTTTATTCTTTTATTATAAATCGTATTATGCAAATGAGATTAATATTGTATATATTAGTTTCAGTAAATAATTTTTTGCCTTATTTATTAAAATTAAGATTAATCGACAGTTTTAAGTTTCATAATCAAATAGAACTTTCCTGCTTTGTTTTTAAGTACTTTTCAAAATTGTAAAGTATTATCTGCTCGTTTTAGTTTGAAAGAGACGTGAAAAACCGGTATGGAATTGATTTAGGCATTTCTATCCAATTTGGGAAAGCACAGTGTAGCCTACAGGCTTATCTACATTCCTATTCACAGCTGAGCACTGCCCACTATCTCTGAATACACCTATCATCCTCTTCTCTTCCCTCAGATAAACGGTTTATCGGGGTTATGCGAGACGGAAGGAATATAGCCTTACAATTGCAGAGCGGATGCTATCGAGAGAATTCCAAACGCGCACCAGGAGACGGTGGGGGTGGAAACACTTATTTGTTGTTCTTTTGTCTCTTTTCAATCGCCAAGTCCGCTTTAAACGGACCGGAAGGATTTATGGACTAAGTCTAACATATTTCAAGGCAACACTTTAATTTAGCCAAGATCATACTACACTCAACGATTTAGGTCAAACGCCGAAACACCGTAAAACGGGCAATTACCCGGGGCCTGACGACCCCAAGCCCCCTCCTCGCAGTGGATTTACGACGCCGGAAAATTACTTTCCCCTGAAACCAAAAAGCGAATCTCCACCAAAAGTCAGGACTTTAACTCTCGTTTTTAAAGAGAGATCCATTTCACTTCTCCTTTCTTACATTTCTCTCCGGTTGTTTTTGGTCATCGGTCTTCCAAATCCACATCTTCTGGCCAGCGGCTGTGAGCGGAATCCTGGGAACTCATTAATCAGTTTCATTTTCAGGTGGTAAGGCTGGCTTCCTATGTTGCGATAATTGAAACAGTGCATTTGGAGATTATTTCCAAGAGTTCCAAAAACTATCCTGGAAATAAAACTTCACACACGAAAAAGAAGTTCTGTATACTGCAAATTTCTTAACCAGCAACTCTTACTCATCCTTTTTCGTGTTGTCCAGCACTGTCCTTACTGATGTTCTGAAATGGAAGGGATAATAATTTCTGTTTTTATTAAAAATTGTATTGCTACAGCAAATGCTGCTTTTTTTAGCAAAGTGAACAGTGATTGATAGTTATTTCGGCGATTCCATACGATATTGGATTCTTTAAAAGAAGTTTTTAAATATTAGATAACCTTCGTAGTTGGTGATCTTCAGAACCTATTTCCACTGAAGTATGTAATTAATAAAGCCAGTATTACAGAGCCATTAGGTAAGATTCTTCAGCAAAAATTGTGAATATTATAGTTTCTCAATATAAATATAGAATATAGAATTCGTATATTATCTTCGAATGTTATCTTTAAAATTTAAGTTTAAAAAGTCGAGAAAGATTGTTTTTGATGTCCATTACAGTTGAGTAATTAACAATCAATTAATTGTTTTTAATATTTACTCAAAAATGTGGCCATTTTTGTTGCTGCTGTCCCTATTCGGAAGAAATTCGCTAAATACTTTGATAAATTAGATTTTTGCAACATCAATGATAATAAACAGTACTTTTATTTTGACGTAAATAATAATATTTCTGTTTAAAGTTTCTATTTCTTTTACTAAAATGCATCATTCCGAAAATTTTATTTAAAGAATTCTAAAAAGAAGAAGAAGAGATAGTTTTTGTATTTCAATTATAAAGAAAATCAATGGTCTTATTAAAATCAAAAGTGCTCTTTCAAAAAATTCAATTACATCAAAATTAAATAACATTACATTGTTAAATATAAAGGATCCCAGCATAAAAAAATCTCTTTAATTTACGTACAAAAATTAGCAAAAATATTTTTTCTTTTTCTTGAAAATGTATGTAGAAAACATATGAAACTTGTTGGCAATAGTGAAAATATATAATTAAATTTATGTATCGACTGGAAATTATTTTATGACTGATATATAATTGTCCTGATATATATACTTTTTCTTTATTCTTTTCTTATTTTTCCGTATTCACATAAAGAATTAAATGCTAATAAAACAGCGAATAACTTTAATTTAAGCGAAATATTTTAAAAAATTTCATATTATCTAGATATGAGAATTTAATAAAGATTTATATAAATTTGCTTAATTATAATAAAATTAACGAATGAAATAACATGATGTTTATCATCTCATACTATTCAAATGTATATCCAACCAATCAGCAAAAGCAATTTATAACAAATTTCATGTTTATTTCATATTTTGGATCAACTCTCTATTCTTTAACTACATATATGCTATTTCTCATTTATTTCATTTCATATTAATATGCTTTCATTATTCGTTGGCTGAAATTTAATGAACCAATACATATCCAAATATGGTTATTAGTTAAGGAGGCAGAGTTGCTTTTATTAACCTTTTATTAATCTACTAGCTATATCCGGCATGCGTTGCAATGCCACTCAAAGAAAGAAAATGTTTGTGTTTTAATTCTGTTTATTAAAGTGCTTTTGGACACAATATTTTTTTGTTTTTCCGTCTGGTGCATACACGAATAAATCAGAAGGCTTTCCAACGCATGAGCAGGCCACATACAGCTGTCCATGTGTTGTCCCTTTGCTTTGTTGATGGTCATTCCAAATGCGAGTCGCACCGGAAACTGCAAACGTTGAAACCGGAAATACACTCATTTGTTGCAACAACTCGAGCACCAGATATTGTAAAATGGTTCTGCTAATTCAGAAACCTTCACGGGCGTGGGCACAATAACTCACCAAAGTTTCATCGCAATCTGAGGAATGGTATAGGAACGCATACGGAACAAATAAACATTCATTTTTATATATTAAGATGATGGTTCGTTTTAATTCATCCCAAATGCTTTCAATGAAGTCGAGAACATGGCTCTATGTAGTCCAGCACCCATCTCTTCAAAACCTTTCAACACAAACCCGCTTTTGTGGACGGAGCATTGTTATGTTGATACAGAAAAGAATCTTCAACAAAAGAATCTTCACCAATTCATAACCATAAAATTGTAACCGCAGTATTGTCTAACATATCATTTTAGACCGCAGCATTTAGATTCCTATTAGGTATTAGGCATTAGGAAGCTAGTCCGAACCACGAAAAACATCCTAGATCACGGTGAGTTTCCCACCAAACTTCATATTCGGGCAGCCAGCTTTCTCAAACTAGACAATTGGGCTGTTACATGATGAAGCATTGCATCCTTATTCCAGAGTTCGTGTTTCTACTGCTCCAGAATCCTATGTTTATGTCACTCCATTCAACGCATCGATTGCTCTTGATGATCTGAGGCTTGTGTATGGAGCACAAGTATAGAAAACTATCTTTATTCCCGAACATCAGTGGCATTTCAGAATTCAGATGCGATTTATTCAACTAAGACAGACAAGGATTTTAGGCACTATGCGTTTCAGTACTCGACACTCCCATTCTATAATTTATGTGGTCTACTAGTTTGTGATTGTGTGCTCTTATTACTTTTTTCCACTTCAGTATAAGTTGGTGAAGAAGAGCAGAAAATTTTTGAACTGATTTGTTATAAATGTTGCAATCTTTGACTGTGCATATATTCCTAAGCTCTTCAGATTGTCCCTTTGTACTGTTAATATTGGTAATTGAATTGCAAGACTGCTTGCTTTCTTTATATCTGTATGAGCCGTGAGTATCCGAAGGTGTATCTGTAGGTAGTGTAGGTAGAAATTTACGAGAATTTTAAACTACCAAATTCGGAACAAGGTCTAAGTTTCGGATTAACATGCATTAATAACCAAGTAGATCTCTCCATAACCACATTCATTTGCTTAAAACTTTGATAATATGACATGTTATGGCTATTAATATTAATCAGAGCATATTAAGCAGAGCGAAACTAACTAATTTCTAATTAAATTTTCTTCTTAGGTGATACAAGTTTCATTATTTAATATATATATGCTATTTTATCAAAAGATAAATAATAAAGAAGAATCCTTGGTATAGTTGGATTAATTCAACTTTATGATGAAAATATCTTTTATTAACTTTATACAATGATCAAAAGATATAGACAAAGAAGGAACTTAGTGATTTTTATAAAAAAAAAATCAAATCATCTATTATACAAGTAGCAAAATTCCTTTCAAGATGCCATAATGTAGTATTTGTTGTATTTACTGTTGATTCTTAGGCAGTGTAGCATTATTACCTAAAGATTATTACATAGAATATGTATGTTAAGATTTCCCAGTATCATCGAAGTCGAATACTGGTACATAACAACTCCTATAGACCCAATGGAATGATGCATATGCATTTTTGCCTTAGATAGGAATAACGAGCCGATATTCAGAATCTGACAAACATCGCGATCTTCTACTCATGGTGTTCAGGATCGCAGAGCACCGTCATTGTCACAGACATTGGATTAACGATTCTTTGAGAATTTTCGATTCAACTTGTAGCGCTATGACCCTTTTAAGTCGACGCTATGATGAATGGCGGCAGGCGGCAAACAGTTCAGATGTCTGAATTTCTTTTCAGGCAGTTTAGATGAGACAGTCAACAGTTCGTCCTTTGGAAGCTAAAGAGCTATCTCAACAATTCTACAAGACACCTTTCAATTGAACCATACAACTTTTTTTATCTTGGTAGCACGGTCGACAGAACATTAACCGATTGAACACGATTGACGCGAAGATGTCCATTTAAGTTCCTTTTAGTATTAAGAACCATCAATAATAAGAATTAATATCAGTATTGCGAGTTACACTCAGTAGTTTTGGGACCACGTTATCCCCATTCCTGTAAGTGATATCCTTTATTTCTGTATCTCAAGATATATCTCAAGATATCATAAAATGTTTTCAATTTCTCATATCTTCTTGAAACGTTGTAAGATATACAAATGGAATTCCAGATACTCCCAAGGGTATCCAAGTGGATAATTTGATTCATCTCATTACATTAACGACAAATAATAGAATAATCAACCTATTCATTTAGGCTGAAAAGTTGTTTAGTAAAAAATATTTTTGGTCCTAAGTTAACTTTTTTTTCTTCTATTAATAATTTTTCTTTCAATAACGAATGTTATTCTAATTTAGAGCGTGTGCTATACAAACTAATCTAAAAAAAAATGACTGAGATATTTCTTTTTCTCTTATAAGCTTTATTTGTAATAAAGTCCCTTCTAAATTTTGTTTCTTCTTTCATAAAAAAAGGCAGTAATATATAAAGATTAAAAAAAAAGAGTCATAAAAGAAATAATTTTTATGGTATTTGTAAGGAAAAATACTCATATAAATCTGCAAAATTACAAATCTTAGAGGAACAGCTACTCCTTTATGAGAGCGCATAAACCATAAACCCGCAATGTAATCGATCTTTAATTAAAAGCGGAGAGCAGTTCATCACTGTGTTTCCACACTAAATCAGAAAGAAATGTTCTCTGAAGCTGAAGTTTAATAATATCTAACTGAGATGAATAAATCACTTTCCCGTTCGCTTTTCAATATTTACCCCGAAGCGTTTTTAGAAAAACAAATACAATGAGCGCACGGTCCAGTGACCAGTGATTACTACCTGCAGAAATATTGCGGTGCAGATACTAATACCACAGGATTTAACCGTTTGCTATTTCATTTCCTCTACAAATTACTTGCTTCCGGCCCAGACGGGATATGGATTTGTCAACCATAAGAGTGAATAACATTGAAATAACCTTTGATTTTAATCTTCTAGCGTCCCTCACAGTTCAATGCAGAATATTAATAATTCCGATTGATATTGAAATAAAACGAATACTGTGAAACAGTTTAAATATATAATCTAAATATATAACATTATAATTAAGAAAAAACTGGGAATATATAAAATTTATTTTAATTGTTTTCTTTTAATCTGATCAAAATAATTAGTAGGTGTAATCAGAAGCTGAATTTCTGCATTTTGATTGGGGGCAAACATTGAACCAGAGAGGACTCGTATCGGGGGAGGGTATGGAATATCCCTCAGGCGAAATTGATTACAAAGAAGTATTTAAGATACCATTATTTATAGAAACTAATAAATCAATTAGAAAAATATGTAAAGAAAACAAAATTAAAATTGTATATTATAAAGTTAACAATTTTATAAAAAATATAAAAAAAAGTGATGAAACTAGCAATATGAATAAAATGGGTGTAATTTATAAATTAGAATGCAGAGATTGTCATGAAAATTATTACGGAAGTACAGGTAGAACATTAAGAGAGAGGTTATTCGAACACATCAGTGTTTTCAAGAATAACAGATATAATATTTCTGATTGGGCTGACCACTGTAGGGTTTCAGGCTAATAATGCTGACCCTATAGTGGATGTTCTTTTTCAGATATAAAATGAGAAAGCCAGATTAATGATTGAATCATGTGTAGTAAAATTATTACCATGTTTTAAACAAAACAAATTTTTAAAAGTTACTAATATTAATGTATTTTTGTCTTTTGCTAAATTTTAATTGATTGTAAAAATGTTGTAGTGTGAAATATACTATCACTAAATGTAATTGTTTGTAAAAATGGTGTAATGTGAAGTATGCTGTTATTAAAATTTAATTGTTTGCAAAAATGATGTAATATGAAACTTTTAAAGAATTGAGTAAGCAAATGAAGGTACAACGCTTTAAGAAAAATCCTTTCTTGTAGCGTTGTGCCTTCGTTTGCTTAATCAATTCTTTGAATCATAGGGCACGTTAAATTTCTTTTCATTATAAAACTTTTACTTTATAGTTTATACGAATTCTAAGAGGAAAAGTTTTTTTCCTGTCCTCAGAACGTGATGAAATTTGTTGTTTAAAGAAAAGAATTATTTGAATTTTTAGAAGATATATAAAAAGGAGTATGTCGACTGGATGCCTGTGTAACATATTACTTAGAAATATTATAGATGTTATGAAGTGAATGATACTTGTCGACTGATATTAATTTTTTTCCTCAAAATATTGGGAAAGGGCGACTGCCACCCCTTCCTCCCCCTAAATTCCGCCAATGGATGTAATAATTACTAAATTTTTGTTGGAAACTAACATTGAACTGAATTATGAAATTGTTAGTATTTTGCAAGCTTAAATTAACAATTACTCCACTTAAATAATTTCATCTGCATTACTAGGCTGAAACATAATAGTTAATCGTAATGTAACGAACACTGTTTAATTATAAAAACAGACAAGTATTAAAACATTAATGAAAAGATTCATAAAACCTGAATGGGAATTTTCTTAGTTTCTCGGTTTAATTCACACAATGTTTACAGTTTATGGACAACGATGAGCTACACTTTTTTTTGTTATATGACAAAAGTACTGCATGTCAAGACAAAGTGGTTTTTACGTTAATATTATTAATTCTCATGTACTTTTTGGCTCAAGGTTCACAAGCAAGCGTCGGTTTGTTTACAGTTTGTTTGCAGTCTTGATGGACTGTAGAGATTTTTAATACACTGTATATTATATTAATATAATACCTGTATATAAGAATATATATAGGAATTGGCTCCAAAACTTATTGGATGTAGCCATCTCATTTCTACTTTATTGTCTTCGGTGTCTAATTTATCGGACCTATATTCTGTACCATCCATACTATCATGCCCTTTAACCTTTTCTTCTTATTTTCTTGAGAAACTTGGTTCCGAAAAGCATTAAAATATTGATTTGGAAATTCAAACTCTGCATCGTAAAGTAAAAATTATATTACCATTGATCTTAAGTCAAAATAAAATATATCTTGTAATCGTAAAAAATCCTAGGAACTGAAGGGCTAAAGTTGTAAATTTTCTTATGTAATTGCGATGTTCACAGATAAAGATCCCGAATTAAAAGAAACAAATAAACTTATTAGGTGCAAACCGTACAGACATTCATTAAATCCTACAAAGCAAATTTCGTTATTTAATTACAATTCATATCTTTAACAATAGTTGTCTATTTATACTATCAATGAATTTTAATGATGTATTTTATTTTGTTTCTGTATTCTGTATTTATATAATTTGCTGAACTTTAATTGTATTGTTTTGTTTGAATTGTTTTGTTTTAAAGTATAATGATTGTAAGTTATTTGTTATTTCGTTTCAGTCTATATTTTATAGTCATAGAAAAAGTATAAGTTTAATGAACAGTAGAATAAAGTTTTATAAAAATGAGTAAGAACCACTGTTTAATAAAAATGAATAAAAACCACTGTTTAATAAAAATAAGTAATAACCACTGTTTAATAAAAATGAGTAATAACCACTGTTTAGGGGCTAGAATATATTTAAAGTAATGGCAATAGAACAAATGAAGATATTTGAGATATTCTCATATCTTGACGGACTGGATTAATCACCAATGCATCTGGATGAGATCACAAATATCAGAAATCAATTTCGACTATAATCAATTTTGAGCTCAAAGTCACAAATAGATGTGATTGAATCAGGGGTTGAAAAATTGAAAGGAAGAATGTGCACTTGAACTGGGTCCTACGATTACCAATATTGAGCATTAATTAAGAAAGCTAGTAGTGGTTTGCATATTGTTTTTATTGGTCAACAATAATTTCTACGTAAATTTACAGTTAACAGAGGTTTACCAAATAAAATTTCACAGCAAAAATTCACAAATTATATTTTTAGTCTAATAAACGTAAGTGAAAATTAGGTTAAATGTCTAAATTTCTATTCTATTACAGCATTACAAAGCCAAAAAAGACAAGAAATGACTATCTTATAGATAGAGTGGATGACTGTTCTCGATCACTCACGCATTTGAGTTTTTGTGCCTTTTGAGTATCAAATTTGTCTCAATTTGCATTTTTCATTTAGATTTTATTTTTTATTTTTATGCAAGTTAATGTTATATTGACGTAAATTAAATGCTGACTTATTTCAGGAGTGAGAATAAATTTTATTCATTATTTCATGTTTTTACAATAAATTTCATTATCTTCAAAAATTCAAATCTCAAAACTAAAAAGCTCAATAACTTTTAAAGTCTAATAGTAACTAATACGAAATTTATTGCCAACGTACTTATATCTATCAGTATTTTAAATCAGTATTTAATTTGTTATAACTTGAGAGTGCATGTGAAAGAATGATATGTGAGAAAGTTCATATACAGAAAGTCAAAAGGAGTGATCAAAAATAATCATCCGTTACTTCTACATGATTGACCAAGAAATTAGTCTCAAGCGCAAAGCCCGACAGAAAAAAGGTCCGAATGTTTTTTTTATATCAGTATTTCAACAAAGTCTTTTTAGTGGCAGTGCTCAAGAATTTGAATGAACAAAAATTAGGAATGGTCCTCATTCAGTTACCATGACAACTCGCAAATCAACGATATTTCAAACCTGCTTCTTTTCCTAACTCGTTTTACATTTTTTTTTGTTTGTTTACAAACTTGTTAAGTAAATCCAACCCCAAAATTGTATATAGTAGGTAGTTAACTCCCAGACAAGATTTTCTTTCAAAAGATCTGACGATAACAAGACTGGGAACAAATTTATTAGGTAAACAAGGAAAGATCGATCTCTAAAGCTTTTCTCTGAGCAAACAAAACACTACACTGATTACGGTTGGTCAGCGGAGCTCAGAAAATTTTTATATTAGCTTCTGTCTAAAGATTTTCAGAAGCTATTTTTTTTTATAAGTTTGATTGTAAAAAGTAGATATTTGTCAATTTTACATTACGATTAACTCTTCTGCAAAAATTATTCATTGTAATACTAGTTCAATAAGTATTAAATCAAATCTAATTCTCGTCTCACTTAATTGGTCATTTAATGTAATTTGATCATCTATATCTGCAACATATAGATAAGACGAATAGTGAAATTTAGACAATGTTATATCATTATCAGAAATTTCTCAAATAAACTTTTCTTATAGTGATATCAATGTTATTCAAGCTACTGATGAAACCGATCATCTGTGTGATCCAAGCCTTCATTAGGAATTTGGCTTATATTATATAAGTATTATGTAAATAAAAATAGTGCTATAACTTTATGTAGAAAAATTTCAAAGTTCTTATGCCCACATCACTTTAATAAGTTTTGAAGCACTTGTATTAGTTGTCATTAAGTCATAGCATCAAATCTAATCCATAGCTATCAGGAGTCATACCTTTCTATTATTTTTCTAACTTCATGGGTCTTGGTATGTACTTCACTATAAAACTGAAGAAAACAATCACCCTTACAACGAGATCAGTTTCAAATCAAACTTAGAATTTAATGACATTTTATACAAGGAATCGTATATGAGAAGTTATTACTAATTTTGATGGGAAACAGCTGGGAGAATGATAATTGGTGATAATGTACTTTGGTGCCAATTTCAACAACCTCTGTAATACAGTGATTAGTCTTTCCAGGCAATGAAGTTCATTATCACCAATTCTCATGCATCTCAATTTTATGAGTTCCACATAAAATGATCCCATGTATCAAAGATCATCTGGCCACCTGTATAATGTAACCTATTGAACGTATCAATGTCTCGTTACATTACGATCTAAGCTATAAAAACAAACGCTGAAATAGATTAACTCCAATTGTAAAATTAATGAATTAAATTCAGTAATATTTTACAAGACGACAAATTTTCTTTAACAAACTTTCCAGCATCTTTCTTGTTTAAGATGTTAGAAAAAAAATTGCAATTTCATGTAACTGAAGAAAAATAAAAAGGAATAGACGTCTTTTTTGATAAAAGTGAAAAAACTTTCTAAGCCAAACCATATAAAAGCATTACTATAAGATTCAGAAATATCTGATTCTCAAATGAATGGCTACTTTAACTTTCGTGCTGTAGAAATCTAATTTATATATATATGGAAATTGGTTGTAATGCTTAGAATAGCTTGAATACTTTTTCAGTATCATCGTGAAACAAGAAGATATGGTTTGTTGCTTTTTTTTTCACTAGAATATCGTTTGAACCATTGATGTATTTTCGACACAATTTTATCTCACAAAAAACTTGAGACATTTTAGCTGCACTGCGTTCTATCTTATTTGTTTATTAAAAGGTTATTAGAGGCAAACTGGTAGAACTAACTGCGTTGGGTAAAAGTGGCGTCTGGAAAAGAAAGAATAAATGAACTTAACTGTCGTTATAAAACTATTTTTATTTATGTTGCTGAATACTTTAGTTCTGACGGCAGTTAGAAAGCTTCAGAAGAAATTCCCTTGGTATCTTACTTCAATGTAAATCCTTCACTTACAATCGCGTAAAGTGATGAAAATATCGTTATATGAGTTTTCATAAGGAAAAGCAATAGAAATCCCTAAAAAGAAGCAAATGCTTTTAATGTTTCTGCAGTATTTAAAAAAAATCACAAGTATGTTAATTCTAAAATCTGCAAAAATTTAATTATAATTAATTAAAATGCAAATTTTTGAATATTATTCCTGCTTAATGTGACTTATAGTTATTTGTAATATGAAATTAATTACTTAAAAATTACCGTAAATAATCTTCTTAACTTGTTTCAATTAAATCAAGAGGACAATGAGTTGATTTGGAATTTCAACCTTCATTTAGCAGATTCCTTGGTGGAGAGAGAATTATCTCTGAGAAGAGCATATCTTGAAATGTCGCATATTCTGAATCCACTGAGTCACCGTAGTTTAATTAATTATGCTTTGCCTTTGGCTATAAACGTTGCCGGCCTTACTAAAGAGCCATTGACGACTGTAAAGGGAATCCATTTGTAAGAACAACTTCCTCCCAGCCTCTCAACTCTAGTTTTGAGTGTAGTTATTATGGGTGGAGTTTTATAGACCACTTTATTTACATCCGATTCTATTAACTGTTAGCACTTCTTTTTCTTATGCCAAAAAAGGGGTGTAAATAATTTTGAGTAAATTGAATCAACAAGGAAGACCATCTGATTTTGTAAAATAAAAATAAACAGTACCATTAAAAAAAATGTGTTACGAATTCGACAATGAATAATTTAAAGCTACCTACATTCTTTTCACAAGTACTTCACAAAAGAACTTCTTTTATGAAGAGGAGTCTTCAGTATGCTTTGGAAAGTTCGCAGAAAAATTCACTATTAATATATCTTTGTTGATAAGTTATTATAAATTCCGTTTTTAGACTTCATATCAATTCAGAATGTAGATAATAATTTTAATAATTTTTAGTGGCTAATTAATATTGAAAATTTCCACGTTAAAAATAAAACATCAAAAAAAAAAAGAAGAAAAACATTTAAAAACAATCTTAAAATTGAAAAATTAAATGCATTATTGTTAATTTTTATCACTGTTACAATAAATAAATACAAATAATTTCAAATGAATTGTGGTGTTGTCTTTTCAATAGAAAGTTAATTGACATTTAGAGAAATGAGTTGACTTTTAAAGAGTTTTACTAAAATATCGTTTCTCAAAATATTCTTAAAATAAAATAGATGTTGAAATATTATTAGTCATGATTTCTTTTCAGACAAAAATGCAAATGCAACTTAAAATAATGTAATTTAATATAATAAATACCTTGTTATATACATGTTAATTAAATAATTTTACGTCACCAAGTAATGTTATATAAAAGAAGCAAACTTTCGAAGTATGTCAGACAAATATGAAAAACTCTTCTACACATCACACTAGTATTTAAAAGGTTCATTAAACACTAGTGTGATGGGTAGAAGAGATTTTCATATTTGTCTGACATATTTGAGATGGAAAGAAGGAAGATCGTTGAAAAACTGTCGAAGGCTTCACGGCTACTTCTACATCAAGCCGAAAATTTAAAATAAAAATGCCAAAAACAGAAAAGAAAACATACAATACATAACAAATAGCACACAGCGTTAACGAGAAATACAACCACAACAACTGTAAAGAAAAAGAAACTGACAATTAGAATTATCACAGTAATATAACTGCATATTTTCCTTTACAATTATTGTGGTTGTTTTTCTCGTTAATGCTATATCCTATATTTGTTATGTATTCTTATGTTTTCTTTTCTGTTTTTGGCATTTTTATTATAAATGTTTGGCTAGATAAAAAAGTCGCCGTAAATGCTTCGAAAATTTGACTTTGTAATATAACGTTGTTTGGTGAAGTAAAATAATTTGAATATATTTTTAGTTACATAGTACTTAATAGATTAAAAAAATTCCTTTTCATAAAACATTCATTGAAGTCTAAGTTGCTGTAGATTATTATCTACAAATTCTTGTCACTTATATTGCTGTATTTGTTTGTTTTTTTGATACAATCACCTACGTTTTTGACTTGATTGGTTCAAGTAAGAAGCGATTATTCGCATTGTTTAATTGTTTGGTCTCTTTTTTTCTTCTTTTCGTTAGGGTAAAAGGTAGAAATATTATGTTGTTTATATTATCAGTAAATAAAAAATAGAAAGAAACGAGAGAAATTAGAATTTCGCAGCAACTCAGAAAGACCCAGTTTAGTTAAAAAAAAATAAAAAAACAGCAGCATAATTTTGATAAATTATTATTTATAATATTTATTATTTATAAATTATTTATAAAAAAAAATAAGTAAAGGCCTACTACATTGTCTACCTACATTAAGGACACTATGTCGTACATAAATTCTGATTTTAATATATTTGAAAAATTTAATATTATTTCAAAGTATTTATTGCAATTTTGGGTATATCAGTCAGGAATCCTCATTTTTTGTTTAATTTATTCTTTCTGGTTTGCGAGAATCTCAGTTTCTTTGGGTATAAAAGTGAAGTTTGATCAATATGTCTACACAAATTCTGTTTGTTTTGATAAAGCTTTCTTCGGGAAACTAAGATGCTCATATGTGTGATAACTTATTTGCATGCTCTGTTGAATTAAAGTTAGCTCTATTCAGATACCAATAGATTTTCTTTATTGTACTTCTATAACACAAAAATTCAGTTCTTTGCTTGATAAGAATTTAAGCTTTTCCAGGATCAAGTTCTAAAAATATTTAAAAAATAAAGTAATCATTTTCTTACTTTTGAAATTGATTTGTAACTTAGACGCAAGGCTTGCTGAGAATAAAGTTTATTTAAATACAACAATTCCAAAAATTTCACATTAAAATTAATATTTTCTTATCACGAGAACATATTAAAAAGAGGAGACAGGCCACGCAGTTACATTTTATAAGAAGCTAAATTAAATTGGCCTCAGTCTACAAAAGGAACATAGTTTCTTAGCCCAAGAAACCCTATTCACACTTCCAGATTAATTATTTCTGTTCGTGTTGTGTTTAAAGAATGGGCGAGGCGAAGTTGTGCTCTCATCTGTTTTTCTGCGAATTAGAAAGTTTGGAACACTTCCCAGTGTATAATTAAATCCGTTACACGAATGCATTAAGAACCCTGCGTCTGGGAAACAAAAGGGAGGAAAGGATTAAAAAAAAGAAGGAACTGGGAAAAAGAAAATACAAAAAAAGAAGAAAAGAAACATCAATTCTGCTTGAATTTTCAGAGGAACTTCGTGTTTAAACTGAATGTGGGAATTTGCTTTGGTGTTCGAGAAGTCTGGAAATTCCTGAGCGTAACCTGATCAATGTTTTAGCTGTGCAGGCGAGGAGAGGTTGTGGAAATGAGCGAAGCTGCATACCTGTACGCCACGGCCTTGGTATTAGCTGCGATATAGACGGTATTTTTAGAGAAGGTAGTTTGAGACTAGTTGTAACAACAGGGTGCCTATACTTCATGTCATGTAAACATGTGTAGAGGAAAGCTGCACTTTCTACTACTCATGAGGAAAGAAGTAATTTTAAGGCTGCCAAAAGGGTGGAAACCGAATGAAAAAAAAATAGTAGAGAGAAGAACATTAAGGAAATCAATTTCCCAACATTCTTTTTCCCGATGCTTCATTTTTTTCTAACCAATTCCATTCGTTTTGTGTTTTTTTTCTTTCTTTGTTAAAAGAATCTTTGGTATTCATTTAAGTTGGGATTAATAGAATTTCGTATAAGATTTTACTTCTTAATTTTATCTCGTTATCTGAAATTGAACAAACCTACCAAACAATGCTTCGAATTTTATTACCAATATGATGATCAATTTTTAATTACTATCTAAGTAAAGAAAATAACAAAACTATAATAAAGTTGTTTTTTTTTTTTTTTAATATTTAATCCTTATGTTATGAGGAAACCTTGCTGATAAATTGCAATAGTAAAATAAAAATGTCATAATTTTATTATTTAGGGCCAAAGAAATCTGATTGCTATTAGTGCTTTTGATGTCATTTCTTAATTGTCGTGTGGTCGGTGTGTGAGGTTGACATTTCTTGGTGGCTTTGTGGATTGTTATGGAAATCCGACAATGTTGAGAGGAGGTATTGATTGGTTGGTGGGAATTAAAAAAAAAAATCGTTTCATAGTGGTTGCATTCCGCGTTGAGAAAGAGGCTTGAAAAGGTCCCGAAACTAGTATATTTTAGGTTTCTTTTTTTCATCTTTTTATTTTTGTGTTTCTTAAACAGCTTCATTTTCACTAAGTAATAAAGTTGAAAAATGCTATTTAGAGATTTCTGTAATCTTTTATGGGAATAGTTAAAAAATGCATTGTACAGTGTCTTTTATAATCTTTGCTCATTACTTACATTCGGATTAAAGAAGTTATAAAAAAAAGAAAAGCTTGCATTTACGATCGTGCGTTAATATTGAGGATTATTCAAATCTCCTCTTAACCTACATTCTCTGTGCAACAACGAAGCATCAAAATTTAGCAACCCAATTTTCTTCTGATAAATCATTCCTCAATTAGAAAACTCCCATCAGCCCTCCACATAGTTCGAGATGGCTGACATCGATTCCTGTAATTTAACGATGAATTAGAGGTATTTATTCTACTGAAAGTTCCGAAAAATAATATTAAATAAAGCTAATTGTTGTCTTGAAATTTATTGTCAACGGGAGAAATTCTGCCAATATGTTTTTTTTCTTCTCCATGGAAGCTGCTATTTTGAAAAGTATTTGTGCATGCGAAAGATAATCCGGAAATGACTAAATATGATTAGCCAATCGCGGCCACTTTTAGAAACACGATGCGCTATAAATCACTCATCAATGAAATTTTGTATAATTGTGTTTCGCACTAAATAGACAAGTTACTGAGTAGAATAATCATGTAATACTATATTATTATTATTATTATTATTATTATTATTATTATTATTATTATTATTATTATTATTATTATTATTATACTACGTAAATATATATTGTAAGAAGAAAGAAAAAAAATTATGTAAATATCAGAACCCGTTGATAGGGATACCTCCCTAACGGGACTGTACTGTGTTATCTATCTATGTTAATAATAAAAAAAAAAAATTATTATTATTATTATAAATGAAGTTCTTGCCTAACATAAAATTTTGGAAAATTAGCACTAGTCTATTTGATAAACTAATCAACAAAAAACTATCTATTGATATAAAAGTCTTTTACTGTTTTTTTAACACTATTAAGAATTTTTGTATTTAAAATTAATTAAATAGTTATAGTATACCTATATTCAGAACCTGTTTCATTCCTAACGGGACTGTAACTTTTTTATTTAGAAATGATAATAAAAATAAAAATAAATAAAAATAAATAATAAATATTATTATTATTAAATAATGTATATGTAGATACTATGTATATTCCCAATGTTCAAATAATTGGATGCTAGCTTTCACGAATTAATAAATTTACATATTTTTGTTATATCATTTTGTTATGAACAACAATAAAACAAAAATTAAGTTTACGAAGCTTTTGAATTTTAAGACTCTTTTATGTTCTTTCCCGAGTTTTGTCTTCAGCCAAAGCTAGAAACTTCGAGAAGGATCTTGAATGCAAAGCAGGCATGTCCTCTTGCTTAGATTTTACATTCATCTCTTTAAAATATTAAACGAAATAGTACAGAATGCACTGAAGATTCTGCTGCCACTCACTGCGTCGCTCTCTCTTAACGGCTGCTGATTTGGCAGGCCATTGCGGGGAGTCCATCGTCTGCAGACCAACTGAGAAGCAACATACCTCACCCCAAAAAGGATGGTTGTGTTTTGTGTCCAAAGTGAGCACTTGGACTGGGACGTGCTTCCAATTGAAGAGCGAGCACTGCACCTTTAATGATTACGTCTAATTTGGCAGCCCCAGGAGCCGCCATTCCAATCATCTGGCAAGATACCTAAGTGCGCTAGGCTCACCAAGACGCACGAGTTTCCATCACCGCTGAGCTACCACCACGCCGGCAGAAAGACGCAATTTATGGTGCGCGATTATTTATCATCACATAAATAACGCGGATGCAATTATAAAATGACAAACTAATGTCAACAAGCATTAAAAAAAACACAGAAAACATTAAAAATAAAAAATGTCGTTAGTGACTTTCATCTATATCAAGATTTGAAATTTATATAGGCTCACAAACTTTATTAACCTACATTAATTCCAATAAATGAAATGCAATTCTACAATTTAGCAGAACTTTAAAGCTAGTGTTTCAAGCTTTATTCTTAAAATATAGATAAAAATCAGAAGACTTATAATCCCGTTTTGTCTGTGGACATATATCCCACAATGCAACGCACAACAATCAAAACAATCGCAACAATTGCGTGTTTTGCATGCACAACAATCACATTGATAATACAGTTCTACAACAAGCATAACAATCGCAAAAATCACACAATAATCGCAACGATTGCGCCTTTTGCATTCGCAACAATAAGATTTATAATAATAAGGAAATTAAATCAATACCAATTATATTTTCTTATCAGAAGACGTTGCGAAGCATTGTGATTGGTTTACTAATCGCTTCCCTATCTTGTCTATTCAAAATACGGAAAGGAACCAACAATACGCCAACATTGTTTAGGGTTTTCGGGGAAAGCTTTAAAAGACTAACAAGTAAGTAAGGGTCACATGGTCAGTCCCACGCCCGCCTATCTACAACCCTTAGGTAAGAAACCCGTTTTCCCCTGCTACAAAAGAAATTAAGAAAAGGTAAAATGAAGTCTAAGAAAGAAATAACCAGAGAAATACTTCGGATCTTCACAAGGATTAAATCCAGATTCTCGAACCTGCATCCATGTGCAACAATTTGAGGTAACAGGGCAATGTCAAAAATAATAGTAATCGTATAACTTTGCCAGTAGTTATACGATTAAAATATTATTTTAAGAAACATATACATAAGATACATAAGAAGCAGTTAGGTTACACTTATTAAGATATATGTTTTAACATGTTTAAATTGAGAGATTCGATGTCTCAGTTTCTATTTTTCTGAATTACAACTTCTTGAAGTGCTTCAGTAACTTAAAATTAATGCTCAGGACTTTCTACCACGATTATCAGTCATACCACTGAGAGTCACGATCTTAGTTTTCTTCGATTTATGTCTGAATTTAAGTTTTAAATAATTACTAAATTTAGATAGTTTACTGAAATCAAATCGTTCATTTACTTAGTATTCATTAATAGCTTATCTTTTCACTTGAAATTCAAATTTTAATCTAAAGATTTGTTTTAATCTCTCAGACTTTCAAGAACTTTCGTGAAGAATTTGTTGATGTCAAAACGATAAATAATATTTGAAGAAAACACTTTCTTTAGACAGAACATTACAGATTTCTTTGTTTTGAATCTCTAATTTTCAAGTTGTGAACGATGTATATCTGTATCAAGATTTGAATTACATCCATCTAACTAATTTTCATTACGTTGATGAAAGAATTATTTATTACTATGTATTTGAAAGAACGGTCGCTCGTCCAATAATACAGACTCATGTATTTATGTTGTACAGCATAGCATATTACTTAGCATATTGTGTCAGAGTAACCCTTTCACTGTAAATATATTTATTTTCTATTTAGTAATGGTTAATGTTAAAGTGGGTTCATTACATATTACACTAGTTTCACATTAGAACTAATCTTGAAGTATTCTTGCAAGACTTCAATTAATCTAAAATAATATTCGGCTGCTAAAAAAAAAGAATTAATTCCAGTTATATCTCAAAAAAACTTTCTATACATTTCTGAGCTTAAAGCGATAACGAATTATACGATAACTTGCATAAACGGCGCTTCAACAATGACGTGATAACAATGTGACGGCTTTTAGCCTAAATAGAATATTTGCCCGTCATATACTGACAGCAAATTAAAATGAATGCATTGTTAAGAACATAAATGAATTAGTTTATTGGAAGCCTTATTTATAAATCACAATGCGAGTGAAAATCCTAGCATCATTTAGCAAATGACCTTGACCTTCGGTTTTTTTTTTTATAGTACTTTGATGTTGTCTCTGTTTCGTAAACGCGACAATGCAATATAAAGAAAGCAACGAGAAATACCGCCTCGCTTAAAAAACTCACGGTTGTGAATGCGGGATATACAGATAGAGCTGCCGTAGCGTACAGGTAAGGTTTACAAAGCAGCTCTCCTTCGTGCGCGGCAGCTCACAGAGTACATGTACGATAGAGCTGCCCTAGCGTACAAGTAAGCTATACAGGGCTGCTCTCGTCCGTACAGGGCAGCTCTCCTAAAACAGAGGGGGAGTATGTTATGTTACATACAATAGACAGATCTGGAAAACTATATAATAATTTCTATTTAATAAAATGGTTTGGATGGACGATGAATAAATGAAGAATATTTAGCAATTAATTTGAATATAGTTCGCGTTGCCATATCCATAAGCACTTCTGATTAGAAAATTGCAGGCTCGATTCGTGTCGCGGGCGTTTCATTGAATAAATTATTTCTATTTTTTACAGGAAATTAAAATTATTTTCTAAACACAGGTGGAGAGCGTTACGTTACGTGACACACAGACAGATCTGGAAACTATCTGAGATTTATTTTTTAAATTTTTTATGAAAAAATAAATGTAATTTTAAATCTTACTAAAAATGTATTCCAATTTTTTTATTCCTTGAAACTAATTCTGTAATGTTTGGAAAACCTTGCTTTAGAGTCTGTTTGCTTTGTCTTTTTTTTTTACTCTACAGCAAACACCTAATCTACGAACCTGATTTTTGTAAAACATTATGTTTTCTTTAGCTGTGTCCCGTGCTATGCTTAAGATTTTTATAGATTAAAACTTATGATGAGTTTTAATCCACAGGCCTTCACTTACGAATGCAATTAAAGCAAATCAAAGAAATTTATTATGTTTCCTGTTTTTTATGATAATATAAATATATATATATTTTAAATTTATGGATGATTTGCCGTTCCGGAATAGACGAGTGGTCTAGATAGAGACCTCCCACACAGCAGATCCGTCAAAACCCGGGTTGGAATCCCAGCGTCGGCATGGATGTTTATTTACTTTCCTGTGTTGTCTCCAAAGACAAATGGGAAACCATGTCATTATTTGTCCCCAGAAATTCCTCCTCCTAGAGGAGTTTCCTATAGAGTTCCATAAAACGCATACTTCCATGATTGGAGATCGCACTTAGTGGAGTGAAGTGGTGATTTAACTGTGATGTTCATTATCGATTTTTAGTGTGAATCAATTAAGCATCAAATCTCAGCTTTCTATGACAATTTGTTAACTTGATCACTGACAGGCTTGCAGTTTATTTCATTTGAAAATTCAAATTTTAATCTGATTTCTTACAACTTTTTTTTTTCTTTTCCTCGTTACTTTTCTTCTTTTCTTCGTATAATTATACTACACACTTATTTTTGGCGAATCTATTACTTGATTTACGATCATAAAGTTATATCTGTTCGCAAAAATATTAACCAAAGTAAGGACTCTCAAAATTGATACAATGTAACTTTTTTTTTTAAAATTTGTAAATTTTTTTCCCTTTTATATACACAATAATGGATCATCTCTCTAATCTAAATTTAGAAGTTAAGAACCTTGTCGTTAATGAAAATTATATTTCTCACTATTTCATTGTCAGATAACAAAACTAATAAATGATACACTAAATTGTTCAATTGCAAATTGAATTAGAATTATCGAAACACTTTTAATCAACTGAATCTCTCGGGATAACAATGTGACGGATTTTAGTTGAGATAAGCTAAGAAAATGAACATTGAAATTTAAATTTTAATCTAGTAGGCTAAAATTAATGAGTTATTTTCTTTTTTCTTTGGCTCTTCTCTCATTGCGCCACACACACACAAAGGGAGTGATAAGAAACTGTAATTTGAATGTAGTCCCCGAAGTCTTATGGATAAGACGTCTGACTTCGGATTAAAAGATTGCAGGTTAGGTTCCCGTCGCGAATGTTTCATTGTAGTAATTTTTTCACAGAAAATTAACAATTGCGCCGAACAGACAGAGAAATAAAAGATTTTAGTAATATAGATTGTTCTTATCATTTTCTTATTCTATTTTCTAATGCTTTTTATTTTATTGGAGACACGAAATAATTTAGCTGGATGTAGACAAACTTCTTTCGATTTGTCAAAACAAAAGTTACGGAATTTCAAACAAGAGATCCACTGGATGTTCGATTAAATAGCTTACTTTAATATTATGATTTACATTTTAATGTTAAGGAAGCACTTCATTTTGTTACTTTAACTTCAATTTTGATTCTCAAAAAAAAACCTAATAAGCGTACAGAGATGTTTTATTTTCTAAAACAAATTATATACTCAGAAGAACCATTAAGTTCCGCATGTTTTTAACTTGTCTGAAATTTATTGATTAATGTTTTAATAGTCCTCTGTTTATGAATTTTGAATCACCAGCTATGCCTGCATTTGTTATTAGACTCTCCGTTAAATTTAGCCGTGGATATTTTCTTTTCTCCTTCGTTATTAATTGTAGTTCTCCTCTTTCAAGATAAATTGGGAAAATGATTGTCTCTAGTGGTTCGGCCTAAAAGTGTATGTCATATATATTACAACCTCAAAAATTTAACATCGTGGAACGACCAAGATGAAAAACCGATTCGCTATAAATTCTTTATGAAAACTGTTCCACGGTTAAAGCAAGAATTTAATTGCGAAAATTATTTCCAAATGAACCAGTCAGACTTCCACTGCGTTCTATTTGAGGTTTTGAAAGATATAATTTAGGTTATCAACGTAGATGATACCTGCTTTCCTTAAATCATTTCGAACCTTAATTGCACAAATTGAAAATAAAACAAGAAATAATGTAGGAGCATAAATTTTTGGAAAAGTTCCAAATTACAATCTATGAAAAGCATAGGCTATCTTTCATTTTGATTTTATAAAATACAAGTTTTATTAAATGAGTATTTAAAAATCTGACTTTAATATATGGATATTCGATTTTTAATTTTCATGATAAATTATTCATTTTTTATTTCGTTTATTATGAAATCTATAGTCTAGATAACTAACTGAATTTTCTAAGGCGTCCTAACAACGAGCAGTGATAATTGATAATCCATTAATAGTATGACCTAATAGAAAGAAAGCAGGCATCTATGTCATTCTTAACCATCTAACAACACTAAGAAGAATATTATTCTGATGTCGGCTTATCGTTTTAAATAGGAAAACAAGGTAGGGATAGCGATTAGTAAACCAATCACAATGCTTCGCAATGGCTTATGATACGTAATTTATGTTAAATTATTGCTTTAAATTCCTTTATTATTGTAAATGTGATTGCTGCGAATGCAAAAGGCGCAATTGTTGCGATTATTGTGATTGTTGTGATTGTTGATGAGCTATATTACACATGTCATTGTTGCGATTGTTGTGGTTGTTGAGCTAATGAGAATTTTATGAGATTTTAATGATACTTGTTCACAGACGGACGGACAAACCGGGACTATAAGGCGTCTGTATCAGAAGCCTAAAAAGTGATTTATATTCGGAAAAGAAATAATCGTTTAAAGGAATTCAAACAATACAGTTTTATGAAACAGTTTCTGATTTTTTTATTATAATGTAAACAATATTATAATTATTAAAATTGACAATTAGCTAATTAAAAATTAAAAGAGTTTAACATTTTTTCAGAATAAATGAAATTTGATAAAAATAGGAAACATTAATACACTTTCAGAATCTAATGTAAAAACTCTTTAAAACTCAGTAATATAAAAACAGTAATTTTCTTGTAACTTATTGATAACGTGAACGATCCAGTGGTTTCCAAAGCGGACGGCGTAAAGATGAGAGAAATAAGAAAAGTTCAGAGGGATCGAGAAAAAATGGACAAGGAAGAAAATTCTTCAACAAAGTCGTCAAGTTATTGATATTTTGTTTCAAAAATCCCTATCATATGCTTAAATTTAATGACATATATACTCTTTATAAAGTCTTTATTATTTGAGTTCAGATTATAAAAAAGTAGCTGCTGGTTAGAGGTGAACTGCTACAGGCCAAGCAGAGTCTTTGATAAGCGGGAGATTTTGGCTCAAAGCGATTCTCGAACAACGGTACTAGTTGAGTTCAGATGGCCATTAACCTTCTAATATGAAACCCGGTACCTTTAACTTTCTTTCACTTTACTTATTAATAACAGTGATAAGTAAAAATCCTTTAATTCGAGGGTCGTTCAATAAGTAATGCAACACATTTCTTTCTCGGCTTATACTTGATGAATAAACGTGAAATTTTATGTGCAGCATTGCCGCACATTCCCAAATTATTTCATCATTCTCCGCTGTGCGGCAGCACTGTAGGTAGTATTCAAGATAGCGTCTGTGAATGAGATGCGTTCCAAACAAAAAGCAGTTATTGAATTTCTCGGCCGTGACAACATTCACAAGCGCTTACTGACTGTCGACGGAGACCAGGCAGTTGATAAAAATCACTGAGTCGTTGGGAGAATCGTCTGTATCGTCGTAAGAAGAAAAAGGAAAACTGTCTGGTCTCCTGCGCTCTGGCCGTGATACAGCTGTGACTCGTGCAATGTTGAAACGTGCAACGATCACCTCAGAAGCCTATGTGAAGATTCTTAAGAATCTAAGGAAACGATTCCAACGCGTTCTTGGCCACAAAGACTTGAACTTCTCCTGCTCCACGACAACATCAGACCCCATTTAAGTCTGTATATCCACGAGGAGATCACAAAAATTTACTGGACTGTTCTTCCTCATCCACCCTACAGCCCTGATCTCGCACCTTCGAAATTCTCTCTATTCGGACCTCTAAAGTATGCAAACCGCGGGAAGCGATAGACAGCGATCAGGAAGTTCTTTACGCAGTAAGAAGTTGGCTGAAGCAAGACCAGTAGCGTCAAGGGATACAAGCTCTGTCATCTCGGTGGCGTAAGGCTATAGACTTGAACGCAGATTATGTTGAAAAATAGTTTTTTTGTAGCTAAAGAATTGAAGAACAAGGTAATGTATTTCAAATTTTAATAAAACAAATCTACTTAAGAAAGAAAATGTGTTGCATTACTTATTTAACGATCTCGTAGTATGACCTAATAGAAAGAAAGCATGTATCAGTGTCATTCGTAATGATCTAAAAATGCTAAGAGCATTGTTGTGTAACCAATGATACCTAGAGACTGTCTTGTGATCACACGCAAATGCACTAAGGTCTTTTACTAACACAGTCCAAAGCGATGTAATGTAGCAACAACCGATGTAAATGTATAAATAAGTTTAATATTTGGAAAGAGATGTATTATTTTATAAAGTCTTTAAACGAAAAAGTACTTAAAGTAAATCCTTCATGTCTAGCGAAGGATTTTCATTCTCTTCAATTTTTTTAAATATATTGTCTTTGAGTTATTTTGTTTACAAAGGCTAAATTACTAAGTGTGCTCTTTGTAGCCTGAGAACATACAAAGAGTTCACATTAAATCATTTCAATGAAAATTTCAAAGAATATCGTCGTAAAGGACATCATAACGGAGTTCACTTAAATTTATCAATGCATCATTTTTAACCGAACAATGCAAATTAATATAATAAATTTCGTATAATCTATTTTATCCTTAGGGATTTTCTATACAAGTTATAAAAAACTTTGGCTTTCAAACAAAAAATCCTAAAAAATAAAAATTGTTTAGTGCAAGTAAATGAAAAATGAAAAACCAGGCAACATTCCCAGTTACCATATTACTGTTTTGAAGTCAACCATATTACTTATATGCGAGTTTTTTTTTTCCTGGAAGTTGCTAAAAACATCAAAAAAATTTGATGTTTGAAAAATCATCATCAGTAAAATAAATGATGTGGTGCAATCCTGAAAGACAGCACCAATTAGAAGAGCAGTCATCTTCAGGATCAGCCTCTGTCTCTTTAACGAAAAATAAATAACCATAGATACTGGAGGCAAAGGGAAATACGATCTAGCTACTTTACTATTACTATAGCAACCTACTTTATCGATCAATGCTATTTAATTTTGAAATTGTAATTCCATAGAATGCTTACTTAAATTAAATAAACTGCTTTTCCATCCTTACAAAATAAGAAGCTTAATTGACATCTTCGTCTTATTAAGATATAATGCAATTACACACTAAGATAATATATTTCTTTATTAAAACTTATTAATGTATAACTTTTCAATTATTCAATATTATAACAATTCCTACAAATTTTCATAGATAACTTTTCTTAAGAAAAAAGAAAAAGAGATTCTAAGAAAAAAAAAGAAAAAGAGATTCTTCTTATTGGGCTACGATTAAACCCTAGTAGCAATCCTTCTTAGGATATATTTTACAAATCCTAGAATTATACAGAACTTGCTCTAGACGGCGGAAGAAGAGAAAGAGTAGAAGAAGCAGACAAACACAGGAAAGAAAGAAAATATCCATGGATTAGTAGCCAGGTACAGTCCCTTTATTGACCTCAAAACTGTGCCCGATTTTTTTAGAATATATGACCCTTTGTCAAGCATTAACTTTTGAACTTTCAGATCAGAAAATTTTGTAAAACCTATATCTACTTATAAAGATTGCACTACAGGTTCGCTTTCGCACCAAGAGCTATCACAGACGGAAATCTGGGATGATTCGTTCTTATCAGGTCTCATCAGCTAGATCCACTCAAAGATGATAGAAAGGCGCGGAAGGTTATGGATCCTTCATCCCCTCCCAAAAGTAGAAAACGAGAAAGAAAACAATAATAAATACAATATTTAAAACTGTTTAATTTCCTTGATCTCTGAACTTTCCAGGTTCGCAAAGGAATTAAACAAAAGCATTGGAAATGACAACAAGACATTTAAAATCAAAAAACAAAAACTTGGCTAATTATTAATCTAATTGCTTGATTAAGTTATACTACTACTCCTAATATTAATAATAGTAATAATATACAAGTTATGTTTTGGCAATGTTTTAAGTACATAAACATTTTAGTTCTTTGTAAATTGTTCGGTGATTCAAAGAAGATTTTTGTTTTGCGGAAATTTCAAAACTTGTCTACCATTAGTTTATTAGATTTGAGTAACAGTTTACCAATCAATAAGACTAATTCCCTTCTATACATACAATGTTTTGGCAACCATTCAGCTTCATGAAAGGAATCTTAAGTAAGTTAGAGGCACTGACGAACATGAAACCTAAAGAAATTGCTCTTCTTGATTCATTTAATCCATTATATCAGTTCACTATTTTCTTTTGTCTCTGGGCTTTGGGGAAAAAAATCGCGCACTATGATCAATTACCACCTTACCCTAGACGCATTAACCCCTGTTTCCCCCAGGGTCCCGTTAAAATGTACGGCACGTCATGCATCGCCTGAAAACAGCGTGTCGCTCTTGTGATTAGTGACGCACACTGTTAAATTCTGAGCCTTAATTTGCAGTGGCTTGGGCCTTAATTTTTTCTCTCTTTTCTTCTTTTTCTGTCTTTTCCACAAAGACTTAAATCAAACATATAAAAAAAAAGAATAAAAACTAATGGTGTGACGCGGCTTCGATTCTAGCTGAAAAAGAAAAAGATCTTTATATAAAAAAAGTTTTTATCAACTGATAAACTAAGAGTAGGCAAAAACAAAAAAACCTTTCTTTCTTCATAAAAATTATTGATCAATGGGTCTACTTGTCTGACGGAATAAAATCAGTTTCATTTTGTACGGACATGAATAGAGAAATATGTAAATGTTTCAATGACTACATAAAGATCATATATAAAGTATCATTTATGTATAAAAGTTTGGCAATCTGAATTGTTATCTAAAAGCAGACCAAGTCATCTTACGTTATCTGATTTTTTCAAAATAAAGCTCAGCAACATATTCAGACATTTACAACTGCTCCTGAACATTTCTAGATTTTGCTAGAAAAATAATAATATTAGAACTTTTAGAAATGACCAAATCATTGTAAAATAGCATCCAAAATTTTAAGACTAATAAATTGGAGGATGTTAAATCCGTCTGTGAAACTGTAAATCAAAAGAGAAGACTAAGAGTATTTTCAGGAGGAATTTTTTCTTAAGAAAAGCTTGAAAATAAGCAACATATTTTATCTTATTTTTTTTTCTTTATATTTATAGTCGAACTTTAAAAGCACTAACTTCCTCATTACATTTAAATGACGAGGAAGATTAAGAATTATTAAATTGAAAGCAACAGTAATGATAAATAGTGTATTGATATTTCTACAGATTTTTGTAATGTATGTGTGAATACACCTACTAGCACTGCAACCTTTTTAGATCTATTGTACAAACTCTATTAAATGTTAAAGGAAGAGAAACGTACAAGAGCGAAGCATCCAAGCCCATGTACGGGATTTGAAACCGGTGCATTCCTTTGCTATTCAACTTTAGGTATGAAAATTGCGAAAAATTACAATTACATTATTAAAATGACTTGATTATAACTAATTAACAAGTAATTATAACTAATTCACATATATTCACACACATAGACAGACACACTCACAAACACACATGCGCGCAAACATATATAATAAATTAATTTTAGAAATAAAGAAATAGAATTAATTTAAAACATATAAAAGTTATTAAACAGTTCCCCCCCCCCCAAGTTTGAAAAAAATTTCGAACTAACTTTTAATTAATGCAATTATAAAATGCCCAGTATTATGAATTATTTCACCCTTTCTTTTAATGCTAAGAACAAGTCTGCTTGTAATAATTTGACCAAGTTAGTTAAAGATCAAAACGGAAATTTAGTATTTAATTTTACATTTGAAAAACGTATTGTTTCATTAAAATGTATGAAACTATTTAATTATTTTAGCCTAAAACATTTCTTATATCCACTTAAAAGAGATTTAAGAGTTATCTAAATACAGGAAAGCAATTAATAGGAGAATTTGAAAAAAAATTTATGTTTCTCAATTGATGTTTTCAGTCAGTTATCTATTAGATTCTCAACTTTGTTTTTTCTACAAAAAATCTTATACCGTAATTTGAAATTTTCCGATATATTTACGGAAGGCCTTCTCCATTGTCTTTTATACCAAACATCCTCTTCAACGAGAAACATCTGTTGTCTTCATATTATTTCAATATTTATATCTTCCATAATAACAAATTAGTTAAAACCTCCAAAAATACCTCCAAAATCAACTAAAGACAACTGCATTACTTTAAGTCTTAAATTTACTTCAACAAATGTTGAAAATGTCAAACATTGTTAGAGATGACATAAAAAAAGTATACAAATAAATATTATTAAAAAAAATCAACAACAGAAGAATGAAATAAATGCTATCATTAAATCTTTTCAAGCATACAGCATTGTTATTGTACATAATATTTCCAAATTTGAACTAATAGTGCAAAACGTTTAGTATAGACTGGTTTTATATCGCCGTTTTATATCTTATTCTTTTAAAAGAACTATTTTTTTTTTTTATGACTATTTTTGCATAGTTTCGGCTTAGAATTGGCAAATTTCGAAAAATTTGTTATGTTCTTACAATAAACCGCTTTTCTATATCGATTGATATTTTTTACTCTCATCCAGAGAAAAGAAATTTAAGAGTTTATTTTAAGTAATATGTACAAAATGTGATGATAAATTCCAGCTTAGAATATCTATTATTATGATTATATTAAGTAATTCAATTTTGTCTGTTATGTCTAAAAGGATATTTGTGTTGGGGTGGCTGTTGTTGACAAGTGTTAATGAACACACAAGAAAAGCTGCCTTTAATCGTAGTTTAAGAAATTATTAATTCAACTAAAGGAAATTAAATTTCTCATTTTAATGCAGATAATTTCTAAAAAAAAATGTTACTGCTTACACAGACGCAAGCAGTGATTTGAGAATACCTCATGTATATTTCAGCTTCTTTCTAATGAACTGATCTCCAAATTTGTCAGGAGAAGAGATGCGCCAACCAAAGATGAGTTGTAATATCATGCTATAGTAAATATCAGGATGTCATAAGACTACTGCGTTGACTTATAAGAAAGTAGAAACTTTTTTGATTAATTCAAAGGAATAAATGGAAGTAAATTTACAAAAATTTCAACAGGGAAAATTTACAAATGAAAAGTAAAAATGATATATTGTATCTCTTTATAAGAGTTCAGTAAATGCTAAAAAAAATTAACTTCAAATGGACCCGAGAAAACCTAAGGATGGATACATATTTTAAGTAGATAAAAAGAGTTGTTCGAAATCTATAGGATCATTGGTCAGGATCATTTCAGTATAAATAAGATTAATAACTTGAATCACCACAATTCTTAGTATTTTTTGGAATTAACACATATCATTAAAATCCTACGTAACCGAATCTTTCGTGAAATCGACAGTTATTGAAATCAGATGTTTTCATCAATATGGTTCATACAGAAAGAGAAGAAACGAAACTTTGAAATACTCAGAAATGCGCTATATGTACTACACAGAAACCTCAAATTCTTAATGAATAGTTATCATTACCAGAGCTTGGATTTATATGAACTGAAAATTATAGATATATTCAGGTATATAAAATTAAAAAAGCTGAAATTTGAACCGAAAAATTTAAAAGAAAATATAATTAACTCTTTCCCGTCCAAATAAACCCACAAATATTAATAAAAAAAAATACCTACGTAGCCTTCATGCTCACGATTCCTTCATAATAGAAACGAGTTTTTTAATATATTGTCTAAAATATCTAAATAACAAGGGGACTGTCAGGTACTTTGGTCGTGAATTTTGTTCATACTTACAGAACGCGAAGGTCATCTCTCGAATATCAAGTTCCCAAAGCCATTGGGCCAGATAACCAGGCCTTTTAGAGATAATGCAAGTGGCTTATAGCCTATTGACTGAACGTTAACCAAGTGATGAGCGAGGGCGGGGCTCATCGCGAAACGCTCGAGTGTAGTAATTCTGGGATCGCTAGTTTGAATCTTGCTGGAAGTCTTTTTTTATTCATACTAAATATAGTTTAGGTAAGATTATTTGTAATGAATCACAATTTGGATACAATAAAGAAAAACATCGGTTAGGAAATGAGAAGTTTTTTTTATTATTATTTATCGAGATCAGAGAGAAAATAAAACGCTACCGTGATATTAAACAATAATGTTGATAAATTATGTTTTCCGCGCACATCAACTGCATCTTATTGACAAGTTTCGATCTTTTGGGTTGATCTTTTCGATCCATTTCCTAGAGGTTTCAGCAGGTGAAAAATTTCATAAAGTGTCTGGAAAACTGCACCTGCCTCATTGAGCAAAAACGAGAAATTAACTCTAGGGAGGATTGCATAAAAATTCAATCCATTGTACATCACCAGCTGTCCTTCTCAATCTTTCATAACAAGATTCCGTTCGCGTGGGAATGTTACGGATAAAATATACTTAGGATGAAAAATAAAAAATAAAAAAAATCAAGCACGCAACAAGATTCAAACCAGCGATGTCGCACTTACTAGATTCGAGAACCACGCATTCGCTTATCACTTGGTTAACGTTCGGTCGATAAAAGCCTCTTGGAATTTTTCAAGTCGATTTTCTCGAAAATGCCTAGATGTCTTGGCCCAATGGCTTTGAGAACTTGATATTGCGCCTTCGCGCACTATAAGTATGAACAGAATATATGAACTGACTATCGACAGTCCTCTTGTAAGACAAAAACGCTGTAATTCATATGTTTATGTTCATATTTACCAAAAATTACTCAAAGGCAGATAAAGTTTTTATATGGACAAACGATTCAGAAACCATGTTTTCATCTCCGTACATCGTGATCATACGACGTATGTTTTCATCTCCTTACAGAGAGCATGAATTTAACCTGCAATTATGTTACCTACATTGTTATTGACATTAAATACTCATAATAGATTCATAGAAAAGTACATATATTATTTATTTTTGTAGACTACAGCTAAATACTTATTTTAATTATTTTCCTACAATTATTTCTTAAGGCTGTTAATGTTCAGTATTAAAACGATCTGATTTTAAATTGTTATCATATCAATTATAATAATAAACAAGTGAATATTATTTTGTGCTAAAGCATAACCTTAACGGTGACCCATACTAATATAAAAATGTAAAAATAATAATAAAAAAAGGAAGTAAAAAAAAGGAAAAAATAAAAAAAAAGTTAAAAAAAAATAAAAATCCATTAGAAAAATAAGAAAAACAAGATAATTAATGCTTTTAGACAGTGTCAAAAGCAAAGCGGCCCCTTAATATGCATAATTTTATAAACAAAAGTTTTTAAACAAAATTTTATCGGACTAGACCACTTTTGACCCCAAATTCCGATCAGGGAGTAGTTCTAGAGATACGATTTTTTTTTTTGGACGTGATCACCTACTTTTTGATACTGAACACAATGGTAAAGGTTTCATTATAATATCTCTAACCGTTTGGCCACAGCAAGCATAAAAGCAAGACCGGGCCCTTAAGTTTTACAGGCAAGCTGTAAAATAGGGGCCGCTAAAAAATGAAAAAACAGTCCACTCCGACTTACAAGGAGACGATACAGCCTGTATGTTTAGAATTTAAGTGCCCTTTTGTGAGATGAAAGTACACATCAAATACTTCAAAAATATATATATACATGTCGGGGCCAACGCTCTTGATTTCGAGATATTCGGCATTGTTTTCCTCGATTTTCAAGTACTGCCTTATTAACTCACATATGTCAATATAAAGCAAGTGCGATCATGGAGTAGTGGTTAGCACAGCGGATTTTAGATCGGCGGGTCCTTGGATCGATTCCCGTGAAGTTTAAAGTAATTTTTTTTTTTATTTATTTTCAGTTTATTTTTGATTTCATTTTATTTTTTTACTTTCTTTTACTTTCTTTTTTGTTTTTTCTCTTTTTTTTTTATTTTTTATTTTTTTTTTGGTACCTTTTTTTTTATGATAACATAAACGGAAAAAACTTACATTAGGCTATGAATATTAAACAGAAAACCAATTTAAGATTAGAAGTAAATAAATAATCTT
>JAFIDM010012231.1:135859476-135897348 GCA_023159025.1 Thereuonema tuberculata | reverse complement strand
AAGATTATTTATTTACTTCTAATCTTAAATTGGTTTTCTGTTTAATATTCATAGCCTAATGTAAGTTTTTTCCGTTTATGTTATCATAAAAAAAAAGGTACCAAAAAAAAAATAAAAAATAAAAAAAAAAGAGAAAAAACAAAAAAGAAAGTAAAAGAAAGTAAAAAAATAAAATGAAATTAAACAAAAAAAAATTACTTTAAACTTGACGTGAATCGATCCAAGGACCCGCCGATCTAAAATCCGCTGTCCTAACCACTACTCCATGATCGCACTTGCTTCTAATTGACATCAGTGAGTTAATAAGGCAGTACTTGAAAATCGAGGAAAACAATGCCGAATATCTCGAAATCTAAAGAGCGTTGGCCCCGACATGTATTGAATATATATATTTTTGAAGTATTTGATGTGTATTTTCATCTCACAAAAGCACACTTGAATTCTAAACATACAGGGTGTGTCGTCTACTTTGTTAGAGAAAAAAATAATCAAGAGAAAAAAACAGTAATTTAATGTACGAATTCAAACCAACAACCTTTAGTCTGAGAACTTAGCTATCAAGCGATATCTGACAACTTAAAATGGGAGACTGCATTTCTAACATTCAAGCTAATACCGGAAATCCAATGAAAACAATGGCAAATATCTGAAACGTGGGAGGGAGGACATTGGCCCCTGAAAATGGCCTATTTCTACGTTGTTTGGACCTCTTAACACGATGGTGAAGTCCGTTTGTCGATCCTACCTTTCGTTCGGTAGTTTTTAGGAGGGTACAATGAAACAATGCCAAATATCTCGAACATGGGGGGGAAGGGGGGGCGTTGACCCCTGAAAATAACCCATTCCTACGGTGTTTGGGCTTCTCAACGTGATGGTGAAATCCGTCCTGTCGATCCGACCTTCCGTTTGGGAGTTGTTAGAGGTGGATAGACACGGACGGAAGGACGGACCGATAGGACAAACGCAATAGCTAATGCTAAAAAACTTCAAAAATTGGTTATCTACTATTATTAACTTACTATTAAAAAAATTTTAACATAAAAAGTAGTATAAAAAACAGAATTGAGGAATGCATAATTTTATTTAGTAGGGGAGATCGAGACTAGTTGGCATAGATTTTGGTTTTTGATTTTTCTATTTTTTGTACAATACTTAAGGGGAATTCTGGTGAATGCGGCGGATAGCTTATCTTTTTGACTACAAAATTATGTAGGACCCATTAATTAAATCCGTGTTTAGGTAACCCCAAAAACACTTTTCCTAGAAGCTTGTAACTATGCCAACTAACCGCGGGTGCGGGGCTAGTTGACATACCCCTAGGGGCGAGTTGGCGTAGGGGTACTTGAGCAGAACACAGCAATTTTCGAGAAAAACATTTTATTTTATCAAAAATTTTATTTTAATAATACTTGAACAAAAAAAACAACAACAACTGTATGATAAATTAAATTAAATGTATGAACAAACAATGAATTCTTAGCTACCTATAGTTATTGTTTGATATCAAACATAAATGTAGGAGTTATTTGAACAGATGGATTCAATATTCGCAGAACTTTAGTTTGGTCGTACCAAATTTGGTCTTCCTCGTCTGGCCATCTCCAGTTTTTCCCCTTTTTTACCATTTGTCATAGCTATGCCAACTGACCCCTACCTAACTATGCCAACTAGCCCCACAGGGATTTCCAAAACAAAATGGATACTACACAATCCCATACATCAAAAACGAAAGGTTTTTGATACATGCATGCAACCACAGTTATCCACTCTTTCGAGAACCGCCATCAGCAGTACCTTAATTCCATCTACATGTTCACCAGAACAAAAAAATTTACGATGAAAAAATTTACTGACCAGTCAGAAAAACGACGAAACAGGGGTCACTTCCTTCGTGATGCTTCCAAGCAAACTAAAGTCACAGTGCATCTCTACATACACTTCCCACTACCAAGATGTCAGCGCTCTAGCTACACGGTGGCAGGAAATAGAAGCTGTGTGCCAACTAGCCCTTATGCCAACTGACCCCGGTCTCCCCTACTTCATTTTTCAAATTTCAGTTGAATGTAAATTTTTGCAAAAGTTTAAATCCTAAAAAAATAAAATCGTAGTGTTAACTTTACTTGTTCGTATATAATGTATAATCGATGTTCTTAGCTTAAGAAATTGTTTTCTTTATTACTTCTGACTAAAGCCAATGTTTTCACTCCTTTCATCTCCACTTCTACATATTGACTTTACCAGTGAAAAAAACAAACAATTATGCAAGTATCTACAATAGGTAATTATCGGCATGTCTTTTCGAAAATCCTTTATCAGTAATTTTTTTTCTATCAAAAACAAATTATCAGGAAAATAAAAAAAACTACAACAACATCTTACAAAGCAACGTAAACAACATAACAATCCAACCCCCACCTAATTATTCTTGAAAAAAAATCCTTAAAATAAAAACTAAACACAGTATTTAATGTACCAAATTCTTCAACGATCTTCCTTCTTTCCATCTCAAATATATCAGACAAATATGAAAAACTGAATTTGTTGATGTTTCATGCCTTTGAATTTTGTTACGCTATTCTACCCGTTTTTGTTTGTTAATTTATTCTAATTTTTGCTTCATGACTTGAAAAAGGAATGTGTTCAATTCCTGAAAATTTGTCTTTTAGCATTTAATAAACCTTTTAAATACTAGTGTGATGTGTTGAAGAGTTTTTCATATTTGACTTATTTAATGATTACATGCCGTACATTGATAGTTAAATTCTGGCAGATTAAAATTTTCAGACTTAGAAATGAATTATTTTCATTTTTAATTTTAGCTAAATGTGATACTTCCTTAAGTTTTCTGTTATGGATAATAAGGTGGTTAAGATGTAGTAATAAGACGTTTTTCATCCAGATTCTAAGACAATACTTTGATATAATCAGTGACCGGTTATTGCCTCATCATTCCATTTTATTTACCTCTGACATTAATTGTCAAAGCTATATAACTGAAATAAATTTAACCTCTATATGAAAAAGTAATTTCTAAGCAAATTTAACATTAAAGAAGCAAAGATTAAATTACATAAGTTATTAAATACGTTAAATAGTAGAATTAAATAAAATAATTACATTTTATTTTATCTGAGAAACGATTAATTCATTCTGTAAGCTTTAAATTAAGAAGATATTGGCGGAACAGCTGTTGTAAATCACCAACGAATAAAAAAACAGCTTTTGAAATAAAACTACATAATGAATTGTTACTATTAAAAAAATAAAATAAAATAAAAAGTTATACATTCTTCATTAGATGACAAAATAGCAGTAGAATTTGAGGCAACAGATTTTTTTATTTTAACTAAAAAGAAATCTGCCTTTCCTTTTTTTTAGAAAAGTTCATTTCTTAGTTATTTATCAAATTAAAAATTAATTTAAATACTTAAAAGCCATTTTATAATAGAAAAACACTTGAAAGTAGAAGGAAAAATTGAAATAGAAGTTGCAAAAGTACAAGGTAAGCATTTTTAATATAGAAGCTTAAGTTGCAGTTTTCGACGTTAAATCTTTTCTTCTTTTTCTTACTTTCTTTCAAGTGAAAAAGCTTGAGATGTGAAAAAATCAGTTAAATACTTTATCGATTTTTTGCGGCAATTACTGCAATCTTAAAGGGAAGCAGTGTTCAAATTTCGCCTCTGAAATGAGAAAGCACTTGTTCTCATCCACTGTTACTGAATAAGGATTCTTTTATTTCAGGTAATTAAAGAAATTATGTTAGTAATGATTTGAAAATTTTTCAAAATTCTTGAATTTTTAAAATGGCATGATGTGAAGCAGTTCACCCTTTCATGATTAACAATTTACTGAATTAAATTACTACAAAAAAATTTGATAAGGCATAAAATTAAACTACTATGTAATACAAGGTTTCTGTTTCTAAAATATATTTTAGAATATAATTCTAAGTTTTATTTAATAGCCTAACTTCTAATAATATTTAAATATGAACATCAAATTAAATAGATTAAAAAAGCCAAATACCTTTCCAAATATGTGTATGAATAAAGAAATCAAATGTATTATAGTAAATACAATTACCATTTCAGTCGCAATTATTACAATAGATAGATATGTTTTTTCCCTTCAAAAAGTATTTGAGAGCATTTAGAACTCTCTAATTTTGAAATGCGGAACCAAAAATGAAAATTTTCGGCGATATCGATTTTCTAAGTACCAGAATAGAAAAATTAAATTAATAGATTTTTTTATTTAATTAACTAATTTTGTTTTTCAATATTTTGCCTGAATTTATTTAAGATAGTTATAAATTTAGTCTTTTATTTAAAGTTTCTTGTCGTTATATTAATTAATTCGCAGTATTTTAAGATATATAGAATTTCCTATATGAATGATAACAAAATACATCGTTATTAAGAGAAAAAACGCTACGCAAATATTATACTTTAAAAATACTTGTCTCACATTATCAAACCTACGTATTTCACCCAGTTTTCTTACTGTTTTTCTGAAATAAAAACTTAACAATTGATTAACTGATTTCCTTTAATATCTTCAAGATTATTTTTTTGCTTCTTTTACAATCGATCTGATTTGTTATTTCAATGATTAAATTAATTGCTCAATAAAAAAAAAAAAACTAAAAAGAAACAAAATAGACTTTCATCACATAATATGTTTGTTTTAAGATAACTAAGACTGAGCAAAGAAGCTCAAGAAAATGTTTCTTTCTTTTTAGTTTCATTAAAAATCACGCGTATTAACATATCAGATTTGGCTATCTGTAATCTATAAATCTAGAAGAAAACAAAGAAAAAAACAACAACTAACAAACATACATAAACAAAAAAACAAAAAAAAGAAAAGAATCCCAAGAACTATGTTCTTCACAATTCATTTAATTAGATGGAATTTGTTTTTCGCTATCACGATTAAGCCGAAGTAATTTTCATGTTGAAATGAGATGTAATCGCATTCGTGCTTTTATGTACAAATTGAAAGGCTAATTTTGGCAAATTTGCAGAATGAAAGTTAGGCTACATAAGTTTTATTTGCTTATCTGTTTATTTAGTGATGCTGTAAGCAAGGAAGCTGGAACTGACAGCTTTTCGGTCTTAAAAATAATTGGACTTGGAAAAGGAAATTAAGAATTTGTAATTTTATAGTGAATTAACAAATGAAATAGCAGAACCAAGTAAATTGCGTAAACAAAACTTGTTTTGTATTAAAAACAAAAAAATAAAAAACAAACAAACTCATTTGGCATATTTGAATTTATGTTAACCTAATTCGAACATTTCTGATTATGTAATTTTTTATATTGGCTGTTCCATGTCAATTGAGATGAATTTCAAACACTTATTTTAATTATCAACTCAAATTCATATTCTGTTTTTTGCACTGTTCAAAGAACAATAAATTCAAGCTTGTTGTGATATTATTAAGCAGGAATGATATTTAAAAATAATGGCAGTCACTTATGTAAAGAAGTAGATTTTCGTTTTTTCAATTTATTCGAAGCCAAATGTATTTAATCATTTTTAAGACAAATTTAAACTTTAAACAAGTGAAGAATATTTTCTATCGACACAACATTGAATTTTTGCTGTGCTCCTTCGATTTTCATAATTCCTGCTGACCAAGCTCCAATACTATTCAGTTTTGGAGGCACATTCCTGCAATTAAAGACTGTAACATCTACTCGTAATAAATATATATGTATTTAATATATCATAAATTAATAGTAAAAGACGATACCCATCTGGTTTCCTAGCTCAACTGGAGAGCTGCTAACATTGTACACCTTCTAGTTTATGATGCTTTTCGCTGAGACAAAAATGTTTTAATAATTTTTATTCTTTAAAACATGTTAAACACACTTTCCTTCACTTCAAAGCTAAATAAAGAAAATTATTGAACTGAAATTAGATGCAAATTCTGTTCCATATACTTCTTTTATCGGCGATCTTTCTTCGAAAAAAAATCATAAATTTCTTTTTTTTTTTTTATTTAACTGTCAGTTCTTTGACCTTCACCTATGTGCTAAATCATCAAAATCCAATATTTCATTTTGGATAAGAAGGGTGTCAATCACTTTTTCATTAGAGACCATAACAAACCATTCTTCAATGACACAAGTCACCATCTATTTTTTTGTTTTTTGGATTAAAACCACTGAAGAATAACAGTTTAGCAAATATCATTGACATCTGCTACATTGTTTAAGAGAAGTATTAAAGGATTTCAGGTTCTATTAACTGTAATAATAATAAACGCTTTAAAAAATGAAAATCTTTAGATCTCATCAACTGTTATTACTGTATTTGGTAAATTCAGCATAAAAATGATTTAGAAATGTCATATTTTTTACCTTAATGAAGATCTTTTGGAAAAGAAAATATCCGGTACTTACCTAAAGAGAAAGGAAAAAAAAGTGCATGAGTTATATATCAATTTTAAATTAATTATTCTTTTTTTTTTAAAAATTAATAAATTAACTGAAAAGTAAAATACCTGAATAATGATTTTCATAGTTTTGAAAAAAAAAATAATCATCAAAAAGTATAATCACCAAAAGATAAAATAAAAATAAAAAATATGTTATTATATAATTTAATTGACAACATAAATACAGTAAGACAATAATTATTGTTCTGTATTAGATATTCTAGTCAGTTTATCTTTAGAAAGCTTTGTTACACCGGAATGTAAACATATTACACAATACTGTGATACCTCAGGCAAGAAGAAAACGTAACTTAACATTGTATTACAAGGTAAATCTAAACCTAACCTAAATACATAATCTTATTTATAAATATTGTTTTAAAACCTAAACGTGTATAGCATGCTGCTTTGTATTTGTTTTTGAATTATGTTAACCTTACTGAAAGAGTAGTTTTATAATTATTTTATAATTATTAGTTTGATAATAAACGAAATAAAAGTGGAATCGATTATATGTTGCATGCTAATTTTCGTTTTAGGTTTGACTTAATTTAATCTTGACAATAGCTTTCAGATAAAGATCACAATATTCAACTAAATAATTTTTAGTTTTTATAAATTAAAGATTTATTTTAAGTGAAAAAATTTAAGTTAATTTAAAACGACTTATCTTTTAGTCGCTTAAATTTGTTTATTGTTTTATTTTAACTTGTCGGTGTAGAGTATGCATTAGAATATCAATAATTTTTCTCCATAAATTCATAAAATTAGAAATACTTGATGAGGTCCCTTCAGATAAGGAGAAAGGTTTTTTTTTTTTGGGGGGGGGGGGCTTTTGTTAGAGCATGCAAAAATTTCTTTTTATATTAACTTTAACTAAGATATTGAAAAAGAAACTAAATCACGCCAATTACAGTTTTTTTTTATTTATTGCTTATAATGATAATATTTAAAACCTAAATTTATTTAGCTATATGCTGCTTTTTAATTCTTTTTATTTTGTTAACATTATATGAAAGATTAGTGTTGTAACTTTTTATATTAGTTTGATGATAAACGAAATAAAAATGCAATCCATTTTATTTAAAAAAATAAATCTGTAAAATGCTTGTTGATATCTAGAGAAAAAGACGAAATACGAAAAAACTATCAGTTTTGTTTCCTTTTAGTTTGGAAACTGTCCATTTGGGAAACACATCACTTTTTAAATATAACTTGCAATATTTGTAGATTTGCTATTCTTGAAAATAAAAAACGATATATATATTTTTTTCTTAATTCTCGGAAGTTATTTTGAAAGTTTTCTTCTGAAGAACACCGAGTATCTTTGGAGGTTAGCTGGAGATTCTTAGTTAACTAATTCTTTCTCTACGACAAATCTTAATAACTCTTTAAAATATAGTGAACATAATAATTAACATTTTAGTCACTTTGTCTTTAGAAAGTTCTGTTACAACTGAACGAAGACACATTACACAAAACTGTGATGCCTCAGAGAAGAAGAAAAAGAACAACCTTAACATTGTCTTGCAAGGTAAATCTCCTTATTCGGTTTGTTACATTGTATGTTTTGATTACGTGTTGTTTATTCTCTATTTTTTTCTTTTATACCATAAGAAGCAAACTTTCGTCGGTAATAACAATGTTAGTTTATGCGGATAGCTTGCCTAATTTAATGGCACGGAAGGGAGGACCTAGAGATGATACTCTTAACAAGCAACCGCGAGTCATTTACAAGTTTCATTTACATTCACATTATCTGCACAAAATTCGCCCTGTTTTTCACAGATCTTCGTCGCACATCCCTGAGGTATCATTATCTTAAACTTGAATGAGGGCTATGGCACCCAAACACGGTCTTATTACCACTACATTCAGTAGCGTGGGCTGTTAAGGTGGCTTGCACGTAAGAAGCCTTAATTAATTTGATTTGGTCGGGTAATTAAAGCCTTGTACCGTCAGATGAAACTGCGGTTTCCCAGCATGCAATGCCAACAAAAAAATCAAACCCTAAAAAACTGTGACAAGTCCTTTTGATAGATACCGTGAGCAGTCATGACGTTCGAAGCTACAAAAAGGCTCAATTTACAGAAAAGAACAAATTTTGCATATAAGTAAAGAAAGAATAATAATGTTTTACCGTAAGGAATAACATTTCTGACAAACAGAAAATTTAGAAGAACTTAAAAAAGGAATTTCATTTAGTGAATCGTAATTTAATCATTTTAAGAAAATAAATTTACAGATTCTATTTTGAACTTAAATAAATCTTTATTACGGAAATCTTCATTATATGATTCCATGCTCAAAAATATTATATTTTATTATACAATATTTAATATTCTAGACAAAAGATGTACTCAATTAATATTAATAATTTTAACATCGTTCTATTTTACTACCATTTATCAAAATGATGATTTTGAGGGGGAAAAAAAAAGAAGAAAAATACTGTATTGGGATACCACACACTTATGACGTATCGGTTAGATTTCGGTGTAACGGGCATAATACCTTGCAAAGTTATCATTGGAAATTGACGACAGTGACGCCTGATGGTAGACCGATGCAAGGGTAACTTCATGTAGCCAAGGTGTCGGAACTGCGAAGCAAGTGTCTCAAGTAGGACTATGGTGTCATTTGTTAATTGTCTTATAAATATCGTAAATGAGAAGCGTCGTAAATCGAAGCGTCGAAGATCGAGATAAGTCTGTATACAGAACTTTCCATAATAAGCATATTCTCTTTATCTTTCCGAACACTGTTGAATAATGTGTGTACATGTTTTCGACTTTTTTTTTATAGTACTATTAGGGTTCCTTTAGATTTCAAAGATAATCTATAATAAATTACTTATTGAATAATTTTTTAGATATCAGATTTTCATATTTCAATTATTTGATTAGATATTATCATAAACGCGATTTAAAAAAAATTCGTTCTTCGAAATCTCTGAGTAGGGCATGGATTGCCCTGATATTTTCCTGCAAAATCTGTCAAAATTACAAATGCCAGTTTCAGAAAGAGACTGCGGAATGGAGCTATTTTACTATCTTCGAAGCATTAGGCTAATTTGTTATTCAGGTATAGGAATGTTGAATGTATTTTTCAAAATGATACATTACTTACATGAAATCGTTTATTTATTTATTTATTTTCACAAAATTTAAATAAAATGTCATTTCAATCATTTACATTGTTCAAGAAACACTTCGAGCAAAAATGATGAAGGCAAAAATATAAATTGGAAATTATTTTCTTTTACAGAAATGAAGATCGTGCAGTTTTGGTTCGAAATTTTGTAATATCTTTAATGTGCATCATAGTACGAAGCACTCTTTCATGTAGTAATGTGGAGTTACTTCGCATCTACAGGGATATTGATTTTTATTTGATTTGAAAATGCCATGCTACACAGACATTATGGTATTGTACAAATGGCCATAGACAGTCGGAAGGAGGAAAAGAGAAGAAACAGACAATCACAGAAAAGAAAGGAAATATCCGGCCACGAATTCCAACCTAGATTCAGACATTTCATCCAAATTACGTAGTACGCCATTGCCTAGACTGCTGTGTTATATCTGAAAACATAATCTTTGGAAATCTTCTCTGTGCTATCTTATAGCAACTATATCAATCATATCAAATTACTGTTTTGTATTCCGGTAGATGAATTTTGAGTAATAATAGTATTAAATTTCATATGTTGATTAAATGCTCCTATAAAGGGACACATTTCTTGAGTTTACTGTTCTTGTTTTTCCTTTAGAAGAAAACAGAAAAAACATATTCAAAGAACATACATATGAGACAAAGGAGTGATTCACTTTGTTTCATAAGTTGTTTGTTTTACTTCTAGATTATTCTTTCCAATATCTCAGTTTTTCAAATCAGTTAAATTTCCTATAGGTTTAATTCTTCAAATATTCCACAAGTACATTGGTATAGGTAAAGAAAAAGAATGTACATAAAATACTTGTGATATCAAGAAACATGCATCCACAAAGGTTACACAGTGAACAGGTTTATCATCTGGAAGTAAATGGTGTTGTAATCTCTCGGAAATTTTAGTTTTACACGCAAATATCCAAGAGGAATCTGTTGATTCCTTTTGATTTTGATGTTGTGAGAATAAGTAGAAAAATAATTATTTTATTTTCACTTCAATTTGTATCTCTTTAGATACTGACTTATTATTTCTATTGGTTTGCTGAATCGAAAAAAAAAAAACCAGAAAAAAAACTGTAAAAGTTATAAAAGTTTTAATATTACCAAGGTAATATTGAGTTAGGTTACGGCTGAATAGTACAGCACTATATTCACTACTTTTCTAGTAAATCTTGCTGTTGAGTATTGATAGGCACGAAAGCAATTGGTTCTTTTTATAAAAAAATATAAAAGCAGACAATATGGATGGGAAAGATTCGGCATCAGATAACATTGATGAGCATCTGCCAAGAGAAAACAATCACAGATTTCCATAAAATACTTATTGAAGACCGTGAGGAGCAAAATATCCATGAAAAAAGTTTTAAGAACAATGGAGTGAGGAATGTGTTGTATTTAGCAGAAGGATATAAGTAGAAAATATAAATCTCTAAACAGATTTCAAGAACTTCACTGCTCATGGCTGATTTGAAATTTCCAATTTTTTAAGAGCCTAAATTTAATGTTCATTTCAATATAATTATATTTTTAATGATATATTATTCTGAATTACATTTAGTAATAAATCATTTGAAATATTATTTTTCTTCTCTTTTACTTTTTGTAATATGAGTAATAGATACTTTGTTTGTGTATCTAGTGGTGCAAATTAAAATTAGCAACAGTAAACCTTTACTCATTCCACCAATAACCTTGATGCAGTGATGCAAAGTAATCTCCCTCCTTGAATACTTTGCTGCCATGTTTCAATATTATAAAATAGAAATGATATATTTCTGGCTAACCATCTCATAAGCAACATCTCTAGAAACTATGAAACAACAGGCATAATTTCTAGAATTTTTGCTATATGGATCAGCAAATATAAGCAAAATTGGTTCAATAAAATTTAGTGTATTTACTGTATTCAGCAAATTTAGCGTATTTAGAAAGACATGTTTTTCAAGTAAATCCGTCTTCTCGAATATGAGAGTTTGCAATATGAAAAGTGAAGAAAAATCTATAAAATGCACAAATTCGTTAGAATTATTTGCTTTTGAGCCATCATCGATAGCAATCTGGGACAGATTGTTACTGTACTGGCTACAGCGTTTTTTCTTTGGTTGTTTGCTTTCAACCGAGTCCCACTTCCGAGAGCGGAAGACGGGACCATAGGTACCGACGCATTCTGAGCTCCATCATCGAAGCTAAATCTGGCTGATGAGTCCTAATAAGGACGAAACTGCTTTCCCAAATTGCTATCGATGATGGCTCAAATGCGTGGAAAGCAAACAATTCTAACGAATTTGAGCATTTTATAGATTTTTCTTCACTTTTCATATTACATTAATGCACGTTAAACCTTCTTTATTATAGAGTTTGCTATAGTTACTATTTGATCTTTTTGTAATTAGACACATGTAATGTAATGTAATGTGGTTAGCGTGGGTAGCACCGCGACCTGAAAGATCTATTGTGCTATCCCACGGAAAGAAGGACAGACGGAGAGAAAGACTGAGAAAGGATGGTGTGAGAAATGCAGGGGAAACGGGAGAACCCCGGGAAAACCTGCCTAGCGCGGATCACCACCATCAACGAAACCCACATGAGAACCGAACCCGGTACTCAGAGGTGAGAGGCCAGTGTCTTAGCGACATCGCCAACCGCACGGCCCTAATTAGACACATAGAAGAATACTTAGCATACACATTTTATGACATCTTACACCAAATTTAATATTCTCTGTTACATATGAAGCTTTTAGAAATGAAGTTTCAACGTAAGAAAAATCAGTTTACTGCGATTTGAAATTATATAGTTCTAAATATCTTTATTTCTTTTAGAATTCTTAAATCAGATTTTAATTTTATAAGCAGGCCTAACCACTTAAGGAATTAAATATACCAAAGACAATCTACTTAAGCACAAACAATAAATTAAGATTCCGTGTAAATTAAATTTAATGCTTAATACAATTTTCTCATTATCATTTAGCTTGAGTTTTAAAGCTCATTTGCCCCAATGGGATAAAGATTCCGGATGACAGTTGAAATTTTGAATTAACACCATTATCTACAGTCAGATTAGGCTCAAGTGAAATATTAGCAAGAATCGTGCATATCATTAAAGCCCGAACGGAGATAAGAAATCCTTATATCATTTCCATACCATTAATATGAAATGTGCATTTTTAATGTCTTTTGTGCTTCATTCAATTGAATAACAGCGCTGAAAAGAGAAATAGCAAAATAATTGGGAAGAATATCAAGCGGAAAAGAGTAATAGATTTAACTATGTCAGCTATTTAACTGAATCAGCTAAAATTTTGACTTAGCAACAAACTTAAGGGTTCACCTTCGTCTTAGAGATAAGTAAAGAAACATTATTCAGTTTCAATTGAAGATGTGCTTACTAGATAAATTTTTTAAGATCCGTCGTTATTGTCAATCAATAACTAAATGTATGTAATATTTACATTTAAAATCTATTTTAAATTGAATATACGCTTTTAAATAGAACATTTAATTATACTGTATTAATATAGTGTGTTCACTTAAACCTATTATTTAAAAAACTGAAACTAAGCAGATTTAGAAACATCATATTCTATCTTAAAAACATTTGCAATGTTGTGACGATTGCTTCATAATTATCTACACTTAGGTCCCAAACTAAAGGGGTATCTTGTATCAGAGTCTACGAATCTAGGGACCCTTGCTGAATTGAAGTTTTTTGTTTTTCATTTTAAAAAAGATAGGGGAATCCCAAAGTAATTATATTCTTCTTATTACGGCAATGAGTCTACTTAAATCTATTTTATATATATCTGCTACTGTTGTACTGTAATCACAATATAAATGTATATGTGTATGTAAATCAGAAATATGTATGTTGCACCACATTTCACTGTACCATAACATCGAACGAACTTTCAGATTCTTCCACGGGGGGACATCACAGAACCTTAAGTATTCATTCGTTTGTCTAAGTATGGGGGGGAAACATCATTAAATATGGTATCGAGATCCCAATTGCAAATATAGGAGCTGACCACATTTATCACGTTGCTAGCACTTAATAATTAAATGTTCCTATATCTTTTTAAAACTAATTTTTTAACTTTTTTGAACATTACTTCGTTTGAAATGCTTGCTTTGCCAGCATTATAGAGTCACTGATACGAAAGAAGAAAACCAATCGAATTTCATTAGAAGAAAATGACCAATCTAGCAAACATCTACTCTGAAAAATCTTACCAACAACTTCAGAGATTCACTCATTAACTAAATTTTAACTTCAAGAATAAGTCCTCGATAATAAATGTTTGATGGAAAACTGATAATTGAAATTTCTCTTTAAAAAATGCCGAAAAATTGCTATGGAGGAATTTCCTAAAATTCTAATAATGAATGATAATAATTGTTTCCTCAAAATATTTCAAATATAAATTCATTAGTCGCATTTTTATTATCTTAAATTATATTCATCTTATATTCTCCCGTAAGTGGAGATCATTTGTAACAAGATAGTCTATATGCATTATTAATTTAAATCTATTTTCATCAAATAACTTAGGAAAATACCAACATTCATATTTTTGTATCAGAGTCTTAGAATCTAGGGACCCTTGATGAATTTGTTTTTGTTTTTCATTTTAAAAAAGATAGGGGAATCAAAAAGTAATTACATTTTTCTTATTACGGCAATGAGTCTACTTAAATTTATTTTATGTATATCTGCAACTGTTGTAATATAATCACAATATAAATGGCTTATCCGTGTATATAAATCAGAAATACGTATGTTGCACCACATTTCACTGTCCCATAATAGTGATTAATTTTATTAGAGTATATCAGGGATGGCCAAACTTGTTTATTGTTAGAACCACATACAATAAATTTCACATTTTGAAATTCGCAAGACTTAAACAAATGTTACATATATACGTTTTTATTGTTAAACGCAAGTTTTCTATAAAAATAATATAAATATTATAAATATTATTATAAATTACATAAATTTATATTTAAAATAAAGTTAATTTGTTAAAACAAATTAAAAGTTTACTTAAAAACAAGTCAAAGGTTTTCCCATGGGTAGCCCCATATCAGGAACCATGTGTAATTTTTACATGAACTGGTTAGAAAATATGTATAAAGTTTGAAAACTTTTTATCTATCTTTTATAATAATTGTAATTAAAAAGGATCTCGGCCAACATATTTCCGTTAGCCTCACATTATACGCCAAAGATCCGCCTGTGGTATATATATAAGGGGTGACCAGACCACAGGCGGATTTATATATATATATAAATTTATCGACCAATTCATAATTTAACGAATATCAGGAGAAAATTAAAGATTTTACTGATTTTTTCTTTTCTTTATCTGAGTTGCTTAGGTTCTTTATGGGATTCGATATTTTGTTATGGCAAAATAACTAAATGTATTAAATTATTTGAGTCAGACAGAATGAAATAAAGAAACGAGGTATCTGCTAAATAAAGAACGTCTATTATTTTAAGCAATAAATATTTACATTTCACATAATAAATTCCAAATTAATTTACAATGCTATTTATAATTTTAGGTTTAAGTTTTTTTATTTAATTATAATCTAATATGTCTCTTCTCTTTTTTTAGGTAACCTAAAACTGAAAAAGTAGTTGTTTTCTTTTTGCTTACTTTGTTAAGAATGTAAATATTCACATTCCACCAAAAGGAGAAAAATAGTCAAGTTCATTAAAAGTTTAAATTATTCTTAGGCCTTATACAATAAAGTAAACTATTAATTTTATTTGATAAAGTAAACAAATGAAGGTTCATTAGAAGCTGAATTATAAATCCAGTCTTTCAATAAGTTCACAAATTTATGTCTGTGGCCAGTCCGATTCATAGGAAGGAAAACCTTTAGCATATATATCGCAGTGGTTTTAAGTGATTTATTTTACTATCTGGTCCTATCAACTAAAGAAACATTCAATTGAATGTATTGAATAAAATAATTGAATTTCAAACTATCATTTACATCAACAATTTTGAATTGATTTTAATGAAATAGAAAAACTGAGAATCCCTTCCCTCTCCTCTCCCATCCCCCGACCATGCAAACAAAAAAAAATCAAGATTGAAATTAACACTAAGCCATTTTCAATTTTCTGAATTCTCCTTCCAGAAATGAGTGGTTATTTGTAGTTGTATAGCCTGAGTTTTATCAGCTAAAAATAATATCAAAAAAGCAATGGTGCTGGACATCGCTAGAGAATCTTTTTTACCAAAATAAAGAGATTATTTTTTCCCCTTCATTCCTTCAAGATTTTTGACTTTCGAAGTTGAATTTTTAAGTGTCCTTCGAATTGCCTAATTTTTTTTTTTAAGTAATTGGACGCTCTTGAATTTCTCCAACTGTTAGCTTTCCAGATTGTCGGAGAAATTGGAAAGTCGACAAAATAATTCATTGAAAAACGTAATAAATCAAACACATAACATTTTAAATATCTATAGAGATAAAATAAATGAACTAAATTTTAAAGCAAAAAAAAAAAAATTTTTCTCCTTAAAATGAAACATACAGCAGGAGAATCATTATTTTATTTTTCTTTTCGTTGGATTTGGGGTTTTTTTTTCGATTTAGTTTTATTATTAGAAAAAAAAGCTTTTTAAAATAAAGGATCACTTTTTTTTCGTAAAATTTAGTTCCATTTATTCTTTAGAATTGTCGCAATTTTAATCATTGAATTTAACCCCTGAGTTTTAACTTAAACTTATTCGTTTAAGCTAATTATTTTACTGATAAGATTAACAATTTTGCCTTTTGGCTCTTAAATATCGGAAGGTTCTTTTTTTAGGCTGGCTCTCTTTAACACTTTTATAGGAGCTGTGGAGTAGTTTGGCTTATATAAATGCAAATGAACAATATTTCACGAAGTTTAATAATGAAATCAGATTTTCGAATGCATCTGAGTTCACCAGAGCATTCACTTGATATGTCCCAGTAAAAGGGAAAAAAAAAAGCCAACTCAGCGAACGTATGATGTTTGCCATTTCTTCGTTACATCGTCGCTAACGCCTAATGTTTAAGCATGCCGCTAAAGCCGTAGGGAAGAGTGCGAGCAGATATTTGCATGTTCAAGAGGGACTTCGGCTTCACCATCAAACTTTCACCGATGGAATCACGAGATGCCAGGCAAGGGGAAGTCGTCGTGTCTGATTAGCAACCAACTACTTGGAGAGCCGCGGTGTGGGAGTGCACATAACACGGCCCAAGTAACATTTCGCTGGAGTAAGAGTAATGCTCTTGCCCGCGAGAAACTTTATTTACCCCATAAACGGCATACATAATCCTGCCAGCGATGTTTCCAAAGATGCAACAGTGCCAGCCGTTTCGCCGAGAGACCAATTTATATAGCGTATCGCCTGATTGTTAATATGCTTCGGTAACTTAGATACTGTGGCATAAAATCAACAACTTGGGTCATTTACTCAGCTTCTTTTATCGTCTGAAGGTTTTCAATGATGTATGGTTACATACTTGAGTTCACTTCCATAATACATGCTCGAAAAAATTACCTCATTCTCTTCTTCTTTCTCCGAAAATATAAAACGAAAAATCAACCTAACTTCTATTCACTTTCCTTTAGATTCTTCAAAAAATTATATTTTTCTATATTTTACTGAAATACAAGTATTTTTAAAAGGGATAATTATAGAAATTAAATGGGTGCTTTCTTTATAAGACTCCTCCATATTTAACTATCTTTGGATTACTACCACAAAAATCTTAAATGTTATAATTATTGTTATCACTTTTTATTGTTATAATTAAAAGTAAAGGCAGTCTGTTTGTTACCGTAGTATTTTCTTGTACCCAATTGATTTCTGAATATAAATAAAATTTTAATTTAAAGTTTATTATTATCATTACCATTTGTATTTTAGAAAATCAATATTTCGATATTATTTAGTGACGAAGTAATATCATTAAATCAAAGTCAAGCAACATTTGTCAAACATTTATAACTACTACATTTATTTATTTGTCAAACATTTATAACATTTGTAACTACTCTTAACATTTCAAATATTTGTGAATTTCGGTCTTTGAATTGATAAAAGTTATATATTTTCAGTAAATAAGTAACAAAAATGCAATCAAATATAAACAACTTGAAAAGTAAACTTGTAAATGAGAAGATTCGTCAATGCATTGTTGAGCATTGATGCTTATAAGGTTTTATCATAGATATATTAATAGATTGAAAGATCAAAACATGCTTAATGATTCTAGATGTCATTCCTACAATTAATTTAACATGTTCAGAGAATCTTAATGTGCATACGCCAATCACTAACTCTACCTTTTTCTTTTTGGTTTATATTTTTTACATTTGTATCTTTTTATTTTCTAGTAGTAATAAGAAAAATTATCTAGACAAATATCGTGAAGGCTCTACAAGTTGTTTGTAATATAATAGAATAAAAGAATTATTCATATGAATAATTTCAATTTTGTAGATTACTAAAATTAAAACAATGTTTCCAGGAAAACCTGATGCTTTGATTTTCAATAGCAAAGTGTATTTTCTCTAATGTTGGAGATGACTAATTTAGTTAAAACATCAATCCACAGATAAAGCGTTTTTTCTAAATAGTTACTCCCTTGCAAAAATATTTTACAAAGGAGCTCTTCGTCTGGAGACTGAATAATCCATACATCTCTTTAGGTTAACCAATTCAATGTTTACGCTCCTTGATTCATCTTTAGAATTCTTCAGATTTACATTTATTAGAGAAAAAAATTAAATGTAAAACGCAAGTTTTTAGTAAAATGTTTTTAAAATATCAATGTGTCCTTGAAATGTTAGTCAAAGTATTCGAATAAACTATATTCATTTATTTAATTATAAAACAGGTGTTTATAACGGAAACCTTAGTGCAGTAAATTTCATTCTCTTTATATTATAAAATTTAACAAATGCAAGTTTAGAAAAATAGAAACTGAAACTAATTAACATGCTTTTTTTCTAGATGTTTTCAATCACGAAGAAAAAAAAAACATTAGGCTTAAGCAATTTATTTTAATTTAAACAACAAGAAAAGAACACAAACGTCTGCATTAAGATCTAAGAAAAAAGTCATTGTAACAAGAATACACATTTTTCACAAATCAAATAACTCTAATTTTGCTCTAATCTTGTGTAATAGTACATTATATATTGTTAATCATAACACAGCACAAGCAATTTTATAAAGTTTATTTTTGTAGCTTAATTTATTGTTAAATTATTTTTTATTTTTTGTTAATCGAATGATAAAAAAAGTCTTTTAAAATGCATTCATTTCAGACTATGAAACATACAAGTTGCGAATACTTATAAATTAATTCATTTTCGCTAAATTACAATACTAGCAAATGTAAAACAATAAATAGATTTCGTGTTTATTTACTTAAATATTTACTTAACATTTACTAGTTTTAAAAGTGAAGACATAAGTTTCACATTTAAAAACAAAGCTGTATTATATATTTTACAAAACGGAACAACGGAAAATAAATGTATAACGAATATACCATTAAGAAGTATAGAAAGATTGGGTCTTCCGGCCATTAGAGTTCAACCACGAACTGCTTCACTTCCAAAGTTATTTTGCTAACAAGACAAGAAAAAGAATCGATATATCGAAACTTTCCTTTTACAAACTTAGAAGATTGTTTACAGAAACTAAAATTTTGCTGGCACAATTACCATGGTTAACCTCCAGCATTTTAATCATACTGAAAGCTGATTTTACGTAGACAAACTTAATTGAAACATATTCCAGAAAAGTAATACGAGATCTCAATTTTCATAAAGAATCTGAATTAATTAAAATACAAAATAGATACATTATTTTTAACAGCATTTTTTTACTAACAAGAGCATAAATTAAAAAACAAACAAACAGGAAGCATCTGTTACAATCTATTAAAATTATAAGCAGAAAATACGGATGCGCCAAACAACTGATACTTGTACTGCTCATGCGCACCATGTGATAACCTCATCGAACGTCATCGTGGAAACGTAACAGTATGCTTATGTTGGTTGAAGCTTGTTAGATGTTCAAATGGTGCTACCAATGGACGAAACTTTTATTTGAGTGTGAAGCATTATTTTCTGTCCTACGGAGTTGGACGTTCAAATGGACCAAGTTTGCTGTACGTTGGAAATGCATTTCGAGAACGATTTCAAAACCACCCCCCACAAACATGGTATGTTAGTAGATATTAAAAAAAAATTCTTTCGATGGGCAGCGTTTTGACACGGCGCAAAGGCTGCACCGGACGTCCAGATACTGTGTCAACAAATGCGAAACGAGGAAGGCTCCTTGAGCAAGTGTTACAGTCGCCTAAACGAAGTCTCCAGCGAATATCCTTAAAACTAAATCTTAGTCTACGAGACGATTTTTCAAGGAAATTGATGGTTTTCCCTATAAGATACAGACCGGACAACGTCTCAACAATGTCGCGGAAATCATTTACTGTGCGACAATGTTAGCGATGGCGTACGATGATAAAGCTTTCCTGTCAAATATCTGGTTTTCTGATGAAAGCCATGTTCACTTGAATGGATTCATCAATTGACGACAACCCGCTTTCTGCAATTTGAACGGCCAGACATCATTGTGGAGAAACCCATCTACAGTCAGCGTGTAACAATATGGTGTGAGGTGTCTGCAAACGGCATCTTGGGCTGTTATTTTGTTGAAGATTATTATGGCAATCTTGTGACTAGGAACCAGATGAGATACAGAGAAAACATTCTAACACCATTTCTCAGAGATCTCATCAGATTCTGCCGTGCATGTAATCTGCGACTTGGTACGCAATGGTTCCAGCAGGATTGATGCCACTTGCTACACATCGAGTGACACGCTTCAGTTGCTTCATGCGAAGTATGGTAATCGCGTCATTAAAGGAACAGCCATTCATTTATCTGTTTCATTCACCTGATCGTACACCACCGGACTTACATTTGGGGTAAGCTGAAGGAAGTCAATTTTCGAAAGAAGCCACCAGGGCCGTCGCGTGGGCGGGGCGACCGGGGCAATCGCCCTGGGCGCCGCGGCCAGAGGGGCGCCAATAAAACAAAAAAATCTGATTGTTAAATCGGAGATTCCGGTTTTTTTTTTTGGTTGTTGAATTGGAGATTCTGTTTTTTTTTTGGTTGTAGATTTTCGGGATGGGGGGGGGCGCAAATAACAAGTGCCAACAGGCCTTGGGTGAGATTGATTTTAGGGGGGGGGCGCCTTACGAAATTTTGCCCCGGGCGCCAACAAACCCCGCGACGGCCCTGGAAGCCATTGGCAACCATTGGGGACTTACGTCAAAAGATTGTGACTTGAGTCAGAGAAAAGTAGCAACCTCTTTTCAAGAATAATGTACGAGAATCTACGTGAGCGTTACGATTATTGCCTGCAACGTAACGGACAGCTTATCGAACACGTAGTATGCCTCAGAAAACGTGGAAATTGAGTTCTAAGTACGACACAGCAAGCTTTCTCTACTGTTTGCTTATTGTATGTCATATAAACCTTTTTTGTACAAAAATATTTCAGTAACGTTTGTTTTGGCGCATACTATAATTAATCTTTCTAATTTACCGTTATCAATAGCAATAATTTTTATGTGATGTTCTTATTAACAAGAATTTTAAAAATGATGTTAATATTTCCCTTAAAGTTTATGTCAGCTAAAACTTTTTAAAAAAATTAAATTTTAAATTCATGTTCTATTTTGTATCATCTTCTGTTAGTTTAATATAATTTCGTTTTAGATCTCAAGAGTAGATCTTTTCAGAAGATATGTAGTTTCAAAAATCAGCCACTATTTAAAAGATAATTTTCATTGGCGCGGTAGCCAAGTGGTAAGTGCTTGACTGCAGGCTACAGGAGCCAACATCAATCTCGGCGAAGGTCGGAGATTTTTCCACTCTGAATTCTCCTTCAGACAGATCCCAGCCCTGTATAGAATGGGTAAGGGGTTTCTTTCCCGAAGGTTAAAGGCGGGCGGGCGTAAGATAGGCCATCCAACCTCAATTTAGTCTCTTTGGCCATGAAACGCCGGAAGCCTTTCCTGTAATGGGATACTTCAACATTTAACAAAACAATATTCCGACAACAGTAAAATATAATTAAAAAACTTCTTTTTCTTGATTTAAATTAATAATGAAACTTTTGTTTTTTTATTTTGTTTTCAATTTTCTTATTGGCCTACTTCGTTGTAGAATGAGAATGAGAACAAATTATTTCTGAACGATTCTGTACAAAGTTATGCAGTGATGGAGATATCTTAAATTTGATTATTTACTTAATGGCTATTTCTTTGAATCAAATATTATGACTGTAGAAATCCTAATAATTGAGTTTAATTAGTTGTTACAAATAAAAATGACAAAATAAAATATTTAAAAAACTTTTTTTTTTTTTTACTGAAGAAATTTGTGTAAATCTAATCTTGTTAAAATTTGCAGACTACTTTTCCTTTCGTGATTCAGTGAACATTCTGGTCAAAACGTTTGATTGAGACTGAAGGAAATCATTAACCGCAATTTAATCGGATACCACAAAGATTCTAAGCTGTAGTAATGGAATGTTTAAAAAGCTGGGAGTATCGGCACACAGTCTCGATTTAATGCATAGAGAACTTTGAAATGACGGCATTCAAGACCAACACGTTTCACATCCTTTAATTCTGTTATGTTTTTTTATTTGTTTGTTTGTTTTGGGTTTTCTTTCTTTATTTTATGTTTTCACGTTGTTTTTTTTAATTTTTTTTAAATGAATGTATAATTTGCTTAGTAACTTTGCCTATAAAGTTTCAATATCTTGTTTGCTATTTTAATTTAACTTGAAAAGAACTAATTACTTTGTTATTGATTTATTAAGTACTCTTCCCTACCAATCTTGCAAAGATAGGACTGTAGAACAAAGAACGAATTCAGTAAATTACATACTTTTTTGAAAAAAATTCTGATAAATGCATTAGTTTAAAATAAAAATATTAGAATAGAAGTATTCATTATTATTATTATTATTATTATTATTTTATCGAAAAAAGTTTCAAACCATGGGATTCCCCAGCTAAGACAATATGGCGGGTCAAGGACCAAAGCACATACTGCCAAGTGTAAAAAAAAAAAAAAAAAAAAAGGTTGGAAGAATAGTTAGGGATGTGTGCTTGTGTCCATAAATTTCCGAACTATGCGTGTTGTGTTGAGTACCACAGCCTTCTGGAGTTGTGCATAAATGTTTTTATGAAGTCCTAGTGTGCTGAGACTGTGGTGCAATGTGTGAGGCACCAGACCAGTAGCGGACAGGATGATGGGTATAACACGTACTCGGTCCTGCCTCCATTGCTTCTGCAGCTCATGTGCTAGGTCTGTGTATTTACTTATCTTGTCAGCGTGAGTTTTCTGCATGTTCTTGCTGATGGGAACTGCAATATCAATGAGATAGGTCTGTTTGTTGACCTTATCAACAAGTGTAATGTCAGGTCTGTTGTGATGTATAGTTTTGTCTGTGTGAATGGGGCGGTCCCAGTACAGCTTATGTGAGGGTGACTCTAGTACGCTTTGTGGTGTGTACTTGTAGTATGGGACCGTGTTCTTAATAAGTGAGTGTTTGTGTGCTAGCTGTTGATGAACGATCGACGCTACCTGATTGTGTCGGTGGAGGTAGTCTGTTTGGGACAGAAGGGGACAGCCTGATATTATGTGGTCGAACGTCTCATGCGTAGTCTGGCATTTCCTACATCTGTCGTCATGTGTCTTTGCATCGTGTAGAATGTGTTTCTTGTAGTTGCGTGTGGGGATGACTTGGTCCTGTATCGCGATCATGAACCCTTCGGTCTCCCCAAACAGCTCACCACTCATCAGCCATCTGTTCGACGCTTCCATGTCGACATGAGGTTGGCTGAGTTCGTGGCGATGTCTGCCATGGAGTTCCTTACGAGCCCATGATTCACGCAGCTCCTGTGTGTGGGTGTCGGGAGTGGTGAGTGTTAGAGAAGGGTTTGAGAGGTCCGGGGGTGTGAAGTGTGTGTCAGCCTTGACAATGGCTGAGTGGAGTGAGGAGTGTTGTGCTCTTTGGTGGAAGTGTTCCCTAAGTGTGTGTACTTGTTTTTCGTGTAGGGTGATGAGATTGATGAGTCCTCGGCCTCCCTCCTTGCGGGGAAGAGTCATCCTCTCCGTAGCGGACTTGGGGTGGTGCATGTTGTGTTTCGTGAATGTCGTGCGTGTTGTGCGTTGTAGTGCTTCGAGTTCAGTGTTTGTCCATGAAATTATGCCGAACGAATATGTTAGTGTGGGAACGGCAAAAGTGTTAATGGCTTTAATTTTATTTCTGGCATTGAGTTGTGTTTTGAGGATCTTGTGAATGCGAGCGCAGTATGTTTTCTTGAGTGCATTTTTGATGTTTGCGTTGTCAATGACGCGCGCTTGCTGGAAGCCCAGGTACTTGTAGGTCTCTCCCTCTTCCATGGATTGGATGGCCAACCCATGGTCCAGTTCAAAACCCTCCAAATTCGTAGTCTTCCCGCGTGTTATATGTAGCTTGCGGCATTTGTCGATTCCAAATTCTATCCCAATGTCTTTGGTGAACTGTGTTGTGACTTGTAGTAAATTAGTAAGTTGTGCGTTGTTTGTGGCGTAGAGTTTAATATCATCCATGTAGAGTAAGTGTGTGATTTTGTATGGTGTCAGAGTGCCTCAGGTAAGCTTATAACCGTGTTTATTATTATTATTATTATTAATATTTTTATCAGAACTACAGAAAACAGCGCTTGGAACATCATACATATTGCGCAGATATCTGGTGGTTTCTGGCTGAAACTTGTATCAACTAAAGGCTCCAGTCAGCGAATTTTTGACTGTGTTTCAAAATGTGTAATAATAATAATAATAATAATTATTATTATTATTATTATTATGATTTAGATTACTAATTGTATTTTCAGTTTCAGCTTGAAGAAGCAACTACTGCGTGCGATTGTGAAAGTTCCAATGTTAACATGATTTATATAGAAGAGAAATTGTGATTTTATTAAAATTCCTTATGCTGTTAGCGGATGTATAGTGGAGATTGCTACCGTTGACATTAAACAGCCTAACTTGAAAATCGAAGCCAATGGTTTTGTTGTAATTAAGAAAACCGTAATAAAAAACTCAGTAGTTTTCCTTTAAATTTACGATTTTAGTGTTAACAGAGTGAGAAGGAAACTATATAACTTTTCAGTAAATTAAAAAAAAATAATTAAGGTAACTTGTAAAGTTCTTGTTATCATTCTGAGATTTAATCAAAGCTGATGTAGTTTTCGTATCTTTAGTGCTATGGAATTCTTTATTATCTTTATTAAAAATCCAATTGAAATTCTAGATAACGATTATGTTCTTCTTACTTGCAGTGAAGTGGCTTGTTTGTTTACAGTGGTCTTCGATTTTTGACTCGATTGTCGATACTTCGCAAATATTTGCTGTGAAAACTGTGTTCAGAGAATGATTCCAACGCTTCCAATTTAATTAATGGAAATTTATTCGAATGAACAAGGGATGTATCTACTAAATTTGAAGGGTCACGAAGAAAATGAAAACAAATATACATTTGCGGAAAATAAATCAGTTGAAATGGATATCTCCAAAACCAAATATAAAACAAGCTTGATGTATTTATTTTAATTTACAATTTCAGAAAACGCATTTTATTTGTAATTATCTTTTAGTGTTATGAAATCACTATTGAATTTACCATTGAATTCAAAATTATTACGAATTTGGTCAGCTATAAATGTGTTCTAGGCGTCCTGAAATTCTTCAAGCCTAAGAAAGACTCCAATGCGTAATTATAACTTTAATGATAGAAACAAGTGGCAAAAACTGCTGATTCAGTTAGCATAGTCATTATCACTGAATACTCTGCAAAAATTTCAATTTATGTTTCGGATGATTCATCAGGTTTAGCCCTAAAAGAAAAACATTGTCATTTGGAGCTAAAGCGACAAATGATTTATAGTTTCTTATATATAATTCTTATGTTATGTTACTTAAGTTTATAAAACTTGCTTTTTTTTCATATGGAAATAAGATGTCTTGAAATATTTCAGCTTGATTTTTTTTTCTATGTCCTAAAAACGAAATCAGTTACTAGATATCAGTCTTCAGTCTCATGATTTCACACTTCTGCTAATAGATTGTTTAAATGGCGTCGTCACAAACCACATGACTTGACGTCAGAATTGGTACGGGCGTTGGTAAGGGATTACTAAGGAAGTCTATGAGAGAGAGAAAGATTTCATACCAGTTTCATTATAATAGTTCCCTGAGAAGAAAACAAAACTATATATGTTTTCCTTCAGAAGGAAACTTAGAAGCAAAAGGACATAAAACTTTTTAACTTTATTTGCTTTTATATAAAGAATGTAATATTTGAACTGATATTTGGTGAAAATTTTTTCGCTCCAAAATACTAGCAAAAGTAGTATTCAGTCAATTTTGGAGAACAAACAACAAAAATATTTTCAAAGAAACATCTGAAACTCCATAAATTACAACTTTTCGAAAAACTTTATTTGTGTTTTTCTTTAACGAATAAAATTTTTCGAAAATTCGTAGTCTATGAAGTGTTAGATATTTCTTTGATAATATTAAATTATATTCATCTCAGGTATGTGGATTACTTGAATAAAAATCTTCCCAAAGTATTGCTTAAGTAAATTAAATTTATAAAGTCAATTAACGCCTGACGCCCTCTTATCTTCTCGACGGGATCTTCCAAAGACAACTGGGTCGCCAAAGTTTCAGCTTGAGAATTGAAACCCCGTACTCCGAGGAGGGAGGCCAGTGTCTTAGGAAGAAAACCAATCTCAAAAATATGATGTTACAAAAATAAATGTGAAATAAGGGAAGAAATAAAAAAAATAAAAAAAAATCATTAGATTGTTGTTCCTTTGGCTTCTAAAAACTTACGTAACGTCTACTGATGGAAAATATATAAAGGTTTTGTTTTGTTTTTCAGGAAAATTATTAAGATAAAATTGGTGTGAAATCTTTTTTCTCTTTTCTAGGCTTTCGAAGTAATCTCCTTCGTTACATTCTATAAGTCTCTTATTGTATCTTTTAAGAGATTTTTCAAATGTTCTGAGAACCTACCTTACCTGCAATATTCTACATTGTTACTGACTTTTTAAGTCTCTTAAATAAGCATGTGGTTAACAACACGAAAAAGTAAATTATCTTTTTATGAGATCTAATATAAACTGATATACGAAATTATTTACGTTTAGCATTACTCAATTATTATTTCCAAAGTCATTGCAGGAAACTGACAGTAAATTGATGACCAGTTTATACGTATTTCAGGTCTGAATAAAAATAAGCAATATTTAATTGAAAGTAGTCCCCGATTTACGACCAAACGATTTACGAACGTTTGCAATTACCAAAAATTTTCAAAATATCAAGGAAAAAAAAAGTTTTTTTTTTTGTTTCTTTAAATTAAATATTTCAAATTTTCTTCGATTTCCTTTTTGTGTACACAATCTTGAACATATTTAGAACACACACACATACATACATATACACACACATATTTATAGATGGTTATCGTAGTGTTAATGTTCGTTCCCTCTTCATTCAACTATTTAGGCAGCATCTATTATAACTCAATATCGTTGGTGAAAGCCACTTCTCGGCTGGGATTCTCCATTTCGGGGCAACAATCGCAGCTGCTGTTTACCGGAAATTTATTTTACATTTGCATAATAATACTATTGAAACAATTTCATGATGAACTATTAATTCAAAATAAATTTAATATTTACTTGAATAAGTTTAAAACAAATTTTTAGACAAGTGATTTTTAGTATATTTACAATATATGTACTGAATATACTTTCTAAAATGAGTATGCGGCTAATAACCCGAAAAAAATAAATTACCTTTTTTTTTCTGATATGGAAATGTGTGTGTCCAAAGAATTTTCATGTGAGAAATTCAAATCTGAAATCAGAAATTCGCTGTCAGGCATAGTGTTTTAGTTACACGAGGATATATGTCCAATTTAAGTGATATTTTAACTATATTACATTGATATTTTAATTATATTACATTGATATTTTAACTAAATATTTTAACTATATTACATATCTATCTGTAGTGTATAAAAATCTAAAACTGCCACCTCTTCACATCAAGCTAGGCCTTATTAAACAGCTTGTAAAGGCCATGAATCAATCTGGAAAAGGGTTTATGTACCTTTCAAAAAAGTTTCCTCATCTTTCTTCAGCAAAAATAAAGGAAGGCGTGTTTGTCTGATTTGGTGTTCCCTAAATTAGAGAACTTCAAAAAGACTCAGATTTTGAAGAATGCATTGAACCCAACGAAAAAAAAAGCATGGGTCTGTTTCAAGAATGTAACCCAAAACTTTCTGGGAAGAAAAAGAGCTAGCAACTATGAAGAATTGGTGCAAGAAATGATAAATGCATATAGGGATTTAGGGTGCAACATGTTTTTAAAAGTGCATTTTCTAGATTCACTTCTACACTATTTTCTACACCTGACAGCTGTAGTGATCTTTCCAACGAACGTGGTGAAAGGTTCCATCAAGACATAATGTTCTTGGAAAAACATTATGAAGGGAAATGGATGCCTGCAATGCTAGCCGACTACTGCTGGAACACTATTCGAGAGTGCAAAATTGTTCACAGGAGAAAAAAATGATCGTCAATATTCTTAGAGAAAATATGATTTTGTATATTTTTTTTTTATTTCAAATATTTAATTTCACACACTAGATGATAATGTATAGGTCAGTATTTGTTTTTCTTTTTTTACTATATAAATGGTTTGTAAATAATTATGAAAGTGGCTAGAATAGTAATGCTTACTTGTTTTGTCTATATGAATACACAGCGTAGAAATGAAAATAGAAGAAAAAGTGAAATTGCCTATAACGTGAAAACTTTGCCTGACACAGAAAAAGTAATTACAGATTTGAATTTAGGAGGTATGTTTCCATACGAATCAACAATGAAACCCCCAGAAAAACAAACTTCATCTTTTTTTTGTAGAACTGTGTTATTATTTGCAAGATCCATTTTTTTCGTTTTTTCAAAATTTCGACTTATGATCAAGAGGTTGGAAAGAAGTGTTGTAATGTGAGAATTGAGTTTTCGAAAATCAGTTAAATTAAATTGCAAACATAATTTAAGCAATAACTGTTTATGATTAGGAAATATGCGCTAAATGAAGCAAAGGTTTCATGAATAAATTAAAATTAATTTATGGTTGTGGTACACTTCATTAGTATTTTGGCCGTTTCGGTCTACAGCAAGAACATAGAAAGACTCTTATTTTTAAGTCATTTATTTTTTTCTTAAATTTCTTATGATTTTCAAAATAATTTCTATTTACATGCAAATTCAATTTTTATCATTTGGTTAGATTTTATAAGTTATTATTGCCATTCTCACGAATTAAGTAAATAAACGAATTGCTGAATATTTCTCCTTTTCAGCAAAACATCTCCTTTCAACAGCTAAAACAATCTAGAAGATAAAGTCATATACTTAAAGACTTATGTATTTGAGGAGCAAACCAATTTTTGTGATTTTTCTATGAATCAGGTCAAAAATAAATGGGAAAACTAACTGGCAGAAAAGTGAACGGGACATAGCAATATTAAATATTTTTTCTAATTATTTAAATTTAATAAAATTGTTCAAAGAGCATACACAAAACAGTCATGTTCCGATTTAAGCATTTTTTTTTTTTGGTATGAAAAAATATTTAAAATATTATTTGAATGATCTATTTTTTGTGCTTGTGTGTGACTGTTATTTAGAGTCTTATGACGATGGCAACTAAAAAGAAAATAACTCACGTACATCAAACTATTAATTTAAATGTCAACTCTCAAATACCAAAAGTTGACTAGATTTTGAAACTGATACAGCTAATACATTTTTATTTAGAGTCCAAAATATTCGAAATCAGAATGTTTGTTTAAATTATTGTGAAACCTATCGATGCAGAATTGTGGAATCTGTGGGGGTATTTGTTATCAGATCCTGAAGTAAAAAAGTAGAGCAGTTTCTACTGCAGTTTCATCTCCGAATAAACAACTTCAGACAGTCAGAAATAACTTAGTAGAGAAAATTGTAGTGACTTACAAGGAGACGACACACCTTGTATCTTTTAAATGTGAGTGCCCTTTTGTGAGATGAAGGACACATAAAGTACTTCAAAAATATATATAGGTATAGGGACCAATGCCCTACAGATTTCAAGATATTCGGCATTATTTTCATCGATTTTCAAGTATTGCCTTATTAGCTCACTGCTATCAAATTAAAGCAAGTGTTATCGTGGATTAACAGTATGTTGCTGACCTGTAAGTCCAAGGGTCCCAAGTTCGAATCCTCTGCAGCATGGGATGTAATTTTATTTTGTATTTATTTTTACTTCATTTTTTGTTTTTTTCTGTTTTTTTATTTTATTTTTTGCCTTCTTTCTTTATGATAATGTAAGTTTTTTCCGTTTATGTTATGAATATTAGACAGAAAACCATATTAAGATTAGTTGTAAATAAATAATATTCTCCTTAACTTTGGATTTTAATTAATTAGTTACTTAATTAACTAAACTTTTTTTTCTTATCATGTTGTGATGATACGCTTTTACTGTTTTTATTTAAAATTATTTCAGTTGTGCTTTTATTTTAGGAAAAATAAGTTTTTAGGTAAGAGTTTTAAATGTAATAAGATAGTTTACAAATTACACACATTAAAAATTAATTTTAAATGTAATACTTCACTAACTGAATTTTTTTTTTTATTATATAAAAAAAAATTCCGTTCCGCCATGGCCGAGCGGTCTAGACGGCGGTCTGCCGTGTTGTCGATGTGTCGGAACCCGGGTTCGGACTTACAATCTCAGGGTTATTTCTGGACCGTGATGTGAATCTCGTCCCCCTTCTTCACTTTCCTAGCGTCTCCCTGACGTTGTCAGGTAGGGCTAGCTCGTGGTCCAAAGTTGACCGTTGTCGATGTAAGAAGAAAAAAAAAAAAAACAATGTTAGTATTCTCAGTAATTTTGGTTTTTAATTAGAAATACTTTAATTCAGCAAAATAAACTAAAACATATACTGTACATAAATACTTGATAAAAGCTTAACATGTGTTAAAATTGTATTAATAGAATCAGAAATCATGAAACTAATCAAAAATTGTTAAAAAAATCAATCTAATTGAGGATTGACAAGGGAATCGCACAATAGTCCGAAAGCTCTCCGTAATGTAATTTTCGTTATATATTTTTAAACAATTTTTATCGAAAATTTTAAAAAATTTTGGTATTTCGTGATTTCTTATTCTATTAAATGCAATTTTAACCACGTTAAGCTTTTATCAAGTAACTGTATACTGCATATGTTGTACTTTATTTTTCTGAATTAAAGTACTTTTAATTAAAAACCAAAATTAACGAGAATATTAACTTTGTTTTTTCATCTCATAAAAGGGCACTCACATTTGAAAAATACAGGGTGTGTCGACTTCTTTTTAGTAAAAAGTGAAAGTGAAAGCACTTATTTGTCGCCCGTTCATTAAAGATCCTTGGTTTGACAAATAGTAATAAATTTAATTCAAAGTTTAGCTAAAAGTGAATCTTCGGACAATTTCTATTCTTCCTATTGATCAGTAGTAGTTTTGATTCAAATAAATTTATTCAATATATTCCAACCGACTTCAAATTTAAAAAAAAAAATCTATCTAAAAAACATCAACCTAAATCTAGAAAAAAACAACCTGTCATGTTTGTCTTCTATTATTTAAAATCAAAGAGTGGAGCGATGTCTTTCTTTACCTTAAGCTTTAAAGATGTTAGTTTTGATAAATTTATAAAATATTAAAAATCTCATTTATTTTAGAACACCCTCAGGTGAAGCGCTCAGATTTCTTAAACATTCATACATCAAATGCTTCCAGTTGTGTAACATCCACTTCCTGAGAGTTTACCTATTCCCTATAATAAAGCACAATGTTTAAAGGCATTCAGTAAGCCAGAGGGGTAATAAAAATAATTTATTAATGATTTAGTAGTTTTTTATTTCTTCTATTTGTTGTTATAGAAAACTAGAAGAAGAAATACAAATAGTATTTTATAAAATCGCACGGAAAATTTTTTAAATCAACTATTTTGCATAAAAATGTAGATTAATTAAAAAATATTTTGACCCGCTTATTTTCTGATAGTGTATTGATACGCATTAAAAGCGTTCTTCAAAATGACTTAATTGACTTCATTTCTAGCACAAAATCACTGAGCATATAGTTTACGCTTTTGGAAAAACAAAACAAACAAACAAACAAAAGAGTGTTGTTCCCTTGAGGAATAATCAGCACACACATCATTTTTTAGAGATCCCATAGGAAAAAGCTATTAGATTTCTCATTATATGTCCGTGTGTGTGATCTTGTTGTGTAAACCCATCTTCAGCTAAAACCTGAATTTGGAGTTTCATGAGTGATATCTTGTTAGACTCCTCATGGTCTGGAGGTTTATGAAAAATCCGACTTCCGATTCAGGCCAATTTAGATGGTCACTAACCGAGTGCGAAAGAAGAGTAATTGGACAAATTTCGGATATATCTACAATGAATCGACTACGCTGAGAACCAATATCATATACTCGATCTGATATGTTCTTTTTCGGTTCAAAATGGGAACTCGACACTAACTCGTCCGAATGCTGCAAAATGCTGCAAATTGTACGGATTCCCTTGGTTTTTGAGTTTACTACAAAACTGCCTTGACTTGTTAATTCAAAAATTACTTCCAGAATTCACGGATGATGTTTTCTACTCAAAAATAAAAAATCAGTTTTTTTTTTTTTATGTTTTTTTAAAGTTTTGTTTTGGTTCTTTGTCCGGAAAAGTCCTAATAATGACGAAACACCTATCCCAGATTGCTATCGATGATGGCTCAATGCGTTAAAAGCAAACAATTCTAACGAATTTGTGCATTTTTTAGATTTTTCTTCCCTTTTCATATTACATTAATGCACGTTAAACCTTCTTTTATTATTAAGTTTTCGACTTTTCGTTAGGTCTTACGCCTTTATTAAATGCCTTTCGAGCTCAGCGCAAAGCTGGCCGAGGTAATTTTCCTGTACTGGTTACAGCGTTTTTTCTTTGGTTGTTTCCTTTCAATCGGGTCCCACTTCCGAGGGCGGGAGACGGGATCATAGGTACCGACGCATTCCGAGCTCCATCATCGAAGCTAAATCTGGCTGATGAGTCCTAATAAGGACGAAACAGCTGTCCCAGATTGCTATCGTTGATGGCTCAATGCGTTAAAAGCAAACAATTCTAACGAATTTGTGCATTTTTTTTAGATTTATCTTCCCTTTTCAGATATACGGATTCGAACCGTCAACCTTCAGTACAAGAGTTCGAGACCTTAAGCCTCAAGCTATAGCTGATAACTGAAATAAGATGGTTACATTTCTATGATTTCATTTCTAAAGTTTCAGCTAATAGAGGAAATCCCAAAATGGAAACAATGCCAAATATCTCGAATATTGGGGTGCGTTGGCCCCTTAAAATACCTCATTCCTATGGACAAACAAACGAACAACAACAATTAAAAAATTGTTATCAATGTTCTACCCCTTTGAAATTATGTTCGTCCAAAAGAGCTGCTCTACGTAGGAACTAAGGATTTGGAAATTGATGCATTACATTTCATTATTATATCACAAACTTTTTTTTTATAATTTCAATTATTTTTTAATTATTACATATCTTCTCCTCGAATAAACAATTGATATATAGCTTTAATATGTTAAAAGTAATTAAAGATTACTTGGAATTGCCTGGATTATAATGGCAACCTAAAACTTACATTTAATTTTCAAAAATAAGCAACTTTATTCTTTTTTATCAAATAAATAACGATTATTATGTATATTTAAACATAATAAGAGACTGGGAAAATAACTTCGATACATTTAAGAACTTTACAAAATCTTCATTTAAGTGGGGCCTGTAACCAAGGAAAGGCGCTTGATTGCGGGTTAAAGCTACAGCGCAGATCGGTCATTTTTCAACGAGGTCCTAGGGTCTACCAAGTCCTCTGTAGAATGTGTAACGGGTTTCTTTCCCGGAAGTTAAGGGTGGTGGGCTCAACTTAGTCCCCATGGTCAGGAAACGCGAGAGCATTTACCTTCTATAAATCTCAAGAACCACTATAGCCTGTAATTTACCAGAGAATTTACCTGTCTTGAGGCCCATAGACAGACAAGCTTCGGGCGCTTTTTATTCTCTCTAAATTCGCATCCCCGTCGTTTGTTGTTTTGTAATAGTGGTTGGGAAAGTGACTGTCTGCTGTCTCTTAGACATCGCCATCGAAGTGTAACTTTCAGTGCTGTACAATAATTTGAAACAACAAAAGCAAGCCACGCGAGATGAAGAGGAATGAAAACTGCCAGGAGCAATGTCTTTACAGACTACAGATAGGTGTGTTGGAACCTTTAACGATGAGGAAGAATTGGTGTAAAAAATCGGCCCATAGAAGATAAAAATATGTAAAAATTTATGCCAAGTGCTTGATGAATGTCTAGTGCTAAAAATTCTATTGAATTTAAATTATACACCTTTAAATTCGCAATTTTAAATTCCATCGAATTGAATTATGGAAATAGCTTAATGAAATTTATACAGAACACGCTATTGTTGTTGTAATCAATTATTATATATTATGTTAACTGTTCTAAAGAAGTGTAGCGCAATTGGATCACACTAATTTTTCAGGTTGTACATGATAAGTTCTTAAAAGCAAAAAAAAATGTAAAAAATTAGCCAGATTTCTGGAATGAAGATGCCAAATTTGAAGTTTACAGGCCTCTTCAGTTTTGATTTGTAGTTACGGGGATTGAAACCTTATCCTACAAACATGTATTTGTTTCTATTTACGATTTTCTTAATTCTGTTTCGATGAAATATTTCTAATTAATACTAATACTAATTCTATCTGTTTCTACAGTACTTAACTTTCAGAAAATTCCATAATTACTCTCGTTGGTTTTTTTCTTTTCTTAAAAACGATTTCTAAGATAGAAGATGGTTTAAGTCCATTTTGTAAATACGTAAAATGGTGTGGAATCGGGTTCTACTTCAGTGTTCATCATTGTCACATTATATTAAGCTTGCTGCTTTCATTAGGTCTTAAATGACATTGAAATATCTAAGAAAGCATTCCTGGTATTCCAATGGAGGATAGCATTTACTTCTTAAGAGTGTGATAAGGATTACACTAAATTAACCATTTGAGTTTACATTCCTTGTTTTATGACCATTAACACATTAATGAAGAAGGATTCCAAATTAACGTAACGGAGATGTTACACAAACTGAATGTTGAAACAGGATATAACAGAATGCCAGAAATATTTTAACGCTAGAACACTCTCGAATTAACATGAAACATTGGCAAAAAAACTTGTGTAAAATGAAATATATTTTCTTCATAAACTTTAATAAATATTAAATATAATAAAATATTTTCAGTTTTCTTAATTTTATAAATTTAATCATTAAATTAATACAATTACTTTTAATTGTACATGAAGCTGAATATCTGTAATTGCATTTCCTAATTAATGTTAAATTTTAAATTGAATATTAATTTTAATTGAATTATAACAAAATAATACAATATATTATCGTTAGAAATTGAGGTGTTACAAATTCAATAATTATGAAAGAAATTAAAAGTGTTATTTTTAATTTTAAATTAGAGAAAACTACGCTGAAAGACAGTTTCAAATTTTATTAATTCTTAAACTAAATTTATCAAGACCTAAATTTAACTAACAAAAGACAAATGGTATGTAGATTTGAGTCATGCATAATTGAATTCCTCAATAATGCTCAATCAATAAACAAACTTAATAAAATTTATTCATTCCTGAATTTCACTTTAAGAAATGGAATTTTTTTTGACATTGATAATCATAATTTACTTAAACTAATACTTAATAAACTAATAATTCTCAATAGAAGTTTACATAAATCATTTCATTCAACTAAGTTACTTCGAATAAAATTAATAATATCTTCACTAATTTGTATATTACATGCTTTTAATGTTTATATTATTAAAACTCTAAAAACTTTCTAATTTAACTGTAAAACAAATATAACCATTCTAACGAATTTTTAGTATTTCATAAAATCTTTCTTTTAAATCTAATACTATTGATTAAGTATGATGCAAAATGGATTGGTGATCTTGCTACTTTCAGGGTCAATACAGCTTGACGTTGATATACAGTGGAACCCCGCTATTCGTACACAATCCGTTCCAGGAGGCAGTTCGAATGGCGATTTGTACGAATGGCGAATCATTTTTTCACATAAGATATAATGTAAATTGGATTAATCCGTCCCAGAACCCAGAGATGATTGCTTATTTAAACCTTTGTAATAATACTTTAAGCGTAAAATACATAAAAACTATAAAAACAATAACTATATAGGCCTCTCTTATTATGTCTTTCTTTTTCAGTATAGACGATATGGTTGATTTCGCCATGCCATACTGAGTTGCCAGGTCAGAGACACGAGTTCCAATTTCAAACTTCGCAACGAGTTCTTTCTTCAATTCAATTGTCGTTCTCACTGCTTTCCTTTTAGGCTTGGTTGAATCAGTAATCTTTTTTTTAGACCCATGGCTGCACTATTTTCAATAAAAATAACAAAAAATAACAATAAAATATCACAAAGTTTCATGAAGCTTGCGTGGATGATGCTTGGCGTACGCAAGCTAGCACGAGACTGAACTGAAGCGATCGCGTGGGGCGGCCAGTAACAAGGGCACGCTGTCCGAATCGTGAGCAAGCGTACGAATGGCGAGTTCAATTTTACTTGTAAAAGTTGGACGAATAACGAGTTGTACGAATAGCGAGGCGGACGAATGGCGGGGTTCCACTGTAACTGATTTCATGGTTAAGTAAAAGATTGAATGGTGTACGGATCAAGTTAACTTATTTTCAAAGTAAATACGTTATGAATGAATGGCAGAGTTATTCTAAACATGTATTAACGCTATGCGATTAAAAGGTCACACAGTTTAGTTTGGGGTAAATCAAACATCAATCAAATCTAACGAACTAAAATGTCTTCATTATATAGAAGGGATCACGAATTGTATTGACTGCATGTATATCTTCACTGATGGAAAACGAACACGGAAGCTACAAGTACAGAAAGGATGTTATTAGTACTGATTACTATGACTTTCCATGATTTGTTTTTAGAAAACAAGGTAAAAAAAAGTTTTCCTTAATTGATAATTATTTACCATTCAAAAAATGATAAAAATTCACTGTTTAAGATTATTTTATTGTTTCATTGTTTTATAAAAAATAAATAAATCTTTAGGTTCTCTAAAAGCACAATTTAAATGACATTTTGCTGCCAGAATCTATATTACTAAAATCTTTTATTTCTCTGTCTGTGTGTCTGTCTGAACGGCGCAATTTTCTGTGACAATGGAAAATAGAAATAGTTTTCTCAATGAAACATCCGTGACAGGAATCGAACCTGCAACCTTCTGATCCGACGTCAGATGTCTTATCCATTAGGCCATAGGAACTACAACTCTCTTCATATTGCTTTTTGACTTAAATCACTATTTGCAGCTCAAAAACCATCAATATTTATAATTCAAACGTCACTGAAAAGTGACAATCTATATTACTAAAATCTTTTATTTCTCTGTCTGTGTGTCTGTCTGTCCGGCGCAATTTTCTGGGAAAATGGAAAATAGAAATAATTTTTACAATGAAACATCCGCGACAGGAATCGAACCTGCAACCTTCTGATCCGAAGTCAGATGTCTTATCCATTAGGCCATAGGAACTATAATTCTCTTTGTATTGCTTTTTGACTTAAATCACTATTTGCAGCTAAAAAACCATTAATATTTGTAACTCAAACGTCACTGAAAAGTAACAATCTATATTACTAAAATCTTTTATTTCTCTGTCTGTGTGTCCGGCGCAATTTTCTGTGAGAATGGAAGATAGAAATAATTTTTATAATAAAACACCCGCGACAGGAATCGAACCTGCAACCTTCTGATCCGAAGTCAGATGTCTTATCCATTAGGCCATAGGGACTACAAGTCTCTTCATATTGCTTTTTGACTTAAATCACTATTTGCAGCTCAAAAA
>JAFIDM010012231.1:135838854-135859466 GCA_023159025.1 Thereuonema tuberculata | reverse complement strand
CTCTTCATATTGCTTTTTGACTTAAATCACTATTTGCAGCTCAAAAACCATCAATATTTATATCTCAAACGTCACTGAAAAGTGACAATCTATATTATTAAAATCTTTTATTTCTCTGTCTGTGTGTCTATCTGTCCGGCGCAATTTTCTGTCAGAATGGAAAATAGTAATAATTTTTACAATGAAACATCCGCGACAGGAATCGAACCTGCAACCTTCTGATCCGAAGTCAGATGTCTTATCCATTAGGCCATAGGGACTGCAACTCTCTTCATATTGCTTTTTGACTAATCTCTCCTTCCCCTTCCCCCATCATTAAGGAATATTCAACCTTTTTTTTGAATCTCAAGATTGTTTATTTATTTCCCATCCGTCAGTTTATTTGTAATTCGAAACTGACAATTAGAACTATAATTGCCGAAATGTTGCAATATTTTAAGTATTCTTCCTTAACCAAATTCTATGTGATATTGAAAAATAAGCGCATGTACACGGCAGATGTTGAGTAATGAAAACAGAGTCAAGAAAGAAAGAAGCACACTTTTTATGAGATAGATTACTGAAATACACTATTTGTAACTCAAATACCTGGAATCACGTCAAAGTTAAGTACCAAAGAACGAGATTGTCGATAACATCAATCGAGTGATAAGTCAAAGAATATAAGGTGAGACTAGAGAGTATTTAAGTGAGAATAAAATTGATAGTTCTGATAATCCACAACACGAACATCTCTATCTGCCTGAATATCTGAACTCATTGAATCTCCAGCGGTATTCCTTAACATCGTTTCTCATTGAAGATTGGATCTCCAATAATGTTGTTGCAAAAAATCAATCCCAAGTTTGGACACTGCAACGGAACTCAACTTAAATGCCGTTCATTCGATAATGATCTCATAGAAGCCGAAATTATAACAGGAACTCACAAAGGAGATTTTGTTTTCATCCATAGGATGTCTATGAAACCAAACGATAATCTACTTCTATTCACTTTCACAAGAAAGCAATTTCCGATCAGGCCTTCTTACACGATGTTTATCAATAAAGCTCAAGGACAGACTCTAAATAAAATTGCCATCTATTTGCAGAACGTTGTCTTGACTCACGCACAACTTCATGCCTTTGAGTCACAAGTCATCAGAATTTGGTTATCTTCACTCGCAGGAATAGTCACAATCAATTCGTCGCCAGGAATTTCGTATACAAGCTACGATCTTCATTCATCATCTATATTAACAAACATCCATCTCAACATATCTCTTCTTCAAATATCTATATCAATCAATTTGCACACGGGTAATGGTTGTAATTCAGAAAAGAGATTCAAAAAAGAAAGAAGCACTATTTATATAAGATAGAATACTGAAAAATCACTATTTGTAACTTAAAAACCAATGGTCTTTGTAACTCAAAACCACTGAAAAGTATATTTATATTACTAAAAGCTTTTATTTCTCTGTCTGTCTGGTGCAATTGTTGTAATTTGTGAAAATAGAAATAATTTCTACAAATTCACTACGGTAATCGAACATGCAACCATCTGCTCCGAAGTGAGACGTCTTAGCCATTAGACCACGAGGACTACATTCTAATCTCCATAAAAAATAAAAATATATCATAGATATATGAATCACACGCTGGTTCTAAAAGCAGTCGTGGATTGACAGAATATAAACATCAGAAATTAGATTAAAAAGAACTTTTAAAAAATTTTAGTTTTAGTTTACTTGATGTAATTTGTGTGTGTGTGTTTTTTAATAAATAAAAAGTTGTTTTCCGTTACATATGCGGAGGCTTCCGGAGCGAAGCGACGGGTAGCCGACTAGTTTTAATAAAAATCACAATTTCTCTTCTCAATCACAATAACATCAAAATATAAAATATAAATGTATATTTATTAAATATTAAAGATTCACTGAGCTGTTTTTGGAAATTGTGATACCTGGAATCCACGACAGTGTTTCTGGTTTCAAGACCATCATTAGTTGGACCCACTATCTACAGCTCAGTGAACTCTGAAGATAGGTAAACAAAGCACAATTAAGTCCAATAACGGCCCTTCCCATTAAAAAAAACATCAAAACATAAATAAAGAATAAGTTAATCTTTTTTAAGCTAAGCGGTTGCTAGCAGGGATTAATTGATTGACCTTTTTATTCTCTGTATCATAATTTTCAAAAACAGCTCATGAATCTTTAGTTCTGTGAGTTTAGATTTTAGATTTTGATGTTAAATATTTTAAGTTGTAAATGCTAACGATGAAATTCTTGCTGTTCTTGTTTTCTAAAGCAATTGGAAAAGTGAATATATTATGGTTTTTTAAAAAAGCAAATTTAAAATGCCTATCGATAGTTTCTTCAAGATCCTCGATAATTAGATATAAATCATGTTAACATATTCTCTAATTTAATCTTTATAGGATTATTTTACGTGAAAGCAAGCTTGACTGTTCAGCATATGTTTTCAACTTCACTAAATAAAATTTCTTCGGTAATCGAATTCTTCGTTTGGAAAATATTGTACCATTTATTGTATCTATAATTTTTCCTCAACCAATTGTTGTTGGTTTTTTTAACATTCTTCGTCTCTTCTGAGCATTTTATTTCCTCATAGAAGCCGGTTTCAAAATATTTCTGCTATGATTCACCCACTTTTCAAAAGACATCCGTTTTAATATTTTTTTTTTTGTAATTATTATCATTCCAAATGCTGGATTTCATTAAGAAGTTATATTTTCATACTTTATATGAAGTTTATTTAATTTTAAAAGAACAAATCAGTAGTTTTTGAAACATCAGCTATATATTCCTATCCAAGTTTGAGAAATTATAATTATATCTATACTGCAACAATGTATTGTTCAAGTTCAAACTTCATTTAGAAATATTATAAATTACTTTCCTTCAAATTTTTAAGAAATCCTCATTTCAATTCCTCGAGAGTTGGTGCATTGATTGGATTTCTGTCCAAGTGACCATTGATCAAGAGACAACAATTATTTCATGAGACAATAATCTAAACAATGAGTCATAAGCTGATGTAGCATAATGAGTTAACGCATGGATCATTAATACACTGAAAATAGAATTTTCAGATTGCTTTTAAATAGAATTTGAATTATATTTATGAATTCGGTAATACGTAAAATCTGTCCTAATAATTTTATAATGAAATGACACTCCTTATAAATTAAAGGAGCTTTACAGTTATCTGATTACTACTTATGCTTTTTGACGTCATTTGTGAATACCCATGTGGTTGAATATAGGTTGGATAGGATTTGCCTTCTTGGTGGCTTGTGGCTTGTGCAGGCTAATCGTTGTGTGGAGGTAGAGCTTAGTATTAGTTGGGGAGATTGGTGTTATTGATTGGGTGGTAGGATTTGGGAAAAGAATAATCATGTTTCCTAAGTGGTTTTGGGGAACCGTTTGAGAGTATCATTCAGTCTGACGCACATTTGTAAAGCGGAGATGCGCAACCTAACGTTCCGAGTTAACAAAGTAAACGATGTAACTTGTGTATCGCTCTTTCTGCTGACGCAGATCTTACAAGTGTACTGACTCCGGCAACCAGCGATAGCGAACGCAAAATCTAGTGATGTTCTCCTCGTCTGACGTCACAAACTGCCGCTTGAATCCACTCATCTGGTTCTTAATGTGGCATCTGCGCTTTGAGCTTCAGTATGACGCCAGTACTTCAGTGTTCTTAGTCATACAATTTGAAAAATAATGAAGCTTAATACAAAGTTTAAAAAAAGAAATCAAAAAACTACTTTTCGTTTCATCCAATTACCTAATTGCCTATTTATTCAACAATGATGAAAGCAGAATTTTAGAATCAAATATTAACTCAATTCAAACATCTTTAAACTTTACCGGCTCCATTATTGATTAGAATAATTTTCAGTGCATATAAAAAAAAGTAACAGCAAAAACAGCAAATCTTTAAACTTAATTGAATAGATCCAAAAGTCCATGTCTGACATCTTCTAAATTCCTATAAAACTTTAAAACATGCCAAATATTTTCATAATTACCAACAGAAAAATAACTAATAACTTGGCGCACTGGATTAATTTGGAATTAATTACTAAATCTATGAGGATTAAGAATTATTCAGGATCCGAAAGAGGGGAAAAAATAGTGAAAAAATAGGCCAAGAGTTTATGAAAGATAGACTTAAAACCACGGGAATCAACATCACAATTTGGAAACAAGAATGAAGAGAACAGCGAGTAGATTGAAGGATAACGTATAAGAGTGTGATTTCATTGAAATTCTTATATATGCGGCATATAAAGGATTAAACAATTTAAAGAAGTATGAAACAAAACATGTTAAGAAAATAGTTAAATTATATCGTTTTAATTATAAGACAAATAGTTATAAGTCGGATCAAAATGGAATTGAAAATTATGTAGTTAATTTAAATAAAAGAAAATTCAATCATTTTTATAAGGAGGTTTTAAAAAAAGGTTTTAAAAAAAAACCATGAAAGAAATTTTGATAAAATTAAAATAATAAGTAAAGCAAATAACAGTTTCCCTTCACACTTAGAGAGCCATGGTTCTTAAGAACAACACCTACTTTCAATAATGTTATATACAACCATGTGATCGAAACATATATTAGTCACTCATTACCAGAATTTCACATCCGAGGAAGTCCTAGAGAAAGGACGAAACGTAATGTTACGTGTTTTTTTATAAAAACAGTTTTTAATTGTAAACTAGGCCATCCCCCGTGTACATGCGCTTGTTTTTCTACATCACGTAGAATTTGGTTAAGTAAGAATATTATATTTAAAATATTGCAACCATTAGGCAATTATAGTTCTAATTGTCATTTTCGAATTACAAATAAACAGACGGATCGGAAATAAATAAACAATCTTGAGATTAAAAAAAAAAGGTTGAATACATTCATTATTGTTGAGGGAAAGACAATGGAAACATAAGTCAAAAAACAATACAAAGTGAATTGTAGCCCCAGTGGCCTAATGGATAAGACGTCTGACTTCGGATCAGAAGGTTACAGGTTCGATTCCCGTCGCGGACGCTTCATTGCAAAAATTCTATTTCTATTTCCATTCTCACAGGAAATTGCGCCGGACATACAGAAATAAAAGACTTTAATAATATAGATTATTGACGTTTAATTGCAATATTGCAATTACGAAAATATTCGGTGGCATGTTTTTAAGTTTTATATGAATTTAATTGGATATAATTAAGTTAAATTCAATATCAGCACATATTGAATACAGTTAACATTCTTTCCCAAAAGTCTGCGTGGTTTCGATCAATATTAACACCTGTCGTATTCAACAGGATTTCGGTAATTTAGTTTTTAACTCATAGATAATTCAATTATTTAATTACATTATTAAATGCTAAGCTTCCTTCCAATTAAGCTTAAAAATTTCAACTAAATTTCAACTTTTCTTTTCATTAAAGATTCTGAAAACTTGACTTTCATTAAAAAAGATTTGGATTGACATTCATTGACAGAAACTCAGTAACTTCAGTTTGGATATAGTTTAACCATTGAATTTTTTTTAAAAAAGAAAGATATTTTGTAAACATTGCTTTAGTTAACAGTGAAATGTAGTAGAGGAGAAAGCCTAAAATATCCTTAACTAAATCCACAGAGAAAAAAAAAAAAAGAAATTGTTTCTAACTTTTTTATAATGGGTTTTACGTGTTCGTTCAATCAGTCCTTTAATTACTTCCTATGTAAATCAAACTGTAAAGGTAATTACTTTCCAATTTGATTCTAATTGGAAAATAGAATCCTTTCCTTCAATATTTATCCTCAAATATCTAATTTTAATCAATTTAAATGTATGCTTGTTTTTTATTATATTTTGAAAGGCGTCTGTAAGTGGTACTGCGAAGAATATGCACTGTATGGCCAAACGTATCCTGACACCCTTCCGATGAAGTGGATCGGGCAGGGCAGGAGGTTTGATGCGTCATCGGACGCTATAAAAGCGTTGGTCAGGGCTTGGGCGGTCATAATTCTGTGTTCCCGATAAAATGAGTAAGTCAGGCGAGCTCAGTCACTTCGAACGTGGCGTAATAATCGGATGCCACCGATGTTGGAAATCAGTTCGCGAAATTTCGGACATACTGCACATGCCGAAATCAACTATGAGTGATTTAATTGTAAAATGGAGACGTCGATTTGGAACAAAACTAGTCTTGACGTTTTTTATATATATTATTATATTATATTTTATTTTATATAAATAGCAATTATATATATATAATTGCTGTTTTACATAATGATTTTAATTGCCTGATCTTTCTTGGATTCTTTGAATTAAAATTTTGATTTCCAAATGCAGTGATAACTACTAAATATTCGATGACGAAACCCATTCAAAATATGAATGCTTATTCCCAATTCATACATCAACTTTCAGTTAATATATGGAATAGCATCGTAAATGGAATTTCTATAATATAACGATAATGAAATTACTAGGAAAGGATTTTTGTTAACAATATTTAACCTATTTATGGACCTATTTATGGGATATGTGATTGCAATAAAAGCATTAATCAAAACAAGCATTAGGGAGTATCAGGAATTCTATAAAAGTCAAAAATTCTATAAAAATAAACCGTAATATAGAAAAGAGAATAGGATGTGATACGTGCTTCCAGCAAATCAAATAATCATTAGAAGACTTGAAGAGGGTTTAAGATGAAACCTCATAAAATTTTCAAGTGAACTATTTGGTTTTAAAAATAATACATTTCGGAAATGATATGTTTGTTAGGAAATAATAACTGCTTTTTTATTGAATTATTGAATTATTTAATTATTTCTATAAAAACAAAATATTAAAAAATATTAAAAAAAAATGTCAATGATAGTTAAAATGTCAATCTATCTATCATACAAAATTGCACAATTTTACGATGATTTTAAGCTCAAAACATTTCTTTAATTTTTAGGTCTTTGATACATCAAATGTTTTCTTCTCATTTAGATCAATGGAATACATTGCAGCTATTAACGAGCAATTAAATATATATAAACTATCCAAAAAATGTTTTATGGTAATGAAATGAAATAAATCTTTAATTTTTAGCTGACTTTTAATCATTGCAAGTCTTTGGTTTTGAATTACTAAATTTTCCATTGATTTGGTTTCCAATAAGGAATATCAATAGAACGTCAGTTGGTTGAGCTACTCTTATAATGAGATTCTTTGCTTGTATTCACAGCAAAAGGAAGATCAAATTGTGTAATCAATTGAGCGAATGAAGTAGGACAGAAAATAACTAAATGAAATTAAGAAAAAAAGAATACTCAATCTTTTCTAATGTCCGGAAAATCAATTTAAGTTATACACAATACAAATAAAATGCCTTCTTAAAACCTCATCTTTAAGCACGATATTTCGTTTTCTTCAATAAGTTTACAATAAGTAGGAACAAGGAAAGTGACAACTTAGTAAACTGCAATAATGTAGTGTTGAAGCAATTGTATTAGTGGGATTTGAGACTTTTCAGACAACTAATAAAGTATTTAGATAAACTTTCGTTTCAGAAATCTAATAAAACAAATGTTTATCATCCAACAATTGTGTCTAACCTTTTAAAATATATCTAGATAAGATGCATTTAAAATAAGCATAGCGTGACGCTAAAGTCATTCTGTAATAAATTTGATATGTTGGTGTTTCGACTCAATTGCAGAAGACAAATTCCTTTTTCATTAAATAAAGCAAATACGATTGAAGTGTCAACAATTTTCTTTCGCTTAATTGCAGAAGAAAAATAGAAAGTGATTTCATACAGACTACTTTTCTATTTGATAAAGATGGTCGGACTGCTTAATTTAATTTCAAATAAACTAGTTAGCTAGTAGCAGAGAAGATCAGCAAGATTAAATAAATCAATTCAGGCATTTGTATTGAACAAATATTTCACTTCAAAAGGAATGGAAAGTCATACAATCTTTACAGAGTGATTTAAAAATTAGTTATAAACTATAAACCGTTAAACAGTTACTTGTTAGCAAATCGTTTAGAGAAAGTCAGCAAACGCAAAGCCTATTAATATTAATAAAAAAAATCTAGTTCCTAAAAGGGAAATCTAGTATCTAACAAAAATTACAATCAATATATTCAAATGAAACCTTCACCATTGTGTTGAGCATCAAAACACAGGTGACCACGTCCAAAAAAAATCAGACCACTAGATCACTCCGTGACCCCCCAAGATGTTTTTTGTCTTTTAAAGGCGTTTTTAAAAGAAAGACAACGCCTTGGGGGGGGGGGGGTCAGGGAGTGGTCAAAGACGTCTGATTTTTTACACGTGTCACTTACTGTTTGATGCTGAACACATTGTAAAGGTTTCATTCGAATATCTCCTTTTTGGCCGCTACAGTGTGTGCCACCCAGACAGCATAAAGGCAATGTTAGCGGCCCCTAGGTTATAGCTTGCCTGTAAAACAAAGGGGACCGAAACTTTCACTATTGTGTTCAGCATCAAAAAGTGGATGACCACGTCCAAAAAATCAGATAACTAGGATCACTCCCTGACCGGAAGTTGGGGATGAAAAGTGGTCGCTTCTGATAAAGTTGTATTTATAAAAATTTATATATAAAATTATGCATATTAAGGGACCGCTTTGCTTTTGACACTGTCTAAAAGCATTAATTATCTTGTTATATTTGTGAAGACATGTGACAACTCCATATATGGTGAACGATTGAGCATTAGTTACTCCCTGTACTTCCGTTTTGAACATGACTCAAAGGAAAAATACACAATAAAAAACTCACCAATTAAAAAACAGTAAGAAAATCCATGTGCCAGCAAGAGCGGCCTCAATGAATTTTTTTAAAGCATAAGACTTCAAACTGCGCGTTTGAAATGTTAAAAAAACAAGAATGGATGAGACCAAATTATTCACAAGTGACATCCTGGAACAGCTGTTTCACGCTCATTGACGATCATCAGTCAGGAGAAGTCACAGTAAATAACATGGTCTCCGTTCTGAGGCTAGTATGAACAATGCATCGGAAGCGCAGTGGTGCCTTGTTATTTACTGTGACTTCTCTTGGCTGATGATTGCCAACGAGCGTGAAACAGCTGTTCCAGGATGTCACTTATGAATAATTTGGTCTCATCCATTGTTGATTTTTTTTTCTTTATTTAAAAAAAAAAGAAACAAAATTAGTAGTCTCGTTAATTTTGGTTTTTAATTAGAAGTAATTTAATTCAGAAAAATAAAGTAAAACTGATTTAACTTCAAGAGGAATGCATTCAAACTTTGATTTTTTTAATAGAGATTCATAATACTCACTTCCAGAGGACAGAGTTTTTACAGGAGATACTGGTCAATCCACTGTCGATCGTCTCATCGTCACTCCTATCTATAACATCCAGTTCCCCGTCATCTTCTGCTGCTGTAAAAAGTTATTCTATTTGTATCGATATCTATTCTTCCAATACTTCCATGACAGCATTTGCCATTGATTCTTCTGATATTTTTGCATCTGAAGATTTACTTTGGCTTACTCTATCACCAGTAATATTCTCTTTTCTCAGCAGTTCTTTGCATATTTGGAACCCTCACTAATTTCTTGTTTGGAAAAGCATAAGTTGGACTGAACTTTTTCTATTTCATATTTTTCAGTACAATGAGACGAAGAACCTGCTGAAGGAATTGCAAACTGACGCGCTAATGAACAATTGGTTAGGGGGCTTTTCTGAAATTTTCCCTTGTAAACCCATCACCCCTCTTACGTAAATGTAGCTGTCCTAATTGTTCAACTGTTGAACTGTGCAATAAAAATCCTTAAAATAAAATTGAGTTAATGAAGTATTACATTTAAAACATAAGTTTTTATGTATTTAATTTTTCAAAAGATAAAAGTACAACTGAAATAATTTTAAATACAAATAGAAAAAGAGTTTCGTGATAAGAAAAAAAGGTTTAGTTAAGTTAGTAAATAATTAATTAAAAACCAAAGTTAACGAGAATATTATTTATTTACTTCTAATCGTAAATTGGTTTTCAGTTTAATATTCATAATATAAACGGAAAAAAATAAACTATCATAAAGAAAAAAGGCAAAAAAATAAGAAAAAATAAAAATAAAATAAAAAAAAAGAAAGTAAAAACAAAAAAAAGAAAGAAATGAAATTAAAAAAAAATTATATCTTACCCCGCGGAGGGTTCGAACGCGAAAACCTTGGATTAACAGGTCACGGACATATCACTCTGTTCTCCCCCCCCCCCCCCCCCACCGCGCAAGTTCGAGATATTTGGCATTGTTTTCAGTGGATTTTTCGCTATTAGCATAAATATTAGAAATGCAACCATCTCATTTCATTTGTCAGTTATAGATTCATGGTTAAGGTTTCGGACTCATATACTGAAGGTTGTCGTTTCGAATCCGTATAAATATTTTTTTTTTCCTATAATAATCTTTTTTTTTTTCTCAATAACGGCGTTTTTTTTTTTTTTCTTCTTATTTTCCTTTTTTTTTTTATTTTTCTTTACGTTATTATATTTTCTTTTTTTATTATTATTTTTAATTCTTTTATTATTGTCACTCTTAAATTTTTGCTTTAGCACAAAATTATATTCACTTGTTTAACTATGAATTTCTCATTACAAATTTTTGAAAAATGTTATTATCTCTTACTGCATCATATTAAACAAATGAAACTATTTTTATCTTATGAAACGTTTTTCTGATCATTTAGGTTTTTGGCCAGCAGTCTGGTTCTTACTTCTACTAACTCAATAAAATCCATCAATGAATTATTGCTCATTTTTTTGTGCAAGTTTCGATGACAATATTTAGTCTGTTGGACTGATTAATTCATGTAAGTTATTACAACAAGTTCCAAATAATTAAAATAATTGCATCAATCTCCTTCAGTAGCCTATTTAATTGCTTATAAATATTTTTATACAATGCAATTGTATTTCAGCAGCATAAGCATATTGGAATAGCCATAATCATCTAAATTTCATTGTCAGCAATCCATCATAGATCCTACAAATCCTTTCTAAGACTTCCTTATCCTTAAAAGTTTTTATCTTTCATAAAGTTATTCTACTCTTCATTGAATTTTAAAAGTTTATTTTCTTTTAAGAAATCTAAGTCGATGCAGTAATTTTATAAAAATATTTATTTTATCGAAAAGATTTTCGATCTTCCGAAAAAAATACCTTACCTAATTATTATTTTGAAGAAATATTAATAATAATATTTTTCCATATTTGAAGAAATATGATATTACATGAATTATTTATTACATTTTATTTATTTAGAAAAAAAAAATCAAAAACCTTAAAAGAAAAAAAAAAAAGACAATAACAAGAAATGCAATTCTTTATTATAGTATAAACAGAAAAATATAAAATCATAAAACAATATTGTTTGCCGAAAGTAAAATATTTCTCTGGGGATTGGATTTATAAGGATAGATCTATTCTTTTTTTGGCGTTCGCTTCTCATTCCAGCAGGCTGTCACACATCGTTTCCCGTGATAGCTGCTCGCCTTTTCCGCTGACGAATGTGCAGACACCTTCGGGATAAGAATTGGACATGCCGTTGCTATCACCCACGGCAAGTGTTGTCCACACGGATGAATTGAAGCGGTATAAAAAAAAAAAAAAAAAAAAGAAGAAGAAGAACCTGAGGTTTTTGTGTTGGCAGATGCGTCACGAGGAATGAGCAACGCCCTCGCATCCGTAATAAACCATGTAACATGCGGGGCTTGTGGTGCCTACGTTGGCAATTCGTCGCGTGCAAGACTCAGCCCAGGCAATTGCCTCACCGGGCAGCGCAACATATCGGGGCCGGTCGGGCGAACGTCCTTCCATCCATAATGGAAGCACGGCAGGCGGACGATCTCCGGGGTTCGATCGGAAACCCATACGGCCCAACTCCTCTCGTACTTCAGATCGAAAATCTCGTCTCGCTCCTGGTTCTCGCGGGAGAGATAGATTCTGTCGCGTCGTGAAAACGCTTAGACTATGACTTGGCCTACAAACGCGACCCGGCAAAGCGCGCCAAGACTTCTCTCCGATCCATGGTTGAGCGAAAAAAGCCAGTAAAACCCGTCGCTGCTCTCTAACCTCTCAATGATGTCGAATGCCAATTTCGGAGGAAGATATTATCGAGAGGTCGACGACGCCCCAATCGACCTTCTCTCTTACAATCAGTGAAGAGAACATAATCCACGAGTCAACCACTGGATCCTTAATGTTATTCATTCTCCGGATTTTATGAAACTAATTATCTACTGAATATTCAGAAGAAAGAAGTCAACTAAGAATGTTTTTTATTTTTTTTTATTTTCATTTCTAAAAAAGAACCCTCCTCCCCACCCACCCCCCAAAAAAAGAAAGAAAGAAACAGTATACAGCTGAATCATCAACGTTTGCGGTTAGATATAAAACTAGTTTTCCAAAATAAAAAAAATAAAAAATCGTCTTGGTAACTATCTAATCTTAAAGAAATTAACGTTTCTTTATAAAAAAAATATTTTTTTATTCTGTTTTGGTATTGTAATATGAAGTGTTGAAAATTTTTAGTATCAATAAAATACTATCAATTTTTTCAGTGATTTTTTTGTTTTTTAATTTTATAATTTCTTTTTCTTACAAATAGATGAATCGATGTTAATATCACTTCATTAATATTTATTTCAGAAACACAAGTGAATAAATATAGTTCAATACGTATTCAAAAAGATATTTAAAGTTAAAAATTTTACTTACTTATAAAGAGAATATATCCTGTGTAACACAGAGTTCAATGACCTTTTGAGAGATGAAAGTAACTTAGATGTATTTCAAAAACATATATGTCTGGGACCAACACTCTAAATAAACAATACATTTAAGAAAGTAATAGCTCTAATAGCTTAAATGTCAGTAACACAATCTAAGAAAAACATTTATTGACGCAGGTACATGGATAAGGTGACGGCTGAGGGTACAAGGGTTCCTGGGATTCGTTAAGCTGCATATTTTACTTTTCATTTTGTTCAATTTTTTTTTTCTTTTTTCTTTTTCCCTTCCCTTTTTTTATTTATGCTTTTTCTTTTGACATAATTATATTAATGCATTTTTATTACTTTATTAATGTCAGCCACATATTAAAAACCGATTAAAAATACAGTGTATAAACACTAATCTATATTACTAAATCTTTTATTACTCATTTATCATCTATATCTACAAACATCCATCTCAATATATCTCTTCTTCAAATATCTACATCAATCAATCTGTACACGGGTAATAGCCTAGTTCCTTTAATTTTTTTATTTAAAATACTTAAACTTGAAGATGGACAGTATTGGACAATTAACTTATGGACGAATTTATAAGGGACTCAAAAAAAAAAAAAGAAGAAGAATAGCTTGTAAAGTCAAGAACAGATAAAAAATTTAATAGAGGAAGAATAATTAGAATACATACACAGAAGATATTGACTTTGGAGGAAGTGGGAGAGAAAAATCAACTATTTCTCTCTAAATGAACTAGAGAAGTATAGATCCAAGTGCTTCTACGAATGTACAAATGAATTTCAATTGAAAAGATACATTTAATAATTTTATTTAATATTTGAATTATAGGAAAAAGGTAGTTACTGAAAAAACGTCATTGGTTTATATAGGAAGTTCGAAAAATCTCAACATATATATTTACTTTTTATTATGTGCATTTGTTTTTAGATTTCTTCTTCTTATTTTTTTTTTTTCATTTAGATCCAAATATAAAATAAGCTCCAACGACCTACATTAATATAACAAAAGCAAAATATGAGTTTAGTTAATCAGATAATGAATTATCTATTCGAACATTCACATAACTATAAAAAATAAAGTAATACTTTATTTTCTCTTCTAATTAAACGAAATCTTAGTTATAATTTATAATCGCATTGGCAATGTGAGTTAGAATACAAAATGCAAAAAGCAAAAGAAAGTATTTTAACAGAATGAAATAGAAAAAAAAAAACAAAGATGGAAAAAGAGAAGAAATAGAAACAAAAAAGCAATGGAAATCAAAAAAGAAAAAAAAGCAAGTTTCAGCGGAATCGATCCTAGGAACCTTTGAATCCTCATCTTTCTGATACAACAAAAAATAATTAATATATATTTATTTACTTAATACTGTATTTCTAACATTTAAGATATTAGAGAAAATCCAATAAAAATAATGCCGAATATCTTGATATCCGTAGACTATTAGCCTCCAAATCTATATATATATATATATTTTATTATTTAATATGTTTTCATCTCACAAAACGGGCGTTAAATTCCCTAACGTGCAGGATATGTCATCTCTTCGTCAGTCTTCCGTTTTATACGCGCTTAAGTAAAGTATTTTGTATGAATTGAAAATGAAACTAACTGTATCGTATTTAATTTCATTTTTGGTTTTACATGTGTAGAGAATTGAAAGCGTATACTGAAAAATTTATTTTTAGATGTCATTTTTACAAATTTAACCATTCCATCTACAAATCTGCTTTCTATTTGTTTGATTATCCGAAATTGATTTTCCATATTTATTCAGTTTATACTTTTTGGGTTCTACGACACAATTTTTTGGCCTACATTTCATTTTTATTAAATATTTATATTTTTTCAAAACAAATCACTAAAATAATAGATTCATGAAAGATTTATTTCAAAATATTGTTATAATAAAAATCATAAAAATAATATAAAAAATCAAAATTTAAGTAATGTTTAAGATATTTCCAAGCTAGCAAAATGATTATTAAAATTTATTAAATATTTATAAAATTTGAGATTCAATTACACAATTCAATTACAAGCGGTTGCCAATATTTTCTAAAATTATAATAGTAATTTTAAAATAATTTTTGATGAGAGATAAGGCTCCCCAGCATTTCCTTTCCAACGAGACCAAGTTGAGGTCCTCAATCTAGTCCCGTTGGTCACGAAGCAACCTCACGCGCTCCCGTGGAAGCCTTACCTCCCTCCCGTGGGCCTGCACGGCCTGTTTATGGGATTGCTTTTTTTTAACAAGTTGAGGTCTAGTGCTCGACATTCTCTGAGAAAGAAATCCGATATACATTCTACAGAGGGCTGCGTGGACCCAAGGACCATCTGGAGGAGAATTCAAGGAGGGAAAAACTTCCCGATATCCGCTGGAGATCGACTTTAGTCCCTCCAGCCCGTACTCAAGCACATTACTATTACATTCCTACCATACTAGCTTCATGAATACATTACATTGGCTACTGAATTCTTGTATTTCCTTTTCTTCAACAATTTTTCCATAATCACATAACCTAATATGTTTCTAGAAGAAAACCATATAAGTTTTACTGTTAAATAAAAAAATTAAAAAAAAATCTGTACCTAAACAGACCATGCAGGCCCTGGGGGTGGGCGGGAAGTTTAGGCTCCCAGCGATTCTCGACCAAAGGGGCTTTTTGAGATCGGATGGTCAGGCCGACGCTCGCCCGCCTTTAACCCTCGAATAAGACACCCGGTACTCATTTAACAGATGACTGGATGGACCCAATGGTCCGTCAGGAGAAGAAATAACTTTGGAAAAATCCCCGAGCATCGTGGAAAATTGAATCCGGACTCCTTCAGTCCACAGTCCAGCGCCTAGACTAACATTAGACCAAATCACTACACTATCGAATCCCTCCCCTCCAAGTTTTACTGTAGTTTCCTGCAAATTTAAACTTAAATGTAATATAAAAGTAATTGCTTTCTTTTGGAATTCTTAAAAATGCACTTCAAGTCTATAAAATTCGGAGACAACTGAAATATCCCTATATTTATCAGTATTTCATAATTTTGATGCTGTAATAATAACAGTAAAATACAATAACAGTAATAATAATAATAATAATAATAATAATAATAAGCCCCCACGGACCCTACCTCCTCGCGGTGGGGGCGGGAACTACACTAGCTTTAGGGTAGACTTACAATTTAGTGTAGCTTTAGGGTAGGGTCCAACAATCTATGATGAGATCTTGTTCTAATATAGATCATGCTGCATCGGGTGTGGCGCAGGATAAAGTCACCCACGTTCGGGGGTTAGGCACAGGCCTCCGTTCGAAAAAATATACTACAGTCTCCCGCATGTGTTGCTGGAGAAAGTGGCACCCCATTCTGTACAATGGCTACCACAATGCCGGTAGGAAGTGTTTCGTCTAGAGCACGCGAGCACCAAGACTGGGAAACCATGCCAGCGCATCCAATGGTCATAGCAGATGAACCAGGATCTTATGCGCAATTTATACACCGTTACACATCAAGGACTCACCCCCCAGGATACAGACAGCCACTACACCACGCATTCACTTCACGTTATCCAATCGTTAGGGCTTAGCGAACAGCGGATAGCGGATCAGAGACGTTCCATAGTAGTAAACAATCTTATTCCTCCGTGCATACTTACACAAATTAGGAAAGAGGTCGCTGAATCCAACCACAGGACACCCCACCCCACCCCACCAGAAGACACTATCTTTATGGCAAACACAGAAGCAATCTCTACCCCTCAGTACACATGCCCCAACAATACAACTAACGACATATTGCAAGCCCCATATGATAATTTCTACACCGCACTAGCAGAATACACAGACACAGACCCCACACTCTGGCCTCCACTCCCCAAAGTACATACATCAAAACAATTCTCCACAGCCATAAACCATCTCAACACACACACACTATCCATCAACACCTTGACAATATCCAAACATTAGAAGACATACACACAACACTCTACCGCGCTGCAAAGGGAACCATTCGAACACTTGGAATCAAACAACACCACATACCTACCACTGCACGGTCACAAGAATACATCCCCCCTTGGAGACGTCGCCTTGAGGGCCGCATCAGCAACCTTAGAGGAGACATAGCCAGGCTCACACAATACTGTGCAGGAAACAAAACAAAGAAGCTTATGTCCCAGGTTAGGAAGATATTCACGCACATAAACACTCGCCCATAGCACTCACACCATCATAGCAAAAGATACCCCAAGATAACGGCATTCTTGGATGCCACGATGAAGAGTTGGAACACAACATTAAACCCACGCACCTCAACACCTCCATCATTGCAGTTCCCATTCGCATAAGGAGAGGTATTTTCCAGGGAGACTCCTTGAGTCCTCTTTGCTTTAGCCTCGCCTTGAATCCATTAAGCCACATGCTAGACAGCACAAAACACGATTACAGGCTTACCTCACTCTGCACTCTGACACTATAACAAAATCACACACTCTATCTACATGGATGATATTAAACTCTACGCCACAAACAACGCACAACTTACTAATTTACAACAAGTCCCAACATAGTTCACCAAAGACATTGGGATGGAATTTGGAATCGACAAATACCGCAAGCTACATATAACATGAGGGAAGACTTCGAATTTGGAGGCTTTTAAACTGGACCATGGGTTGAAGAGGGAGAGACGTACAAGTACTTGGGCTTCCAGCAAGCACAGGTCATTGACAACGGAAACATCAGAAACGCACTCAAGAAAACATACCGTGCTCGCGTTCAAAACATCCTCAAAACACAGCTCAACGCCAGAAATAAAATTAAAGCCATCAACACTTTTGCCGTGCCCACACTAACATATTCGTTCGGCATAATTCCATGGGCAAACACTGAACTCGAAGCACTACAACTCACAACACGCACTGCATTCACGAAACACAACATGCACCACCCCAAGTCCGCTAAGGAAAGGATGACTCTTCCCTGCAAGGAGGGAGGCCGATGACTCATCAACCTCATCACCCTACATGAAAAACAAGTACACACACTTAGGGGACACTTCCACCAAAGACCACAACACTCCTCACTCCACTCAGCCATTGTCAAGGCTGACACACACCTCACAATCCTGTACCTCGCAATCCCTTCTCTAACACTCACCACCCCGACACCCACACACAACAGCAGCGTGAATCATGGGCTCATAAGGAACTCCATGGCAGACATCGCCCACGAACTCAGTCAGCCTCATGTCGACATGGAAGCGTCGAACAGATGGCTGATGAGTGGTGAGCTGTTTGGGAAGATCGAAGGGTTCATGATCGCGATACAGGACCAAATTATCCACACAAGCAACTTCAAGAAACATATTCTACATGACGCAAACACACATGACAACCGATGCAGGAAATGCCACACTATGCATGAGATAATCGACCACATAATATTAGGCTGTCCCCTTCTCTCCCAAATAGACTACCTCCACCGACACAATCAGGTAGCTTCAATCGTTCATCAACAGCTAGCACAGAAACACTCACTTATTAAGACACGGTCCCATACTACAAAGTACATACCCCAAAGCGCACTAGAGTGACCCTCACATAAGCTGTACTGGGACCGCCCTATTCACACAGACAAAACTATACATCAACAGACCTGACATCACACTTGTTGATAAGGTCAACAAACAGACCTATCTCATTGATATTACAGTGCCTGTCAGCATGAACATGCAGAAAACTCCCACAGACAAGATCAGTAAATACTCCGACCAGTAAATAACACACGAACTCCAGAAGCAGTGGAGGCATGACAGAGTTCGTGTTGTACCCGTCCTCCTGTCCACCACTGGTCTGGTACCTTACATATTACACCACAGCAATCACTTCACAAAAATACTTATAGAAACTCCAGAAGGCTGTGATACTCAACACAGCACGCATAGATGGGAAATTTATGTACACAACCACACATCCCTAACCATTCTTGCACACCTTAGCAATATGTGCTTTGGTCCTTGACCCGCCATATTGTTCTTGCTGGAGAAACCCATGGTTTGAAACTTATATTATATAATAACAACACAAAATTACTGCCTCTGAAACAAATAAAAATTGCTATAATACCAGATTATTGCGTATGATATATACAAATAAAGGTACAATGGTATCTACAGATATTTTTTTAAAGGGTTTAAAATAAATATCCATAATGTAGCCTTCTTTGTATGGAAAAGGTATTATTGAAATAATAACAAGACCACCGTATAATTAAAGATAACTCTTATGTTCTTCTTGTACAAGTATTTATTAACATTAAAGAAACGTTGTGTAATAAGTTACCTGCTATGAAATCTAAGAAAACCAATGATATGAAAATTAAAAAATAACAGTTCATAATAAAAAAAGTCAGTATCAGAATGGCGAAAACCATAATTTGTTTTTAATTCACAATCAGCCTTACAACTACAGCTCCAAAATTTTTCTTTTATAGAATTGTTTTACAAAAATACACTTAGTAATATTATCATTATATTATAAACATCCTCTCTATTAAATGATAAAAACGATATCGTTTGAATAGTTCAACATTAATTTAATTAGAAATTAAATTATTTTATTTAATATTTAATTTAAATTTTAATGGATTTTAATCTTGTCTTTATAATACACTTCAGAAAACTTCTTACATTAATGAAAAAAATTGCTTCCCAAACATTGATTGTTTATGTCTGTTAAAAGAGGGAGTTTTCTCCAAGAATTAATTTGCTAAAATTTTTGAATTACAGTGTATTTTAGTAGCCTGATTTCTTGCGGTACACTTTTTCCTTTCCATTAGTTTCTGGATGCAAGCGTTATTCAATGAAGTGGCAAATGTAAACTCTTCAAATACGAGATGGATTATTACAAATGTAAAGGATTTGATGAAGAACCAACGTATTTAAACACTATTTCTGGGTTGTTTCTTCGGTTTATTTTTCTTCTAAAGCATTGCTTGTTTTGTGTTGACTTTTCATTCTCTTTGTTAGATCATTGCGTGATTGCAAGAATAAAGAAAAACTGTACTTGTACCAAAGGGACACAAACTTCCTCTTTAGGCAAACCCGACAAAGAACTGCAAATTTTCGTAAATATTTGTTCAAAGCTAATCGGAAAATCGATTGCCGCTCTAAAAAGAAGACTCCTTCAGAGTTTTTAACGTTTTTATTTGTTTTTGTTTTTATTTTTCAAGTTGAAGTAATGTTTCGTTTTGTTTGAATATTTTTGTTTGCAATATTCAAGTATTTATTTTAGGATAATTTTACATTGTTCTCAAATGAATTATTTTTTTAACTATATTAAGCTAAATAAACGTAAAGCTTTTAAATCCTAAAAACCAAAAACAAAAAATCCATCTTTTTACTTTTTATATAGAAGAAGCTGCAGCGCTAAAAATTCTTTTTATTACATTTCATGATATTTTTTTCTCTGTAAATTTCCATAAATTTATTAAAAAAAAATAATGTATTCTGATTTATTATATTCAGTCTTTCTGATTGATTATAACAACAATTTGACAATTTATGATAATTAATAATAAAAAAAATACCACCTCCATTAAAAAAAAAAACTAACTTTTTTTTCTCATTTAGGGAAGTTAATTTAACTGAGAAAACAGCTAATCCTCCATTAACTACTTTTTAATTGAATGTGAGGCTAATTGCAGCAAGTGTTACTCAGCTTTCGTATATCAACAGAAAATATATTATTAATATTACAAAGATATATTATTAATTATAGTATTAATTATAGATAAACTAATTATCAGATGCTT
>JAFIDM010012231.1:135778066-135828854 GCA_023159025.1 Thereuonema tuberculata | reverse complement strand
AGTGTGCTTATGTCCTTTCTTTCTTAGGACATAAACTATTTCTTTACTGAGTCCTAATTTAAAGTGGTTTAATTTTGTAGATTTAATTGGAAAGCAAGAAAAATGTCTAACTTTGGATTTCAATTTGATGTTTGTTTTAAAATCGTAGAACGACAGTATTTAGTTTATAAATAATTTTTGTATAATACTTTTTTTCAATCTTTTCTTGTTTTGTTTTTTTTTGGCATACTTTAAAAAACGAAAAAACAAATTTCATATTTAAATATATACCTAGTTTTCTTAACATAATTTTTGAGGTTAATCCTTAAACACTTCTTTTTTCAAGACAGTTAGATTTGTATACAATATTGGATATATAACAATAAGGAAACATATTAGTAGCACAACGCGACGTCGCGTTAGTAGCACGACGCTCTAACAACTGAGCTAACAGGCCACCTACAACATTAAACATTCAGGCCACCTACAACTGAGCTAACAGAAGCCGTTGCGAAGCATTGTGGGATATGTGGTTACAGACAGACAAACTGGGGATATAAGGCGTCTTTCAGAAGCCTAAAAGGTAAATCAGACAGATTTTTCAAAGCTTAAAGTCCTTCATATATAAGTTATATTATCCCATCACACGTTGCTTATTTTTTTAAAAATATGTTTAGAAGTTATTAATGTTGGCAAAGCTATTTTAATTATTTCTTTATCAAAATACTTATTTTTACTTTTGTTTCTGTAATCTCAAGATGTTCTTTGAATCAAGCAAGAATTTACAAGGCATTCACATTATTTAGCATAAACATTTTTTTTCTTATTAGCAATTTTATAATCTAATAAATATAGCAAAAAATTCTATATTTTGACGTAAACAATTTGTTAGAGCTTATAATCTCTGCATACATCATGCTGCTGTTGTTGTTGTTTGTTCTACATTAATCCCAATTAGAGCATCACCGAAAAGAATAACCGTGACACTGAAATCCATTCCACAAATATTTTATGGAAGTGTCGAACGTCTGAAACAACGACTGTTCTCTAAAAGTAATGCTCCGTTCACAATACATATGAAAATAATCTAAAAAAGACTTAAAAATGTTGATTCAATAGGAATAGATACTACACTTTTACATTTCAGTTTGATGTATCAAGCTAAAGTGATTAATTGATTTTCTTCGTATTTTGTATAATTGTTAGGTAAATTTATAGCCAACACGAACTATAAGTAGGATTGTTTGGATCTCGATAATCTTCCTCATCATCAAAAAGAACATCATCTCACTAGAACACTTGCTGCAATTCCTTAATTATTAGTACCATTAGTACTTACAGGCAACTTTGAAATTACAATACAACTATTTAGTGTTAACTTCTCCCCTACCATAAAAAAGTCTGTTATCTTTCGCTACTGATATCTAATAAAATATACTAATAAAATAGTAATAAAATATATTTATTTAAATTAATCTTTTCTTCAATACAAAAGTAGAAATGCTACTGGAGAAGGATATAAACAGAAACTTAGAATTACAGTAGTTGAAAGTAGAATTACGAGTTTTAAAGTTAATAATACTAAGCACTACCACTATTTATTTGCTTTTTATTATGCTGAAATTGTAAGAATATAGAAATTACTACAGACTATAATGATTACAGTTAGTGGTACTTTTGTGCAAAAATTTCTGATAAAGTATGAATAAATTGTTATCACTTAAATTCATAGTTTAAGCTATTTAAAGTTCCACTGACTTATATGACTTATGTATTAAAAGATAACATTAGTTTCCGTAAACGTTTTTGACTTAAAATCCTGGCGACATCTTTTTTCTCTATAAAGCGATTTTCTCTAAAAAATTCTAATTTTTTTTAAAAAACTTCAGAAAAAAGAAGAAAGAAGTAAATTAATAAAGAAAGAAAAAAAAATAGAAAGAAAGATTAAATTCAAAGATTTTTTTGAGTAAAATGTCAGAATGAAAAAGCATTGTGGAAATAGGAAATGTTAACTATCAGCATTTTTTAACGAGACTTTCCTTTTGTTCATCAGCTGAGATCTCACCTATCGTATATTAACAAACCTAATTAACAATTAGAAACAAAGTTTCTTTTAGATAATAAAATATCAAACGAAATTCATTTTTGAACAACCGTTAAGCCCATTGCACATTGATCCGAAAATCGGTCGGACGGATCCATGTGCAATGGGCATAAGAGGAGCGTTTGAGACCAAAAATTATCATATTGAAATGAAAAAAGGTAAGGTGAATGAGGGTGTTTTGAATATGTAAATTTTGGACTGAATCACCCTATACAATAAATTGTGTTTCATTCACCTTACCTTAAGCTCATTGCACATGGACCCGTCCGACCGATTTTCAGATCCATGTGTAATGAGCTTAAGAAATAACGATATGGAATCAATCGTGTATTGAAATTCCATTAAATAAATTGCATTAAATAAAAAGCGGTGTGTGATCTGTAGCCAATTGGTAAGAAGCTTGACTGCGGCCTATAGGACAGCGTACTGTTAAACTGCGGCTGGAGCCGGGGTTTTTCCAAACTGAATTCCCCTCCAGACGGATTCTAGCTCCACTCAGCCTTCTGCTAAATGGAGACCATGTTTCTTTCCCGGGAATTAAAGGAGGCATGCGTCGAGCTGAACCCCGAACTCAACTTAGTCCCATTGATCAGAAAACGCCTAAACTTATTTCCTTCGACTCCAAGAACCTATATAGGCCTGGAGTGGGAATACTTTAACTTAAATAAAAAAAAATCAACATTTGTGTCAATAATTTAACAGCTTAACCGTGTGCGAATGGTAAAAACTCAGAATTTAATACTAAAAATATAAACAGTTAAACAGTTACTTTTGAACTGTTTGTATATTTTAAATGTTGAATTCTTAGTTAAAACATTGGTGTATTATTTCTTTAACAATGTAATCCTTTTCTGTAGTATTCATGAAGATAAAGCACGGGTTAAAAAATTTCAGCTTTCTGAAAAAAAGTTTTGAGAAATAGTGAATAAAAATTAATATCCAATTCTGGACATATGGTTTTAAACGGTATTTTTTTTTAGACGGAAAAAAGTCGAATTTTTTGAAAATTTTTCTAGGAAATTAAGTGAGTTCAAAATTAAGTGAATTCAAAAGTTTTTCAACGAAAGCAGATCATTATTAAATCCTATTTTCTTTTTCCTAAATCGTGATTTTTTATTATTTTTTTGAAATTTAATTTTTATTTTTGTTTTATTTTTATTTATTAAAAATTGAGGTTTTGAATAAAAAAAAATCTTGATTATTTAATTTTTGGTTTGAATGTTGTATTAAAATTTGATTTAATTTTTAGATAAAATATGGATGGATGAATAAATGTTTTTTTTTTAATAAAATATAGATGGATATGCTAAAGTAAGTCTTATCTAATATTTTTCTATATATACACCTTATGTCTATTTTTTGTATTTTTTTTTTTTTACACGATAGTCTTTGGAACGTTTATACCTTGTAAAAACACGATTTGATGTACTATTATTCTTCTGAATTAAATAATGTATGAAGTTAATAAATAAATATAAAAATGATTTCTATAAGCATTTGGATGGATATGTGGTAATTTCATAACTCATTCATTAATCAGCAACCTTAAAAATGTCTATTCAAATAAGACTACTTTGTAGGTAATTCAGATCACATGCAAATATGCCAATGAAATGGTACTTTATTTGCTGTCCTAATCTATTCCAAAACTAATCACCAGCTGTTATTTGACAGTTTACATCTACTATTAACATTTAAACAGCCTAAGGTAGATAGATGTCTGATGATATTGTAATAATGTTTGAGCTTTGCTTCAAGTGAGCAAATAAATAACTGATGTGACTCATCATAAATAGATAAATGATTATTTAAAGACTAAGTAGTGAGAGCACTTAAAAATATACGTTAACTATGAACTTAACTTTTCAATTAGAACACATTTAATATATGTATTTGCTTTTTAGCAATTGTAAAATACAAATATGTATGTTAAATATTTGAACTAACTCACATAAGTTCAAACACAATGCTTGGAATTTTATTTCTAACAATCACAACGCTATTCAGGGCTTATTAATGTTTTAACGCTGTAAAATATTGATAATGATTTAGATTGTAAACACAACGCAACTAAGCATAATGACATTTATGAACAAATAATAACTCATAATAGTTTTGTTTTCTTTAAAAACTTTAGAAATTCGATTATGGTTTTTAACAAATAGGTTTCAAAGATCATATAAGAATTATTTTTTTTGAAAAGGGAAGAAAAATCTATAAAATGCACAAATTCGTTAGAATTGTTAGAATCTGGCTGATGAGTCCTAATAAGGACGAAATAGCTATCCCAGATTGGTTTTGATAATGGCTCAATGCGTTAAAAGCAAATAATTCTAACGAATTTGTGCATTTTATAGATTTTTCTTCCCTTTTCATATTACATTAATGCACGTTAAACCTTCTTTATTATTAATTATTTTTTTTAATTTAGTAAATGCTTTTGAAAAGTTGAAATTAAGTAACTTTGAACCAAGACGTTTTGATCTATTAAATTTTCAATGTTTTTTATGCACGGATGTTGCCAAAATAATATCAACTATTAGTATAGTTTTTGTACTATCATCTAATTTTTATCTTTAAACTTAGAATAACTGTAATAATTTCTTGGCTACAGCAGAATAACCAACAAAATCCTCGTCCACGCCTGAATTTAATCGGCACTTACAAGGCTCTATACAAGCGTCTTAACTTTTAAGTGCATTGCCTACCTATTATCGATATATTTGGCAGCTGCGTTGTTATTCTTCTTAATCGGTACGATTTACAAAAGTTTTCTTTTTCAGAAATTTAAAATAATACTTAGAACTGTAAGGGTTTGACATATTAATGTCTATTTCATTAACATACTAACAAATTCGAAGGTCATACTACCGTTTAGAGAGAGCTTAAGAAAAGCGCAGTCTTTGCATTCAAATAAGAACATTCTTCGCAATAAGCAGAATGTATGATAAACCAAATTAATCAGAAGGCAACAGTAGCGAAAACTACGACAATTACTCTAATTCCACGAATAGGCACCAGGATTTAAATCAACTTCTTAATTGGATCATTTCATTTCATTTCGATAGCTAATTAACAAAATTCGTTATTCATTCTCCAAAGAACAAACGCTCCGTTATCGATTGCACCAACGGCTTTTTCTTAACCGATTGAGATTCCACAACCAAAGCACTTCTGCCTCCCAGAAAGAAAGAAAAAAAAAATCATAGGAAGGCGCCGCTTACTGAATTCATTTGTAGTCAGAAGATGGAGCAGGAAGGGGTTTCGGAATGATTTCCCCCTACCCTCTGTCCCCAACTCATCACATTTGCTGACAGTTGTCGTTCTACGATAGATTCCTACTGAAATCTTGTCATCTCGTTTCTCCTCCATTTTAGAAAGAAGAAACTATATAAAAGATGCATCAAATTCATCCTTTATCCATCTGCTTGCTGAAATACGATCGAAATGGTGTTAGGCTTTGAAAAAAAATTTGAATAAAAAAAAAATGATAAGTCTGGAATCACTAGATTTTTTTTTCCTCCTAACAAGCAAAAAAAAAAATCAATAAACTATGTAAAGACTGGAAGACAAGAAATTTTCAAAGAGAAAAATCCCTTTTTATTAGTCCCTGAAAGATTTATTATTCTTATTTAATCTGAATTTAATGATTTGCTTCTAAAAGCATTCCCAATAGATGTATTATATATAAGTCTTGGAAATCAGGTCCAACTACTTAAGAATTTCAATTGGAAATGATGTTTTCTATATCTTAAATAGAACGATAATCTCCCGAAACTAAATGTACTCCTGAGTTCGCTTCCTTACGTATAAATATGAAAGGAATGATTGTTCATTTTAACGATCCTAGTGTTCAATTTTGTAAACACAATTCTGTATTCGTAGTTTTATATTCAATTTTGTAGAAGAAAATTTCCTCAATCAGCTTGTATAACGATATATTGCTTTCCTATAAGTCAGGCAGGTATTTCTTACTCTAAAATCCTAAATTGTTAAACCATGGAATCTACATCTACCAAAAAATTGATTACTGTTCGTTCTTTAGATAACATGACCAAACATTTCATATTTGATGAAATTCGGCAAAAACATTAATAACTACTAATTATAAATAATTATTCTTTGAAGATCATTACTGTTACGCATACTTATTATGTAGTTTATGTTTTTATGCAGTTTGTATTTATTTCGGGACGTTGTAAGTTCCGTTTTATTTGTTTTTTAGTTATTTGTAATCTGAGGATGGGTACATTCCCGAAACATGTAATTTATAAACTTATTTTGTTAGATTCTTTTGTGTGTATTGTCCGTATTTTGTTATTATCATTGTTCACAATTTAAGAACAATGCTAACTTTCTCAGTATTGGACAATTTGAAGCTATTATTGACATCAATTGAATGTATTGCGTGAGAAGATTTTCGCCTGCTTTCTAAAGGAAGTTTAGGCTTCAAAAAATAATACGTAATACATGAGTGAATTTGCCCTTTACAAATGCATCTTCCTGAAATGGATATTCTTTATTTTTTTTCTTCCTTTTATTTTTAAATTCCTCTTGTAGATCACATTTAAGAAAATGTGAGCTTAAAGAAAACCCGTAGAAAAACTAGAAATCAGAATATTTCTGATTTCTGGAACAAGAAATTTCTTCTGGTTTGATTAAAGAATTTCTATTAATGATTTTGATTAAAGTTAATTGGATTTAGGATTTTTAACCAATGATAAACATAATGATAGAATGTACATACCGTATTTCTTCTTCATCTCACTCCTTCTAGACATATTGTTAATCATCATCATCTTCTTATATCATAAAATAAATTAATAATTTATGATATAAGAAGATGATGATGATTAATAATGGTAGAATGTTTGTTTCGGTAATTTATAAATTATGTGGTCTAACACAATTTACAAATACTGAAATAAAAAACAGAAGCATTTATTTCAATAAAGAAGATTTTTTTTTGTTCTTCTCAATCTAATTCTTAATAAATTCGAAAATTGCTGAAGAAAAATTAAAAATTCAGTAACAATTGAACCATTACAAATTGTTCTCCATATTAAGGAATTGGTTCTAAATACAGTACATGTTGATTGTTGATTTTGAAAGATCTTAGGTAATTCCATGAATAAAGTAAAAAAAAATATGTAGTAATAATTGAAATAAAAGTGTAACAAGACTTTTTTATATGAACGAAAGCATACTTTCCTTAATATATTATCTTTAAAATTTATTATTTTTAGCGGTCCCATTTTATAGTTAACATAGGGAACCGCTCTTGCTTTTCTTGTCTGTTTGTCACACTGTATGTCACGTTCTGTAGCGGCCAAACGGTTAGCGATATTAGAATGAAACCTTCACCATTGTGTTCAGCATCCAAAAGTAGGTGACAAGTAAAAAAAAAATCAGACCTGTAGGACCACTCCCTGATCACCCCAAATTAACGTTTTCCATAGCAGTGTTAGTAATAATGATAACAATTAAAACAGTAATAATAATGATGCTTCATACATAACAATATTAACAATTGCCAACAAGATGATTAATATTTACATTAATATTTACAAACGTATTGTTTCATAAATTCTTTAGCATATCCAAATGATGCACTAAGCATTGTAGTAGCGGCCTCTAGATTACAGCTTGCCTGTAAAACATAAAGGAACGGTCTTGCATTTATATGCTCTTGCTTTTAATTATTTTGTCTATACAATTGTGCATATTATGGGGCCGCTTTGCTTTTGACACCGTCTAAAAGCATTAATTACCTTGTTTTATTTTTTTATTGCGGTTTTTCTTTTTATAGTTCTGAAAACGACACAAATTAAATGCATAGATGCTTACTTTTAAATTATATCTGATGGATACAAACATTAGAACTTTTCCATTTTTTGAAAGGAAAAAAACTAAATTCAAATTACTAACATCCATTGGCTGTTAGTACAAGTACTTGAATCCAAATACTTTGAATCTTATGAAGCGCTAACGAATTAGGAAACTATTAAAAGGATTAAACTTGTTAGGCTTCATTCTATATTTCTAATGCTTTTCTGCGGGAAGTTTTAATGCTTTCTTGAATTAATTTCTCAACACAAAAAATTTCAAAATTTCAAAACAAAAATTTAAAAGTTAGATCATCTCTCATCATGAAGCTAAGTTTTATGAACATCCATCCACTAAATCAAAAGTTATTGAAAGGTAGTGACAAAAGAAGTAGTGACTAAAGTTAATATATATATATATAGATACACACACACACACACACAGATTGAGTTGTTCTTCTAATAAATAAATGATTTTGAGAAGAATTTGTTGTTTTATTATCAGGTAATGCATTTTTTGATGTTAGACTAGAATTAATTTAAAAAGATAAAAAGAATGAAACACTAGCGAAATTAATAATGTAGACCAGAATGCACTGTAGAATGGTGAACATTTTAATAAGAATAACTTAATCCTTATTATAGATGCACGTTAAAATGACTGACACTTGAGAAATCTTTAACTTGAGTCACTCGTAAAAATATTTCGTACATTCTAAGTTTTTTTTAGTTTTAGTTAAGTTTGTTCCTTTCCGATTATCCTTTTCTTAACAACCTATAATTGCTGATTGGGAAGAGAATCAACTCAAATTGCTTTTGGTGTTTTTTTGATTGTTCAAATATTTCATTTTTGAAGTAGAAAGCTCAATCTATGTTAGGACAACATTTACCAGCGTTACACAAACAGTAATGTTTGTTTCGACTTGATTTATTTTTTGGCAAACTTATTTAAAACACTTAACGTAAACAAAATCTGATTAGATTAATGCGTCCAACTAGATATAATTATCGAAAAGAAAGGCTTACCTGATTTAAAATTTACAAACTCAGTTCAAGTTTTATCAGCCAGCTTCTTATGAAAAAAAAAGCTTAAATTACTTATTTTCGTATAAGTTTAATTACTTATTAAGGTAAAAATTAGTATGGCAACTCGTTGTAACGTACTCTAAGAAAATTTTATACAAATTAACTACCTAAAATTTACAAGGATTGGAAAAAGAAATTGAATCTATCTAAGTTACTTTGAATCAGCTGTATCTGCTTTGAAATTATTCATGAAGTACAAATAGCAAAATAATTTCTATAAAGGATATGCAAACGAAAAAGGCTTAAAAGAGGAAGCTATTATTCAATTTGTTCTAAATTTACACCATGGTGATAATATAGATTTAAAGATACGTGACTCCGAATAATATCTTCTTAATTTTCTTTGTATTCTTTAGTTTCTCGTGTAACTTTAATAACTTATTGGAAATATACACAATGTGATCAGAAATTTCCGGACATCTACCAGAGACCGTAGTCAGACTTTCCCCACGTCACACTCCCATGTAGCGGACATTAGTAAGGGGTGGGTCTGCCTTTCACCTTTATTACAGCTATAACTCTGCCGGGAAGATTTTCCGCCATGTCCTGTATATCTCTGGAGGAATGTTAGCCCATTCTTTCTGAAGAGCTGCAACCGAAGAAGACAGTCATGTGGGACATTGGGATCTGCAGTGAAGTCTAATTATTTCTACAGGTGTTTGATGGGATTCAGGTCAGGACTCTGGATAGGCCAGTCCATTTTTGGAACCTTATTGTCCTCAAACGATACCCTCGCAGACCTCACAGTGTGACACGGAGCGTCGTCATGCTGATAGAACCAGTGGTCATCATCAAAATGGTTCTTTACCATAGGCAATATGCAATAGTCAAAATGTTCTTGTATCATTCCACATTTACATTGCCGTGCAATGGTTGAAAAGGGCCAACACCGTAATGCACAACCTCCAAACTTCACTGTTGGCACTAAATAATGGCAGTATCGTTCTCGGGGCATTCTACACCGAACCCTTACATCGGACCGCCGCATGATCTAGCGTGATTCATCATCCACGCCATACGTTTCTACTGTTCCACTGCCCAGTGGGTCGCTCTTTAGGCGGTGCTTAGCATTCAGACGGGAAAGTTTGGTTTATGAACAGCTGCTCGATCACAAAAAAATTCTTCTCTCTACGAAAAGTCATAGTGCTGGCTACAGTGTTAGTACTACAGTGAAACTCACGGGTGATTGTTTCAACCGTGCGATGTCTGGCTATTTGCAGAATCACCGTTTTCAATACTCGATGGTCCTGGTTTGTCAGAATACACGGCCTACCCGGTTGCGGTTTTGTTGTGATTGCGTCGTGCCATTTCCACTTTACAATCACGTCACCAACAATCGATTTCGACAACTTAAGAAGGTTAAAATATCCCTGACAGACTTATTATTGAAATGGTAGCCAAAGACTAGTCTACATTCAAAGCCACTGAGCTCTTCTTATCGATCCATTCTGTTGTTACTTCGTATCCATTACCAACACCATTTATATCAGTGTGTGACGTTATCGTGCCCTCTGAGTTTCAGTTCACCATTGCAAAGGGGCGTCTGGATATTTTTGATCACATAGGATATTTCGAGATGTGAATTTTTACGCAACTGTTCTTTAAATGAGATACGATGTAGATTTAGTGCAAACAAACAAGAGTTCTTCCATATTTACTATTTTTGAAACAGCAAAAGACCAGAGACAAAACAGAACAAATTTACTAGCCGTGTTTCCAAGATGTTCGAAATCTAAGTCTCGATTGTTTCTATAAAGGCGGATTACGGCAGGAAAGATTTAGATAACAGATAAGGTTTCTTCATGACGTTTGTCTTGTGAATCACAAATGTGAAGATTATTTTTACTCTTCATCAAATTCATTTAATTCATCTTTGACTTTTAGATTCATAAATTTATAAATGCACTGACTCACTGAAAATGAGTATTTTTAATTACTTTTGAGTATTTATCAGTATTTATTTATGTTAAGTTTCAAGACAAGACAATTTATATTTAAGTTTCAAAACAAACCTAAATGCAATAAAAAAAAAACTTGACAAAATCTTAACAAACTTCAAATAAAAAAAAATTCTGTTTCAAAAAAGTTAACGCTTCTAAAAAATTGAAATGTGATCCATTCTGTAATTTATCGTCTGATCGTTGCATTTATTTAAAAATATAATAGTGAATATACAATGCTATTAAACACATAAAATATTCACTTATTACTCTAATAACCAATGTTAATCTTAACTTGACTTTATACTTGACAATATTCTTAACTAGCAGCAAAGCCTGTCGAACGACAGGCATAAAAAAATCTCAAAAATCATTTTATTATCAACTATCAAATAAAAAGTAAATGTAATCTAAATACTGCGCTAACTTGTGAACGAAGCTTCTACGGCAAAAATGGCTTTAAGTTTCGAAATCAGCGTAAACAACTAAGTATGCAAATTTCATTAAAATGATGCAGTGGTAACAAAATTATTTGGTTTTGAACGTATGTTTTGTTAGAATTTCAGTTGTCGAGGGCAGTTCCCAAGAATAAAATTTCATGGAAACAATATGGAATGACACAATGAACTAATATTTTCATCCAATTTGAGTATCCTTGATTCAATGGTATCAATGAGAACCGTTGGATCTATCTTAATAGCTTAATTATTCGAGTTACAGACAGCTTATTGTACTTTAATTCTCTGACAATTTGTAGATTTTTTAATTATCTTTATTCAAGTAATTTAATAATAATGCATTGTTCCATTACAATATTAAGTAATGCAGATGTCATATTGTTTCCTATTAATGACTGTAGCAACCAAACTCACCTTTGTATAATCTAAATACTGCGCTAACTTGTGAACGAAGCTTCTACGGCAAAAATGGTTTTGAGTTTCAAATTCAGCGTAAAAAACTGAGTAAGTATGCCAAATTTCATTAAAATCGGTGCAGTGGTAACAAAATTATATTGAGTTACGGACAGACAGACAGACGAACTTAGCCAATTATATAAGTTGATTATCTAAAATTTTATGTATTTGCTATTTTAAGACAAAATCAGTTCATGAATACAACAATAATAGTTAAAATTTTTATTTAATGTTTAGAGACTATTCCTACAGTTCTATTTGTGGTTGATTGATAAAATGAACAGGTAAACTTTATGACTGACAAAATCGAGTAATACATTTTTAGTTTACAGATAAAGCATTAAAATGAAGAATCGCTTATCATGTGTGTAATTTCTAACAACTTTTAACAATTTTAATGCAAATATTATAATAAAGCACTTTTAAGCTTGAATACAATACTTCGGTAGAATTGATAAAAAAAATCAGTTTTTCCTCAACAAATATATTAAAACATTTCCGTCGAATATAAAATCACTTCAAATAATAAAAGATTTTTTAAAAACTAAAAGAAGCCCCCCCCCCCCCTTACATACTCACACAAACATGTAAAACTGCCATCTTTACGATATTGTAGGAATGGACGGTAAAGGATTTATTCCTTATTCCGCAGCAAATTACTCTTAAACAACACGCTTTATGATGACATGTCGTTTATTGTATAAAAACCAATAATGAAAGCTACATGCGTTTATCGATTATTATGTTTAGATAATCAATGGAATATCACAATGGCCAGTGTTGACAACACACAATGTACAAACGAAAATTAAAACGCTCTGAAGTTCAGCAATCGGCAGAGATAAACATAGCCAATTTCTTGGTAATTACGTATAGCACTCATTGCATGTCTTTTTTTTTTTAATTTGTCTGTTTCCTTTGATGTTTTTTGATAGAATGTTGATATGTTTTTCCTATTTTTTTCACCAGGATGATGTTTATATGATGATATTTTTAAAATTTAATTGCTTGTAGGAACATTACTGATAGTTCACTATGCCAACGTTTTTTAAAAGTTAATATTTTAGAATACTATTTAAGAAAAGCTTTATACCAGAACTTCCCAAAAAAAACAACCTCCAATTAATCAATACTGAGTACTTTTTCTTCGATTTCTTCATAACTTATTTTTTTGTTCCTATTCTTTTTTATTCTCTGCCGCTCATCAACAACCGAGAAAGTCCGGAGAAGTTAAACACAAAGCAGGAAAGACGAAGGCGAGATAGGTTAGACTGGGCGCAATCCGATTCCTCTTTACCCACCTGTCTCTCAGTCTAGTTGGCCGAGCCTCTAAGCAGCTTAGATGCCTCCCCGTCGGAAAATAAGATCCCCGATCGCATCGACCACTTTCCCTGATTCTGCTTCGCCTGGCTTCTACAATCAGGTTTCGGCTAGACGGTTGAATCTCCTTCAGGTTTACCGCCTGCCTACTTAAGTTCCATTTGTCTGCCAGCAAAGCCGCGCTCCTAATGACGGAAATGTTTTAATTTATTTGGTGAGGAAGAAAACTCTGGAGGCGACAACCATAAAATTGTTACTTTCCCTGTGGAGTCTGACCTATTTAGCCTCTCCCCGAGGCTGGAGCGTTCGATCGCACTTCTTTAGCTTCGCCTTAAACTATAAGTAAGGCAGTCATGACCTAATAACTGTCTTATGGGCCCCACTGGAGTCCTTAAGGTGATTTACAGTTTTGTAACAGATACTTCTGAGACTACTATTCTATGAAATTCCCATCTTGATCTTACGCTAAGTGATCCAGAAGTAAACCAAGTAAAGAGAAATATGATTTTCCTTTAAACTTTACCGTAAGCTCTGAAAAGTATTTACGCTCTTTCTTTAAAATAAATTTCTTATTTCTGAACTTCATTCTACAATGGGTGTTTATTTTCAGCTGGTCAGAATGCCGTAGAAAATTGAAAAGAACTAATGATGTGAAATTCAATCTATTTAACAAAGACTTTCCTGAACAAACTTAGAATCAAGTTCATATGATTTTTTTTAGGTTTAAGACCTGAAAGTCAATAATCCAAATGTCACTTATCAAAGCAGTGTTTTAAAAAAGTTTTCTTAACTTAACACTCTCTTTCGTAAAGAGATGATGAATTAGACTTAAAAAAAACATTCAACAAGTTAACAGGAAAGTTCTAATAAAGCTTTAAAAATCCAGAACTGTTTAAATTAAAAAAAAATGCTTAAGATTTTTTTTTTGGGTAATTGAAATAAACTTACGGTTGAATTCTTCGAGAATACTCATTTAAAGCGATTGATTGTTAAATATTTTAAAATCTTTAAACTTTGTCTTTTCAAAAGTAAAAGATGTCGGCCAGTTGTTGTGTGACAGCTACATATTTGTTAACGTGCTATCACCATTTTTGGGTTTCATTTCTTCGTATACGGATCTTTTTGAAACTTCGGCATACCAGAAGATTTTTGTTGTAATAAAGTCCAATTGATAATAATTTTTAAGCCTCATTAATAACTATTTTTTTCTTATATTTTACAAAAATAGCATTGCTTTTTAGCAAAAATGTATTAGAAAATTGAGACTAAGTTACTGGATTTTCATGCTTTCTACCCTGTGATAAACTGACCAAACGAAACTAAAAAAAATAATCAGTTTTATAATGTAGGAAATTTGCAAAGGCTCCCTGTAGGGGCGCTGCCGCTGTATAAGTGTACAGCGCCGACTAAATAATGTGTCGGTTTGAATACTGACAAAAGTGCTAGCAGGTGGTCGTTGCCAACGTTCAGAAACAGATGTTTCTCTACGGATCTATTAATGGATTACCTGTGTCACGTTAAAGAAATGCTAAACTCGTCCTGTAGGAAAAGCAATGGAAAATGAAGAATGGTGACGAAGGAAATGGAAAAGACGGGCAAATCTATGAAAGGTAAAGAGAGAGGAAAAAAAGTAAGATGGATTTGCTCGAAAGGAATGGAAGAATCAGCGTCAAACTTTAATAGCATTTTCAAAGTTAAGCTTCAAACTTTATTAAATACGGTTGCGAATATTTATTTCTTAATAAAGTTTGTTAATTCATTCCCTTAAAAGTTTGTATAACAATGAAGCGGCTGGTTTACTTTATATGTCTTAATGTAAGTTTCTAATATGGAATGTATATAAAACTCAATTCATAAAAACTTGGTTTACTAAGTAGGAAAATGCAGATTTTGTTTATCAAGTTAGCTGATATAAAACATAGAATATAAATGAAAAAAATGATAAAATTTTTGTGGGTCAGCCTTAAATGCAAAGACATCCCCCACCTATCCCCATAAAAAAAAAATAAAAACAAAAAATAAATAAAAACAGGTAAAAACGCTGATAAAAACTCATTTACCTTACCTATTCAGGATAACATATAATAAATTTGATATTGGTTGTAATATGGGCATTTGCTAGAAAAGGAAATTTTGCTAGAGATACTACTTGACTTATTTGAAATATTATTTATTTATTTTCACAATTAACCTTAAATGTTTCATCAAATCATGGATCAAGTGTATGTTATGTACAATAATTACGTGAAAACACTCTTGAACACTGACTAAAAATACATAGAGACTACGCGAACTTTACAAAAAGATACACGTCACCGTAGGCAATGAAAATTAATAAATTAAAAACAATTATCGCTTTTCCAAACTTGATACTTCTCATTACAATTAGGGTTAAGCTTCACATTTTATTTTATAAAAAAAGATATTAGTTTATTGTAAGCAGTTATGCTTTAAATAAATTTTCTTCTTATTTACTTGAAATATTTGTATTTCCGAAAAAGATTACAGGTAGGTAATTTAAAATATTTCAAACGGTTACCTTAAATAGTATTAAGCGAGGAGATGGCTGGCGACGGCCTCGATTGAAACCAACTCCTGTGATTTTGACGAAGAAGTAGCTGTATTTATTCCTATTAAATATTCCGAAAAAAATGTTGAATAAGTAAACTGTGAAGATTCTTATCGGGACATTTCGTAATGGCAATAAAAAAATTCTGTCCACGTGTATTTTTTCTACTCCGTGGAGGCTGCCATTTTATAACATACTGCGCCTATGCACAGACATCCGAAGGTGACGTTCATTGTTGTTAACCAATCGCAGTAACTTTTATAAACACGTTAGATGTTTAGCGAACATCAGTAAATGACTGACGAAACATCGTTGGTGCACAGTAACTCTTCCTTGACGGCAGGCTTTTCACTATCGCTTCCATAACTAATAACTGCTTCGTTTGTTGGTTGGTGCACTCGGCCCTAAATCTACCAAAAAAGTAGATTCCGTGAACCTTTATTATATGCTAATAGGATGCTTATGCGTTCCTTTGTATGCTTCGTATGTTTCCTTTCTTTTAGATATTAACAAATTTAAATTCATTGTTAGAGTGATCTACAAAATGCATCAGTTTCATTGTTAGTTCACAGAAGTCTGAGATTCACTACAGCAACATTTTAAATAATATATTAATAAAATATTTCTGAAATAATCTCCATCATTTGTAATTCCTCAGAGATAATAAACAATCATCTCTTAAATGCATTTCGCTATCTCATATCTCTTTCATCATAAAGAAAAGCATTCATTCACTTATTCAAATTAATGTCTATAGGCACTATTTTATGGAAACTATACAATGATCCTAATTTGTCATTAATTGCTCTAAGCAAAATTACATTGGTGTAGTGATTCTTTCTAATCCTCTGTTATTTTATTCTATGCAATAAATCCTAAGGAAAATTTCATTCTGCACTGTAGTAAATTTGATACTGAAGTCTATTCACATATTTTTTGTTTAACTTGCTCTACTTACTGTTGTAAGATTTTTTATGAAAAAGCTTTAATTGACTTATTAAGATTCATCTTTCAAAACTTTCTATCAAATCAAGGACGTTATATAGCCGATTTATTTTAGATTGAACCATATTTTTCATCTTTATATTTTTATGGATAACGGTTATAATATTATATCCGAGCAATGTGCAACTATGTTAAATATTAATTTTTTTACTCTTATTTAAAATTATTATTATTCTTTCAATAAAATAGGTTAAAATCGTGTTTTTATCATAATTTTTAATTTAATTGTTCAAAATTTTTATAATTTTATCGACAACAGTTCTTCCTAAAATTTCAGAATATTTCAATATAGAAAGTATATTTCCAAAAATATTGCATATTACTTTCAACAATAACGCAGCTACAACTATGCAATATACAGGCAACTTAGGAACAAACAGGGGAAAATAGCATCATCTGGACGATGGAGAGTCAGAGGATCAATGGCAGGCCAGTGGACTTAGCTAGAATCCAAAAGCAGGAACGGAACTCGTGCCCATACAAAGCATTTACAATAGTTTTAGTTCAGGAATTAAAAAGGGAATTTCTTTTCTTTTACACGATAAAACTGTTACAATATTATTCAAATTTACAGATTTCTCTTCACATCCCATCATATTTAATAGCATAATAATCAAATGGAAGTTTAAAAACATAAAAACATGCAGTATTTCTTTATAATTTTATTCTTTATATTATCAATACGTCGTTTTGAAACGGATATTTCGAAAATTTTCATATTGCATTATTTAACATTATTTGTATGTACTCAATCCATGATATACGATAGCAATCAAATTGAAAATTCTTCTCACTACTGAAACTTTAGAGATCCGGGGATATTTGAAATGAATTGTAAATTTCTGATGACAGTAATTTATAAACAAAATATCATGTCATTAGTTTTCTAATAATCCTATTTGTTACTTCATTAATTAATTAAATTAATTAAAACATACGATTGCGGCCTTCACTTAAATAAAAAGCCTGTTTTTCAAAACTATATTCATCATAAATTTGAGGAAAGTCAAGAACTTTAGGAATAATTTATGACAGAGTAGGAATTAATCCCCTGTGGGGATAGTTCACTAAAAGGTCGCTTCTTTTCAAACAAAATATCTTTAAGGCTATTTTCTCGTTATTAAATTACAACAAGAATACAAATTATTAATCCATTAAAGAAAAGAAAGTCTTTGCATTTCGTACAAGTTTTCTAATAATCTGGTTTTAATGTAATTCCAGTGAAATTTAATATAACCGAACACTTTTGGAAATAAAAGCTCAACATCCGGAAACACTTTCCAATCACATAAATCTCTTGCTAAGTCGGTTTTAAACTTAAGACCCTGGATCACACTTAATTTCAAAATTCTTTGATTTCTTATTAATTGTAATAAAAAATCTCAGCAATAGTTAAATATTTATTATGATTATTACCATGTCACTATCGAAATCTTCTCAGTTAAATGAGATCCTCTATATTCTGATAAACCACGAAAGATAATTAGAAAAGATTTAAAATTGCCAACTTCTAATAAATAAATAATTGATATAAAAATGAAATCACACCCAAATAAAATTACAATGTACATTTTGACTTTCATTTGTATAAGTTCAGTTGATTAAATATTAAAAAAATATATTCCCCAGTGTACTTTATTTTCTAACTTCAAGATTCAGCAAAGACTGAACAAATAGTGAAGTGAAAAACAGATAGAATGAAATTTCTTGTGTAGAACATTCTTCTTCCTTAGGAAGGCTTTACAGAACAGTAATCTAAACACTAACTTCTAATCATGGTGGTCGATAATATTTAAGGATACCATAAAAAGAACTTTTTAACCGTTCGGTGTCGCTTCAATAATCTCCCCGCATTTGAATAAAATGCCTTCGATCGTAACGAGGTGATGTAATGAGTGTTTTCCTGTCTGCTTTCACACATTGGTTATCACCTCGTTCGATCAGGTGAGACGCACAAAAGAATAAGATCTCGTAGTAAGGCTACAAAGTCAGACTTCAAGTCAGTGTAATGAACCATAAAATCCCCATCAGGAGACCAACTCCCAGTCTGAAACCCCTTTCAGGCTAGTAGTCGGTGGATAAGTTATGGGCCCCATAAATCTGAATTGGCTTCGGCACCGCAGTCATTCGACTGATGCCGGGGGATTTACCGCAAATTTTACGGAACTGACGATTATGGGTGTCGCTGCTGTAAGGTTTTTTTAGACTCACTGAACAAAACGAAAACAAACGGGGCAGCTACCCTGAACTGCAGGAAGGTCCTGGGCGATGCTGTAGCTCACCCTCAGGAACGGTCAAACGAGACATGAACCTGAAACACATAAGCGAAACTTACGTTCAGATAACTTGGAGTGAACTCATTGTCATGATATTAAATTTCCGTTTATATTTAGGAGTTCGATGGAGACTGGAACACGACGGTCGAGGTAAGCCTTGAGTAAATGCAGTTTAATAAACTTGAAATGACAGTTATTGCACCATAAATCTCAAACTACAAGTAATCAACTGGAAGTGACCACTGCTGTGATTTTACTTGATATCTAAATTGCATTCAAATAATATGAAAACCAAATACAGAGAATATCAATCGGATCTCTATTAAATAGAGTATATTGAAAATAGCATTTTATCTCATTTGGTAGAATCAGGATTACACTTTTATAGTTGTGAACAAAACGAAAGTGTATTTAACCTGAATTAAGCTCTGTTTCTATTGGATGAAGATTTTTCTATTAATAAAATGCCGATTAAAATTATCAAAATCCGAAAATAGTCGTCTCTATAAGTTCCCACACATCTTATCTTGGTTAATAAGTTCCCACACATTTGTCACTGAAGAGATATTATAATTTCAGATAATTTCTTTTTAATTGGTATAAAACAAATGTAGGCATAGGCGTACCCAGATTTTGGAATGGGAGGATTATGACGGTCGAGCTTTTCAATCAAAAAATCATGTCATCTTAACTGATGTATTTTAAACCAAAACAATGCAGTTTCCAATAAAAAAAAAACCAAAAAAAAAAGGTCTAAAATAAGTTTTTCCTATTTTCGGATAAATGAGGTGGAGGGTTGTACTCCTACCAAACCTCTTACCAAACTCTCCCTAAGCCAATGTAACGAACACTTTTCTTTTGCTCTCTCAAAGTTTACTTTTATTTTAAATTGCGTTATCTTATTAATTTTAATAGTTATGACAAGAAGAGTGATTTAATTATCAACTAAGTTGAACTATCATTGTGTAGGTTTTTATGCTTATTTTTTTCTTGTAATATATTTCATGCACGTTAAATTTTGCTATTACGTTCTTCAATATTCAGGATATTTTAAATAAAAAAACTACAGAAGTATTCTAAAGAAATTTTCTATTAATTTACTCAATTTTATTTGCTCTGAATAAATTTTTATGCAGTTCTATTTTTAGACCATTTTTAGAGTTAAAAACATTTTAAGTTAAAGGTTTAATTTCTGTAATTGCATTATAAAAAAATGATCTAGCAAATTTAAATTGTTTTATTACAAAGTCCAATTTAAACACAAATATTCATCTTTAAAAATTTACTATAAGTTTTTATATTACATTTTTTGTTTTCATTGATTTTTCAGTAAATAACAGAGAGAGTCGGTCGATTTTATTGGCTCACAACTTCCGCAGTACTGAGTAGGGAGTAATAATGGTTAGAAGCACAACTTAACAGTTCCTACACTGCAAGAATTAAGGAAAGAATTCGAGGAATTTTATAGAAGCAGCTGCTTTAAAAGTTTCCTTAATTTTCAAGAAGAAACTAGTGTTAGTATGTCAGATTCATAATTACATTAAAACTGTAAAAAGAAAGTTGCAAAAAAATAAGCAAATTTAAAAAGAAAATTGAAGCTTAAAAAATGTGTTAAAAAATATTCTGTAACGATTTCAAATTACAATAAGTTATTTGTTGTTTTTTAATTTTTATTATGGGTATTGTAGGTATTGAAATATTAAAACTTGAAATAGGTTACGCAAATCTTAACACATTGATGTTAGTGATAATTCACCTAAAGTTTTACGCTGTCTTACAGAAGTAAAGGCAGATCGAATTTTCTCTTTTCTAAAGAAGCAAAGTGAAAACATCGAAAAAGGACAAAGAGTATAGTTGACGTGCGCACTTTCGAATATCTGCACGTTAATAACCAAATGTTCTTGTTTCAAAAGACGTAGACTCCTTAATTTAACTCTAAACATTTCTCTAAAATAATTATTGTTTATTTAGAATTTATAATGATAATGGTTCTGCAAAACTACTCGTACGTCGACAGTTGTCTGCCCTTTACAAAATTACCAAGGAACTAATAATTTATAATAGTTATCTGTCATTAATTTTATTAGCTTGGTTTTGAATTTTCGTGATTTTCTTGTAGTTTATTTTACTTTTCACTGCTTATCTGTAGATAGGATAGATAGGATAATGAATATCTAAACCAGAGAATTTGTTTTTCAGCAATAGAAATCTGATGATTTACAAAATTTCAACTAAACAGTTGTAAAACAGTTGAATAAAATAATAATGAACGACTAATTCGACCCGAAATCGCTTTCTACAGCCTTTTTTTTCTTCGATGCAAAATACAGCGCAAAAGTTAAACAAAACCTATTATTTGTAATAACCGCGGTTCACAAAAAAAAAAAAGAAAAAAAAAGTTTCGTAACATTCAATGCAGCAGCAAAGACTTTAGCATGTCATCATTAGAACACTTTGGATGGAGGAACGGGGCTCGATCCCAGTTTACTAACTTTAACTTCTTCGATTTTGGCATTAATAATTATGTCTATATATAGGGTAAAGCATGGATCTCATGGTAAAAAAGAATTTAGGATAGTAAACTTTTAATAGAGATTTTACTCTATTAAAATTATCTTCCAATGTACATTGCTGTTCATTCTAGCCTTTCTAATGCTTGGAGTAGGAGCTTTCTTCGTATGTTAACCTGGCCAAGATCAGTATGATTTCTCCATTTTCAACTATTAAATAAATGCTAAGCAAATATATCCTAGGTCACAGCTGAGTCTCATTGATTTGTTGATAGAATCATCTAGCATTTTTTAAGGTTCTTTTTAAGTAGGAAAAAAAATTGTAAAAAAATTAAAAAAAAAATCTTTTTCATGAAATTATGCAACGTGTTAGGAAATGAAAAAGAATGAACATACTACAGTGAAACACTCCCGAAAAGCGGACACCCCCAATAGCGGACAATTTTGCAATATCCAGTCCCTTAATATAGACGTTTCCCTGTATTGACCTCCGATTAGCGGACACTCCCAATAACGGACAACATTCTATAGAAAATGAACGATCTTGTGTTGCTTTTCAAAAGCAATAGAATCAGGCTACAGTAAATACGTAGCGTCCAGAGGAAATTTTGAAATTATGGATCACGAACTCCAACGAAAACTCCAAACACATAAAAGTTCGGAAACGGAGACAAGTGCGATCTACTCTGTTGTCTTCGATTAGTTTTGTGCTGCACGAGCAAAAAAACATTCCCATTAGTGGGCCATTATTGCAAGAAAAGGCGTTGGAAGTAAAGGGGACTCTGAAGGCCTTGCAAAGTTAAACGGTTTAAATATTCATATTGAGAAACATGTTTTCAATGCAAAAAAGAAATGTCAAACTCTGTTAACTGATTACTTTAGTTAATAAAATTAATTTTCTAATCCGTTGTCTTACTTAAAATAATGACAAAATTAATAGTGTAATTAATTTTGTTATTATTTTAAGTAAGACTAATGGATTAGCATTCATTTAAAACCGAAAATAGCAAACAGTTTGCAATTGTTCATACTTTCTCATAGGGCAATTTAAGATTGTACGTAATTATACATTAAATGACCTGCTATAAGCTAAAAATTGGAAAAAAGATAGTCCTCCCCAATAGCGGACACCTCCCAATAACGGACGAAACTTCCGGTCCCGTGACTGTCCGCTATTCGGAGGTTTCACTGTAATTACTTTGTGCTACTCTTCAAAAAAGATAAGACAGTGATTGTTCAGTGGCTAAATAACTCGATCTTAACACTTATATAATGACAGGAAGATCACAGATATTCCATAAGTAAGTATAATGAAGTAATTGTATTTCTTCAATTATATCCCAAACTTGATGAAAATAGGAGTATAATGTCCTGCCCCCTCCGGGATAGAGCTATCTGTAGCTCCTACACATATCATTGTCTTCATTGAGAATATGGAAAACATGCGAAGAAATTGCTCGTTTTCTTAATGTTTTCAGTTAACTTTTATCGTTTCTATCGACAGTAGTTAAAGAATTGATTTTTTTATTATTATTTTTTTCTTAAAAATTTCTAATAATTCAATAGGATTTATACACAAAAAAATATATATTTACCATTATTTGCGGTTTAATCAATTTTCACAACATGCACGCAATCGAAGAATAAGGCAATTAAATGACCATCGTTGAGGAAAGGTTAAGATTCCTTGCTATAAAGTAGCAGTTAATTCCTTTTCACAAAATGAAAATCGATAATTTAGCAGCCAGTAAATCAATCTCCGTCTTCAAGCAACCGATGCTAAATTCGATCCCCAAAATCAATTAAACTTTGGATAGTTATGAATTGGGATGAGAGTTCGAATTTAGGAAATAATATGCACTTGAACGGGAAAATATTTCCTCGAAGGTGAGTGTGAAAAATTGAAAGCGCTCTCCAAAATTCTGAAATGGATATTTAATAGCAGTTCTTGTTGTGCGAACAGACGGTAGACACAACTAAGTGGAAATTAATGAGAAATTCGAGGCACTCCTTTTCGTCGCTGATACAGGGCAGCCACAGCTTTGCTGAGAAGCAATATTGAAGTTCGTGATAGCAAGGAAGTATTTTAACTGGTAAGAGAGAGGTTTTTCAGAGTGAATAAGAACTCACAGGAATATGAAATACTTAAAAAAATCTTTTTAGCTGCTACCTTCTGAATTTAATCTTGTTTACTTTTATTCAGATTATTTAATTGATTAAGATATAAAATAATTCTTAAATTTAGAGCATCTTTAAAGTTCTGAGCTTTATACTGAATATTAAATTGAAGTTGTTTTGCGTTTATTATTTACACATTATTGTGGACGATAAGTGAAAGTTTGAAAGTTATTTATTCAATAAAAATTTCATTTTCTCAAGAATGAATATAAAATATGAATAGTGAAAAGTGGTGATCTTTATTTCAACAATAGCCTAAGAATTGCCTTATTCTTATGTGCAACGCATGCTTTGATCAATGACCATTGTTAAAATAGATTTGCAGATTTGACTCAGTAAGTCAACGATCGTTAATGATCGTTGTGATCGTTAAGCAACTTGATTATGTTATGTGAAAGTGGTTATGCTTCAAAATAATGTTAAATAAATGTGTGATTAAATATGTTATCGACGACACTGATTACAAAGGCATTAAATCAATGAATGTAACTTCTTATATTCAAATTGATCAAAGTCAGCTGTTTGTGTTGTTAGATTTAAAAAGATTCACACTACTCAACTCCACAGAATCCTGAGATTTCGACAAGTTCCAGAATGGCCGATTGAACCAACGCAATAATCATACATTACTGGGAGTAAGTAATGCTTTAAGAAGTTATTAGTTCGATTCCTGATATCGAGTTAAAGACGGTGAATTTAATCATTATTCAAGTTATATGTAAATAGAGCACTTTACAGCCATTACGAGATCAAGTGGCTATTAGAACTTTAGTCAATTAAGATCGTATATCATCGATTAAAGAAGTAATCGTATTTAGTTTATTGATTACTAAAGATAATTTCCAACATCAATACGTTCTCTTATATCCGTTCTCTTATATCAGATATAATGCGTTACATCTGCTATCCATTAATTAAAGTATAAGATACCATAATTATATTATTTGTCCGAAATAAAAAGACCATGAACCTTCTAGAATGAAATTGATATGATTGACTTTACTTATAATAAATGATAATAACTTTAGCAACATTAATTTATACTTTTAAGTCAAAAACGAATAAGAAATTGAAAAGCAAATAGGTTTGAATAAATAATTTTATATTGGATAAGTTTTTAGACAGAAAAATAAAAACTTGAAACTTTAATGTTTACAGTATCTTTTAGTCTACTTTCAAGCCCATTAAATCAGTTTGTGTAATTTCTTTGAAGTACTGGATGGATTTTTCGAAATTGGACATTTCTCGTATGGACATTGAGTAGAAGGGAAGATTTAAAAATCATCGAAAGAAAGAGATGAAAATTCCCACAGAAAAGTATTGGAATCTAATCAATGGATAGAAATCTGCTTCTGTTAATATCTCATTGTCTTAATAAAAGAATATTAAATTTTTGCTATTGCAATGCCCGTGCTTTGATCAGATTAAAATTAATTTGATTTATACAATTTAACTAAATAATCCGGATTTAATTCCTTTTTTTTTTTAAGAAAAGTTTTTTTATTGCTTGACTTCAATAGATATTAAGACTAGAAACGAAAAGCCTACATTTAAAAAATATACATATAGTAAATCTACATGTACTTAAGAAATAAAATTATCTGAAAAATATACTGGAATTTCTTGTTTCTTATTTTGTTCAATAACTGCCAGTCTATTATCTTATATTGAAGGTGCAAATTTCCTTCAATACAATCTGCAATAATTAAAATATTCTTTCAATACATTTTTGTAATTTAACGATTTTTCCCGGAACTGCTTAAGATATAGACCTGAAACTAGAAAATTGATTAGCTAGGATACTATATGCTTATTGGATGCATTTTCGAACTTTATATAAAGTAAATATAACATTAATTATTTCTTATTTTAAGTATAAGTAATTACATCTTCTTTTATTTGTTATTCTATTCTAAGGGAAAGTTTGAATTTCCTCGACAACATTAGAACTTTCTCTTATAATAGTATAAGCAAATAACAGAAGATATAATGAGTTAGTTCATTTCAAACTTCACAGATATTATTATAATTATTTATAAAAGTTTGCGGATTATGTACTTTTTATTTTATCTTTTTTCAATGGCTTTTAGTAGATATGTTTTGTTAGCAAAAACTTAAAACGTTAGTCTTTATTACTGTAACATTGTCAACATATGGAGTACATCCCGTAGAGTACTAAACTGAAAACTAAAAAATACGAATACATACTAAACCTATAAATTAAGTCTAATAAAAAAATTTAAACCTAATCTACACTACTCAAGACCTCTTCAGAGCACCTGTCTATTCCACGTTACCCTCTTTAGCGCAGCGCAGTTTAAATACTTCCATTATTGGAGTCAATGTAGCCCGCATAGGAGAGAGGGCTTATTGCAAATAGAGGAGAAGGTCCCAATATAGGTTAAGGTCTCAAAATGGGTTTTTGAAGTATTCAACTATAGGAAGTACTGCCGCGCTGTGTAAATAAAGTGAAAATGGGTAACAAAGAGAAATGAGTGGAACAGTGTGTCACCAAAAGTGTAGTTATTCAGAGGTAGTGTGGTGAAAAGTGTCAATCCACATACTTCATGACGTTGAAACATTTTAGAGCTATGTTTTGTTATTTTCTTAATCAAATTCTATTGAATCAATAATGAATGACATTATTGGCATTATAAACTTGTTTTAGCGTTGTTTATTTATTGCAAAGAACCACGTAGTAATGACGGGAACCGATCTTAATGTTTCTTACCAAATGGTCTAAATACAGGCTACCTAAGAATCTGTGATGTGGGCTATCACAGATTTAGACCTTTTTATTTATTTGGAGCAAAAAAAAAAAAACAAAAACAATTGATCTATTATTTCTTCTTTTCAGTATGCTCAGAAAAACTTTAAAATATTATTCGAAAGTACAAAAAGTTTAAAACTCACTCTACCTGAAGATGATAGCGGTTTAGAAATTCCAAAAAGAGCGGGAACTTTGGGTCAAATGTGTGTTTTAGGTGGCCCACAGTGATTGTGCAGGTTTATATTTGTGACTTTGGAAATAGAAATTACCATTTAATTTGATTGTTTCAGCATTTTTTTTCACATTTTTTAAAAATAAATTTGAGTATTACAGTAATATTTTGTTGGTAGACCACAATTTCAAAAACCAGATTTCTATAACTTTTTTTTTAAAAAAAAAATTGAAGCAATTTTCTTTGGGTTTTTTGGTTTTTGTTTATTTTGACCTTTTATCATAAAGTAGACTCATTTTCGATATTAAATAAACTGGTACAATTTAATTATTTAAGTTTTTCTTGGTGAAATTCATAAAATAAAAGTGGTAGCCCATATTTGGTCCTTCTCCTTTACTAATCGTTTTTGTTTGCTGGTTTTTTTGGTTTTTTTCTGTTTGTTAGCCTATGTACAGGCGCTTTATGAGTATTAGTAGTTTCCGCCCAAAAGGCATTAGTTTACATCAAAATTAACTATGAGATCGCATTGAAAGCATACTATACTATTAATTAACATTTCAACTTTGTAAGGAAAATACTTTATGAGTTAATTATCGCGACTTTTATAAATGTGTAATTTCAAAATCAATAATAATGATGAATAGTATATGTAACTTTTAAATAAAAACTAAATAATTTAAAAATGAAAGTAATATAAAAATATTATCATAAAAGACAATGGTCTTCCATTATCAGAAAAACAACAAGATCTTGAGCTACGATACCTTAATTCAAGGGGAAGAAATCAATTAGAATATAGGTATTTAAGAATTCAGACAATAGAGCGGCGATCTTAAGTCCATCTGTTGAAGGAGGCGGCTGAGGTCACAAGAACGGGTCTCAGCAATATCAATAATACGTGAGAGGAAGAGTGGTACGAGGACATTTAACTATGGTGCTGGAGATAATGGAAAAGAAAAACAAAACATGAAAAGGCTCCCGATTGATAAAATAAAGGGAAGGGAAAAATTATCTACAGTGTGATTCTCAAACTTTTATTTATACATACGTACATGTAGATAGATAGATAGATAGATAGATAGATAGATAGATAGATAGATAGATAGATAGATAGCGAAGAAAAAGAAAGAAAATATGAACAGGTTGGAAGAGTTAAACGAAAATTTCACACTTAAGTTGAAAGAGGAAAAAAATCCAGTAATATATAAAAGAAAATGCAACATGAAACAGAAATAAAAGAAATAAAAGTAAGCACAGAAGCAATCCAACAGAACATGATGAAAAGAGAGAGGGAGGAAGAGGGGATTCAGTATAACAATAAAAATTAATTAAAAATTTGTATGAAATATTTAGTAATATTGGAATTCAATAGATTTTTTTGATAACCTTTATCTTTCAAAATTAAAATAATCCACCACAAGATTTGTATCTTCAACAGTAGAGACTTTTTTTTTTGTTTGATTCAATTGTTTGAAGTATCGAATATCAATGAAAGAAAGAAGAAAGTTGGTTGCAGCTTGGAGCTCTCGGAGATTATCAGGAGCATGATTTTTAATTTTTGAGCAAGATTGAATTCTGTTCCTTCAAAAGATCTGAGAGATGGTTATCAAAATAAATATGTCCATCGAAACATTTGTGTAGAGAATCTCCAATAAAACACGTTCTTTTAAACTTCCCTTGTACAATGTTTCTTTTTATTTTTTAACTTTCACTTGTTTAATCAGTTTTAAAACACCTGAAGGACGAAATTGATTACTGATTGGTTGAAATTATTTACTGTCAGATTTCGAATAGATATTGCAAAGTTCTCGCCATTCTTAATAAAGGTTTTAGATATTACATAATTAGTCTAATTTCCTAGAAAAATGGGCTTATTAGTTTATTCAATGTGTATGTATGTGTGTGTGTGTGTGTGTGTGTATCCTCTGCTAATTACTCAGTTGGATCGATCTTCTTGAAACTTAGTGTGCTTATTAAAACACTCGAGAAGATCCAATTTTTATGTTTGAAATCTTTTTCAAATGAATTCCTGTCAATAAATTAGCCCGTGAAAGAAAAAAAAAATCCCAGAGAAAAAAGCACTGGAGTTTTTGTAACGGATTTCTATCCTATTTGTTATTAATATTTATTGTTTTAGAATAGAATTTTAGAATAAAATAATCATTCAATTATCATTTCGAACTCATTGTTTTCTTTTTATTGCCAGGAAAATTTAGTGTTTCCTTCATTTATTTACTAAAAATCGAATTTATTTATCAATTAGTTGGTATATGATTAAAGATAATCAAACAGGAATATCCACTATTAAAGGTGTGAAGGTTTGGTATAATAACAATTTTTCTTTTCATTTCGTTGATTTTAAAGTGATTCATTTCTTCATTTTGTCCTTCTGCTTTTCTTTTGTTTTGCTAATTGTTTAATCGTTATTTACTCTGTCCATCTCTATTCTATCTGATGAAATAGGAAGGCTATATAAATCTGTAAAGGAAAATTGTCATCGATGGACAGCTTCCATGGATGGATCTTCTACGTAGTTTTTTGGGAATGCTCAAAACCCTTTGTAAACCGTTTGTTTCCTTCTCAGCAGTTGTGAGCAGAGATGTAAACAAGCTAGAGCGATTTCTTTGGGAGATGGACATTAACTTAAGATTTCTATCTAAATTTTGTAACTTTTAGTCCTGTTCTCTATAAATGTTTGAGGCTTAATGTGTCTGTCAGCAATTTTACAAGTAATTGCAATTAAAGAGACTTTTCTGAAATACTAAATCCGATATTTGTTTTTTCTTTTAAATCATCATTTCATATGTACCTTATAGAGAATCCAATAGACAAGGTTGCCAGGATTGGACCACTTTATGTTCAGGGGCGTGTAGAGTGGCGTATAGAGCCGCAATGCACCTTTAAGAGGTTTTAGGGAAGTTGGATGGGGTGGGGGATCAGGACATTATCATTAACGAAAGGGACGGTGGCGCTCTTATAGCTCACCTAGGGCCCCCCCCTTAGGGCTGAGCCTGTTATATTTCATCAATGTATCAGCTTGACTATATGAGAATTAATGTAAAATTTTATGTTTTATCTGCTATGCAGATTTATTATTTTGATTTCTTCGCGTTATTAAAACAGCTTGAAAAATACAAAAACGGAAGCCAAATAAACTTCAATTTAACTAGGGAAAAAGTGAAGAAAAAAGAAAACACATGAAGTTAGTTGTGTGATTTATGTGAAGACGATTCGCAACAAGACACGATTCACCGTGTGAAATACAAACATCATGAAGAATGTGCTGGTGTTAAGAAAGGACAGACAAGTACTTCTGTGTAGGATGCAAACAATCAAGAAAAATATGCACCGGTATGTAAATATATTGTAAGTAATTACTAATTAAGGAAATCTTCAATGCTTTTTTAAATAGGAAAATAAAAAAAAAAATAAGAAGAAGAAATAATTTTTAATAAGAAATAAATTCAATCTGAAATTATTGAAAAAAAATTATAGAGGAGATAAGTTTTTCATAAGATTTTGCATCAAAAAATTTCTTTTATAATAGCTCTTGAATTTATGCAATAAAAAACAATAGATATTTACGTCGTTTTATTATTTTTGTAAATGGTCCATTTCTGAAAATCTCTTGCCACCGATGGACCACTGCTTTAATTCTGATTTTTATTTTTAATTCGGTTATCAACAGTGTTAATAAACATGAATGTTTAGGAGGTGGTATACGAAATATTTGCATATATCATGCTATATTTTATACAATAATAAGGTTAGAAAAAAATAAAAAAATACTCTGTGGTCCATTGAAGGGCAACTTTCCCATCTGTACATTTAAAAAAAAAGACGAAACAGAAAATTATTGAGAACTAATTTAAAATGCTAGAAATAATAGAAAATGTTAGTATATGTAAATATACAGGACGTATCAATTGTACCCGGCCAATTTTTCAAACAGAAGCAACAACAAAAATGGTCTGGTCAATTTTGACTTTTCACCAGCGCTTCGTTGATGATGTGTTGATTCTACTCGTACTGATTGCGGTGTATGACCCTTTCACGGCATGTTTTGTTGAAACACAACCAGTGTCTTCAAATTCTTGCTATTTATAAATAAATTTAATCATTAGACACACATTGCTTTAACGTCAACCGAAACGCACCATTTTCCGTGCCTGCCATTGTGAATTATCTCACGGTCACTAACTCGTGTTCTTTGTCACGAGGTGTTCGTACTGACGTCAGATGCATGCTCATTGTTGTACACAGGGGAATCATTCCGCAATGTGTTAGAATACTATTATTCTTGGAAAAACGTTTAAACTACTCTTGAAAATGGCTCTCAGAAATAAGTTACACCCTGGGAGCGATCGTTTAGAAATAGCTGATAAACCTTGTATTCATATTGATGATAATTGAAAGGAGACTAATTTTTGCTCCAGTTGTCATCGTTTTGTAGTTTTGTAAATGTCTGTTGATTTTGTTGGCTTAATTATTGGTATTTTCTTTGTTGCATGCTTTTCACTAGTACAATTCTTTCTATAATATTATGCAAACACAGTATTAAAGGAGTTCTTTTCATTTCTCGGAGACTTAAGCTTTAAATATCTTTATCTTTTACATGGTGAAGTGAGCCCAAGGAAATCCTACTGAGAAAATTTGCGCTGTTTCTTGAATAAATTAGGGTTTCTAATTTCGGTGCATGAGGAAATTAGCGTTTTTATTTTAATCTTTTAATATTTCTTGTTTATTTATGTGTTCCTTAAACAGGAAATATTAAAGGCTTCCACTGAAGCCTAGAAATACTGAATCAGTTTACTGAAAAATATTTCAGACGATAAAAGGATACTTTAAAATCAAATAAGTAACATAAGCGGAATATAATATAAAAAATTAAAATGAACTGTTTAATATCTTACAGATAGTAATAAAAAGTAAAAGCATAAATGCTAGTGTAAGGCTTCCGCTATCTCCGATGATTAAGAAAGCTTGGAATGTCTATGTAACTGTTAAGTACTTTCCTGTGCTAATTTTCCTGAGTACACTTTTATTACATGAAGAATTCATTTAATTACATTAATTTAAAAAAAGGGATTACTATATAAGTCAGCTTCTAGTCAATGTGTTTAACTGGAAGTTACGGTTCAGTTCATGAAAGAAGAGCTTTTGATGATGTAATTTCCTTATAGATTGATGTGTCCTAGACGTAACAGCGCCATCTATTGCTCAACTCCGTAACTGAAGCGTATAAATATTACACAAACATTCTATTTTTTTGTATTTTCTTCAGTTACGAATACAGAATACTAATCACAATTGAAATAATTGCCTACGTTCCACACCTTGCTTGGTTATGCAAAATTTGTCCATTCTTCGTCACGCTTATGCGATCACAAAACGACGCCATCTTGGACTGACTGCTTGGAGTTCAAGTTGATGAAGTCATGACTGGTGACGTTTGTTCCAGACAAAATTGATCGCGACATTATGACCATTTATTGCAACAACCTTCTTTTTTGAAAACTACTATAGGTAACTTGCAAGTTATTACGTGGTTAAATTCCATTTAATATTTTTTTTTGTTAGCCTACCATACAGTAATTTTTTTCGATTTTAAAATACCCCAAAAAAAAACAAAAAAAAACAAAGAGACGAAAGAGGGTTTCTTTACTTTGTTTTTGCTAATTTTATTAATATTATAGGATACGTAAAATTTACTGTAATACGTCAATGTAATAATTTATAACTATTTAATAATAAATATAGGCGTATTTAAATTGCCTGTTTCAAATCTTTATTGCGAAAATGCAAAACGAAAAAAAGAAGAAAAAGAAAGTGAAAATGTTATTTGTTTTATATAATTAAATAAATTCATCACCAACTGATGGAATTTTAGATAAAATTCCTAACAGAACTTTAAAGTAAATTTAAACCAAAAAAAAGAGAAAGAAGGATGTAAGTTATAATTACAAATCACTGAATTACATTGTTTCTTTATTGGTAACTATAAATTTTAGATATATATAAAATAAGCAAAATATTTTAATAACATATTTTAAATACTTATTTTATTACAATAAAGTAATTATTATGGAATTGCGGAGAGAAAACGCACAAGAATAGTTAAAAAAACACTATATACACTTAAAAATTCACAACCGGTTTCGCCTCCAATACGAGGCTTTGACGAGTGTGAACTTTTCAATTGTATATAGTGTTTTTTAACTAGACTTGTGTGTTGGCTCTCCGCCATTTTTTAATTAACAATGCGCACATGTAAATTTTTATATTTTAATTATTATGGATTTAAATAATTATATATTTCATTGCGAAACTTCTTTCAAATAAATGACTCTAAATAAGAGCAGACTTTATTTAAATCTATAGCTTTCTCACCGAATAAACTCTTGCAGAAAACGTGATCAAATATATGTCGGAAAACATTTAATTTTTTTACAGGAAAAGTGAAATTAGTAACATAGAATTTCGAGTTAAATGTCGAACATAGAACTCATAGAAGAAAATCTTAGGGTTTTTTGTTTGTTTTTTTGTGTGTTGTTTTTTGTGTTTTTTTTAAACAGTTTTTAAATTTTCTAAATTTATTTAAGGATCTGATCAGCCTTCAAGATGTGAATTCTAGAAAAACTAGATAATTCATATTTTAAGCTTCTGAAAGACGCCTTATATCTTCGGTTTGTCTGTCTGTGGACACACATCCCACAATGCTTCGCAACGCCTTCTGTTACTCAGTTGTAGGTGGTCCGAATGTTGAATGTTCTAGGTGGTCTGTTAACTCAGCTGGTTAGAGCGTCGTGCTACTAATGCGAAGGTTAGATCCCCTCATCAACTTAAGTTTTTTTTTTTTTTGTTTTTTTAATCATTATTAGGAATTCAGTGTAATAACAAGGATTGAGTTAAGAATGACGATAATTCCATATAAATAGGGGTGGGTAAGATAGTATGGCGGTCGCAAACAGACTCGCGCGAGCATTTTCTAGACCACCCCGGCGCAGTCTACTGTAAAGTAAAAGTGACTCAGAAGCCGTTGCGAAGCACTGTGATTGGTTTACTAATCACTATGCCTACCTTGTTTTTTTTTTAATTTTATTGATTTTAGTGGGATTTATATAAATCTGTAGGCTATGTATTAAATAATCCAATTACAGGCTTATTGCAATAAACAATTTTAAATAAAAATGCAAACTTTTAACAAGTATATTACAATACTATCATCAAAATTTTTCTGCTCAGAAACTACAATAACATCATTAGGATTAAAAAACAAACTAATCCTTTTATTAACTTAAATACAATTTGAACAACTAAGTTTATAACAATATCAGCTTTCACTTAAAAGAAATCAAGCAAAGACTAACTTTTAACTTTTGTACCAATGTTGCCACAAGAAGAAAGGAAAAAGGGAAAAAAAAATCCAAATTTTCTTGAGCAATCGAAAGCAGTCATCCTTTGTGGAATCGATGCCCAATATAGGTTCACCAACATCTTTCATTGAAATCAATACTGCTATGGAACGACCTCCCAACTTGCAAGGAGAAAGAAAGTAATTAATTGTTTGAATGGACCAAATGAACCACTTCTGGGACACGAAGGAGCTCCATTTCATCTTCCCATTTCACGTAGTTTCCTACAATGTTTGGCAATAAAGGATTTCATCGAGTGACAAACACTATATTGGAAAAATGTCTGCAAAGAAACTCCGTCAAAAGAAGGAGGCAAATAATTGTTTTACAAGTTACAAAAAAGTTAGCCAAAGTTGACAGAAGATTCTCAACTAATTTTGATTGTTTTTGAAATATTGTTACACTCAAGAAATACTAGACATGTATTTCAAGAAATACAGATAAACATATTTGTTCCGCCACAATGAGTTATTGATCGTTAGAATCCTCTTCAGAGAATGACAAAAGAAATATTAGATAAGTTTCTACATCCAATAAAGTTACTTCAAAAACATTTCACTTTAATTAATAATTTGTCATTCATAAGGATTTAAGATAATGATAATTATTTTTTAAAAATTAGCTTTAAAGTATCCCAAATTTAGTACCAGTTTTGTATAGAGGTGATTCTACATTTGATTACATAAATAGTGTCATTGTATAGAGACATATAGAGTGTATCTAAAATCCGATCTTCAGCTAACAGTTATCCTTCGAATATCGTGCTACTAATTTGTTATTCTTTTTCTTTTTTCTTTTTCAAGAACAAGTTTAGCAAAGTAAGCTCTGTGGCTCTTATCATGTAATGGTTTTTGTTGTTTTCATACTTTTAGTTCTTCTACATTTTGTTTGCCCACATCACATTTTACAATTTACTTTTACATTACTAACAAGCATAGAGTGTTCTAAATTTCTTTTTTAATATTAATAACATTTTAATAAGTTAATAAATCTATTAAAAATTTTTGTTAATGTAACTTGAAAAAAAAATTAAATATTTCAGAAAGTTTTACATGGAAATTGTTTACAATAGGATATTTGTAGTCAATTCCCTAAAAAAATATAGTGGTGGACTGACTAATTCCATGACCTAGGAATCAGCTTGGGAGAGACAACTTTTGAAAAAGATAAAATAATTAATAATAAAATGAAACTACCTAATTTCAATTTTTATATATTATGGTCTATCATTTTTTCATTTTTAAGCTTATAGCATGTCATTTAATGAAAAATTACATACAATCTTAATTAAATTTCTACAATTACCATTGCGATATGAGAGAATATGAACAATTGCAAATTATTTACTATATTCCTTTTTAAATGAGTGTTAATCAGTTTGTCTTACTTAAAATGATGACAAAATTAATTAAAGTACATAGAAAATTAATTTTCTAGCCATCCATTTGATGCTTTAAACATGTCCAATCGTAAAATTTGACCGAATTCTCTGGCTTTTCCTTGAAGCAAAACACCGCTTATAGAAATGTTCTTTGCATGAGCAGAGTGGAACCATTTTATGACCACTTCGTCGATTTTGCTTGTTTTAGTTTTACGAAACTTCAAATTCTTCAAATTTTCGTTTGAATTCACCATCCACATTTTTCTAATCTCATCTTTGTCCTTCAAAAGTTCACTTATCTGAGTTTTTCCAACTTAAAAACGTTCAGCAAGACAATGCACACTCAACTTTTCTTTTTCAGCAACTTCAAGAACATCAATTTTTTCTTTGAGGTGCCAATCTCTTCCTTTTTGACGCCATTTTAATTCGCACTAAATTTAATTAACACGTTTATAGGATAGCTTTACGAGGGATTGATATTTACAAAGCAACCGCAGTGAAAAAAAGAGCCTCAGATTCGTGCATTGAATCATGGCACACAGATACGAAATAACAATGTATGTGGGGACACCGATACAATGTATCAATGTATGGGACACCGATATAAATACAACCATGATGTCTTTGTCGAAATGTTAATCGAATTTTTTTTTACAGTTAAAATAACTGTCCGCTATTCAGAGTGTCCGCTATTCGGAGTGGATAACATGGAATGTCCTATTGTAAGGTACTGGGACCCGCAATAAGGTCCGCTAATTAGAGGTGTCCGCTATTCAGGATGTCCGTTAAAGGAGGTAACACTGTATTATCACATTAATGTAGTGAAAATCACATCTTTATGATTAAAAATATTTATTTAAAATAAGTTCTCTTTTAAACATTGCTTAACTCACAGCTGTTTAATCATCACGTGTTCACGTCTCAATTCAATTTAGATAGGGTGAAATTAAACATTAATGAAAACAAAAATCTCAGCTAGGAATTGAAATTTGTCTTCTTGAAATAGTAAAGTTAAAATAATGAAATCAAATAACAAAATTCAATTATATTGGTTGATTAAATTACCCTGTTAATAGATGAGTGCTGAAAATAAAAATAAAAAAAGAGAAATCAAATACAGTGAAACCTCCGAATAGCGGACAGTCACGGGACCGGAAGTTTTGTCCGTTATTGGGAGGTGTCCGCTATTCGGGAGGACTTTCTTTTTTTCATTTTTAAGCTTATAGCAAGAAAAAAATGAAAAATTACGTACAATCTTAACTAAATTTCTACAATTACCATTGTGATATGAGAGAATATGAACAATTGCAAACTGTTTACTATTTTCCTTTTTAAATGAATGCTAATCCATTTGTCTTACTTAAAATAATGACAAAATTAATTACAATATTAATTTTGTCATTATTTTAAGTAAGACAAACGGATTACAAAATTAATTTTATTAACTAAAGTAATCAGTTAACAGAGTTTGACATTTCTTTTTTGCATTGAAAACATGTTTCTCAATGTGAATATTTAAATCGTTTAACTTTGCAAGGTCTTCAGAGTCCCCTTTGCTTCCAACGCCTTTTCTTGCAATATTAGCCCACTAATGGGAATGTTTTTGCTTGTGCAGCGCAAAACCAATCGAAGACAATAGAGTCGATCGCAATTGTCTCTGTTTCCGAACTTTGATGTGTTTGGAGTTTTCGTTGGAGTTCGTGATCCATAATTTCAAAATTTCCTCTGGACGCTACGTATTCTATTGCTTTTGAAAACAACACAAGATCGTACATTTTCTGTAGAATATTGTCCGTTATTGGGAGTGTTCGCTAATCGGAGGTCAATACATGGAAATGTCTATATTAAGGGACTGGGGATTGCAAAATTGTCCGCTATTGGGGGGTGTCCGTTTTTCGGGAGTGTCCGTTAGTGGAGGTTTCACTGTAGTAATATTATAGATGATAGAAAAAGAAATATCGTATGTATGAAATTGCGCCTCTGTTATATCTTAAAAATTATATTCCATATTTGAAATAATTAATGTTATAGTAGTTCGAGATAAAAGCCTTGACTTTATAAAAAAGAAATATACAAACAATAATTTCAATTGATGATCGACAATTAAGCGATTAACAGCTGTTTTGGGATGATACTTGTAAACACTGGTCTCACCCTTTTAATGAAATAAAATATTTTGTTCATTTTAAAAATAAAATAATGTTGATTATAGTTCTAATCATTATCACAAAAAACAAATATAAAAAGCTGCACATGTTACATATCAATACAGAATGTGAAATTAGTCTTTTCTAACTGGATAAATTTCTGTCAATTCTATGAACTTCGTCTTGCTTGTCCGATTCCCAGGCCGGGCAAAAACTCGTTTAGGTCATGAATAGTTCTTAGAGCTTCCCAGTTCACCTATTTGCTAGAAGCCTGTGTTAACGTGAATCTGAACTTTTAATACAGCAAAATATTGGTGTAGCACATTTTATAGAGAGCTTTTAATTTGTATTGTTGAAATTATGAGAACGTCTCTTTATTGTTAATGATGTTGATATTGATAGTTATCTAATTATCAACACATATCTTACCCTTTCTGTTTCTTTATCGCGTTTTATTAGATGCAATTTATCTAATAATCTTATTAATGATGAGTTTAAAATTTTCACGGGGATACAAATTGTTAAGTTTGTAGGAATAAAGATTGCGGAGTTAAATTTCAGAAAACATTGATTCATTATTTTTACAAGTATCCAGTTCACGAAATTGGCGCAAGAGTTCACTAATTTTTGCAGGGTTCATGAGATGATCAATTTCACGTGTTGGATATTATTGTTGTATAAATGAGTAATTATTAGGAAAAAATTAATCAGGATAAATCTACAGGCAAAATATTTATAACGTGAATACTTATTTTTGATGAAATTGAAGATAGAAGATTTTTAGGAATTTGATGTTCTTTATAATCGCAGTTCCAATGTATTCAAATCAAACAATTTTGTGTCACATTTTAATGCCCAAAATACCGTAATATGTCTAGAATTTCGAAATTATTTTAAAAATAAGTTAGAGTTTTAAAGTTTCAATTTATCTTTCATTTTATTTGCAAATATTTGTAATGCATAAATTTTGAATATTAAAATTTAGATTAAATTTACATGAACTTAATATACCAATATTAAGTAAATATTTCTGTAGTGTTAATCTATAGTTTAATTATTTCTTTTGTTAGGTCTCTAGAATTACTTAGAATCTTTAGCCTTAAGATCTTTATCATTTATAATAACTTAATTATCATAATAAAATATACATTATCTAAAAGATTAGATATGCCAAATAAAATTATGTTAACTAATTATATTTAATAAGTATAATTTAAACATTTAATGTTATTTTATTTAAGACTTTTTTATTTCTTTAATTTTTATATAGTTTTATTAATGAAACTGGTGTTATTTTTGCTTGACTTATTTTAATTTTCTTATTTATTTTTCTTTTGGAATTCCATCGTTTTTGACGGAAACTTTTTCTCTATGTTTATTATTTAAACATTTTGAAATGTAAAAATTTATTGTTTTATGTTTTTTCGAAATATATGTTAGTTGAACAATGATGCGTGTAAGGAAACGTTGTTTCTGTTTTTAAAGGAATAAATAAAATGCTGATGCCAAAGTTTTGAAATAGGAAAATGGCTTTTATAATGGAACTGTCAAAATCAGTCAAGTACTTTTGTCTTAGTTGAGGAATTGTACTAGAAAGCGAACTATACGTTAGAGTAACTGTAATGCATCATATTTTTACTTTACAATGCTTCTTTTCTAAATTCCTTTAAAAACAGTAAGCTTTGTTGATGATTGCAAAGCTCAAATGAAGAAAATCAAATGTAAAGTTTGATATTTTTATTTCTAAAAGCTTTTATTTAAATCTCAATAACTTTCAGTGTGCTTGTCTTAAAATACTTTCTCTTTAATATAGTCAAGTTAAAAGTCATTATATATCTTCTGTATATTTTTTTTAATTTAATTTAAAATCAAAATGTTGCAATTTTGAAGGAAAACATTTTTCTCCTGCAAGCTTTCATGTCCATCATCTTTACTAAGTAGCTAGTCATAAATTACTTACTGTTATCTTCAGTGAAAATCTATCATCCTTTCGTGTATGCATTAGGATCATCGTCATTACATATACTAGATCGCAATTCAGTTGACAAATGGTAAAGCCCAAGAAATAAATTATGACGACGTAATGAAGTCGAGCAAAAAGAATGGTAAAAGAGAAATGAAGATGAGAAGCAATGAACTGTCTTAAATATTATGAAAAATTCATGCAACTTAGCAGTTTATTTTAGAGAAGAAATTAGCTCTGTGATGAGGCTTCCACTAAAAACATTATTAACAAAATTTTATGATTGGTAATCAATAGACTAATATCCAAATCATTAGGTATTAAAATATAAAAGTGCTTCTAAAAATCAAAATCGACACAGCTTTCTGGTAATTGCAGATTCAAAAAGAATTTCTATTTTATTTTAATTGTGAAGAAGTGGGTTTAAGACATTGGATCCAATTTTCGCTATGTCTAACAACTTCACGACCCTCATATCTATATTATAATCGGTGAATGACAGGTTCATGTTGGTTCTTGCAGGACACGAAATAGCAGCACCTTTACATATTTGTTTTACATCTTTTTTTCAGCTGCCAAGTTAATATTTTCAAATTTGTAATCCTTTTAATTTTTTGTTATGTAATTAATAACTTTTAAGTTTACTTAGCTGAGCTGAGCTGATGTTTTCTGCAGTACTTAGCATCTGAAGCAAACCTCTTTTAGTGTCCAGCAGTAACCAACAAACATACTAAGATCCACTTTTTATAGTTCCTCGTTTCCCATGCACGAAATGTTTTAGTGAAATGTCTCGCCTGGTTCATCGCTGACAGGAACGAGATCTCAGGGAATGAGATCATCAAAATGAAATTCACAGGAAAGAGAGTCCAACAAACGAATTTTAAGGGACGTATTACATCCCACAATTTTTAATGAATGTAAAGTTCAGCCACAGTGTCACGGTAGTTCTGTGCTTCAAAATTTCCCAAACATTTTTCGATAATACTTTTGAATTGAGCCACTTGCTTTTTTCCAACTTGGTTTAACAGATCTTCGAATTTTCCATTTCGAATAAAATCACTTATTTGAGGGCCCACAAAAATACCTTCTTTAATTTTAGTATCACTTATTCTAGGAAATTTTTCCTCAAATAATCAAATCCACCATTTTTTATCTTAACCTGAAATTTTTTTTTAAATCCCTAATTTTATATTGAGGTGGATAAAAAAAGGGTTTTCATTGTTCACCAATGAGGATTGGATAACAGTATCTTTCCGGTATAACTGACTTATGCTCTGGCCAGTTCTGTTTGATATAATAACTTTTCCTGTCTTGATTGTTTCATGTGCACAAGAAACAACAAAATTTAGTATAGCTGAGCTGCAAGACAACTAACCGAGCAAAGGCTTTGAAATCGCTACAATGTTACAATTGTGCAATTACATTTGGTGTACTGAACTTTTTCCAAAGGGAAAAAGGTCTCTAATGCTTTTTCATAATCATCATTGTTTCATAGCAGAAGATATTTCTTTTCATTGTGCAAAAAGAACGCCTTTCAGACTAATTTTAGAGGAGTCAATGAAGAATCGGCAATCGCAAAGTACGATATGTATGGCGAGACTCATTTATGCAATCTGTCAGAAGCCTAACACAGATGTCACTGCAAATTTGGGAGAGCCTAATTCTTATCTTCGTCATCTATTTAACAACCAAAATAAAGATAATAATATGTTTTTTTTAAAGTCCAGTGAAATTTCGTCGTTAATTTTTATTATTAATTCCGCATACACACAATAGAAGATAATATGTCTTTTGCTTAATGGCACAGTATCAACCACAACACAGTTGCACAGTACTTTAATTATTAGATAAAAGAGAATCCCAACCTATCGCAATCCGTACACAGTGACTGTTAGCTTACTACTAACATAGGGTTCTCAGACTAATGCTATGTTCAAGCATCTGTCATTCTGCTTGGCTGCTACTTGCCTGAATCTGTCTACCAACTGCGTGCAGATACATAAAATGGCAAACAAAAAAGCTTTATTGAGGGGAAAAAATTATTTAACTAAAAGTTACGAAATATATCGGCTCTTTCAGTATATTAATAAAATGCGTCATCATAAAAAATCTGAATTTAGTGTGAAATGAAACTATAGAAACACCTTCATTTTTTCATGTGATAAGAAATTATGTTGCCATTGCTTTAGATATAAATTGCTTTAGATATAAATGAATGAGGTAAATCATCAAAAATTTTCTCCATGAAAAATCTAAAATCCAAACTGTAACTATTCCGAGTAGGATAATTAACTACTGCAAATAACTAACAAGAAATTTACAATCCTTCGACTTATTTAACCAGAATAATTCATTTGAAAATCTGTTACTTATCCGAATTCTTAAAGCGATTTGTAATTTGGAGGAATTTTTTGTAAAAACAAGCAACTATTTTTGCTTCAATTTATTTTTTTATCAAAAGTTAATTTTCGATGTATATTAAAGAAAAAATCCACTGACTTACTCTATCAACCCACAGTCATAACTGCTGAACGTAGGAACTTGAGATTTTCGGGATGGGTTCCCGTTATGACGTAATCACTCACTACGAAAGGATTTTTAAAAATACCATCCCTAAAGGGTGTAAAGGGGTAGAGTTAAGTTTCTTGAAAGTTATGCATATCTCGGAAACGGTTTGAGTTAGAAACACTAAATTTGACATGAGTGTTTTTGTCAAAATCAAAAAGACCAGTATTCGAAGAATTTTCGATATTGGCATCCTAGGAGTTGTAAACAGGGGGGGGGGGGGGGGGGGGCACCTATGCACCTGGAGGCGACAATTGGAACTATAAAAATATTGTTGTGCAACAATTCAAGCAAAAATATTGTTGTGCATAACAGCGCAACAAATTAAACTGATGACAATATTTCGAACTAAAATATTGTTCTGCATAATGATGTTACATATTAACCAGATGTCAAAAACTAGAATTATGGGGTGTAATAACAATGTTTGCCCATCACCGCCCGTGTATAGAGAACGGTGAGAAGATGGGCAAACATTATTGAAGGATACATCTACGGGCTTTTCGGGATAGATATAGATTTGTAATGATTATATGATTTTTTAAGAACTGGGGAAGGTTTGAAGTGATAGGAGTGTGGAGAAGGGGAGAGAGTGGTGGGCAGTCTTATATTCTCCGATCTCGAGTTAAAAATTTCAAATATAACATTATTTTGCATCTAGCACGTGATTTTTGTACCAACTGGAAAAATTTCTGAGTGATCTCACAATTTCAATTTTTTTCTTATCCCCATCATTTTAACTCTTACGGGGATTTTGCTAGTGTAAACTAAAATCACAAACTAATTGTATTTTTTATGCTATTTCTAAATTTTCGTTAATAATTTTTCTTCGGCATGTGAAACAGGCTTCTTCGAAAGGATATCTTTTGTATCTTGCAGATTTGAAAGCCAAAAATATTAATAATAATTTCGCTTTTACTACGTTGGTTCATTCGTAAATGCATTCTAGTTTCCGTGAAAAATGTTTAGCTGTGCAGAATAGTTTTTTTTCTTTCCGGAGTAATTATCTGCACGCAAACATGGATCATATGACTTGCCAGGTTATCAATTTAGTAGCGCAATTACAAATGGGCTTTACATCTAACGATTCTTTACTTTGCACAGGCAAAGAAACTCTCATCAATTATCCTGAGAATCAGCAAAGAAAAGAATAGATTCTAAGTTTCTTTTCTTAACTGAAAGAAAACGTTTTAATAATTAGATTTTCTCAACTTTTAATCTTACTTACTATTTGAAAACAAAACCCGAATAGGCCTACTTTAGTTTGTCTGAAATGAATTAAATTTTATCTTAAAACTTATAAAGATAGGAATTATTATCAATATTTCTTTGACAATAAGATTATCAAATTCTTAAGAAAACAGAAAGAATGAACAGAACAACAAACGACTTAAATAAAGGAGATCAACCTGTATCAAAATATTCATTATTAATATTATTATTATTATTATTATTATTATTAAATTATAACTAACAAGTTTTCGGGTTTTCATTAACTTAAGAGCCTCTTTAATTCATTGTAGCCGTAGTGTTTGATGATCTATGAGTTAGTTGTCTCAATTTCATGGTGTTGTTTGATATTTTATTATAATCCTAATAATTTGGATTGACATTGTCATAGGTTTGAAATTTCCAATAGTTGGCCTAGTAGCCAAATAATAATTCGCTTGACTGAGAGCTGAAAGAGCCGGGTTCAATCCAGGTGGAGATTCGGGATTTTTCCACGCTGAATTGAGCAAAGAAAAGAATAAGGTACCTCAGCCATATAACGCCATGTATACCTTTAACGCCACGTATCTAATTCTTCATAAATATAAGAGATGGCGGTACTGCACTAAAGTAGTTTGCATTGACATGCCATCTAGTGTTGAAGTGAGTTACTAGCAGACCGCCAACATTTTCGAGTGAAATTATATTTCCACCTTTTCGTGTCGAGGACTGGTTCTGAAAGGCTGCTACTATAACAACGTAAGATAAAATGTAGATTTTTTTAATGTTCAGCAAAGATTAACTATATAAAACTATATATTTTCTTGATTCTTGAAGATTCTTCTATGTAGCTATTATTTTTAAAATTCCGAAATTTTAGACAAACAAGTGTATCATGTGATCCATGTGCTCAGTAGCGCTTTAACGCCATGGTGGTGTTAATGGTCTACATATACGATTTTAGGTTACGTACGGTATTTATAAGTTACTAATATATTTCATGAAAATATAGATTTTTATCTTATTTATTATTTTGCTTTTATAATCGGAAAATGCCGAAATTAATTAATTTTTACATTTCCTCTTTTGTTTTAGCTACAGATTAGAAAGACTAAAGATTGGTTAATTGGAACAGGTGTTCCTAATAACGCCAGTTTGCAAAGTTTTCTTTTTTTTTTTTGAGTTCTCATACTTCTCCAGTAAAAATTATCATATGTTTCATTATGGCATGCTTCAAACAGAAGATTAAACTTTCTTGGTCATAATTTTCGTGTTTCGATACACCTTATTTCCAGACTTACAGTAATTTAAATGTTAAGGTGGCGTTATTTGGGCAGGTTACCTTAGATTCTAAGTTTCTTTTCTTAACTGAAAGAAAATATTTTAATAATTAGATTCCTCAACTTTTAATTTTCTTTATCAGACGGGTCCTAGGAGCCATCCAGTCCTCCCTAAAATGGATAAGTTTTTTCTGTCCTGCAGTTAAAGGCGGGCGGGCGGCGACTGAACACTCGGCCTCAACTTAGTCCCATTGGTCTAAAGATTCTAGATGGCGATCTTTGATTTTCTACCGGAAGGGTCGCGTACGCCTACAGTGGAATATTTTAATCTTTGTGAAATTTATTATTCAAAGAGGAATTTTCCTACAGTAGACAATATTATCAAATATTTTGTAACTTGATAGAATATCTAGTTCGAGAGATTTTCTCACTCCGCGGTGAGATTTACTCGATATTTACTCGATGCCTCGGGTCTTCTTCAGGAGATTTATATTAATTACATTTAGAATAGCGCATATCTAACAATTTCCGTTGTTAGTTTCTCGGATAGGTTATTTTCGTGGTCTTCTTTCGAGCCATGGTGAGCACACTGCTAGATCGGGAAAGGACGCGAGGGGCCAGTGAAAGTGTCCTTTACGGAAACTTGTGTGAGGGGATGCGGGGAGAGAAGGAGAACCCAATGGACCATTTGAGGTTTACGCCCTTACCGACGCACAGTGGGGTATTCCGTGTCAAAATCCGGACAAAAGTCGATTTCACGGAATTGTTTATATCGTAAAACTGTTTATTAGCTGACATACATGAATAGATGTTGTACAAAGAGATAATATTTTTTTGTGCTTACGCGCCCCCTGGTAGTAGAGCCATTAGTCGGAATTCGATCAGCGTCGTAGGTACACCTATCTCTTCTTGGCGTTCGAAGTGATAACGAACATTTAAAAGTGTTTCTATTTATGTGTTTTTAGAACATCAACGAGTTATTGAGTATGGATACTTCTGAGGCAGGTATGCTCAACTTATTGCACTATTTTTAAAAGATATGTATCGAAATTTTATATGAATAAACAATGTTCCCCAGAACATAGTTTTTAAATCATTTAAATTTCATAATCTTTTTATTCTCGAATGTTTTTGTTATGCTTCTGGATGTGTCCCGGTTATAATTTTTATAACCATATTATAGAAGTAAGTCTCATGTAACTATATTGATACAATATTAATCCAACTTCATCCAATTTTTCGAGTAATCGCTATTAACGTGTGAGTATGTCGTAAAATGAAAAATATAAATAATTACAATGTAGTTTCTATTTTATTTTTGGTCCATCTGGAGTCAAAGTTTTAACAAGATATTTTTATGGTATCCTGCAAAACCACCCTGATGATGATATAAACAAAAAAAAATGGAACAAGCTGAATTTTACTTGCTGAATTCTGTAAACTACACCGAGGATCAACGAAAACAGGTTCCACACAAACTGTCGAATCTAAAATCAGAAACTGTCGAATCTAAAGCGAAGATGGGTCGCGTCTCATTACATAGAAGAACATTTTCTTAAAAAAAAATGACTGTTGGTTACAAGGTACATTTCTATTACCCCAAACAAATGAAATTAAATGCCGGCCGGGTCGTCCACAGAAGCCGTTTGGTGATGTTAGTGATCGAAGTAAGAGAAGAAAAACAGAAGCTGTTCGTAATGAAATGATTTCTGAAGAATTAAGCCTTGCTACCCAAGTGAAGTTACGATATGATGGTATGACAGATGCGTTAAAGGTCAAAAAAGATTTAATGCGATCTCCAAATCGTGCAAAAAAATTTAGAAAAGCATTCATTGAAAGTAGAATGGAACAAAAGCAGCAATTAATGGAAGCATTGTCTATGTTCGTAGAAGCTGGCCTTTCTAGGAAACAATATGAGATAACTCGAAGCTGTAATAAAAGGTTTTATACATGTTATACAATTTTACAAAAAGCAAAAAAAGAATTTATCCTTTGAAAGAAAGCTACAGTGTAAGTGAAACATGTGCAGAAGTTAATCTTCAGGAGCTATTAAATCACACTTCTATGCGGCTTCTGTCATCTTTGACAGAAGTTATTCAGTATCTGAAATATGAAGAAAGATAACTTAACTTTGATGTATAAGTGGGGATGTGACGGGTCTCAGCAAACAGTATTTCAGCAGAAATTTTAAAAAACACAGATTCTGATGCAAATATTTTTCAAAGCTCGTTTGTACCTTTATAATTAATTCGTGGTCAAGAAAAAAAGATAATATGGCAAAATCCATTGCCTTCCTCCCCACGATATTGCAGACCAATTCGTATAAGATATTATAAAGGAAACAGCAGATATCATAAAAGAAGAAATTAGCTATGTAGAAAATAAAATAAATTCACTGGAAGCTACCCAAGTTATTCAAACTACCACAGCGTTTACAGTAAAACATGTAATGATGCTCACAATGGTTGATGCCAAAGTTTGTCATACCACAACCGATACAAAATCCACGATGAAGTGTCATATATGCGAAGCTATATCAAAGGACGTCAACAATCTATTAATGAAGAAAGAAATAGATGAAGATGCTTTAAAATTGGGTTTATCGGTTTTGCATACACGCATAAGATTATTTGAGGCAATCCTCCATCTTGCATATAAATTGCCCGTTAAAAAATGGCAAAAATGAAAAAAAAATAGTGCAACAACGAAAACAGCAGATTCAAGAAGAGTTGAAATCTAAATTAGGCCTAATAGTGGATGTTCCTAAAGCTGGATTTGGAAATAGCAATGATGGCAACACGAGTAGGAGATTTTTCGCGGACCATGAACTCTCAGCATCAATAACGGGCATAGATTCTAAACTCATAAATCGCCTAAAAGTTATTTTGGAGGCTATATCAAGCGGTTAGAAAATAAACATCCAACAATTCGACCTCCTTTGTTTGAAAACTGCGGAACTCTATGTTAATCTATATCCTTGGCAACCACACCTACCCTACATAAAATACTGATACATGGATCTATTATCATTGAGAAAGCTTTATTGCCGATAGGAATGATATCAGAAGAAGCCGTTATCGTCAAAATTTTGGAAAAAAGTTCAGCAGAGAGTCCTGCAATCTAGATATTTTAAACAGAGATTTCTTCTAACTGTCTACAGATCCATTCATAACTAGCATGAGACCTACTTCTAAGAAAAGATCTAAACCTTTTCTCAAAGAAACCATCGACATGCTACTTTCGGTTGAAATAATTAATTAACCAGATTCATCTGATGATGAAGACCTTCGAGAAGAAGGAGAGAAATATTCGGATGTCATCATCAGAATAATGTTATTAATTCAATATCCATAGCACGTCGCCAAATGTCATCATTTTTGTTATTGAATTTTTTTTCCCTCAAATGTCATTTATTTTACACACATAGTAATTCAACAAGCATTACTTACTTCAGTAGAGTGAATAACACTATTCTTAGTTGTTTCGGTAGAAAAAATAATTTTGTCCGGATTTTGACACGAAATACCCCACTGTGCGACGTCACGTACAACGTGTTAAGCACAAAAAGACCATAGGGCGAGTACATAACAGTGTGAATTACTAAAAAAAAAAAAAAAAAAATCATCGATTTTTGATATTTCATGATGGAATGGTTCAGTATTGTGCAGTTCCTTATTATAATAATTCTGGAAAAACGCTTGGAATGTCCTTCCACAATGTTTCAGCTAATCTAAATACCGAAATAAAGATTCGGCGGGATATACGAAAATCGCCTGTTTCATAGTCTTGCAAGGTTGTTCAAAACATTTTTTACCATTTAATTATTGCGTGATCATTCCGAAAGAGCAACTTTTTGAAGAATAAAGCTGTGCCAAGTGTTTTTTTTCCTTTGTTTTACTAAAAAAAAGTCATCAAGACGTAAACTTAAAGTTTGATAAGAAAGCAGCTTCATAATTTCTATATATTTGTTAAGATAATTTAAAACTCTAAAGAACACTATAATGTTAAGGTTTTACGGAAATTTAATTACAAAATGGACAGTTACAAATTGTCGAGAATTACGAAATACTATTAGGAAAGAAATGGTCAAAACAAAAACAAAAAATAAATAAATCACATACAATGTGATGATTATTTATGTAAAAATATATATGTAAAAATAACAGTTAAGATATAAAAATTTAAACTTTACAAATCATTTCCTTGGAATGAAAGACAAAATTCGAAAGAGTAAATAAGGAACGACGTGGAATTACTGTAGCATCATACTGATTTGCAAAAGACTATGGCGATCCACATTTTAAATAGCACAGTTTAACTTATGAGTACGAAATAATATATGAAATACGTTAATATATGAAATACGTTAATATATGAAATTGCTGAACTTGTTTTACAGTCACAGAATGCTGTCGTGACTTAGAATCTGCTATCGATATTTCTTCTTTTAAAATACAGAAGTCATACCGCTTCAGTTTTGTTTTGTTTTGTTGACTTGATAGCAATATGCCTTTACAAAAGCAAACGCGTTGTCGATGGCGTCAAATACGTCTGTAGGTCGATGCCGTTACAAATACGTCTGATTTGTAATAATTAAAAATAATTAAATTATATCATTCTTTGATAATGTATTGTTGTTGTGTTCTTCAAAAGACTATAATCAACTCTACATCCAATATGAAAATTTTGGAAGGCTTACAATCGTTTCATTCAAATCAAATCTTTTAGTTCACCCTCTATAACTACGCGGGGTTAAAACGATGCACATAGCTTTGTTTATCCCTCAAGCCAAGCAGTAACCTGGTGGGGTATTTTGTAACTACAAAACCCCACCTATCCTCAAGTGGTCCATTGGTTCTCTTTAAATTCAGAAACAAGAGTAAACGGAAAGTCATTAAGAGCAACAAAGGGAAGGAATTTAAAATAAGCATTAAATAAATAATAAATAAAAAATTAAATTAAAAATAAATTTCGCTTGATAGGTGAAAGTTTTCCTGTTCCTTTGATAAATATATATATATATATATTAGGACTCATGAATTCTTATTCAATTTATTTTTTCTTATTAAGCTTTTTCTTGATTACAAAAAAAAAAAATTTCTTTTCAGTGCAAGTTAGGTGGAATTACAAAGGCTAAAAGTGGGGCCAGTAGCTAAACTAAAACTCCGGCCTGGAAGAGGCGGGTTCAATCCCTGTCGAAAGCAGAGGTCGGGATTTTTTCCACGCTGATATCTCCTTCAGGCGAATTCTAAGGCTCACTCAGCTCTCTCTAAAGTGAGTATCAGATTTCTTTCCCGGGAGTTACAGGAGGGCAGTCGTCGGGTTGACCAACTTAGTCCCTGCTCAAGAAACGCTCGGTACCTTACCTGCTGTGACCTTACCTCCTCTTAGGCCTATTATGAGATACCTTAATTTAATGTTATAAAGGCAAAAATTATCTTAACAGTAGAAATTTGATGAAACCAAACTTGGTGAGCCAAGGACAGTCTTCGAAAGAATCCATAATTGTGTATTGTCTCTTTTTTTTTTTTTTTTTGTATTTACAGGATAAAGACAATCATACCCTACGACAAAAGGACTGACAGACAGACAAACAAAATGAGAATTCTCGCTTCACTGTGAACATGACTGCTAAAAATTAATGGCACCTTTTTATAATGGGATTTAATCATCCAACTTCAAGTGGAGAGGGAAGTTAAAGTCAGAATGAAGGTTAAAAACAGAAGAAGAATTAAAAAAGAATCTTTCGATCGGAAGCCCCATTAAATAAAATTCACCGTAGTCGTAGGAGGTCTGGTTGCGTCTGACGTTCTTGCAAGTGACAGTCCTTCCATCGCTTCATTATGAGCGTCAGTCAGAACTCATTGTTAGTCGTCGAAGGGAATAATTAAATTTTCATGGTTGATGGTTTGGCTTTTTTGCTGCAAGTGATGCGTGTTATGCAATGTTTTAATAATCTTAACGATTTACCGCCCTCTTTCGTCGTTTTCCAAGACTCTCAACGCTAAGCGGTTCTTTAAAAATTTACTGGTATTCGGTTTCCCCTAAAGGTAATGAACAGATTACGAAATAAATGGCACAACTATTTCTTTCTCTTATTTATTTTCTTTTATTTTTTGCAGATATTTTCAGAAAAAAATAATAATTTTAAAAGTTTTCCAAAATCTTAATAAAGCTTAA
>JAFIDM010012231.1:135752983-135777666 GCA_023159025.1 Thereuonema tuberculata | reverse complement strand
GGGGGGAGGGGGGCGTAATAAGTGTACTGTCAATTGTGACTCTTAATTTTAATTTTTTTTATTTTCAATCCTAATAACTAATATTTTAAGGCTAATTAACAATAAAAAAGTAACATATCGAATTTTAAAGAAATCAGTGCAGTCATTTTACCGAGGGATTTCGGAGATCTTTTTTGAGAGATGGAAGTAGAAGAGTAAAATAAATATTCCTTTAAATTTTTAAGTTGGACCGTAATGTACGAAATTTAACGGAAATCATTCAGCCAAACACAAATCATTGTGGCTGAAAATCATAAAAGACAAATCATTATGGTGGAAAGACAAATAAGTAAGCGAAGAAATAAAGAAGAGGAAATAATCAAAGAAATGTCGCAGCATTCTCAGTCATTAGTTTATACTCGAAAGATTGTCGCGTTAAAGGGATAAATTTGATCTACTATATGTTGTCACGGAGACCTCATCCCGAGTTAGAGGTTCCCGAGAACATCTCCAGTCTTAAAAACGTCTGTGTTCTTGGGACTGTGATAACTGTGGTATAAGGACCAAAGCATGTTACGGAGCTTTGTCTAATACTCCATCTACCTGGAACAGTAGTGATCGTAATTCATCATAGAAGGCAACCTCTAATCTTACAAGTTCAATGGCGAGTTCCTATGCAAAAGTAAGGCATTCATTATTATTTTGCACATTAAGTAAGTTTTACTGATGCATTCCAGTCAAACTGGGCACTGGATATGATTACATGCCCCAAAGATGAGAAGGGCTCTGCGCAATCTACGAACAGTAGGGTAGTCCCTTTGTTGTATTCCCTGCTTATTTGTTTGACGGTCTCCAAATGCTATACAAATTAACAACAGCAACAAGGGAACAGTTCAAAAGTCATGATGTCTCGGAAATACTAATAACTTTCAGGCGAAGGAAGATCCACTTTAGAAATTAACAAATCTGCTTTTCCCATTTTCATATTTTGCATTAACACACCTCCAGCAGTTCTGTTCCACTCCTATTTTATATACGTAGAGTTTACATTATCCATTCATGTGACAGTTAACTGTACGATATTCCACTGCGGCGGCGGAGATGATAATTTTATGATCGCACAGTGTACGAGTGTATCATATACATGCATAAAGTGAGAGGCCGATATTCAACGAGGTACAAAGATCCGGGCTGTAGATATAATTAATACTTACAGTCAAATATCATTTGATTTCTCGAAAATGCATCTTACCATTTCAGTAATATTTACTGATTATCAATGATTAATTCTGAATATCTTTTGATAACAATTCCTTCAGAACATGTTAGAGTATTGATTAAATCTATCCTCCTACTTGTCTGAACTAAAACAATAATGTGATTAGACAAAGTGTGAGGTAAAGCGTTAGATATATAGTGCAGAGTCGTTATAATAAGGATCCCATTAAAACTTATCATGCATAGTATTCTTTTTTTGAGAAGAACGTCTTCAAATGTTCCAAATGCTGCATAGTCCTGCAAAATTTAGTTGTAAATAGTGACAACTAAATTGACTAATGACAACTACAATTTATAGTAATCTTCGATGTTTTTGTGATGATTTTCGTTTAGTGGGAAATCGTGTGTTTTCTCTCAACATACACTCAATAACCTTCAGCCAACATTCAGAACTCCACTTTCCTTATATACTCTATTGAAAAAAAAAAAAAAAAAAAAAAAAAGCATGCACACCGAAGAAAGTATTATCTCATTAGGAAATTTCATATATGGGATCATTATGTAAAGATATGATTATATTAGCACATAATAAACCTCTGGCGGCGATACAAGCTGTTTTACGCTGCGGCATTGAGTCACTTAATAGTCTAATGTTGTATGCTACCACAACTTATGACTCTGTGGGCTAGTACGGTCACATTCCGTGACGCTCAACTGCCTTCCCAGCACATCTGAGACATGCTTCAAAGTAATTTTTAACAAATCTAGAGAAGATCAGCTGTCATAGGAGATAGCTCTCCAGACTGTAATCCAAGATATAACGGCTTTATGCCCTTCGACCTCTCAAGCCCGATTGGAACAATGACACATCCTCCCATATACAAATATGACGATGTCTGCGCCAAGAGAAGCGAGATTAGTCTTTGAATACAGCACGACTCCGGGAAACCGTCCAGGATTTCCGCCTCCACACCATTCTAGATGGTGCTGCCTAAGTTGGGTGGTCTTCTTGATGGACACCGAGAATGAAATCCCACCTTTGCCTGTCGTCGCCGAATGATGTCTTTTGTTCCTACGTGATGCATAGAGAAAGTTATGTGACTTTGGATGGAGGACAGGGACACCATTGGTGTTGTTATGGCTACTCTGGTGATCGCACGGTTCCCTTGAGCATTGGGACGTCCAGTTCCTTCATGTTTTCCTGAATCAACTGCTGCCAACATCGTCTGATTGCAGCATCGCTCCGACGAAAATAGAGGCTGACATATTATTTTGCATCACTACTCGGCTTCTCTTAAGTCAATGATATGACTTCTCTTCAATGCTCAGTTTCTGCTATTGAGGCATCTTCACAGACTATTTAATGTAATAATTCAACAAAACCAGATTTATCCGTCTGTGCGATTGCCACTCCTTTTATTGGCACCAGAATGAGCCTTTTTGATGCGGTCTGGAAACGGACGGTGGATAAATTGGCAATGAAATTTTAATCATTTGCATATCTAGCCGAACGGCATTTGCGTATCTATTTTCGCGACTCAATCTATTTGTAGGATCGAATTATTTTTTAATTTTTGGAACAGTGTATCTCTTCTCCATCTCTGAAATTTCACTATGTTAGAAATTTTTGGGGTATTTGTCTCAGTGAGAATCTTAGAACTGTTGTTGAAAGAGATATTTGGCAATAGATAGTTTCTTTTTAATTTGAAGAAATTCATATTCAAGCACTCTAAAATTAAATTATGGCAGAAAATTTCTTTTGATTAAGATTATGTATGTAAGATAGTTCTAAAAACTACTTCGGACTCCTTCATTAATTGCCTAATTTCATGCCAGTAAAATTTTTCTTTTATTTTGGCATTTCTTATATACACATATTTCTTTTGGACATTTCAAATTGTTTACGAGCCATAAATCTTATAAAAACTTTCTCTTGATTGATGAATCATACATCAGATACAAAATTTGGAAGTTCTTTTTCTTGTATATTGCAACTACTTTCAATTGTTGCTGGTGTTCGATGTTTTGCACTGTAAATCATCCCAATATGAAAACTAATCACTTAGCAAATGGAAAATTACAATTGTACATCAGAATCTTATCTCTTAATGAAAAGCCGGAAATATTGGTAAAATAAAAATATCAATCTGCACTAATACCTGTTGCCTCTCTGGAAGATCAAAACACGTTAAGATTTTAAATTCTTTGAAGCAAGATTGACACAGAAAAAACCACAATATGCTTAAGACACACTCTGCTTTTATCCACCGAACAGTTGCGAACTATTTTATTTCATATGTACGTTCTATGCAGTAAAAACATAGGAAAAAATTTAAACTAACTGAAAAATTTACAATTGTAAAACACTAATTTGATGAACTATTAAGCTTAAATATTATGTTATGCTACGAACCCTTAAAAAGATTAATTTTATATGCTTTGTTTCTACAGTTGCTTGTTTTTTCTAGCTCAGTTTTTTGATCATATTGTACATTCAAATCTCCTGATGCTTCCAAAATTCGTCTTTCGTTGTATTTTCTCTCTCTCTTCAAATTTAAATAAACTTATGTAAAGTTTTTAACATGTGTATCAACGGTGGTCGGTTAAGTATTGATTAGCTTGAACGAAGATCAACAATATTCACTACAATATTCATTAACTTCCAAAGCATTATGTAGCCATGTTAAATCGTACTTTTAACAATTGCAATAGCTAAACCCACTTATCATTATTTTACAGGATGTTCAGAGAAACAATGAAATCGTACTTTTGTTTTTACGTTTCACTTGAAGATGTTAAGACAACTGCTGTTAAATAATCTCTGATTGTAGACTGTAACAAAGATTACAGTGACAAACTTCTATCTTAAAGTAGGACTGATTTTTCAAAGAACTTTAAGAAAAATAAAATCAGTTCTTCTTTATTTTGATTGAATTTTATATTCATGGTATTGTGAAAGTAGGCTTGAAAGTATTGGGAAAGAATTTCGAAATGAAAACTAGGAAGTTTCAGGCATGATTTTAATTGATTAGAGCTTAAGAAACAAACAAACAATAAAAACTTTTAATTCTGAGCTGCCTGCCAGACAATATCGATAGAAGAGACTCATATGTAGAAAAGAAAGTGTTATTAAACTACAATGTAATCAAATCTAATCTTTTAGTAACAAAAGAATATAGAAATCGGCAATTATAAATATCACAGTATCTCTTTGAACAGTTCTCTACTTAGTTAATGTTTGTTATTCTAACTTTCTCTGAAATTTGAAATCAAGATTGATGAAAGTTGTTCGAAAATGATTTTTTTCCCTTTTTTTTGGGAGACTTCTCATCTTTATCGCTTTCGTAGTGTTTCTGCTAAGGGATGGGTTGAAGAAGATGGGGGATTTAAAAATCCACGAAGAGGAGATATTTCTTTGGGAAAGGGGGAATGACCTCCACAACATAATGTGTCATCTATCGTTTCATCTTAAGAAAGTCGTGCTTGTATCGTGTCTAAAATGTCAATCGACAAAGAATGTCGAATCCAATCGCAAGAGAAAGAGATTGACCCGACGCAAAGGCAATTTATTGCCTCGTTCCATTTTTCAAATCCTGGAGATTATGTCCCGATCAGAGGAAAGCTTTGTTTCTGCTACGACCGGGGACAGCTTTGAGACTATACGACCGCAGTGTTATTTATCAAGCCTTCGTGAATGTATTAATCACAACCAGTAATTCGTATGAGCTGTCCTTAATGCGGAATTAGCTCTATCATTATTATTACGGTTCATCCATATAAATTCTATCGTTGGAAATTAGTAAAGAAAGGAACGGCAAAGTTAATAGATGAACAACATGTGTTGGTGTCATCATTTATCAACATAAAATGTATATTAAATATATGTCACGGCTCAATAATGACGGGAAAAGATTTGCTTCTGATGGAGTAACGAATTTTCCTTTGCTATAAATCAACATTTTCATGTCGGAATAATACTGAATACCTTTTTAAGGGAAAACGTGTTTGAATATATTGGTTTAATTCCGAAAATTATTCTGACTTTTAAATAATTATTTGGAAACAAAGTTTCAGTTTTCTGCTCTCTAGCATAAGAAAAGTAAGAGCTCTAGAATCATCGTGAGAGCCATTAGTTGAAGCAAAATTAATGAACGATATAATAAGTGAAATAAGACAACAATTAATGTTAAAAAGAAAATTCTTTTTTTTTTTCAATAAGCACAAATCCTTTAAAATAAATTTTTGTTATTAAGAAAAAGAATTAGATGTTATTCTGAAAAATAACGCTGTTTTCTTTTTTAGTTAGTTTATTCTTTATAATGTCACTTATCATCTCTGAGTAACTTCAATTGCATTTCCTAAAATGAAATCTTGAATTAAACCGAAGTTTCTGAGTTTGGAATAAATGACATTCCGTAGCAGAAATCTTTTTCTTTTTCGATTTCTCTTTTATTCCTTTTGTTGTCTCCCAGTGTATCTTTCTCTATAAGGATGAAATTCTGTCTACAAATTTATCTTTCACCATTATTAAAATATGCGCTTTTGAATTGTATCAGTACTTGAGATTTATTCATTGATATAAATAGGCTTCACCTAAACATAGTTTAAACACAGAGCTTTTGGTGCTACCGCACAGGGTTCTTTTAGACGAACAATACAATTATTATTCATAAAAAATATATGTGACTCAACATATACAAATTAACAAATCTAAAATGGCAAAATCTGCACTAATAGAAATTTTCATTGGAAAACGTTATCCAAGTGATCTCCAAAAAGTTCCAATGAAATCTGTACGAAATTACTAGTACTTTTAGAAGATGTCAAAATATTATTTTGCCAGTTTTACTATACTACTTTCTTTTTACGTTATTATATATAGATAGATAAAAATAGATAAAAATTAAGATAAAAATTAAGTTTACTTTTCCTACAGAATGTTTATTTGGAGAAATCAAATAAGACACATTTTCAAAATCGAAAAGATCCACTTTAAACTTTTACTTTGGGTTTATTTATATGATATACATAGAAATGTATTGAAAATGAGATGTATCAAAATGTACTCTTCATTGAAAACGTAAGATGGCGAAAACAAGCTCCTGAATAGGTTTTCATAATTTCACAATTGCTCATTTGGGAAAATACCTACATTCAATATAAATTTCAAATCATATCTTTTTAATTTTTTTTTCTTCGTTTTTGTCTTGTACTTTAATTTGATTTTAAAAAGCCTCTCTGTTTTCAAAATCTTGATTTCAAAAATTTAGCGATATGTACTTTGTTTTCAAATATTAATATAATTTAGGACCATGCTATTATTGATATTACTGTGCTTTTACTGAAAATGAAAAGATTCTAAGATTAAACCCACATATTGAAGAAGAAAGAAACGAGGTCTTTCGTGATTCACTTCGGAAATCGTCGTCAGGTCACATCATCATCTTTTCATTTTCAACAAACACAAAAAGAGAACTATATCGCAAGCGCGAAATTAAATTGTAATGAGACACCAAAAATAAACAAATAATTTTCTTTGAATTTCTTTGTTTTTGTCTTAATTATATGATCTTGCGCTACCACAAAGAAGTCACGAAAGACTAGAAAGTTCGTCTACTTGTTACTTAACAAATATTGATTTGTGGTAATCAATCATTATGTGAATTGATCTTACAATCATGGTTTAGCAGAGTATAATCAATTACTATAATCAGTGACAATAAAATCGTACGTTATTTAGAAAAACGCATCAAGACTAATGTAATTAATAAAATATTATTAATTTTCCTAATTTAACACAGTCGGTATAGCGCACTAAAATATTACATATCTTCTAATATTCTTTTATTGAACTGTGAATGTTAAACTTATTTAAACATTGTCCTTTCATGTGCAGGATAGTCTTAATATTGGTCTTTAAGCCTTCAATGTTCTTCAGGTTTAATTCATCTGAACTGCTTACTGTTCTAAAATCCAAAATATTCAGGCGTAATAAATAAAGAAAAAGTTCTCGGTTTACCTGAACGAGACGACTCAGTCAAATCGTAATCACCACTCTTGAGGTATTCGGTATATTACGAAATCCACTGAAAAACATTGACTACTCGAATACGAGAAAAAACCCCAGCTACAATTTTTTCTATTTTCAATCGTCAAGACAACCAGACACAAAGTTGTCTTGTCTCACATGAAGCACAAACACAACACCATTTTTGGCCAACAATTGTCCATTTTTAGTTTATTTGTAGTTCACTACTGATTCTTGTTAATTGTTGTTCAATTGAAAGATAATAAACGTGTTTTCACCAAATAATTATCACACACTTTTGTTAGCTAAATATTGAATGCTTATTTTCTTGACACCTGCAATTAACCATAAATATTATACCTTATTTACAGTGTTTTTATCATATTACTAATTTCAAAACCTCAAATGATATTATGACATTTAGTACATTAAGCAGAAGTCTATGATCACATTTAATAAGATTGACTGACAGAAAAATGTTGAAACTTTGTTTTCTGATTTTCACTTCTGAATTAAAAGAGCAAAAATGTAGCTAACTTCCATTTATCACGACAAAAACGATAATTAAATACAAGAAAATCTGTATTTGATTAATATTTAACTGGACGTAATATAATTTAACATTCACTTTCAGTGAATTCATCTTGAACATTCATCAAATATTTCAGCATTCATTTATTACACAAAGCTTCTAGTCAAAAATAGCCGTCAATTCGAGAGACATTAATTAGTAGACAACAGATTTGCTTTTGGTTAATAACATACATGCATCAAAAATCATTTGTTTAACTAGGTTTTCTTTCTTGATTTCAAATTTTGAATCACGAATGTGAAACGATCCGAAAGCCTAAAAATAGTAATTAATTTAGTTTCAAGAATTTATAAAATAAGTTTCCATGATGCATATATTAATGAAAGTGAAATATGAAGTTTCTAGAATCCGAAACTTTTTTGTTCAAGTTAATAATTCTGAAGCTATTTCTTTTTGTTTCATTTGTATTTAGTTTTTGAATTTTCTACATTAAAATTAACGATTGTGGAATGTAGCAGGTTTGAAAAACTTGCATGGTTAATAACAAATTTTATTGTTGTGTCAAAATTAGAAATCTGTGAAATACAAGATTCATCTTTGGTGATTCATGTAAAGCAGTAGAATTGAATCTGGAGTACGAAAACAAATCTTCCAGACTATCTGAGATTTTATTTTCCATTATTTTAAGTAAGTTACTTTGAGTACTAAAACTTTTTATTTTGAAAAGACAAAACCCGTTGAGATAAGAAACATTTTATTTCGTTATTTTATTTTTCCTTCAACTTTTTCTTTACGTTGCGAGGAATATTTTTTTTTTTCACTATGATACTCGTTTTTAACTCGCAACGTTAATTACACTCCAATAATACTCGTAGTAAATTAAAGTTTAACCGAAAAAAAATATTGAATACCATTGATTTAAAATTATGCTATTGCACTTGCAATTGCTGAAAGCGCATTGTGATGAAAGCTGTGTGCTATCTAGTAATACTGTAGATGAAGGCAATGTTTTTTATTTGAATTTTATATTTGACTATATTTTAGAAGTTGAAGTAGTAGAAGTTGCCTGGCAATTCATTCAAAATAAGATAGTAGACAGATATGTCCTATCGAGTCAACATGCATTCATGGGACGGCGCGGCGGAACCATTGGCTGCGACCTTTGATGGCCAATGGGGACCGGGAGGAGATTGGATAGTCAGTGAACACTTGGGAGATAAATCCGATCCCTATTTTACAAAGATTGGGTGTGGCTACGTAAACGCAAAATGTTCCTCCGCAATCAGTGAATAGATCTTTACCCGATTTGTTTTTACTTTTACTTTTCAAAGGATTAAAGATAATTTTAAGGTGCTATTTTATGTACTAGCAAAAAAGCAGGGCTGTGAGTAAACTTGCATAATAACTGTATTAACATGTTAGATTGCAGATGCTTAAAAGTGACTAATGCTATGATGCTGTAGGATTACTACAAATTACAAATTTTTGTTTTTCGGTTTCATAACTAATGGCGCTTTTGTTATGTCCTTTTTTAAGGCTTTTTCCAAGTTTTTAAAAATAAATTATTCTTACAATATTTACATTTTTATGTGTTGAAAATATGATTGCGCGCTTTTACATGAATTTCTACGTGGGCATGAAACATTTCATACCTCTAGCTACTGTAGATTTTGAATAAAACGGTTCACAAAATGTGAGCTAGTTGGAAATGGAGAGACTCGCTTCGCTCATCTAATTAAAATGTAGCTTACTTTCTCTCTATAGTTATAATTAGAACTTACACTAATTATGCAGATGATGATTCATATAAAAGAAAATAAATTATTTTTGGTAAATCAAAATTAAAAATTATAATTCTGTTTTGTCAAACCTTATGTAAAAGTATGTAAAAATGGAATTTCGCTTTTTCCAATTGTTGGAACATCATTTATCTTTTGAAGGATGTTGTGTTTGTATCACACAAACAGTTTGTAACAGTGAAATTTGATTTGTAACAGTCAAATGATAATGCATGGAAACTAATCAAAATTCATAGCTAAAAATGTTAATTAATTTTTTTAAAATTATACTACAGAACAATAGATATTAAAAATAGGCCAATTTTAATGGTCACGTTTTTAAGGATCCTTTAGATACGACTTAACAATTCATACATTACTGCATGAATATATACAGAAATCGACATGTTTAGTTACATTATCTATGGTGCCATTGCCATATTTTGGGTTACCGAAATGTTAATTTGAGGTCCCAAAATAAATTGTTTTGTATCACTACAATTTTTTCCCTGTTGTTCCAGCATGGTATCTAGATGCCATAAATAGTGCTGCCAAGACAGGAAGTGGCTCAGAAAATATTAAATTAATTAATTGAAATTTGGTCTGATGTTAGACATTTGACATGCCCATTGTGGATGTTACCAGTATTTGACATACACACAAACTTTAAGCAACTGGTGAATGAATAAGAAATGAGCAAATATCTAATAATCGTAATTAATTGTATGGCATAGATCAGATTCTATTACAATGAGCAAAATTTTCATGTCAAAATTTTGAAAAAACTCGATAATTCAAGTCAAAGCGGCCATCTTGGTTCGGACGTTACAAGCATTTGGGACATGGTTTTCAATAAAAAAGAGGTTTTACAAATGTAGGTAAAAAGTTGCTTTCTACAGCAAAACATTCTTTACAGCTTAAACATCTTAATAAATACTAAAAACGAATTTAAATTTGGATTAGTGATTCTTTTGCAGAACCTAATCTCTGATGGTCGGACGTTACAGATTTTGACAAAAAAGAAATTTTCCATTACAACATAGCCTTAAATTAAGAATTGTAGCAACCTCTGAAGAAATTAAATTTGCACAACTAAATAAAACAATAGACAACGCACTAAGCCCAATTTTGATCATTAAACAATGCAAAAAGTATAGTATAAGATTGATTGTTTCGGACGTTACAATTTGACATACACAAAACTCAATTCAAGTCGGAATTTGAAAGGAAGATGTGCTCATTTGCAGTCGGTCAGGTATCTCCCTTTGGTGGGAATTCTCAGAGCTAACTTAAAACTAGGTTTTACAAATTATTCCACATTAAAAACGCTTCTAGAAGTGGAGCTATGCTAATTCAATGACAACGTTGTTTGCTCAGTTAACATCGCGGCTGTCAAATTTAAGCAATTTTTGCTAGTTTCATATTTAAAATTAGGCACTTAAACCATTTTTATTATGGTTTTTATTGCTTTTCTTGTTTTTTTGAACATTTTAAGACTAGGTAATATTCGGTTTTTTTTGGTTTAGGTTGTAATAATGAAACTTGAGCATTTAAAAAAAAAAACAGTTTCTAAACTCCCCAGAATATGGCAATGGCACTATGGATATACATTAAACTGCTAGCTAATTGCAGTAGAAACACCCTTCCTCTTTACATGTTTTAAAAAGTTTGTTTGAGACAAATATCCTTTTACTTTAACATTATAGATACATTTTAGTAAAATCAATAATTTACGAACAAAGTCATTCAGCCTTTTAATAAAGTACAATCCATCACAGGTTTCTTTGGATTACTGTTAGTTTCCTAACTAATAATGTGGCAATGGTTTATGCTTTCTTGCTAATAGATCATCGCAACAACGAACAGAAATATTTAAAATTCATTGATATGGTGATCTAATAGAAACAATATGCATAAATATCATTCTTAACCAGCTAACAGTGGTCCATAGAAATCTGAAGCGAAATATCATCTTTAATTACATCTTTCGCAGCATTTAAACTTAATATAGTATTAATATATTAATGTAACAGGAACTACTTTGTATTTTGGTAGGATTTCAGAAATGTATCTATGTTCATATTTAGTAAAAACAATTTAGTTTTCAATGTTTTTATGAAGGTTTTCTGAAGGTTTTTGTTTCCTGACTTTTATAAGTTATAATTTACAAACTTTTATATTTTTTTCCCTTTTGCTTAACTGTATGTACGTCGGTTATTTGATGTTTTTTTTTAATGTTTTTTTAAATTCTATGTTGACTTATGTATGTTTTGAAAATAACATAATTTTTAAAAAAAAGCGTTAAAATTTTACTTCGGAACAGAAATACAAGAAAAACTCGAAGTGGAAATATCAGACTTTGAACAAAACCAATTTTTTCTTATTTTAATAAAACTGTTTTTAGAATTATTAGAATAATCAATAATATAATTTTATAATACAATTTTAAGAGCAGTATATCTTATTTATTTATAGAAAAAAAATTGAATTCATTATCAAAAAGAACTCCATATTATTTTGTTAAAATATTTAAACTGAAATGGAAAAATTATTTATTTAAAATGGTAAGAAAAAAAAGTTTACTCCAAAAACTTTTTTGAGCAAGTTCGTTTCAGTTTTAATTATGGTTTCTATTCTCTTGAATCATTTACTTATCTGATATACAGCGTAGAAAAAAAAATTAAGTGGTTTAAACTTTATTTAATTTTGTCTGAATGAACTTATAATCAATGCAGGGACGATAAATATCTTAAGATAAAAGAAAAGAGATGAAAGCTAACTGGAAAGGAAAAAAATTCCTGCTTTGAACTGGAGACCGCCTCATAAAGAATCTTTATTTCCTCGGAGAAGATGACTGAGTGCAAGAGACGAAGCAATCTCTAGGGGAAATTCAGAACGAGAGTAATCGGAAAAGATTTACAGATTGGACTCCTGAGACTCGGCCATTGATCTAATAACTCTCATCCGCTGAAATCGTTAGGGAACGGGAACTCGGTGTTATCTGTCGGCGAGAGGTCTTTGCCAGTCGGCCGATCGCAACCGCTAAGAGGCCGGGAAGTACCAAGCAGCCTAGCAGCATGAATCACCAGTAATGGAATCAGGCGGGCCGAACGTAATCAGCCCGGCGGTGTCCGACTGCTCGCCTAATTGACCCGAACACCCTCCGTCCCAGGGATGACAAGTACGGTGCGGGGGAGGTGGGAGAGCTCCGAGGCACAGGGAACACGGGCACTCTTTTTCCCTTCCCCTCCCCCTCCCCCTCCCTCGTCAGTCGCCCAAGAACTAGATTCCTGAATTACGAGCTTTACTGCGTCTCGTGGAAGTTTCGACACATTGAGAACATTTAATGAAGAGTAGCGCCAACGGGCTTCAACAGAAGATTGGTAAAAGTGTAGCGACTCTAACAAAACGCAGTCGTTCAAGATCTCCAACTTTATTACATCTGAGTTCATGTCTCTTCTCAAAGTAGACTCATAAGTTTATTAAAAGAAACGCCACTTCTTGTAACACTGAGTTGCGATTCGAGTAGATTTTCAACCACTACAACATCCGTGAGATATTTACATGATGAAACAAATTTCTTTACTCGTATATTTTAAGAAAAGAACAACTGAAATTCTTTCTAGTGTAAAGTTTAATTTATCAATGTTCATGAGACAGAAAGCTATTTAATTTGTAAACATATTCAGGCTTTAACCGAAATGGTTAAAGAAAGTAACTAGTGGCTGAAAATTGAAATCTTCGAAACGTTTTTTTAAATCGATATGTAGATAGCAAAGAAAGATTTCAAGTTTTGTTTGGAAGTGAATTACTACATTATACATAAAAAGAACGATGTTTATTTAATAATGGTTTCGATAATTTTGGATAATTCGAAATTTATAGATTATGCTAGTATTCACAGCTATAAGAAAAATAGACTTTTACAGTTTGTTTTAACGAAAAAATAAGTTGGTTTTACGCATTGTATAAAACTAGACAGTTATTATGAGATAATATGTGCTGGTTATGTATCTGTTATTATCTTCAGTTTTCTGTCTGTCTCCTAAGGGACTCTTTAAGACTTCCTAAGCAGGCATTTGTTAATTTTTGAAAAATTAATTTTTTTTAAAGACGTATTTGATAGTATAATTTAAAAATAATATATTTCTCTCCCAATAAAGAATGGGAAACAACATATTTTTACCTTATAGTTTTATTTAAATGTTGTAAATATTTAACATTTAAAAGAAAATAATCAATAATAGTGATCGATTACATTTTGAGATCAACTAGCTATTCAGTTATAAGACAAAGACAGATGCCAAGCCAATTTATCAACTGTTCTTAATGAGTCAAGAGTAAGAGTTCAGAATTAACTTGATTTGAGAGTCAATTGTTTTGGAAAAAAAGCTACCTTAAAGAGATGTCTGGGAAATGTTAGAAACTGAAACAGAAAAAAAGAATTTTCAGTCTATGATGTATGGATTCTCAGAAACAACCTAACTGTTCTCAATTCAAGAATATTGATTAAAAACGCTTAATTATTTCCCTTTTTTTAATTGTGTAAAGTACATTCATGTATGACTATTGCCCACATTTTATAATTACAATTCTTTTGTTATTGTTCCAAAATTATTTCTTTTGCTGTAATCACTTCTAAAAATATATTTTTTTTAAATGGAATAGTTCAAAAAAGATTTATTCATTGATAAAAGGATGAAAAGTCGAACAAATTCTGTCAATTGCTCACTTTGTCAATACTAGAATGAGATGTTTGCAATATTCTGGAATAACAACAAAGTTCGGGATCATTATCATTTATTTCACTTTGTTTGTTAATCTTCTGTTATAATATTTCAGAATAACCCATCTTTTATAATAACATCAATTAATATTAGATACGTCGCGTTCAGAGTAATAACTAGATTCGTATTCATATATGATGTATAACTTCTGGAGGAGAATTTCGAGTAATGTTGTATTAATAGAGCCCGTATTTATTTGGGCAACTGTCATTATCAATTTATGCTCTACTAAGATTGGGATTACACTTCTAGCGGTTACTTGCGAAACCTAAATTTACGTTGAGATGATAACATGAAATTATAAACAATTTGTTAAGTAACATACAGTGAATACAAGGTTATCTGTATAGTAGTGTCAGATAGCTGTTTTTTTAGACAAAAAAAATCTGAATAATACGCTTTGTTAATCTACTTTCGTAGGGAAGTAAGCTTCACCAAGTTATTGAGTGTATGTATTTTATATCATAAGTAATCGAATTGAAACTGAAAAATAAAACGACAAAAAGTTAGAATCTTTAGGCATTATAATCTATATCTTCATTATCAATCATTATTCAGCGAACTCTCTTAAGGGAGATTTCAATTTAATTCTGTTGTCATAAAATCTACGTTTCAAGTTTCATAAGCTACCTAAGTTATGTTCATCGTACTACAATACTCTCTTTTTATTTCTTCTTAAAAAAAATATTATAGAAACTTGGGTTCTACTTTCAACACTTATAGAATTACAATAATGGGAAGATTGTTTGTAAATGACCTCTTTCGTTAGTTGGAGGAGTAAAAGCAAATGAGAAATAAAGAATGAACTTTTCAGAAATAATGTTTTCTTTTATTGGCTAGTATGTTGAAACTGAAAATGTGTTGTGAATTGCTTAATTGCATCGTACAAAAAGTTTTAACTACAAAATTACGTTATTTTGACGCATTTATCAGAACAATTGTTACAAATCACACTAATTCTAGCGATTGGAGTCTTGTTATAGTAATGCGTTTTCAATAAAAGAAAACATTATTTCTGAAACGTTCATTCTTTATTTCTATTTGTTTTTACTCCTCCAACTAACGAAAGATGTCTTTTACAACAACCTTCACATTATTGCAACTGTGTAAATATTGAGAATGGGACCCGGGTTTCTATGACTTTTTTTGCTCAAAATGTCGTCATAAATGAGCTCCGTAACTGAAGTTAACTCCTCCTGAATCATCCTCTCTATATATATATTTACTTGGAGGGTGTATCAAAAACTATGTACAAATTTTGAATGGAAGATAAGATCATCACGTTAAATCGTTTTCGTCTAAGAAGGTATGTCCGCTGATCAAGATCGCCTTATTTAACTTGCATAAATTCCGGGGACTTATGAAGAACCTCATGTCCCTTCGACTCATATGAATATATTGTCGCAAGAATCACTGTAGCAGCTGCACTGTTCGCGAAATGTCGGAAATCTTTCGGGAATCAATGCTTTGACGCTATCAGGCATTCATTGCTGTCACCCGCTCCAACTTTCAGCACCTTCTTTGAATAAACCTGCTGTTCACGCTTGTTTCCATTCATTTAGGTTTATCTTGGTGTTCCATATCTTCTCTCTAGCCGATTGCAGTGCCGCTAATAAATAATGTTAATGTAAAGATGGCAAAGATATCTAGCATCCCGATCTATAGCCCATTCTACTGCTAAGTAGCGACTTCTGATACACCCTGTATGTATGCATTTATACAACCTAATGCTTCGAAAGTTATTATACTAAGTTTTATATAAGTTATGTATATAAAACTAGTTATAATAACTTTTGAAGCATTAAATTGTAACAGTTTTATAATTACACAAGAAGTCTTTTCCCTTTTTATGTAGGAAGCTTGTAAAAGACGGGCGTTTAGGCCGTCGAAACGTCGTGAAAGGAGAAGTTTATAGTTTAATAAAAGGTTTTAAGAAATTTTATATAACAGTTTTCTTTAATGTCCGGTATCTTACGAGAAAAAAGGTGGGAGGGTATGTCTCGGCTCCTACTGTGACGTAATGATATGAGAACAAAATCTGGAAACTCTATATTTAAATAATTAATTTCACAACTTGTGGATTTCTCGTGATAATGATATTTTTAACCACACATTCATAATGCGATTTCGAGATGTTTCCTGTATGTGCTCAATTTCCAGCAAAGTCACCAGGGACCAACGATTTAGTAAAATTCATTTAAAATTAAAGTAGGACTTTTAAGCAATTCTCAGTTCTGAATAATTACAATGTAATCAATTTATCAATAAATTAATCACCTATTTTGTTATAAATATTTTTTTATTAGTTATCAATTATTCTGTTTTTATAAAATTTTACCACACGATTGAGAATTGGACTAATCGCCTGACCGTCATTTCGTCTCGCTGATGATCGCTGATGATCTCATTGATGATAAAGTCTTACAATCTGCTGTCTATTCTCTGACGAGAATAAGATGTGATAATTTAGCCATTAATACCATGAATACAAAATGGAAACATTTGAATGTATAGTTCAAATACTTCTCGGAAAATAATTTTTTGACAAAAAAAAATATCTTATTTATCTAAGAATGTTCCTAACGTCAATCATTATTAATAGAATTTTATTTTCAGTCAAACTCTTTTTATATACTGTTATGTTTTATCTTTTTAATGTCCTTGATATACAGTTAGACAGAATTAAGTTTAATATTGCGTTAATGCTATTTAAAATACTCGTATGTGTCGTCCTAAAACTGAAATTAACAACAACAGACGATTTACCCTCTTCCCCTGCTGGAGGCAAATGATACCTCAAAATGCCCTTATCATTGAAAGCTAATTTATATCTACAATCTGTATATTGTAGATATTCTGTAAATTATTAAAAATTTTATTCTTTAATAATGAAGATTATTAACGTGTGGGAAATAACAATAATAATGTGACCAATACCGCACAATACATATAAAAAACTATTTAATAATATGACATGTTTCGAGAAGCCCGAAGTAAAGGGCTCTCTTACTCATGATTAAAAACAATCATGATGATTTTTGAAAATCGGTTAAAAACGAATATAAATAAATAAATAAATAAATAAATAAAAAACAAAACAAAACAGTAGGGATGTCGAAATGAATAGAGAAATAAATGCAATAAAGAAATACATGTTCTTAATGAAATACAATATGGATAAAATAAATAAATAAAATAAATAAGTAAATAACTAACAAAATAAATAATTAAATAAAAAAAGTCCTATTGATAACTAAGGGGATAAATACAAAAATAAGAATAATGAAGTCTTACTGAACAGAGCATAGGATAAAGAGAGTGAATAAAGAAATAAATAAAAGGAGTGGGAATTTCGTAATATGTAAATAAATAAATACAATAAAGATATAATGTTCTTTAGGAAATACCGGATAGGACAAAATAAATAAATAACTAAAAAATAAATAAATAAATACATAAAATAATATGTCTTATTGATAACTAAGGAAATAAAAACAAAATAAAAATAAAGTCTTACTTAAATCGAGCATGGGATAAAAAAAGGGAATAGATAAATAAATATATAAATATCAGGATATCTTATAAAGCAATCAGGTTATCTTATAAAGACATCTTTATTGCAACTAGTCGGCTACCCGTCGCTTCGCTCCGGAAGCCTCGCGTATGTAACGGAAAACAATTTGTTATTTATTAAAAAAAACACACACACAAATTACATCAAGTAAAATAAAACTAAAAATTTTTTAAAGTTTTTTTTTATTTTAATTTTTGATGTATATACTCTCTCAATTCACTACTGCTTTTAGAATCAGCGTGTGAATCATATATCTGTGATATATTTTAATTTTTTATAGAGATTAGAATGTAATCCTTGTGGTCTAATGCCTAAGACGTCTAACTTCGGAGCAGAAGGTTGCATGTTGGATTCCAGTAGATAACTTGTAGAAATTATTTCTATTTTTGTAAATTACAATAATTGCACCAGACCGACAGAGAAATAAAAGATTTTCGTAATATAGATACAATTCTCAGTCGCTTTTGAGCTACAAATAGTCAGCTTTCAGTATTCTACTTAATAGAAATAGTGCTTCTTTCTTTCTTGAGTCTCTTTTTTTTATTTCCATTGATACTTTACAGTGGTTTTTGAGTTAGAAATAGTGATTGTTTTTGAGTAACAAATAGCGATTTTTCAGTATTCTACCTAATAGAAATAGTAATTATTTTTTTTTTCTGTTCTTTTTTTATCCAATTCCAATTGATACTTTTCAGTGGTTTTTGAGTTACAAATAGTGAAAATTATTTATATCTATTAGCTAGGCCATCAGATTGTTCGATATAGATATTTGAAGAAGAGATTTCAGATGGACGTTAGTTGATATAGATGATAAATGAAGATCATAGCTTGTATACGAAATTCTTCGCAACAAATTGATTGTGAGTATTCTTTAGAGTGAAGATAACCAAATTCTGTTGAATTGTGACTCAAAGACCTAAAGTTGTATGTGAGTTAAGACAACGTTTTCCAATTAAATGGAAACTTTATTTAGAGTTTGTCCTTGAACTTTATTGATAAATATCGCATAAGAAGGTCTGATCGGAAATTGTTTTCTTGTGAAAGTGAATGGAAGTAGATTACCGCATGGTTCCATAGACATCCTATAGATGAAAACAAAATCTTCTTTGTGAGTTCTGTTATAATTTCGGTTTCTATGAGATCATTATCGAATGAACAGCATTTAAGTTGAGTTCCATTGCAGTATGCAAACTTGGGATTGATGTTTCGCAACAATATTATTGGAGATCCAATCTTCAATGACAAACGATGTTGAGGAATTCCGCTGAGATTCAATGCGTTCAGACACTCGGGCATATAGAGATGTTCGTGTGGTGAATTATCAGAAGTGTCAATTTTATTCGCACTTGTATTGTATGCTCTGTAGTCTCTCGTTGTATTCTTAGACTTATCATTGGATTGATGTTATCGACACTCTCGTTCATTTCGTTTATCCAATTCCAATTGATACTTTTCAGTGGTTTTTAAGTCACAAATACTGATTTCTCAGTATTCTATCTAATGACGTACTGCGTCTTTCTTTTTTGACTTTCTTTTTAATTACAATTGTTACTTTTCAGTCAAAGTCAGTTCAGTTTTGACAGATAAATCAAAAAAGCAATATGAAGAGAGTTGTAGTTCCCATGGCCTAATGGGTAAGACGTCTGACTTCGGATCAGAAGATTACAGGTTCGATTCCTGTCGCGGATGTTTCATTGAAAAAATTCTCTCTATTTTTCATTCTCACTGAAAACTGCGCCGGACAGACAGACAGAGAAATAAAAGATTTTAGTAATATAGATTGTTACTTTTCAGTCAAAGTCAGTTCAGTTTTGACAGATAAGTCAAAAAAGCAATATGTAGAGAGTTGTAGTTCCCATGGCCTAATGGGTAAGATGTCTGACTTCGGATCAGAAGGATGCAGGTTCGAATCCTGTCACGGATGTTTCATTGAAAAAATTCTTTCTATTTTTCATTCTCACAGAAAACTGCGCCGGACAGACACACAGACACACAGACAGACAGAGAAATAAAAGATTTTAGTAATATAGATTATTTCTCTATTCATTTCGACATCCCTACTGTTTATTTTTTTATTTATTTATTTACTTATGTACTATTCGTTTTTAGCCGATTTTCAGTAATCATCATGATTGTTTTTATTTTTATTTTTTATTATTTATTTGTTTCAGCTTTTCCTCATTGCTTGAGACCTTCCCTTTCAGCTTACGGAATCTACCATGCACTGATTGGATGTCCTGTTAATTCGTTTATGTTTAAATTGATTTTTTCAATTTTTTTTATTGTTCTTTAGTCTGAGGAAGACAGCCTAAAACTTTGGGCTTCTCGAAACATGTCATTTTATTAACTAGTTTTTTATATGTATTGTGCGGTATTGGGTATTGGTCACATTATTATTTTTATTTGATTAAAATTTTACGTCTGAGTTTGTTTTTGGCACATTTAACAAAAAAACAAAAACAAAAACAAACTTTGTCTGCAAGTCTATTGAGTGACTCAAAAAATGATTTAAGTGAGGTTTTTTTTTTCGACTAGGTAAATAAAGAAAAGATATTTTTTAACATTGAAAAGAAGGTAGAAATGCTTGAATAAATTGTAAAAAAGAAAAATAAATAAATTAAACGATGTGAAATCTCTTACCTATAAATTCTTAAAAATTGAAAAAAATAATAATAAATAATTAATAAATTAATTAATAAAGTTAAAAAGACTACGAAAAATTCAACAGTATCTTTTTTAACTTTATAAATTGTACAAAGAACGAACATTGCTGAGTAACTGAATATTGAAGAAATAGTTAGCCGCAGAATTCAATCTTAATAACTGCGAATTTTCTTATTACATCATTAAAAAGAAATTATAACCACCTTTCGATGTAAAATAACTTTTAAGTCTTTTGTAAGACTTCGACAACATTATCAATTTATGAAAAGTGGGAACTCTTTATTTTTGGAGATCTCAAAATACCCATACGATTTGAGAAAAGCCTGGAAAATCATTCTGAGATTTTCCAGTTAATTGTGTTTTTATACGCAATAATACAGCACCAAAAACAGCTCCTTGGGAGTAATAAACTGTCTAGGGAAAGCGTTCATTCCGCCTTTTACGACATCTTTTCTTAAAGCGAAATTAACGAGGGGGAGTCTTGCGACATTCGGAGAATAATTTCCACACCAGCCCCGATATATTCTCTTTTTTTTTTTAAGCGAGAAATGCTTTACCAAAACCTTTGTCGAATGCATTATCACCACATGCAAGAGATCACACAAATGCCATATAATGAATTACCGTTTGGGAGCACGTTGGCTTCTGCTTGTTGCAACAGCTTGTGGAAATGTATACAATCGCTTTGGGTATATCGGAGGCGACGGAGAATTTCTCCTCTTCCGTAAGCGCCGTGCTCGAAGGATGGACCGGAACGGGTAGTTATGCGATCGACGCCCTTTTAATACCTCTGCGCTAGAATTTATTCTTCTAATTATATTTGCATGAACATCGCTTACTATGCAAATCGGTCTACGCATTGCGGGCACTGACAGGGTTTTGCCTCCTCCAAATTAGCATAGCAAACTGAAATGAGGGCCATTATGTTCCAAAAACCAATCGATTTCTGCGGGCCTAACGGTCTTTTCCCTGACTCGTAGCACGGCGGAATGGCTGCTTTGGCAGTATGTCCACCTTGTCTCCTCTAATTTGTCGCCTTCTCGGGAGATCTCTTGCGAAAATCCGGAAAAATACCGGAGTTTTATGTACTGCCCGCCAACTTCCCCAGTAGGTTGTTTGCCCTCATCACACACCAGAGGAACAAGATTTCTACGAATGACTCTAAACTCTGGTATTAATGAGGTTCACTGCTTTCACCAATAATCCATACATTCCCCCCACTCTCAACTTCATCCCCCTCTGTTTACGACCAAACCCTTCTTCCCGTCGTTATGAAAGAATGAAATGAAGTTAATTATTGTTGTTGCACGTTGCGAACGCTGTAATTTCATTGCGATATTGAGTGAAACTACACCAGTCGCCACATGATAAATTAGTCCCTAATTCCATTCCGTTTCTGCTCTATATTTGCATGCGGTAATCTTTTATAAAAATGTGCAATTAACATGACCACTCACTGACCTAATTCGAATTTGATGTGTTTATAGGGGGTTATAAATTAAACGAAGGGGATACCAATAATGTAGCTGAATCAACATCTTTCCAATAATTACCCAAGCCTTATTTAATTTTCTTTATGTCTTTGTTTTAAACATTATAATTAGGAGAAATATCCAAGTCTATATAAGCTTCCTAGTTTGTTCGCTTACATTTTTTGATATAATAATTGATTACAATTATTATTTTTGGTTATTACTGGATTGAAATTTCTATACCTGTCATTAATACCAGCAAACGTTACGAATTTTTGAGATAAAATACACGGTAAATAATTCGAAAGTAAACTTCGAGTTTTGTTAAAAAGATTTGTTTGCTAAGATCAATAAGTGTTAATAATTTAAATGTTTTTTTTTTAATATTATTAATTACATACGGAAACTTTAATTACTTTTGTCAATGCGAAACAAAACTCTATGTGTAGATTATAAATTTAATATAGTTTAATATAGTTCTGTATACTTTATTTCATTAGGAATTACTTTATACTTTATAAAAGGGATTGGAGATCATTTCACCAGCAGTCAGTTCTACAGGCCCCCATCTCGACCTTAAGTTTAACAATTTTTAAAAGGGCTGAAGAAATGAATAAACAAAACAGATATTTTTCTTTATATATTAGATACTCGGAAATAGCGTTTTCGACATATAAAAGAAAATGTTGTTGTTCAGTAGATTTGAGAGTTGCTGTTTGTTAGGGAGTGATTTATAATTTAACGTGATGCTTTTTATTTTATAATAACAGGATGGAAAACTATCTAATGTAAATACTTAATAAAAATTAAGTAAATAATATCGTTTGTTGTCAGAACTTACATCATTTTTTATTAAACTAAAGATTGAGTGAAGGCTGCTTCATTAACTATGATCGCTACATTTGATCGCTACATTTCGAAGCGAATTAAGCTGAATGTATTTAAAACAGTATTGGTGTTTAAGAAAAATTACCCAGATTCTTTCTGGCTTCAGTAAATTAAAAATATATTCAGCAGTTAAATTAATTTGTAAGCATTTTTAATTTTTTCGGGTTTAACTGAATAAGCGAAAAAAAATTATAATTATTTGTTATTTACTCAGTGCAAGAGATCTTTTTCACAATGATCTTTATGGGTTTTTATAAAGTTATTACATTTGTAACTTTTAATGAAGACGACGTTGGTCTCCATTAAAATCTGAAGAAATAATTCATATTTGACTAAATAATTAGTTAACGACGGTTTAAATTTATTAGCTAGTGAAATGTTGTTTAAATTAATCAGTATAGAAATCCTGGTTTAACTATTAAAGTCATTGTTAAAATGATTAGTCAAGTCGTGATTAAAAATATTAACTATTGAATTCGTACTTAAATTTATTAGCTTTTCATGTCATAGTTTAAATTTATTGAAGTTATATTTTTAATTTAGTTTAATATTTAAAAACTTCGTAGTTTAAAACTGCAAGTTGTTCAAGTTACAGTTTAAATTTATTAGTTATTGAAATTACAATACAAATTTAAAATTATTAGAGTATTTTCAATTCATTAGCTATTGAAACAATAGTATAAATTTATTAACGCTTAAAGTTCCTATTTAAATTTATAATTTTTCAAGCTATAATTTAATATTAGTACTGTTGAGAAACTTCCTATTATCCAGAAGAGCAGCTTTTTGTATCCTAGACAATTTTTCTTGAATTTCCTTTCCATTTTTGGCTCATAAATCGTGAAATTGACAGACTTAATGAAAAATAGGTTTCAATTGCTAAATCCCGCGTTTATCTCATTTTCTTCATCGCTTGTTTCTTTTGTGTGTTTCATTATCGTCACTGTTTCAATTGTCTAGAGCAGTGGTCGGCAACCTTTTGTTGTAAAAGGGCCAAATATGTTATGTGGGGATTACTGCGGGCCAAAAAAAAAAAAACAAACCGAAAATCTTACTTTAACAACCAAAAAAAAATTCCAACACGCCCCGCGGGCCGCACCAAAACGCTTCATGGGCCGCACGCGGCCCGCGGGCCGCGGGTTGCCGACCGCTGGTCTAGAGAATGTAGGATAGAGGACTTAAAATAGCAGTGTTTTTCTTTTTTACAATTTTATCTTTCTGGCTTTGCATTTTCTTGAACTATATTATTATTATTATTGCCTTTTTCTTTTTCCTTGTGATAATAATAGCGATGTGTATAATAACGCTATGCAAGCATTATTTTTTGCTAATAAATCTACTCACAGTAGTGTTGTAAAATTGCTACTGAAAATAGGACTATGATCTTACTAAATGTTCATGTTTGATTTAACGGAAATTCACATGTTCATTATGCACAAGAATAAGCTATTTTTATTTTTTTTTGAGTGATGTCATGCGTCTGTCTGTGAATTTGGATGTATAGGTGTTTGTGTGATGTCTGTTACTCAACGTATTGCTGTGCGGTGACTCGAAAAAGTTCGTAGATCAACACCAAACTTTATATTTATCGTAAGTCAACACCAATCTTTTTCGGAGATCAACACCAAACTTTAGTAATGTTATTATCTAGATCAGTGGCGTATATAGAATATATTTTCGGGGGGGGCCCAAGATCTGTTCAACCAAAAAAAAAACAAAAAAAAAAAAAAACGCTGAAACCTATTTGTTCAACCAAAAAAAAA
>JAFIDM010012231.1:135706204-135747983 GCA_023159025.1 Thereuonema tuberculata | reverse complement strand
CCTTTCTGACTTCTTGGTTGCCAATAAATCTGATTTGGCTCTCTAATGAATAATATAAAACATAATTCCCTTTCAGTTAAATTCGTGGACTGAATGTCCAAAGCATTTCATGTTAAGATTAAATCTTACTTTGTTTACCATAAGATTTGTGCTTGGAGCTAGCTTACGGTGGAATTACGTTGATCTGAATGACTGCAACACTCGGGCAGTGACTTCGGCCCTTCCTAGTTTCAGCTCAACCGTTTCCGTTGCTGTTGTACAGCAGATTGCTGCAACATTCTGCTTCAACTCCAAGGAAGCAATCAAATGACTTGCTGTAGCAAAATATTCGTAATTAAAAACATACGTTCAATTGATGTATAAGAGATTTTTAAGAAACTACATTCGCTCAATCCGCGCGTGAGTAACGTGACATTTGACGCCATTTTCTTTTGCCTTCTTTATCCTAGCTTAATTATATCTGATTATTTCTCTTTACCCTACGGTAGCAGTGTATTCCCTTACCTATGCTATCTTCAGACATGGTCGGTTTGAGTCTGCAATGTTTTATTATTTTTATATCTTGTTCTGAATTTAATGTGAGTAACGTGAAACGCAATGGACACACATAGATGTATATGATTACAAACATGGTTTCCTGCAAACTTTTAATCCCAACACTGAAATCATTACATTGCATGGTATCTAATAAGTTTTTATTTTGCCAATTATTTTGATACTTAATGTTTTTCTAGACATTACTATTTTGAAATATCTATAATCTAATCAAAAATCTAAATTTTATTTTCTTTTTTTAGTATTATTATTCTTTTATGGGTTTTTATCTTTTTTTTCAGATCGAATTATTTTAAAAAGAAGCTTTTCAAAACTTTTTTTACTTCATACAAAGATAATCTTGATGTAATAAAATAAAAGATAAACGAAAACCAAAAATATTGGAAATCTCGTTACTCTGTTTGACACAATTAGATATATATATATAGATTAGACACTTTTTGATCTTTTTAATGCACAGAGAAAATTCATTTGCAGCGAACGGAATACAGGCACAAGAATTTATTAATCCAATTTTTGTTATGTATTTGTTGTACCTTTTTCATTTTGGAGATGCCATACTCTTTCTGATAATTATACCTCAGAATCTACGTATTCGAGACCTCGTTGTTTACTTGTGACTGTTTGTTTGTATCCCTCTACAGGCCTGGATAGACCTTTGGGGGGCGGGAGGTCAGGCTCCCAGCGTTTCGTGACCAACGGGACGATGTTGAGGTCGGATGGTCGGCCCCACGCCTGCCCGCATTTAACTCCCGGGAAAGAAACCCGGTATCCGGTATCCACAGAGGGCTGGGTAGACCGTAGGACCCGTTTGGATGTAGAGTTGCACTTGGTCAGCAACGATGTTTAGGTACTCTCTAGCATCCTGTCGTGCCTCCAGAGGTATCAATTGACCCAATAAGTGCCTGGAAAATATCCTTCACACCATGACACTGTCCCCACCGTCTTGAACAGTTGTTGTGAGACACAGCATTTGTGCACACAGCAGGGTATACCTAATAAAGTGGCCGGACAGTATATATACGATATTACATAGTATTTAAATGATACACAGTACTCACGTACTATTGGGGTCCTTTCTTTATAATCGATTTCTGTTGTTTTCATTTATTTTCTATTTGTTATTTTATTTTTTAAACATAACTTGTACTTGTCGTTATTATTTTACGATACCGCTGGTCTTTTCGAAATAAAAGTAGGTTTTTTCTGTCGTATTTCTAAACGAAACATCTTGGAAAGGATCCGACCTCAATTACTCAAACCTGATATTAATTAAAAGGAATTTTTTCCAAATATATCAGGTAATATGTAAGTGCCTATTTTTATTATACCTTTGGAGTGGTAAATGATTTAAAACGCACACCAAAAATCGAATTTTATATATAAGAATATATAAAAATGGATTCTTATACCTAACATACTAATCTGAAGTCAAAAGAATAATGAAAAAAAACTTGACTACAAAGAGATTGACAAAAATGACGGTAGTGTGTCAATCTACTCCAATTGTTAGCATAACAATGAAATAATATGAATGTCAGGATTCAGAAGATAACCTAAATTAGGAAACTATTAATCTTTGGCTATAGAGCATTTTGGGCTCTTGGCCTCTCTTACGATTCTTGTCCCTGCAATTATAAATTTAGTTTCTTTACCACGCGTGTTTCATTTCCTTTGATCAATCCAGCTTGAATCATTGAGTTTCTGAATTTTTATTTTTATTTATTTAAGAAGAGATTATTAACCTCTCGTCCAGCACTCAACATGAAGGTCCAAGTCTCCGAAGTTGTGACAGGAGAGACAGGATAGCTCAGCGATACTCCTTGCCCATCAGGATAGTAATTTGTGTTTGCTTGAGAATTCAATGAGTGGATTCACCACATACATGATACCACAATATGGAATGTTTATTGTCTGAAACCAAAGTTGTTTGGCTAATAGCCGTCTTCTCGTCTTAAATGTGGAATGTTTGCGAAGACCTTCAATATCGAGTTATTTTGTCCAAAGTGTATTTTATTGAATCTAAATTATCTCAGTGTCAGGAAGTTGAGATTCTAAATATAGCAGTGAATGACGCTTAACAAATCTAAGTGCCGATTGTTGGTTAATTGATGGTCTATCTAGGCTCAATCTTGTAGTAATGACACTGTAGCGATTCAGTGTGTGTTGAAGTTGCCTGCTTGAGCTTAATTCAGTCGTTTCATTTCGATTATTTGTGTATCATAAAATAGTTATTAATAGTATATTCTATAAAACTCAACTATAAAAATCAACTTTGCAATAATATTGAATAAAAGAACTAATCTGTGGAAACATACATGAGAAAAATAGCAAGACACCAAACTTTATATTGAAAACTGGGTGTCTTATATTTTTTCAAAAATTTCTTATATGGTGGACGCCTCATGTTACCACAGATTAGTTCCTTTACTCAATTTCATTTTATCTCAGTCAATTAAATGATTTTAAATGTGCTACATTAATTTTAAAAAATAAAAAATTCAAACAATAGATTAAGTAGTCAAATTTTTAATTATCATTAAGTAAACTTACTAATATATAATTCATATTTATGTTATCTCGAGAATAAAATCATCCGAAACTGAAATAATAAAACTTACAATGTAGATCAACCGAAAATTTGTGAAATATCGACATTTTCAATGACAGTGATGTAGATTCTAATTAATCGTTCACCAACAATTGAATGGATGTCAACAAAAGGATATATTCAACAAATGAGTTCGAAGCGATGATCAGGAAAAAATACAGGGTTTTTTTTCAAGCAAACAACACTAAAGAGTCTTTGGCCAAACAACATCAGGTATACAATATCAGGTCTGGTAACAAAACGCATGCTTTAGAAGGAAATAAATTTAAAAAGCTCCAATTCCTTCTCTGCTTTTGTGATGCTTTTATTTTCCATCAGCGGAAACTACTGCCTACTGCCTTTAAACTATGTTACTGCCTTTAAACTTTATTCTCATTGAAATATTTTATCAAATTAAAAATTTGATAAAATTTTTTTTTTTTCAGTTTTTAAAGAGACGTAAAAGCGTTCTTTTTAAAGAGACGTAACTGGTTCCTGAAGTAAAAATGAAGGACCCAGGAACCTATTACATCTCACCAACTTGTCTCATGAAACTCAATAACTAAAGAAAAAATCCATTTTTTTCCCCTTCATTGAGTACATTCTTGGGATGACTCCAGTAAAACTTTGTGCCGTAGGAAAATAACTTCTGAATGTCAAGTGGGATGCCATTTGTTAGTATTTATTGACATTGTTATTGTTTTATGTTATTTTTAAGAGTACGGGTAAAATTGACTGCCATTTTGACAATCATGCTTTGCCTACAGATGAAGAGAAAGCTTGAAGCAGATGAAGAGAAAGCTTGAAGCAGATGAAGAAGAATGAAGAGACACCATTTAAAAGTAATCATTGAACTCAAAACTAACAGAATAGTTTACCAAATTGTTAGGCATCACAAACCACTGAATTCAGGAGCTTTCTGAAAGAGGATTATTACTTCATAATTAATCTATTTAATCTAAACTGAGAGGCAAAAAAATATATAGAAATTATTTAAATCAATCAAATACACTGCAATATTCACGGAGGTACAATGATGCTCAAAAATTTAGCAACAAATAACAAAAATAAAAATCCTTTAATGAATCTGAATGAAGTTGAGAGATTAAGTTTGTGATAATAAAGGGCTACAATGACTCTAGATAGAATTGTAACACTGATAGTAGTGACAATGTCATGAAATACACAATGTAAATTATAACGAAATAATCTGATTTGGCATACAAAAATTGAATGATGACACTTAACTTATTATAGCGTATGATGTTTTCGGTCTGTACACACTGATGATTCATTCATCAGTAAAATTATCTATAAGATTTTTGATTTGTAAAAATGCAGAATTGAGTTCTTGAAGGTTCAGATTGAGATTACAATTCGTCTTTCTAGTGTCACAAACGTATTCTATCGAATGATTGTTTTTGAAAGAATAGAGTGTATGAAGTAAGGACTCTTGGCGCCATTTATTACAACTAATGGCTAAGTCTGGAGACATGAAGATCATTGTGACATTGATAACCGAATAGGTGTGGTAGTGCGATGGTATAGGGTTGCAAGCTCCCACAGTATTAGATTGGCACCACCATACTTATTTTGTTAAAGGATGTTAGTATTGTTGTGCAGGATCACTCCATAACAGTGCTCGTAGGGATTTACTTTGGAGAATGATTTGAGATGCATCAAAGAACAGTACTCCCAATTCCTTTCATTCCGGTAGAAATGGCCTCAAGACCAATTGAATTGAGCTCATATTTGAGAAGACTTTACAGGAACACAAACAGCTGGTCTTTTTGCCGACAAATGAACCTGATGAAGCTTCGCTAACCAGGTTGCGGGAGACTTTTGTCCTGTGGATGCAAAGAAATCCGCAGCCATCGGCTGTACGGAAGGTGACGTTTGATATTTACGGTTAGAAGCAGCTTACGGTCTTCCTTCTCTGATGTAGAACTCGGTATCCAGGAACAGGTCATCGAGTCATCTTATTGAAAAAAAATGATAATCTCGACTTTCATCAAACAAATCAAAACACAAATTAGAGGGGAATTTTATTTTATGCAAATTTCGATTCAAGACTTTTTATTTGCATAGATTGTTTGCAACATACACGACTTTGAGCTTTTGTTTCAGTTACTTAAATAGATACGTACATATCTGCATTTGTTACTGAACTTTTAAATGACAATGTAGAAATTTTCAGAAGAACAGTCGTTAAAAAAAAGGTTCATGAAAAGATCTTTTTATAAAAAAAGGCATTAGAAAGCTTTCATTTCCTATTGGATGCGAACCAAGGACAAAAATTAACTATTTGGATTACATCTTAAATTAACATTTCTAAAAAAATTACCTTGAAGAACTTTATTTAGTTTAGTGTATTACACAAATTCTTCTATTGAAGATTTTAAATGTTATAAATGTCATTAAGGTTCATTACTTTTGTCGTTTTTTTCAGATTTAAAATAAAGAAATTTTTGATGAATTCGTAGAATTCAGACTTTTAAAAAAAAAAATCATTCAATGTTTTTTACCTGAATCAAAGATTCTTCAGAATTTCTGCCTAAACAAACAAGAAAGATTATCATGAAATTCCAGAAGATGAATTCTTCAGATTAAGATTCGTTGTTGTGTTTTTGTTTGGACAAAAAATATAATGATTTTTAAATTTCTGATCTTCAATGCAAAACATTGCTGTTATGGAAACTTTGTTGTTAAGGAAAGAAACTAAATTAATAATATCATCTGAAGCAATAATTCATAGTATATCAAATTTTATTCTAAATAGTTTCAGAAACTCAGTTTAAACTTCACTTCAATCTAATTTATTATATTTTTATTAAAGATGTAAGTAGATTCAAATCAAGCAAAGTTTATTGGCCAACAACTCTGAACATTGTTTTTTTTTGTTTCTTGCAAAGGAATTAGCACTAATTGCATATCGATAAGGAACTTTCACCTCTAATTACTTTAGTTTACACACTGTGGAGTAATTTACATGAAAATAGCTTAATTATTAAAAATTGGACGCTTGCCTTGTTTCCAGTAGGCAAAGTATCCTAATTACTGAATAAACGTAGCTGGTAGTCTGTTATCACTCATTATCTCCTACGAGCTTTTGATGAGCATTGTTAAATTATGATACTACAGTAAACAGACATCTTTGAAAACTACTTTTGAGAATGATTTTATCAAAGATGGTGAAATTAACGTTAAGAAATGATCTAATACTTGATAATGTTCAAAGTTTCTATCCAAGACAAAGAAAGCTTTCAGGAACCATATATCAGTGCCTTTTAATTAATTGAATGATTTATCACGCCTAAATTTCATTAGATAAGAAATGTTATGACCTATGCCTTGACGAGTAATGAATCATACCCACAGAAAACAGGAAAAATTCCTGAAATTAATAATTTTCATTGATTTAGAGTTTCTTGAGGTTAAATTCGAGTAGCCACTGATTTAAAAAAATAGTGTGCTATATTTTTAGAAATTTTTCAAATTAGTTTCATTCAATAAGTTTAATTTAAGATTTTATTTTATTAAAACTAAAACTGTTAGTCTTTATGAAAATAAAATTAATGGTTGATATTTTCTTTGTGCCTTGTTTTGTTAGTTTTTTTTTTCTTTTATAATCAACATTAAAAGGACTAGTAGAACACTAACATCATGAGAATCCAGAAATGTAATTATAACTTGGATTTTATTTTTTCCATTTATCCAGAATTGTACGAGTATATTAGTTCTGGCACTGTGACTATTTCATCATTTGCATTTTCTGTAGAACTCTTTCGGCAGCTTTCAACTTTTACGTAACTATTCAACATATAAATAATTTGGTAATTAAAAAAAAGGTTTGAGATAATAAATCTTTTTTAGATACTCTCGAAGAACAAAAAAGTGAGCGTTGAGGTTTGATATCATAAAACTTCATTATTGCAAAAAACCTATAATAAAAACTTTGTAAAGAAACTTTTGAATATTTTAGCTTTGTAATTTTTATCTAAAAAAGTCTTTCCGAATACTTCATATTTTTCTGTTTCATGAAACAAGCTTAAGTGTTCATTAATTGTTTCAAACATACAATTAACTTTTCTGAGGATTTTCAACTTAAATAATTAATGAAAAACTTTTCTTTATTTCTTTTCTCTGTAACAGTTATTTACTTTATAACAACTTCATACTTTTTTTCATCATAATTTAAATTTATTTAAATTTGAAACAAAAATTTTACAGCAAGGTATTAAAGAAAAGAAAAATCCCCCTCACCAAAAAAATAGAATAATGAAGTACAACCGCATCATCTGAAACAAGAAATTCCTTGTTAAATTGTTTTGTTACTTAAGTTGACATTTTACTTCAGTTGGTGGCAATTTCCTTTGTGCAGAAGAAAAATCCTAATTTTAAACAGTAAGGGGAAAAAATACATTACAAACACGAAGGTGAAAAGGTGAATTTCACTTGACTGAGGTCTTACGTAAGTCCTGATAAAGAAACCGTCAGATCTCTGCCCAGGAACATGTTGCAACTGTTTACTGAGAGGGAAAATGATTTGCTTCTCGAATGCAATTACCGTAAATTTAGATCCTGGAACACAGCTCGAGAGAAGATTCTCTTTTTCAATCACAGTATCAAAAAATTACCTTATTACATAGGTAGTAATAATATAAATGACAAAAGGAAGAAGGATGATGATTAATGGACGCCAAGAAATGAGTCACAGACTGAGACCCAGACGATAGAGCAAACTGTTAGAACAAGAATTGCACCAAAATTGAATTGCTTTACAAAAAAAAGAGGAATTCACACAAAATTCACACAAAAAAATAATTATACAGTGCAACTTGGATAATTCGAACGTCTTTAATTCGAAATCGTGGTTAATTCGAAGATTTCTCTTAGTCCCTTGAATTTCTTATTAAATCAATGGTAAAAAATCGTGGATAATTCGAAGTATTTTATAAAAAATTTCGAACCATAACGACTTTTCTCGGCGTTTCATCGTTCAGAAATTCAACACGTGACAACTGAAATCCCCTTCCCGCCACCGTTCGACACGTGACGCCATTCGACTCGCGACGCTTCAGACGCCATTCGAGCTTCCTGCTGTCAGTGTCACCATGTCTTTCAGTAAACCACGCGTGTACAAGAATTTAACGTTCGCTGAAAAGGTCGCCGTCATTCGCGAGGTGGAAAAGGGTGTGATGAAGAAATGCCAAATCGCCAACGAGTAGGATAACGCCGAATTTCGTCGGTAGATTGAAGGACAAACCAACGTAAGTGAAGCTGTTTTCCGTTCACTAAACATGCTTGATGATTTGCTAACCTTAAGCGACTGAATTCTACAAAACAATCAGACATTGCACAATTTTTTAAAAAACTATAATTTTCTGTATTGAATGTAATATGTACTGTAGCTTATGTAATGTAAATCTAATTTGTTTACATACATATAGTGTTTAAGTCTTTCATACCATGATTTTTCTGAATAAATATTTACTTATTGACAGAATAATCTTTTCAAGCATTCAGAGGACCTGAAATTAAAGTTGAAAGATGTAACTTGTTTAATTCGAAGTTTTGGATAATTCGAAGTTTTGTAGTGGTCCCTTCAGTTTCGAATTATCCAAGTTGCACCGTGTTAAGAAACGAGAATTTCTTTAAATTATTAAGAAGGCTATTGTTGTTTTTATTTTCTTAACTTTTTTTCGTGAGGGAATCTTTTCCATTTAAAAATAATAAAGGTAAAAAAAATTACAATAAGTAAATGATTTTAGAAATTGAATATAAAATTAACTGTGTTAAGAGTTTTAAATAAATTCATTCATTTAATATTTCTGATTATTTTATCTGTAATCTCTGAACTTGAAAAATTTAATTTCATATTGAGGAATGATTGATGTTCTTGATTTTTAATGACAGAAAATTAAAATCGATGTGCTACTAATTAATAAATTACCAGCTGAGGAGGAATTAGGTTGTATCGCGATTGAAATTATTGATTTTCAATAGGATTTTTTTTTCTATAAAAGATGCACATTGACATTTTTATTTTTAAAATCTTCTGGTGATCTGGTATTCATCAGTTTCAAAAGCACCTAGAAATAATTTATTAAATTCTTGAAGTTTTAAATTAGAATGAAAATTAGCTGAATGCAAAAAGACTTACTTCATAAGTTTTACATTGTAAAAAAAAAGCATTAATTTAGATTTAATAATAAGTAATGTCTAGCGTTTCTAAACATATTAAGCATATTAAACTTGTACTTGGATGTTAATTACCAATATAGCAGTATATGAAAATGGTAATAGGCTTAAAATATTCGTTCGAATCTTACGTGCTGCATTCATATGTATGTTTACACATTAACTGCAAATAATCTTAATAATAGCTATCTCTAATATTTCCGCTCAGATATTGGAAAAAGTTACAGACTGGAATAATGGACGCCCACAATGCATCATTGATATTTCACCAGATGTCAAGGTGTTATTGCGTTTAGCGAATAGTCTGACTGCCTTCACTTCCAATAATAGCAGATGTCACAGTAAATAGCTAATTTAGTCTCTGTATCAATAATATTAAAAGCTCGAGAATAATAATATTAAAAAAAGGAGAGTAGCTCCAAGAATTGCTTTATGCTAACTACCAGATATACTTCACGAAATTATAATAGTTTAAATACAGTACATTAGGTTTTCTATATGTATGATTGGAATTTATTGATTAAAGTTTACCTATAGTGAATAGATAGAATTTAGCATACTTGTCTTCGAAAATTAGATTGACAACTCTGTTTTATTTTCAATTAATATTAATATTTTTTCGTAATTTTAATAGAAATTCGAAGGTTTTTCTTTTTCTCATTAAAGTGTAAATTTTAAACTGGAAAAGCTTAGAATTATTATTGTTTTGTTATAAAATAAGGTACTTGTACTCAATATGGCAAAATCACGTTATCTCCTTTAGTACGCGATGCATCGAAAGGTTAGTGCCAGTTGTATGTTAGAAACATGCGTCCGACTTGGCTGATGCAATCCCATGCCACAGCTAAGCCCGAATATCTTTTAAAAGAGATAGTTGAGCGCAAGTAATTACTAGCCGCATTTACTTAAACTAGTCGTATCTAATTTTGTGCGAATAATATATGTTCTTAATAATTAGAGTTGGTTGGAGAACTTGATAGGGTGCCTGTAGATAACATGTTTAGCATGCATTTTAATGACTCAACCACGTTTTTATTATTTTTGGCCTTTCATTTAGTTTTACGAAAGAAACGTATTTTAGTGATAGGGGACATGTGATTTATTTCCTGTTTTAACAATCAGGATTCAGTTCCACAGGTTTATATATTTACGATCCAAGCAATTGCTGAACCTTCAAACCAAGTACAGCATCTGATCTAGCAGTTCCTGAACAAGCACAATCCCAGGTTATCTATTCTCCACAGCGTCGAACTTCAAGTTTATCCACTCAAAAGAATACAAGAGCAAAAGTCATGTCCACGAATAAGATCCTATTGAATCTACCTTGATTAATTCTGACGAAGATTCATCTGAAGATAAGAAGTTACATGCTAATAAGAGCACATTTTCTGACTTTACTCCCAACCCCAACTAAAAACACTCCGTATGTTACTGACAGAAAGAAAGCTATCAATAGTAGGGCAGTTGTATTGAAAACATCCTTATTTTCCAACAAAGATGGAACCAAAGATAAATAAAGGCCAAAATTTATTCAAAAAAAAAAAGTTTCAAGAAAAAAATCCTGGTTTTTGTAATATTTGTAAGGCAGATGTGATGAAGGATATGCTCATGTGCATTGCTTGTGCGACCTACGTTCATGAAGAATGTGTAGATTTAACAAGAACGATAAAGAAGATTTTTTTATGCCCAAAGTACGACAATTTTTCTTCAATTTAAGAATTTAATCTGAATGATTTTTTGTTTCATTGTAGGTCATTCTGGGTATATGTGCTATCCATTATGACCTAAATACACTGTTTGTGAGCTTTTTTTATTCATTTTTTTTAATTAAAATTATTCTTTCAAAATTGTATCTTGTCAATACGTTGTTCTCTCAGATTCATTCATTGAAAGTATAAGTTTTTTGCATTAACATACTTTAAAATAAAAACTTAAAAAGAAGGGCGTTTGGGGTACAGTTACCTTATATAAACTATTTTTCAAGATAACATTAACTAATTCAAAATCACAGTCTGAATTTAAGAAAGTAAGTTTCTAAATCTGTAATAATAATAATATTTGGTAATCTCTGTACAAGTTAATATGATGGGAGATATTGAGTTCACCTTGCATAACATTTTTCAAAAAAATCTTCGATTTCAGTCAAACGGAAAAACGAAGTAATTGAAGAAAAAAATGATTAATCCCTAATTATCATATATTGTTTGAATGACAATTCAGGGACAACGATAGCAATGAAAATAAAAAAAATGGGACAAGAAAAAAAATAATGATTTTTTATCTCCATTTCAGCTTGCCAAAAAAAATTTATATTGAAACAGCTGCAATATTTCATTGAATAATGCAGTTTTATTTTCAGATATTAAACAATATAAAACATAATTGAAAAAATGGGACCAAACACACTACTAGATATAAAAAAACATTTAAAAAATTCATATTCGTTACATGTTACAAGGCATCGTATACAGGCCTTTTCATCAGACTAGAAATAAATAACAGAAGCAAATTAGGCCTTTATAAATTTTGGATTACATTTTACAATAATATCAAAGTATCAAACATCAATGCTAGCCAATTATTAATAAAACAATAAAAAATAGTTAATCGAGCTGATAATGCAATACATTTTTTATAGACAATTCAGTATTGTAACATTTGTTGAATTTGGAATTAATTAATAATGATTCATAAAATTTTCTTAAGTATTGATCTGTAATAATATTATAAATGATCGGATTGTCCACCATTATTAGATGGCCAGTTTGTTTGTGATGAACTGCTGTGAAATATTGGTCATTGCCCTTTTTTATGGCGTTGGAATGCTCATTCATTCGAATTTTTACCTTTCTGCCTGTCTCACCAATATACTGGCACCCACCCCCTCCCGATTGACATTTTATTCCATATACCGCTCCCTTTTTCTCCTTATTTGTTTTCTTTATCTCTTCTTTAGATATTATGTCACGTTCATTATTTAGGATATTTCTGATGGTGTTTCTTGCCTTATTTGCAATACGAATCCCTACATTAGCCAATAATGGGGTTAGTTTGTTTTGTAATTCTTCTGCAAATGGAATACTTACATATTTAATTGCGTTATCAACTTTGATTTTATTAACATTTCTTTCTTTAAGTGCTCTGTATATTATCTTGTTGATGAAATCTATAGGATAGTTGTTCATAATAAAAATTTTTCTGATTTTTTGTAATTCATCATCCAATAATTTATTATTTGAACATAATCTTAAGGCTCTTGTGACAGCCAATTTTATTACATTAATTTTGTAGGAAGTTGGTGCTGCGGTATTAAAATTTAATGTAACACCTGCATACACCTCCTTACGATAAACTGTAGTACTGAAAGTATCATTACTTTTAATGATCATGACATCTAGATAAGGCAATTTACCTTCTATTTCTTGTTCCATAGTAAATTGGATCATTTTATTTACTGAGTTGAAAGTTAATAGTATTTGGTTAATTTCTTCTTTTTTAATTAATAAAAATGTGTCATCCACATATCTAGTCATAAATGAAACATTGTTCTTTACATTTTGTAATTCCCATATTTCATCATCTATTAACTTCATAACACACTCAGCCAAGACTGCTGATGAGGGAAGACCCATAAACAAACCTATGGTTTGTTGATATACTTTATTATTAAAAGAAAAATATTGCAAATCAAACAGAGATTTAATTAACCTTAAAATTTTTTTAATATCTATATTTTTCTTTTTTGCTGTTTGATCATATGCATGTAATATAGCTTTTTTAATGAGAGGCATAGAGAGGGATGTATATAGGTTTACAACATCAAAAGAAACCATTGATGTACATTGCATACTTATCTGTTGTTTTAATCTATTTAAGAATTCTGTACTATTGATTATACTAAACTTCGACCTGTAGTTCAATTCCTTAATCTCTAATACCACTAATTTTGCAATTCCCATAATTGCACTGTTCTGACATGCTACTATAGGGCGGATTTTATACATACTATTATTAATCTTATCTTTATGAATTTTTGGTAAGCCTTTAAACTTTGGAAGATTTTTGTTGCGATCAATCCATGATTCCATAGTGTCATCATCATAAAAACCTTCTTTAGACAATTCTCTAATTCTTTTATTCATTCTAAAGATAATAAGTGTTTCCTTGCATTTAGATTTTTTAATACCATTTGTATTATCAAGAAAATAATCACACATATCAATGTAATCTTGTTTGTCTAATGCTACTATTGCTCCCCCTTTATCTGCATTGGTAAAAGTTATTTCATTACACATTTCTTGTAATTTATTTAGTTCTATTTTTTCTAGAGGGTTTAAAGTTGAATTTGAATGTTTCTTACTAAAACCTTTAAGAATCTTTCCAACTTTTTTACGAGTTTCCTTTCTGACTTCTTGGTTGCCAATAAATCTGATTTGGCTCTCTAATGAATAATATAAAACATAATTCCCTTTCAGTTAAATTCGTGGACTGAATGTCCAAAGCATTTCATGTTAAGATTAAATCTTACTTTGTTTACCATAAGATTTGTGCTTGGAGCTAGCTTACGGTGGAATTACGTTGATCTGAATGACTGCAACACTCGGGCAGTGACTTCGGCCCTTCCTAGTTTCAGCTCAACCGTTTCCGTTGCTGTTGTACAGCAGATTGCTGCAACATTCTGCTTCAACTCCAAGGAAGCAATCAAATGACTTGCTGTAGCAAAATATTCGTAATTAAAAACATACGTTCAATTGATGTATAAGAGATTTTTAAGAAACTACATTCGCTCAATCCGCGCGTGAGTAACGTGACATTTGACGCCATTTTCTTTTGCCTTCTTTATCCTAGCTTAATTATATCTGATTATTTCTCTTTACCCTACGGTAGCAGTGTATTCCCTTACCTATGCTATCTTCAGACATGGTCGGTTTGAGTCTGCAATGTTTTATTATTTTTATATCTTGTTCTGAATTTAATGTGAGTAACGTGAAACGCAATGGACACACATAGATGTATATGATTACAAACATGGTTTCCTGCAAACTTTTAATCCCAACACTGAAATCATTACATTGCATGTTTAATTAATGAAATATTCTACTGGGTTTTCTTATAGTTAGTATTTGACAATTTTAGTTAGTTATGTCTTCTTACATATACTGCAGTGGGAGCCGACACTTCTGAAAGAATATCATATTGAATATGCATTCATTGGCTGGAAATGGTTGAAGCACAGGCGAGTTTGATTCATAAATGTCAGCTACGCTTTTTGTCTTCTGTTACAAGTACCAGAAGACTAATATTCCAGTTTTGTCCGTCCGTCTGTGGCCAGGTATCTATGGCAACAATCACAACAATCGCAACAATTGCGTCTTTTGCATGTGCAACAATCACATTTATAATAAAACTCTACAACAATCACAACAATCACAATAATCGCAACAATTGCGCCTTTTGCATTTGCAACAATCATATTTATAATAATTGGGAAATTTAAGCAATATCAATTACATTTTCTTATACGTATCAGAAGACGTTGCGAAGCATTGTGGTTGGTTTACCAATCGCTATCCATACCTTGTTTTGTCTGGTTAAGATAGCTCCTACAATATGCCAATGAGCCAGTAATCAGTTTCAGGCTGATAAACTGCATAGCACTTCCCTCCAAGGCAGTACCATTAACGCAATGTGTACGGATATTATTGTGCCAAATAATATTTATATAATAGTAATACAATAATGAACTAACTTTAAAAAGAAAGAACAATTGAAATCTGTGTGATATTATTGATTGTTGGAATAAACGAAAGACGACGGCATGTTAAATTCATTATGACTAATGGAGTTATTGTTGGTCTGAAAAGAAAACAATACGGAAGATAGCAACGAAGATATAAATGAAAACAAGATAACTTTTCGTTGTGGCGACAGGACGCGGATTTACGCAAAAGGAGAATTCTGAATCCTAAGATGTATTCGACGAATTGACTTTGGATGAATGGTTTTATTCTATGAAAATATATTCAATACATGAATACATTTATTTGGAAAGTATAGTATCGAATAGGATATAATTGTGATTCGATTTGATCTTCAATTTATCAAGATTTTAAGGTAAACTTTCCAGATGGACTTGTACTCATAATGTGTTTTAGTTTTCATCCTTAGAATGGCCGTAAGCTGCAAGAATCTTCAATAAAGGAGCCGAATACGGGAAAGCCGATGGATTATCGTTTTCCGCAGGATTAATGGACAGAAGAGATATACCACTAGATCAAAGCTTCAGACCATGGATCGTAATGGATCATTTTGGAACGCTACGTTAAAGACAGCGGATATAACTACTGAGATCAAGCTTTAATGATATAGAAGAGTTAAAGTAAGTGTTTTTTGGTTTATAACACAAAGGACCCACATATTTGCAGAACAGTACAAAAAACACAGATTTATAGCAATTAACTCGATAAGTAAATATAGAACTCATACATATTGAATCCTAAAGTGAATGTTATTTTAGTTAGAGCGAAATATAAGATTCAACCAGTGCATCCAAGTAATGTAGCAGTAAAGGAACTTTTAGTGTTGATAGAATGTTAGATCTTTACATGCCGTTAAGCCTACTGAACTGTTAGTTAAAGAATACGTTAAAGAACTTTCATAAGTAACTTATTCAGTGACAAGATAAGTGATTGTATTTGTGAAAGAAGAAAACATGCTTTAATGAATTGTGATTAAATATTGTTATTTAAGTTTAAAACTAGTCATGAACTTTTTTTTGGGGCCAGAAGTAAAATATACTCTTACTCCGTAGACTTATTAACCACGCTCTGCTATTATCTAAAGATATATAATTACTAATTAGAAACAATTATACAATGCTTACGAGTCTTAAATAATCTCTTGAATGGCGTACGTTGGATAATGGTGACGTTTGCACTTTTCCTTCAACACAGTCAATTTCGTGGCTGTGTGATACCTTTGAGATCTTTAGCTGTAGCAAAAAGTTTCTACAAATGCAAATCCTTAGAATATTCTTAAATTTCTTTACTACTACTAGTTTTCATCCGAACTGTTGATGGGGCACTTCTACATGCGTCAATAAATGATCACTTCACTTTCGTTTCATTACCAATCTGAGCACTCTTCTTTACATAAGCACCAATGCCTTCAACTGGACCTTTGCCATGATTTGTGGCAAAATAGTTCCATTTCAATTTTTTTGTGACTCCTCTCTAAGAAAGCTAGTGGAGCTTTTGAATTGGCTTTAAGATCCATCACTCCATATTGTAATGTCTGTATTGTGCTGGTAGGCATTGCAAGATTTTGTCAGTAAATACAATTAATTGATATCTTTGAATGATCCATAGTATCAGATACTACGGCTAGACTATGTTGTTCCTCTTTGTAATATATGGAGCAAGTGAAAACTGTGATTCTGACCGTAATATGTACTTGGTCTTGATAGAAGCACTGATAATTTTCAGAAAATTCTATTTGAATCAATGCAAGAGAAGATCCTTGCTCAAGGGCATATTTTTTATCTTCATCATAGCAGATGCCAGTACTTTCTTCGTGTAAACATGCGATAGAAATCATTTCAGTTGCACGGAGCCCATTGTTGATATACATTGTGAAAATCAGTGTGAGTAACGTGACAGTTTCGTTTTCCTTCAAATCAACAGCTAGCAGAGCCTTTACTTTTATAGTATTTTGGCTACTAATTTTAGAAGCTTTTCTTGTCACATCAGCATTACTTTTATGTTGTGGATCCAGATAGTAAAATGAAAAATTAAAAAACAAAAAACAAATTATTGTGAGTAACGTAACATCACTGACACTAATGTCATCTATATAGTTCCACAAGGAAAATGATTACCTTTATTGATAACATATAATTTAATAGTAACAAAAGACTTTAGATTTGAGTTCACAATGAAATTGAGATCATCTTGCACCTTACTTCGTAAATTACAAATACCGGTACTTCAAAGTTGAACACAGACTACTAGTTTATGAGAGACTGAAAGTATTCTATAGAAGAGAAGCCGGTTTCTTGAATAGTAGACTACAAGCCTTATCTATCGGATGTTTTTGGAATCTACAATTCCCCTCCTTTCATTTGATATGAAAATCCCAAGCCATTCTCATATGTCAGTATTTGGCATGGGTGTCCAGAGTCACGCGGATTGAACGCATTTAGCTTTTCTCTTTTAATCGATTACATTGAATAAAACAATACTATTCATTATTTTTTTTATTCATATAAAATTAGAAAATAAAAAATTAGAAAATATTTCCTGATCAAAAAATTATCTATAATCAAATTCAGCAAAGAAAATCATTAATATCTAATGAACAATTAAACACTACAGAAATTAAGAAAAAAACTTCAGGTTGATTTACATTGGTTCTTTAAAGCCAACACAATATAAAAGATTAAAAAAAAGTTATTTACAATAAAAATCAGTACCGGTTTCTCGAGGTCATGAATTTGCCCGCATCGTCATGTGATACATTCCTAATAGATTCCCAATAGATTCTATTATACTATATTTAATAACTTAGCGGATTTTGAGAACTTAAGAATGAAAAAAAATAAATAAAAAAACTAAAAAAAAAAGGGGGGGTTAATAATCTATTAATAAATTATATTGTGCTGTACTTTGGACCGATAAGGTGTCTTTATAAGCACTGTTGTTTAAAGTGATGTGAATGGATTGTTTACATCTTCTCACTAATGTTGTTGCTGCTTTACCTATTGCAATATAATATTATCCCAGTTTACTGTTACCATTAGTTTTGTAATAGAAACATAATTGTGATTAATTGCATTATATTCTTAAAAATTATACTAATTTGAATGTTTTATTGTTTTCTTTACGTCTTCTTAATAGGAACCGTGCACGTGACTGGTACTGCCAGCGGCAGCAAAATTTGGAAATATTGTGTGGATAACTTCTAACTTGTTTACGAAGGGTTGCATGCACAGGCTTTCAAAAAATTTCAATAATGGGCAAAAGTAACAGTAATTGCTGCATTGAGGGATATAATAATACATATTAAAATACAGAAACTGTCCACTTTTATTCTTTTCCTGGAAGATCATTTGAACAAGAGAAAGAAATCAGTGGATTTCAGCGATGAATATAGCGACGAATAACACGACGAATATCGTAAGTATGTTTTAAAATGTGGCGAATGCGAAATAACAGTTGAAAAAGGATAATTTTATATTCATCATTGACTTTGTTACAAGAGAGGTTAATAATATACTCATTTATAATATATAATCTTGTAATTTATGATGCATGACATTTAAATCATATTATATTCCGAAGCTGTCATTTGGGTAAAAAATAATTGCCGATAAATTTCTAGTGATAAGTTGTTGCAATGCTTATATTTCCAAGATTTCCAAAAGGCTGAAAATTTTATGAAAAAATCTATTTCATTTATGTACGAAAAATTTACATTAAGAAGCCACAGAAATCGTTTAGAAAAAAGTTTTTTACAAGATTTTGGCAATTGTTTTTTGGAGTGTATGGAAGTTGAAGTCTGACAAAAAAGTATTCGACTTTACAACAACAATAAGATAGGTTTTTTAATTTTTTCATCATTTCTGATTATCACAGAAATAAACTTTTTTGATTAAATACAGTTTTTTTCGTCTTTTAATGTTTGTTAGTCCAAGTTTTTATACATTAATTTCTGAAGTATGGATTCTATTGCACTAATTGATTGTTTTCATTGTATTGATATTCCTTTTTAATATAATTACTTATCCTATACTATTTGATAGCATTCTAAACAGGATTTTTTACTAAGTTTCACTATTGTTTATTTGTATGTTGGTAAAAATTAAAACAAATAGGGCTATCTGTTTGCCTTCACTAGCAAGCAAATGTAAATAATTAAGTAAATTATTTACTTATTAATTATTAAATTATTAATTAAGTAAATAATTAAGTAAAAAAAGGAAGTTATATATACAATATATCCTTGTCATCTGTCTTATGGCGTTACTGAACAGATCTTAGCAGAATATGTAGTTTAGTATATTTTTTTTGCAGATGATATATATGTCCTCTAAATGTGTGCTCCAATTAGTCTTTATACTGATAAGAAAAAAAAATTGTCTGATAAATTTTAAATTCACAGTACCTTTTATTTTTTTTAAATAACTAAACTATTTTCTTAATTCTTCCAATAATGCAAAATTTAATAGTAAAAATTTTGCCACATCTCCATGTAATAAACTGAACAATCTATTTTTGTAGTAATACTTTTTATTTTTATTATCTGTAAATAATTGTAACTTGTGTGTAATTATATCTTTATAGAAACAAAATTTTATATAATTTTATACCTCTTTCAAATTGTTTTATAGGCCAAATGGTTCCATCTGGGAGCCAACTAAAAATTCTAAATTATGCATTAAGCACCTCATTGGAAATGAAAAGTCACCGCACCCACTCAGTCCAAGTTATTTACCAACTATCTTTCCCAATGTATATAAACGAAAGCAAGTGTAAGAAAGTGCATTAAGAAGATATAAAAGGACTTGCATAGAAATGACTGATAAAAATTTGACAAATTCTAGCAATCATGAAATTTTAGTTTTGGAACCGGAAATATCCGTAAAAGTTCATGAATTTTATCAAGTAAATGTTTTAGAAGAGAGAATCTCCAACCGCTTTACATTTAAATGTGTGAAAGCAGGGAATGATGTTGCAGTTCATGCAAATATCCCCCAGAGCGAGCTGAAATCACTAAAAGGGCTGTGGGGCTGTGAAACAGATCCTTTCAAACAGACAGACAGTTCTGTTCGCTTTCATCGATATTCATCAATAAAAAAGCATAGTGACATGACAGACTTAAGCAAGTGTAAATCTATTGGTCTTTAATCTTTTTCTGAAACTCTTAAAATTTAAATATTCTAAGATATCCAAGGAAAATTTGCTGCTGCTTTTTTTTCTAATGAAATTAAAACCAGGGCTATTGTACTCAGCATTGGCTGTCATATTTGGAATACATCGTACAACTGTTTCAAGAAATTTTACTTCATGCCTTATTTGAAGACCTATTTTGAAGACAGTTTAGGATGTATAACACGCTGTAAGCCTGATTATTATAACTATTCTTGAGAATCGATACGGCTTTAAACTACTTTCAAAAAGATTGTAGAAGTCGTAGGTTAACAAAAAGCTATATTTTCGAAAAGGAAACATTGCTGTCGTGCTCCTTACAGTTGGAACTGTAATTGCAGCCAATGGCGCTGTAGTCGAAATCGGCCGCCTGTGCACGATCCCTATAGTCATAAGATAAAAAAATATATAATACTGAAATTCTATATGTTATCATTTACATTGCAACAGAATTTTTCCAGATAGGAAGATTCTTAATCAACCAAGTCCTTTTCAATAACTTTTTTTGCATTCGTTGTATTCTTTTATATATTTATTTCGTGAAAAAGAGGAGCTGTGATATGCTTTCTTCTGCCCATATTTAATGTGAAGTAGGTGTTTTGCAATCCCTTGGTCGAAGGAAGAAGAAGGAAAGAAGAAAAGCGAGGAACGGCAAAGCAAACCCTCTCCTCCAAAGGTTGCAGTCGTTGCTGCTTAGCACCTGAACGGCACTCTTCCTTCCAGAGTTCTGAAATAAGCTGAGTTTTTTTTATATAAAAAAAATTTGATTTTGAATCACAAATAAGAAATTTATTTTGCAAATTCGGAATATGATAATAAATTTTTATAATTTGAAGTGTTTACTTTTGGTATTTTTACTTAATTAGAAAATTAGACTGAACTTAAAACACCGTAAATTTTTTTGATTAAATATTTAATCCACATTTCATTCTCAATCCAATCCTTCTTCAATTTTTATCCATTAGGAATTAATATTAGTAACATTCTTTTCCTAGATATTCAATTAGGCAAATAAGCTTTTATCCTGTTGACGATGAAAAAAAAAATCTCTTCCTCTGCCAGAATTCCAGTAATTTTAATTATCCTTTCTTCTAGAGAGTTCCTCAATTAAAAGGGAAAACTTATAAAACATTTGAGATATGTAGTTTGAAATCTTACAGCTTCCTTGCGAAGCTCTTTTAATTGCTTTTAAAGAGACAATTCAGAAAGAGATGGCTTCTATTGATGTGGAGCCAAAACTCAGCCAGTAGAGTAAGGAGACGATACATCGACTACAAATACGAGACACTTTGAAGCGAGAAGATTCACCCGAAACCCGAACACTTAGGAATTTCTGACCGAAAAGAAGGTGGAGGTGAGAAAGAAAAAAACATCTTGGACTGGAAAAAAGAAAAGACTTCTTTCGCCTGGTGTAAGATTATTACATCAGAAAGCTCTCAGCCATCACGAGCCAACTGCTGTTGTTGTCATGGTTTCTGTCACTTAGTTTCCTGAACAAACAACAGGGTAAAAGATCTGCGACTTGGTAATTGATCGAGACTAAAGAATACGACAAAGACGACTGGCAAAGAATGCACAGCGGCAACAGAATTGACCATAATTTCCTCGCCAAGACTCCAGATTTCTTTTGTCAGCGCGAGTCCCAGCCATTCGCAATCGTACATAAGTCTTGATGTGGGAAAGAAGCCGGAAATTTCTGCCCATAAAAGCTTCCGAAGCAGTTTTCAAGTCTTTCTCCATCTGCAGTTCTGCATTTTCTTAAACGGAAATGATGTTATCATTAAGGGAAAGAAGGAAAAATATTTCAAAATCATTTTGACGTCTCTTGCAACATGTTTGTTTAAAGGCCTTCGCACTAACCATGTGCAGTCTTATCCAAAATGTGAAGAATAAAAATTTCATTTCATTTCAGGATTGTTTCCTTAATGAAAAGCAATGTTACTTCATAATATAAAGTAATAACATGAAATTAGACGACAACCAAATTAAGCTATTTGTTGTTCCTTATTTTTCTTGTCATTATTTACAACAAAGGAAAAGTTTCCACATTTGGTTCTATTAGCACTTGAAAAAAAAATTGAAAAGTAAAGTTAAATTTTAATATTAATTTAATTGTGTTGGAAAGACTTCAAGCAAGTTTTTAATTTCTTATTTAATTAGAAAAGTTATTAAATTTAGAAAATAAAATTAATGCCAAATAAAAATGTCAAAACTATTTCTACATTTGACTGTCATTTACCAACATCTACTGCTGTTATTTTGGAATGTTAATTAGTACATCCTTAATACACTCAACAGCCTTCAAGCAAATAATATTATGATGAAACATTAAAGCATCATCCTCAGTCTTCCATCGTTTCATTATATATGCTACTTTTGGCAAACCCTAAAAGGTTTACCGCAATGTCAAATTGATGAGATGATATTCAATAATCAAGCCTCTCTAGAACCGCGCAAGCTTCTTACCGTGAACTCCACTGGCTGCCACTCATGTCTCTTAACAGTTTTCTGCACTCTGTTGTAAATGTTCTTCGTTTCCATCAGATCGGCAAGCATCGTTTCCGTGTTTTCTGATTGCTTTGTGAATATTTTAAGAAGATATTGAAAATAGTGAATCACGGTTAAACAAGAATTTATATGAAACGTAATGAGACTTGTTGGTTTTCAGAAAAAAGTTAACAAGGACAAAAACAGTGTACAGCTTGTTTTCTTTTAGAATTTAGAAGCCTCATTACACATTGTAATTCATAAAGAAAAAAACCTACTTATCGTAAATAAACCGGATATCATTATCATTATTTATCATCAGATATCATTATTTAGATCGTATAATAAAGAACCTCCATTTTTTCATCTTAGCATTCAGAATGCAATTAAAGTAAAAAAAGAAAAAGTGATTATTTAAATTTTAAGTGACAAATAAATCTTTTCGCTGCAAACTGAAATTGTTGTGATTGGTTACTATAACCAAATCTATTGTTTTCCGACTTTACTGGTTAGTGTTCCAACCTACCCCATGCAATATAGTAAATATTTCTTTTCTGAAAAATATTCGAAAATGAAAACTCTTTAAATTATAAGGGAGTTCTCAGCTTCATTCCTTCCTTCCAAATCACTGATTTCAAAAACCTTCTCTTATATAAATCAGGACGAACTTCATCAGTCAATAATACTCCATCATTCCTGACGCCAGTTTCTCGAATAGTATTAGTATTAGCTGAAGTCACAACTCTATTCGATTCAATTGGACTTAATCAAAAAACAGTTTACGACTATTTAGAGAAACAGGCCATTTTTAGTTAATCTTAATCTTGTTTTCAAAGTAGAATTTACCAGGTAAGTGCAAATGCTTGAAATTATTTGAAATTGTCACTTCCTGCATTTTTAATAAATTTGGTCTTTTGTTCCGATACAAATATTACATGAAGAAACATTACCGTAATTTTTATCATATATGTATATAGATATAGATGTATCCCACGAGGTCAACGATGGCCCACATGAACACAGGAGATAAAGCTAAATGTTTCGAGGACCAGCTCTGTGATGAGATCGGGTGGTCAGACCAACCTGCCTATGCTCTGGAACAAAGGTCTACAGAGGTCTGGATGAACCTAGGCCCGACTGCAGGAGAATTCGGCGTGGAAAAATCCGCAACCTCCGCCGGGATGGAGATTGAACGCAATTCCTCCAACCCGCAGCACTTTTAATAATTTGGTGATAACGGGATACTAGTGTTTCTCATAAAAATTCTTGACTAGCACTTGACTACTGGCCACTTTTTTCCTATACCTCTGGTGAAATGAAAATTCTTTAGAACTGTTTTGACGATTAACGAGTGTAGAATATTCTTGAAAAACACTTAAGCCGATACATGCAAAACTATAAAAATTAGATATATATTCACACACACGTTAATTACAAGTTTCGCTTACGGTATTAAAAAGCTTCTTTAGGTTTACATTAAGCCATAAGACCAAGTTTAACGGATTCGCCAAGAACTGCCTTCTACTACTGACGTCGTATGGAAGTCATTTCGGTTATGACATCATCTCTATTTTGCGATCTATGGACTTCACGGTCCATAGATCTGGGGTAGGTTCACCTATTCTGTAGATAGATATAGTATTTTTTCCAGTCAAAGATACCACAGCGAAGAAATAAAAAAAAGAGAAAGACAAAGAGGAAAAAAAATATGACTTAATACTAGTTTTTCGTCTTTCACTTTTATTTATCTTCTTTATTATTTATTTTCCCTTGCATTGTAGTGATTCGTTTTTTACTTTGTTGCTTTTTTTGGTCCGTAATTGCTTATTGTTTGAATTGAAAAGCATTCATTGTATCAATCCTCACTTTCTAAAATGCAGAGAGATTCTTTATACCTCCTGAAAGTTTTATGTGACTTCGCAAAACTAAAGAAATATCGGTATATAGGGTCTGCCCGTTTTTTTGGTGTTCGGTCAGATAGATTTTTTTTGGCAGCTCTAATGTAATCTTTTATACGATTGCACAATAGTCTTCGGGCCTGTTCTATGTAACAACAGCTATCTTCTCTGCATTTTAAAGCAAACAGTAAATAACTTGAATTCTTGATCTCTTTCTTTTATCTATGCGGGAAGACATATTCCTGATTACATTAGTACATTCCTGATTATGTTGGTAGATCTAGCTGTGAACTTCTAACAATAGCATGTAAGATTTAGGTGGTAACATGATATGTTCCTTATAAAAATTCTTTACTTTGATTTGCTACAACGTATTAGACTGTAGACTAGGATCAGCGCTGGGAAAATTTCGAAAGAATTTCTAATCTAGTCAGTCGGTGATAAAATTTGTTACTGTTATTTAATTTTACTGTTAAGCTATACCCTCTACTTTAAATTTTAATTTTAATTTAGAGGAAAACTTAAACAAGATTATTTATCAAGAAAAAAGTGAAAGCGATGCACTCTCCAATATAATAATCTCAATTAGATAAATAATTGTAAGGGAAAATAGAAATCTGTCAAAGTTTAATTATGGACCAATTAATTCTCACTTTCATCATCGACAGTTTTACCATCAGCGCTCCCGAAGTGTTTATTATATTCAGTAATGATCATAATCACTTGCAAATGAGTTGAATTCTAATACAAATTAACACCCCGAGAATTAAATTTCAATAATCAGGTCGTCGGCACCGATATTGTTTAAAGTTGACATAATCTAATTAGGTTTCAAAATTTTACAGAGATTTTTTTTAAGAAAGTCCTAAAGATCTGGCCGAAGTGCTCTGTATTTCCATAAGGTAATTAGTAAGATGCAGATAATTTAGAACTCTGTGAAAAGGTTAGGATAATTTGCTTTAAAAATTAGTTTTTATTTTGCTACAACAAATACCTTTCATTACCTTCTTTTCTTTCCAAAGAATTAAAAGATTAAAAGCCATGTTAAGATTTAAGATACTAAGATTAAGTTATTTCATCAATGAAACTGATTAGCAATATTTATTGGAATTGGATTGGTAATGTGTTAAGTATAAATTTAGTATATTCTCAGCTGCAACAAGAAGTTTTAAAAAAATAAAGCGAAATTTTGCATTCACAATGACCCATACCTAGTCATTAGGAAACCATTCTCAAATACAATTTAGAGAATCCTTTAAAGTAACTTTCTCTATCTTTCTTTTATGACAATGTGTGGTAGAAAAATGGAAGCGAATCAAGGTAATGTAGAGGCTAGTCAGATTTATGAATGATTGTAACTGTATAATATCGAGGTTAAACTTCTAAAATACAAAAATATACACTTCATTAATACGATGTCCGCCACGGCTTACATAATGACTCAGAATAACTAATAATCCGTGAAATATGGCCTAATTCCATGATAAGTCGTTTACACTCCTTGAAAATTCCTTGGAAGCAAGCATTTCATTACAAAGGTGAACAGTATGCAGAAACTTTCTCAATCACAATGGGAATATCACATCTTTACAGGTATGTTCTGATTACCACTAATAAATTGATTCTAGACGCCAAGACGCTATTCTGAGAAATGTAATCTATCCGAAATCAAACCTCCAATCTTCTAAAGGGAGAGTTTTTAGATGTAGAGTAATCAGAAATAACTAATGGTTGTATCTCTATGGATGTCTTCGATAGCAAAGCTTTGATTTCCTATACAAACAGGCGTTGAACAGATTATACAACTAAGTGTAGAGAAGATTTTTTCTTCTCTCAGACTATTGATCCACATTTTTATGGACAATAATGCTGGTCCGCTTGAAAAAGACTTTCCATAGCTCGTCAAAATACCTTAAAACTGTAAAACAGAAAACAGTACTGAATAAAGTTAGCTAATGATGAATGTTGCAGGAATGCAACGTAAATCACCATTTCCAATTGCTGTTAACACTCTTTTATCTCAAAAGTGAGGATATCCGAGGAAGGATTAGCAAGTTAGGTCACCAAAACTAAATCAAGCAAGCTAGAGATTCTTTCGAACAATAAGTTTCTCGTCATATTAGCCTTACCTCACCATATAATTCGAAAATATTAGTCATTTCCCGACTGACTTTTTGAACCGTTTGTGTTGAAGTGTAAAGGTTTTTTCTACGATCTGAATAGCAGTTGGATATGGTCAGTCACTTTACATTCTGCAACATTCATCATTTATCAAATTATTAAGCTTATTCTGTTTAAAAATGCTTTGGAGAGCTGCATAAACTTATACATTTCTATGCAAATCTTCGTTCTTCATTTTAAATACTTTACTTAATCTTTATAGAAATATTTGCATTTGCTTCGTCCTCTCTTTCTTTCCACGTCCTCTTATATTTTCTTATTTCATTCTTATGATTCTGTTTGTTAGATTTTAATTCAAAAGTTTTACTATATTATGGCAATTTCGATATTGTTACGTAATACAATGAGCTTTTTATAGTTAAGTTCAAATCTTTTTTATTTCTGTTTTTTATTTCTGCTTCTAAGTTTCAGATTTCTGTAATAAATTTTTTTATCTAGGTAAAGTATTATCTTGAAATTATTGTGGGTATAAATTTGTTAAGTTGAATAGCCAACAAGCATTCTTCAGCTCCGCCTGATAATCATTGGAATATTTTATTATTTCCCTTTTATAACAAAATATGCTACTCAATTGATGATGATCTGATTATATTGAAACCCTTACATCGAACAACTGCACAATTTTTGTAATAATCGTAGGGGATCATGAACAATCACTACACTTGAGTGAACGGCATTATTTCACCAAGTTATTGCTTTCAATACATGGCCATCATCATTTTGCTAAAGCTGGTGACTTATTTCAACTATTCAAATAAATATTCGCATATCTCCTTTACAATAAAAGGAGATATTTTTACAATCGCTATAATAGTTTAGGATTTGCTTAATATTCTACAAATACATAGCCTTTTCTAGAGTATTTTGTAGTGCCTACTAAATTTTGATCTGTAATAGTTTAAGATAACTTTATATAATTTAAGAGGATGTAACTGTAAAGTAATTATGCTTCGTGGATTTTTATTATTGAAAGTTGATAAAAATCTTATCATAGATCTATATATTAATCCTTGATGAGAATAAGTCAGTCCTTCCCTTGAATTTGCTTTGAAGTCTTTGCTTTCGCTTTATGACAACATATCGTAAGGAAGTACTATTCAATATAAAGATTAATCTCTTACCATTATGTTTACCATCGCTATTAACATTTTTCTAATTTCTGAATATATTAATGCACAAAATTGAATCTTTCCGAAATTAATTCTTCTACAACACCTAAACTGTTCGTAAAGAGCACTGAAACTAGTAATTTGCCACCGAACTAGACTTTTATGCTTTTGTTGGTTTTATGAGCTATTTAGTTCCCCGTGTTAAACACTATTAAATGGAGGACACGTCTGTCACTTACAGTGAACAAACTTGTCCTAATTAAAATGCTCGTAATTTTGATTGAATAGTTTCTGATAAGATTACTGTTTATTTCAAAGTTATTTGGAATTAATTCAATCTTAAAACCATTTAATTTTACTTACCTAATCTGTACCAACATACTTCATCACGTAAGGAAGTTAAAATAAGATGAGCTTTAATCACGATTATTACTTTTTAAGAATGAACTTTGTAATTTTTTTTTATCTAAAGAGATGAATTGATATATTCTAATAATTTATACGTTGATTTAGAATGTAAACGAATCAAATTTGCTGGTTTAAAAATTCTTATTTAAGGCTTACTTTCTTAAAAGTTACATAACATTTTATTGTCTATGAAATAAATTTAGGTTCCTTTCTCTCGTTTTTAATGTATTTTAATTCTGTCTCGCTTAAATTAACCATGAGCCTTAAGGAATTGCTAACTAGAATATTTTTTTCAAGCTCGTCAACGCTCTTCAGGCAGGAAAATACAGAATCAACAACGCTCGTTATCATGTTACTTAGGTTGCAGTAACTTCTTTAAAAGTTTTTTTTTCTTTTGCAAGCATTTTGGATTCTTGGCTTAGATGTTTCTTTAAACTTCTTAAGGGTGCTGATCATGAAGTGTATTTTTCCTCGTTACAATATGAAAAAGCTTATTATGTTTAATTGCAAATCAAGTAAATATTCTAAGAAAGTAAGATCGAAATGTTCACTAATATTGTTAATAAGCATTTTTATTCACTTCAAAATCATAGTTTTAATGAATATTCCTTGAAATTATTTTATTCAGAAGTCAAATCTTATATCTGAAATCACGGTATTTCCTATATCTCATCAACTGAAATCTGTTTTGATCCCTCTAGGTGCCCAATCAGAATGGATGATTATTAGATGAAAAAAAAAAAACTATCCGCAAACTATTTTCCCTCTGTTTGAACAGTGTGGCACTTTTCTGACATGCAAGACAGGAAAATATCTTTGTTTTTCATTGCATCATGTTTGCTTCAAGTGATTCTCAAAGTAACGGACAATAAATTCCATTTCCGATGGATGTTCTGATACACTCTCTCAAAATAACTAGCCGGTTTTTAGATGCCTTGCGCCGCTGCGTAACTTAGTGAAACCACAAACTTCTCCAACTCAACAGCGTGCTCGTAACAATATAGGTGATACACAGGAAAATAAGCGTTAAATCCCATGAGCATAGAGGCCAGGCCACTGATCCTCTTTGGCCAATCCATCTTCCGCTTAATCTTCGATTTAATATGGCCTAAGGGTGGAAAATATGTTCTTGACGAATTTTCCAATGGCAGATCACCCAACAACTCTGGCAATGTTGATTTTAAGAAGATCTTCTAATATACGGCTGTTGAATTGAAGAGTCGGGTTGATTGATATGGTCTAATAGACCGACAGTCGATGATTTAAAGTGACATGGGCTTTCTTTCTTCGCCCAAAAATGGAGTTGAACTTGACTAAGGAGGTAGTTGTTTCCTTTAGCAGCTGATCAACTCTGCAGAAAATGGAAGATGGCGTTCAGTGATGTATAAAAAGTATCTTTGTTAAGCCGATAAACAGATCTGCTATTAACCCGAGCTTTGCCATAATTTAACATTATGTCGGCCTGCTCAGCAAAAGTAAATCACCACTCAGCAATCACCAGTGACCGAATGGCAAAGAGAATCAAAGATAAAAGTAGCACAACAAACTATATGCTGGGTCCCCTGATCATTGCTTGTTGTGATAAGGTGATATAACGTCACCACAAAAATCTCTTGGCACACTCAGAATACGAATGTTTAAAACAATCAAATGGGGCAGCTTAGAAACGGTGGGTTTCCGGACATTGGTACCTTATCACAGTTATACTTTAAGTTATCTGTTCCGACCCCTTACATACCTTGGCATTTTTTAATAAATATTCATTTGCACTTTGCATAAATTTACTTTTCAGATCTTTGAGTATATTAGTAAACAATAAACATCTTATGAAACTTAAGATGCGTTCTGTTGATGACTTAGAAAAAAATAGATAGCGCAAAGAGTACAGTAAGTTTCGAAATTTGCAGTTCTCAAATACCAACGAAAATAATAAGGCAAAATGTCGATAATTATCTTTACTCATGCTTTACTTGAGTCTTCTCATAAAGAAAATTGTAAATTCAATGTCATTGTGACAGTGGCTAGCAGACAATAGCTAAGATTAGATGTAAGACTAAGACAATATCTGATTGAGATAAGATAAGATTTGGAACCTGCACTAAATCAGTTAGATATTTCTGCTTTATTTTTCTTGAACTAATATAAAGTACAGGGTCTTAAAAATGCATTAGTACTTGCAATTGCTTGTTTATTTATGAACTTATTGAAATAGTCTTGATTTTTTTAATTATTCATTTAACATGTGCTAAATATTAATTTGATGGAAATAAAAGATACACACGATAAAAGGTAAAACATATAAACAAGTAAAGAAAGATTTAATGTCTCCAACGGATTGAACCTACATCGCAAGGTCATCATCAGAAAGAGGCTTTCCATTCAATATTTACAATTTTTTTTATACAAAAAAGGAATAAGAAAGTAGATAATTGATTTGCAATAGAATAGAGAAGAACTAAGAAAATTTTACTCTACTGCCAAATCATTTTACGCTATATCCTCCTGCTCGACCAGATATAATTGGCTCAATCCCTTTCAAAGAAGGCAGCTTTCTAAATATCCTCGGATGTAGATAGGAATTTGAGTCCCATGAGAAGATAATAAAAAGATTTCTTACGGAGTCCAATTTCCAAAGAATAAGAAAGTAACACAGGTCTAAATTTATTTTTTAAAAGATTTAATTTATCAACAAGCAAATGTTTAATTTAACTTGAATTTTACCCAAAATTTCTGATTCATTGCTTCTTCTACTTTTTTTTCTGACCTTTAAGAATGCCGTGATAGGCTCTTGGGCATCGCAAAGCAAGTTCACGGAAAAGCCCAATTGAAATTCGTGCTCTCAGGCTGCTGCCTCAGCCGGGGATAATGATCTACGATTCTTACTCTCTTCGATACTTGGTTCCTAATGGTTAAAAAAAAAGACTAGGAAAGAACTGACTGAACAGAGAGGTGGAAGAGTAGAAGAAAGTTAATTAAAGCAATCATCAATTAGTGAGGTAAGTAGCTCATTCGCGGCCAATTCCCCAACTTGGCAAACCTCATTAAATCTATGTATAACCTTCTTGTTTCCAACGCCTCTAATGACACGAAATAAAAATCACAGAATATTTTTACAAACAATGAAATCCTCAAAAATTTCGAAGCAATATATAACTACTGAACTTACCTCATGGCAATTTTTTGTGGTTTTTTTTTGTTGTTTTTTTTGCTGCAAGTTCTTTCTTTTAATGGCTACTTCTCAACGACTTTCAGAGAATCAATACGTCTTTTCTGCAGTACAGCAAGTTATAATCCAAGTGCATTTCATAATTACTTATTCTATTTTGATGAAATTTGATATGTAAGAAGTGATTTTTAATAGATTCACGATTTGATGTCTTGAATTCTTTTCAGAGTTTAAAGTCTCACTTTAATAATTCAACGAATCAAAAATAAAATAATTAAGAAACCCTTAACAGTTTCATGTGGGAAGTACTTCGCTCTTTGTATCTTTTTTTTTAGATTAGTTTCTGAAAAAATATCTATCGAAGACGATATTAACGATGTTGGAAACAAATTAACTTGAAGTGGGTTTAATTAATATTTTTAAACGATGTTGTTAATAAAGCGGTCATGAAAAAGAAGAATTTCAGATTTTCTGCTAATAAAAATAACTTAAAAATGTATCCCACAGTGAAAATCGACCTAATTTTTTCGAAAGAAAATTAACTGCAATTAGGAATGTATGGAATTTAATAATGAGTTCACAAATAAAGGGATACCGTTATTATTATTATTTCAATTATTTGTTTTTGCTGTATGAACCACATCAATGAATTTTCCAGTGCCACTACAATAAACGAAGGAACATGAAAAAAAAATCCCAGTAATGAATACGACATTCAATCCTGCTCAAAGCTTGGAAGAATATAATTTACATGTGATAAACTAATTCAAGGTAAAGTTTCAAGATTTAGTTTATTAGGATATTTCGATAGTTATGTAATACAAATCATTTAAGTTAGTCACCTTCTGAAGAAACAGTTTTCAAAAGATTTTCAAATGAAATTAGTTCATTGCAGTTACGTAATGGTTGAAATATTTGTTTCGATTGAAGTTAATATTTGACCAGTAGTAAATTTGGTTAATTTACTTAATTTATTAAAACTGATTGGTATAGTATGAGTAAATGAAATTATTTTTATCCTTATTTCATTTGTTACTTCTTCAGAATGTAGTGTTTTGGCAGTTTTTACATCTATTAAATGTTTCTCCTTTAATTTGAATTTGCATTCTGTTAATTCAGATAATTCAGGATAAATTTGATATCTGTTTAAAACATTACACACTATTGTTTTAGTTAAAGCAGAAAAGAAAAGGGGAAGGTTGAAATTTTACTCCCGAACCGTTTCTTTTCTTCACTTTGATCGCACACTATCTTACTAGAACAATGATAACCTTCTTGTCTTAAGATTGTCTTTAGATCGCTAAGTAGAAAGGAAAATAAAGTTCTGAATTTAGGTTCATTTGTAAGTTCATCAACTTCATTTATTTTTTTTTAAAGTTAATCCTTGATACTTACTTCTTTCAAAGACAACAGGAAGTAGCTCCACTGTAACAAAGGCTCCACTATAACAAAACTGGTAACAGCTAGTTTTCCTATAATTAACTAGATGAAGACTATCATTTCTTGCTTTTTTCTTTAACTCCACAGAATTTTGATACAAAAAAATCATACTTTTCCTAATTGAAGTTGAGACAAGCGAACTGCTATTATTTGTGCTCCAGGTTTACTTGACAGAATTTTAAATTGTAGTAATAACTCTCAAAATAGGTTGAACATCGGATTGTTTTCCTTATTATCTTGTAAATTGCTGAAAAGATGCAACCATTTCTTTGCTTATTGTTTTAGTTTTCAGTTTTAAATGTGTCTCTAAAATATTGGATATATATTATTTACGGCAAAAAGATCTGAAAACTAAGTTACCCGAATCTTTAAAATACAATCGGAGAAGCAAATACTTAAAGTTTTTTAAATCTATTCTGTGGTTGAAATAATTTTATTTGTATTTACAAATTTAGAAATTTCATTGAAAGTTCGAAATGACAGAAAATACAAAAAAACAGGCAGAAAATATTATAATAACTAAGTAATGAAATTCTAAAATATAGTAGAAATAATAGTAATATTATCATCATGGAATACAATTTGTATTTCGTGAAGATATGATTCCTATGACAGATGACAGTTTTTCTATAAAATACGAGATAATTATATACTGATGTCCTTAAATTAAGGCCAATGCAACGTGGTGGCATACTGCACACAAAAGTATCAAGCAAACTTTGGGGAATTGCATCCCACTCTTTAACCAATGCTGTCCTCAGCTCGGGTAAAATTCGTGGTGGTGGAAAGCGTCCAGAAACAATTCTTCCGAGAGCACCCCATGCGTGCTCGATTGAATTCACGTCCGGGGAACGTGGAGGTACTCGTCCACCAGACGAGCCCGATGCGGACAGGCGTTGTCATCCAACAGCACCCCTGAAAATTCACATATGTTGGTGAAGGACATTGTCTCGGTGCAATTTGGCAGTTACGAATCCTCTGTCGAAGATGTGCAGTGGTGTACGAGAGCCCAGCGTAATGTCTGCCCACACCATTACACCGCCACCCCCGTACAGGTCGTGTTCGACGATATTGGCAAGATTGACCCTGGTTCCTTGAGGATCCGTCGTGAATCACAGTGCAGACTGTATCGGGACTCGTCAGAAAACGTAACATGGCTCCATTGTGGCTGTGTCCATGGTGGGTTTTCAGTGCACCACAACAAGCGTCCCTCCGGTGAGCTTGGCTCAAGAGGATGCACCCCATGGGTCTCCTGGCACACAGACCAACTGCATGGAATCGCCTGTACACCGTTCGTCTGATACAGTGATTGTGTTGATGCTACCAGCTCCCTAGCAAGATGGCGTGCTTACTTCGGGTTCCGTCTGGCCGTTAGCGATACCGGGTCTTCCCGGGATGTGGTGACATGTGTAGCATCGGGTAATATTTCCATTCTTCTGGAAACGTCTCCATAATCGAGAAATGACGCTGGTTAACAGGTTCAGTGCACGGGATATTTTCAATTCTTACTGGCCTGCCTCAAGACGTCCCTATCACTCTGCCTCTTGTTTGCAGGTCCAAACGGAGACGATGGGCCAAGGCTAACAATTGACTTACAGTACAGTACAATCACTGTCTAAAACTGTCACACGAGTCGTCTTGTGTCGTGATCCAGGTGGCATTTCTGAACTTTATTTATTCAGACAGAACGGGTTCTACCATTTTAGGCTTCTGAAAGACGCCTTATATCCCCGGTTTGTGTGTCTGTGGATACGTATCCCACAATGCTTTGCAACGACTTCTGTTAGCTCAGTTATTGCTGGCCTGAATATTGAATGTTGTAGGTAACCAGTTGGTTATTAGCTGAGTTGGTTAGAGCGTCGTGCTAATAACGCGAAGGAGGTGGGTTCCATCACCTCCTGGGAATTTCTTTTAATTTTTTTTTTCTTTATTTTTTTTCTCCCCATTTTAAATCTTTTCACAGTTTCTCAACTTAAGTTTTTTTTTTTTTAAATCATTATTAGGAATTCAGTGTATTAGGATCAATCAACTATTTTTTGTACTAAACGCGAGTGACAACATAATGATTTTCTAACAAACAAAAATCCAAAATCTAACTTTCTATGGAGCACATTTTAACGATTAGTGAATGAAGTTTTAGTTAAGATAATGGGCAGAGCACTTTTTTAATTTGAAGAGCAATATTTTGCTTTATTTAGTGAGATTATGACGATAATTTGTCTATTCTAAAGTAAAGGTGACTCAGAAGCCGTTATGAAGCTCTGTGATTGATTTACTAATCACTATCCCTACCTTGTTTATTTTGTGTGTGGGGATGATATTACGAAGACCTTCTACATCCGCCTACCAAGTTTGGTCCCGACCGGAGAACCAGAACAGTTCATTCTGCAAGATTCCTTAAGGGTATCAGTGTATATATATATATATATAATGCATTTAGGAAAAAATGATTAGGTAATTCAGATTAGCAGATTAGCAATATAATTAATATTAATTAATTTATATATATAAAAGAAAACATTATTATTTTTTTTTTAATCTGCCTGCTATTGCTCCGAAACCATAAGACACAGAAATACAAATTAGGTTTCAAATGTTTGGTATAATGTTGATCGATGGCTACATTTTTATGTTTCATCGACGGGGGGGGGGGGCAACCGGAAGACACGTGATATAAGATCAACTTGAAAGACAAGTTGTTCCTCTCATTGAGATGAGTTATTTTACAGATAGTCCGGTCGTGATCAAAGACTGCATGACTGAGAAAATGACCTCAGAATCCATGGCCACGTATCACTAAAACTTTTACTTGACAGGTTTGCTAATTAATATTAAATTATCTCATCTTGCTTTATCAGTTAAAGTCAATTAACTGAAAATTTTTTATTGATACACTTTGTGTCAAAAAATATAAAGTAAGCGCACATTAAGCATAATTCCGTAATTCGCGAAACAACTGTTCAATCACTTGAAGTACCGAAATTTTATTAGTTTTTTTTTTGTCCTATTGCAAATCACAACACAAAAGAATAAATCTAAAACTTAAAAAATAGTTTATCTTAGAATGTAATGATGACTTTCTGTATCCAATGGCTTAATTTTGATGTGCAAAATTAAAACAAGGGATTATGTTTCTAAGGAAAAAATTAAGCTGTATTATACTTCAGACAGCATCATTCATAGAACCAATAAAGTTGATTTTTTTTCACGATCAAAAAATACTAATCGATATTTTTATTTTTTTATTTTAATCCCAATTACTGTTCAGAAATCTTGAAATTATAAAACACAATCAGCATCTCACCATCACTCATCATCACTACAGTAGAAGCCACTAAAATACTTGTTACATCAGGAAAACCATTTTCTTTAACAAAATGTATCATAGTAAACATTCTTGACCCAATTAATGATCAGCGAATAACTGCAGCAGGGAGGAAGATTACTTAAAACCCATTACTGAACGTTTGATTCAAACATAATTTAAAACTCTAATTTTCATTCTAAATAACTCCATCCGCTTTCTTTTCTACGATCTCCAAAGCGGAAAATTCCTTATCGCTTTGACCTCAAACTTAAATTTAAATTATACAATGTGACTTTCTTTTAAATTTAAGTTCAAAAGCATCCACTTCGAGTCAAAAACTTAAATTTTGGGATTAGCTTTTTTTTGCCTAATTGCTGTAAAGCGAAGACGTGTGAATTTTGAATTTGTAATCATTAATTATAAGTAGAAAGAAAGCTTTAATTAAAATAACTTTGAAGTCTAACTTATAAATAACGATTCCTAATGTATTCTGCTAAACACGAAGATATTTCAATAATAAGGTTTCCCATGTTCACGTATGGATACAGAAGTTACCAATAACATGGCTCACGACACATTACTTTTCCGTTTAATACTGTCTATGTTTTGTTCTATCGATTTATGACTATTAATTGATGGTGTACTGTAAGAGGCAGCTCACATTATAATCGTAGAAACAGACGAAACACGCAAGAAGAAATTTAAATCCATGCCGGCTGAGGATTCAAAGCAGCTTCAGACGTATGACCTCATGGTAGATCGCCTTGACCACAAAACTGCGCCTGAACGGTAGAAGGAACATATAATGGCTCCAAATACAAAGAAAAAGTATCATAAATAAAATTTTATGAAAGATAATATTTTAACCTTTAAGATTAGGAAACAATTATTATTATTATAGATATCCACACGTCTTTGAGATACTTATATATCCTAATTGCTATCGTTAAGTCAAGAATGTAGTTTCATTTAATATAATATCATCCGTAGTCAGCTATTGTTATTAGGAATAACTGAATAGATACGATTACTTCGTGGTAATGTGTGGTAGATCAACTTTCTTTAATATTGATCATTATGTCAGGTAAGTACCTCAACTTATTATTATTAATTTTATAATAGGGAAACAATCAATGCTGACTGAAAATTATTTATACTTTTTTAAAAATATGTATACTTTCTTAAAAATATTAGTTGAAATATAACCAGTAGAGCAAATATTTGTAGAAATTTCCTTGCCAATCTTCATCGAAAATTTAAATTTATTGTTTGTTTCTGATGATATTGTTATGAGGTAACATTTATTGTTAACAAAGCGGAATGTTTCTTTTTCATAAAAGTTTGTAACTTAACATAAGGTTTTAGCGTAATGCTGAAAAGACATTTATATTACCTTCCAAATATCTCGATTTTCTTATGTCAGGTAAATGAAAGTAGACATTATAATGGGCTCTCGTACACCACTTCACATCTTTGACAGAGGATACGTAACTGCCCAACATGAGGAAATCCATCGTTTGGAGTGGCCTGCACGTTCCTCGGACCTGAATCCAATCGAACTTGAAAGGGATGCTCTCGGAAGACGTGTTGCTGGAAGCATTCCACCACCACGAACGCTATCCGAGCATTGGTTGAAGAGTGGGATGCAATTCCCCGAAGTTTGACTGATACTCTGGTATGCAGTACGCACATTGCATTGCATGCGTAGCTGTGTGGGGAGACTATACAGCCTACTGAACGCTTATGCCTTCCACAAACACTTGGATAGTACTCCAGGTGCTTCTATCTCAATGACTTTCGGACATTTTTAGTAAGAAAAATAAACAGGAGGCCGTGCTGCCACCTTTACTTTTTGTGTGATAATTGTATTGGGAACACCTTCTGCACCCCCGTACCAAATTTGGCTCTGACCGAACAACCAGAACAGTTCATTTGGCAAGATCCCTTAATATAAGGACATCAATGTAAAAGAGCTCATTAGTTTTCGGAAAGATCCTTCAAAAAAGCTTATTTTTTCGCTCATTTGTAATAATATAGAGTTTACAGAAGAAACAAGGAAATATCCATGTCCATGCAGGGTTTCGAACGCAGGTTCTGACACATTAATCGCATGCAAGACGAGACCTCGACCCGATTGTCCGTGAACAGAAAGGATATGTTTAAATTGACAGTTTATGTAATTGAAAAAAACTTTACGGAATTCCATTGTGGAAAAAAGGTTTATTTCACGATACATCATAATAGTTCATATTAATGAAATTAATTTAATTCTACCAATGAAAAGAATTTGAAAAATAGAAAAAAAAAAGCTTTAATAACTGAAGTTTTAGGTTTTATGACTTTACCGAACTCTTTTACGCGGAAACCTTAAGTAATCTCAATCCGATGTTCTTTTGGCATTCAGTTTCAATTTCTTTATTTGAACAGTTGCAGATTCATATCTCTGCTTTTGAAGCGGAAGGTTCTGCGTTTCATGTGGACCTGATTTTGACATATTCACGCACTGATTAATGATCTCTGAATTATTAGTTGCATGATTGCTATTTGCATGGTTGGCTGCAACACACTGTCTCATTGCTAATGTTAGTTTTGAGAACTGAATTGACCGACAATTGCTCTTGGCAGTTTTATGTCACTCACTTCTGTTCTCTGCACTGAAAGTCTCAAAATGAACGTAAACAAATCTTTACAAGTCAGGAAAGAGACTTTCATAATAAGACTTGCATTGTTGTATGGCAGCAGTTTATACAATCTATTGTTTCACTTACAAATCAATTTACAATAATTTGCATACTCAGTTTAGTAAACATTCCAAGAAATATTATACTATATCGAAATAATGCTTACCAAAAATTTGTTGTTTTTTTTTTTAATTTATCCCAGAGAATAGCGTTATCCAAATACGGATTTTCCTTCTTTTCTTAATTGTTGTTGTTGTATCTTTTAAAACAAAAACAAAAATGACATTGAACCCTACATTTCTCGCTAATCATCTTAATCATTTAATCTGCTTTAATTTTTAGAATGGCGTTAGATTTGTTTTCTTAAAGTAATTTAATCCTTAACAAGCTTTATCAAGAAATTTAGTAAATTACACCAGCGTCAGGAACAATCATGACATCCGGAATCAATATCAATTGAAAGAGATCAAGAATGAAACTGAAGATCTCTTCAGACGATTTCGAGACCACATTAAGATTGGTGGAGGAGAGGAGAGAAGAAACTATCCAAGATTCGAATCATGAGATGTGTTCTACTTCACTGAATTTCTTAAGCAGACGAGTTTGCTGTGCAACCATTGCTAGAAGAAAAATATATATATAAATATACATGTTTTATAAATATATTTACATATTTTTCTTATTCTTATAACTTTACATGAGGATAAAAGTAATTAATTGTGTCTGTTTATAAATTCTATAAGCTGAAATTATAAGATCTAGATGAATACAGGCAAGCCATCAGACAGGTGAATTGTATCAAGAAATGCAAATGATGCATCTTCACAAGAGAAGTTATTAAAATTTGCATAGAATGCTGAATGAAAACATTTGCCGTCCACATCACAAGTAAGCGAATTTAGAGAGGAAGGATTGTTTGGGCCAGTAAAATATAACTACATCAATAACTCAGTTTTTTAAGAGATTGCTGACCAATGTCAGCCTAGGACTGGAGCAGCAACCGTTGGACCATTTTATCCGGAAATAAAGTTTTAGTTTAAAAACCTGTGAAAAATGTTGTATTGCTATTCCTCTAAAACCTTATTTGAACATGGAGTCCATTCCATCTCGTTTGTCTCGTTTGTCTGATAGTTCGTCAATGTATTAAGCAGATCCTGGATGCTAGTTTCGTAATTGGGATACCCGGACCATAGAGATGCGCGGCTGCAAACAACAAATGTCTTTCCTTTGTAGGCATATGTGTACCGTATAAATACGCAATATATATTTAAGACCTGTGACAAGGATGAGTTCCCAATACTTATTAGCTTGAATAATCACGGACAAAAACTGTTCTGCAAGATGAGATGTAAAGTGTGGTGGATAGAATCACAAGAATCTGTCGGAAAGGATTGCTGAATGTATGAGTTTAAACTTGGAATTACCTTCTTAATAAGCTTCGTCTGATAATAAAATTATCCATTTGTTTTTTGATTTTTTTTATCTCTGATACTTCGTGAACTTCACATGAGTTTACTCTTTCTTCGAAATGTAATCCCAACACAGTTTTTAAGCAAAAAATAATTTTCAAAATGATAGCTAACCTAATTCCGAATTTGATTATTTTAATTTAAATTTGATTATTTTAATTTAAATTTGAACTTTCTTTATTATTTAATTTCCTTTTCTTCAAAATTTTTGGAAGTCATATTGTTTTTTTTTCTCTACAATAGAAATATTTTATCTCAATTCTTGTAGATTGGACATATCTAGGTATTCAGAGATGATTAGTCCTAGCCAATAAACTTCACAGGATGTCACTTGTAAACACAGTGACATCCTCCGACATCCTGTTAATAATCTGAAAATTATTCGAATGGGCAAATCTAGATATACTGCTAGATATACTGGGCGGATCGGACTGATGAGTGTGTAGTAACTCGAAACAGTACTGTATCCGATTCCCAGTACAAAAACCAAAATTAGCTCAGTGAATTTTTGTTTAGGTATGTGAGTTTCTGTTTCCTTATATATAATTACTCGAATGGTCTTTGTAGTAATAATAATAATAAAACTCATATCTATTTAGCGGATTGGGGAAGGCTTTTCAGTTACTGATTTGCCTTCAAATAGGAGTAATGTAATTATAGTAACTTGCCATTGTTTGAAAGCACCACAACTTCATGATCTGTTTTATTTTTTCAATTAGTAAACTGACTGAAGCCATTTAATGTGTGAGACAAGAACCACTCAATACAATTCTATAACTATTAACAAGTGATTATTAGCAATGAAGAAAAACAATATTGGAATCAGATAATTCTAACAAAACATTGTAATTCAAGACATTTTATTTCTCTCTTACTTCAGTTCTTTCAGTCAATGTTGAAGAGTAAAACGGAATCATAAATTTGCGCATGCTCAGAATTTAATGATCAACAGGTGTTCATGAAACATTTCTTGACATTTTGAATGGAATTGCTTTGCTTTTTTATTTAAATTACTTATTTAATTACTGAAATTTGTTTGTCCTATAAAAATTTCAAATGGCTGGATATGTACGATATGTTTCTGCAGAACAGCTGTTATTTTGTAATTACTTTGCGAAAATTTAATTATAAGACGCAAAAATATTGTTATGACATCCTATTGTTTGTAAGATTAAATACTGTGATCAGTAATAACAGTATTTAATTGTAATAAAAGTAATATTCTTTCTCATGAGTAACAACAAAGCAGTAAGATATAATCAGTTTTATTAATATAAAATAAATCTAAATCTCAAATTGATTACGTAATGTCCGTCTGTTAACTATAACATATATAATCAGTTTTATTAATATAAAATAAAT
>JAFIDM010012231.1:135684083-135706194 GCA_023159025.1 Thereuonema tuberculata | reverse complement strand
CTGTTAACTATAACATATATAATCAGTTTTATTAATATAAAATAAATATGTTATAGTTAACAGACGGACATTACGTAATCAATTTGAGATTTCTGTGGCAATAGAAAATTAAAAAAATCTTCGATGAATCGAATGAATCGTTAAAATGAAAAAGCAAAGTGATTGTAATCTATAAGAATTTTCATTTTTCATAAGAGAATTACCTAGAATTCATTCTCATTCCACTTCCTCCAATCTATTTTATTAATTCATAAATCAGTTTTCTTAGTTCAGTAGACTGCAATTATTTATCGAGAAACTAAATTATCTTAAATAGTTCACTAGTATCTTAACATTACCTTAATTAGTAAGTACGTTAACTTTCCGAATTTCTGAAGTATTTTATTACTTTATTACTGAAGTATTTTATTACTTTACTGGAGACTGCAGCTCTGTTACAGATTTATTATATGTTGATACTTTCATACTTTCATACTTTCATCCATTTTCACTCTACATATTGTCAGTTATTAGCAAATGCAAAAAAAAAGCAAAAACCGTCACTTTCTTTAAAGCTAAAGTTATGTTAAAGTCCCATGGTGTCGCGGGAGATAAGGCTCCCAGCGTTTCGTGACCAACGGGACTAAGTTGAGGTCGGGTGGTCAGCCCATCCGCCTTTAACCCCGGTAAATAAACCCGTAACTCATTCAACAAAGAGCTGGGTAGACTCGAGGACCCATTTAGAAGAGAATGGAGCATGAAAACTCCCCGTCCTCCACCGAGGCCGGGGATCGAACACACCATCTCCAGCCCGCAGCCAAGCGCCCTTATCCACTCGGCTAAAGGACCCACTCCTTTATAGCTTAGTTCTTCCTTTTTTTCTCCTTCCTATTTTCACAACTGTTTGAAAAAGATATAAATTTTCGAGGCACTAATAATGAGGCCTGGATGCCTATTCCACAGAACAGTAGAATAATACAGCAAATAAAGGCCGTTTTCCAATGCGATGGCATTAGAAGGAGCGAAAGAGATGCAGACAAACACGGGAAAGAAAGGATTTGCCGATCCCGGATTCGAATTAGTAGGCAACCGCTAGACAGCTTGGCTGTGCCTAAACCTTTAGTCCACTGTGAAATCTTACTTTAAATAGATTGTATTAAATCGCGGAACAGTTTAGCTTGATCTGAGCGGTGGAATCATTTTAGCATAAATTAAAAAATTAGAAGGTCTTACAGTAATTACAAAATTAATAATGCTTCAAAATTTAATCAAAATTTAAAATAATATTTTTATGTTTTCATATGAAGGAAATTTCGGTCATACAAATCAATAGATAATAGAATAAAATCAATTAAAATAAATATGTTATTTTTACTGTAGTTTTTTTTTTAATCTCTTTTATTTTTTATTTTTAAAATCTTGAAAAGAAATTCCTTCTTAGATGTCTTTATAATAGGAATCTCGAATGTGAAGAATACGGGAAATCATGATTCTTCAATCGCCACATTCAGTGTAGATACTCTAACAGAATTCACAATACCAAGATAATGCGCAAAGAAGGAGTGCATTTTACATGTCAGTGGAGGAAAGTAGGTGTTGATTGAGTCTCGCAGTTGTGTGCAACTAAGCAGCCTTCCCCATTACCACTCTGTCACTCCGTTCGACACGCTGAAGCGAAAAACATCCTGTTACGAAGGTTCGCTACAGAGACTATTCACAAGATCTAAAGTGCAGTTCTGGACTAGCATTCCGTCATTTGCTCGGCCTGAGATCTAATGCACCCCATCAATCTCTCAACCTTACTTTTCCCTGCGGCAGATTAGATAGATACGTCACCGCAAACCTAATCAATTTGTAATCTGGATTTGGATGAGTAATTATTAAAATTGGACGCATGCAATTTCCCAGAATGCGGGCCCCATTAGGCAAATCGAATGATTATTGACATGAATGACAACATTCCCGTATATTGCACAATCTCGAGAAAAATTGACGAAATTACCATTCATTAGGTTACCGCTGAGTCTACACGAAGGAAGCACAAAACACTGTTTTCGTTTGATTAAATCCCCAATTAAGTTTGCACATGAATAGACTTAATAACGGCGAAGCTGATCGCCTGATGAGCTGAGAAATTTCAACTTTGGCTTCCTACAGATTGTTTTGCCAAAGAAACATTAATTGCTTTTGGAATTAAGCGAAAACAAGAGAAGATAAATGAAAAATCCTCACCAAAGCACAAATTTTTAATATATCATGAAACTACAAGAATATTCAGAGATATTATGAAAATGTAATGACTTGCTGAAACTTGACTGTATGATGAAAAATGACTTTTCATTGTTTAAAAAAACTTTTCATTATCTTTAATGAAGCTGGATTAAAAGTTTGCAAAAGAACCATGCATTTGAAAACCAGATATATCGCACATAAACTTTATATATAACTGTAAATTTACTATCTATTTTCAGTATTATTTATTTATATATTTATATTTTACATATTTATCTATATATATATATATATATATATATATATATATATACGGTATATATAAATATATATGTATGTTTGTATATAATGTATAAATATGTCCAATATAAATATAGTATATAAGTAAATATAATAATACTTTAATTTGTATGTAAATGGAATGAAGAAGTGTTTATATATAAAGTTCACCTATTCCATGCACTCTACAGCAAATGCTACTAATCGGAATGGCACCAAATTTGCAGTACATCGTAATGACGCCATGGAAAGACATTCATTGAAAAAAAAAACATTACATCCCCACCAGCGGGGATTTATAGGCGTGTATGATATCAGAAATGCAAATTTCCGTTAGCACATCATCCCTCATATCACTTTTTAAGCAACGTCTTATATGCGTTTTCATTCGCATTTTGTGTTCAACTTAAAATTACATTAAGTTTACGAGAACTGCGTTACTTGTTAGCAAAACAGGAATTCTGCACCAGAAGCTTTGCGGAATTTTGGTCGTTAAAAGGTCTTCGACGAGGTCCAATGACTGCGAATAAGTATGTGTGTTACGAATAATGATCCTCAAATTTGAAGAAACAGGGTCGTTGAATGTGCAAAAAAGCCTGTTGCTATAAAGATCATTAAATAATATTGACGATGTAGCGACCAAAGTGGAAGAGGACAGGATATCAAACGTCAGGGCCAGCGTCAGTGTTCGGTAGGTTACACATTCGTTGGGCCACCCTGTTGCAACGGTCGACAAAATTGTTCGGAATATTATGCACTACTATTCTTGCAAAATTTATCAAGTTCAACAACCGCTGCCTCCTGATCCGCGTCAACGAGAGACTTTCGAGCTACAGTTTTTAGATCAGATCGAGGTTGACCCGAATTGGCCCTGGAACATTCTCTGGACGGAAGAGACACATTTCCATCTGCTTGGTGCAGTTAACATGCATAATTGTCGCATTTGGGCGAAAGAAAAATCCCAATGCATATCTGGAAATTCCTTTAATTCCCAAAAAGTTACAGTTTGTTGTGGGTTTACGTCAACCTTCATTGTTGGACAGTTTTTCTTCTAAAACCGTGAGCGCACAGGTCCTACTCCATGTTTCTTTACCGGCAATCGATATGCTTCATTACTAAGCACTACAGAGATTCCAGCACTGAAACTTCAGCGTCTTGACTCAACAGATGCAGATGGTGTTCATGCAGATGGTGCCCCCTCCACACATTTCCAATTGTGTTAAATAGGTGCTCCGCAATCATTTCACTGATGATCACGTCATCAGCTGGCACTTCTGTAATGCACGCTCACCGGATCTCACCCTATGCGATTTTTGGCTGTGGGAATATCTTAAAGATCTTGTTTATCACGACAACGTAGCCTTGGCAGACCTTAAAGCAAGCATATGACGTTAAGTGCTCAACATTTCCAGGGACACCTTGCCTTCAACAGGTGAACATGCGATTCTGCGATTTCAGATGGTAGCAGATAATGGTGGTCAACATATTAAATAAGTTGTGATGTCACTGTACCCATATCAGTGGTGTACTGCATTGTCATGGTCAGCATACACGCCTACAAACGCTCTCTGGTGTTAATTAATGAGCTATTTTTTTTTCCAATGAATATCCTTCTCATAAAAAGTTAGACCCAGTGTTTACAAGTGCAATGTGACATCTCAAAACAGCTGTTTTTAGATGTCACGTTCCACTTGTAAACATTGGGTCTAACTTTTAATGTGTTTAACCACTTTTTAGACTTTTTTTTTCTTATCTAATGCACATTGAAAATTCATTGCGGCCAGCGAAAACTGGCACATGAATTTCCTTTCTTTGCTTTTATTTTGTTTTTCTTGTTTTTTACTTTAAATTTGGAGGTCCCATTCTTTTCCCTACCCGTACGAATATCCTTCTCAAGGCGTCATTATGACGTATTGCAAATTTGATACCATTCCAATAAGTAGTTTTTACTGTAGATTACGTAGAATAGATGAACTGTAATTACAGAAACCCTATATTGTGCTTCCTTAGAAGAATTCATACTAACATAACAGTAAAATATAAAAATATCATTGTTAATGTATGTATGTATGTATGTATATGTATCAAAAATGAAGCCTGCACACCTGGTTATAACTAAATAAAATTTAATCACAAAAATTAAAAAAAATAATTATAAGACCATGGTTTCAGTTGCAGACAGAAAACCATTTTCAAGTAGTTCCTTGAAAATGGTTCCCTGTCTGGAACCGAAACCATGGTTGTGTTATTAATTTTTGTAATTAAATTTTATTTTGTTATCAAACAGGTGTGCAGGCTTCATCTTTGATACGTATAAATTATGTACAGCGCACGTAAAACGTTCTTGAATTTAATTATTACAAAAAATAATTGGAAATAGTTCGAATTGATGGAACTTGATACTCTTTTTTTTTCAATTTAGCATTAATCTGCTTTTTGTAAAGATAATACATTTAAAATTATACATCATGAGGTAAACTGAGTTAGGAACCTTTATCTTTCTACAACATTTTTATTTCACCAATTTCATTTCACCAATTCCCATTCATTGAAGCCTTCTGAATTTATTTTCTATCAAAACAAACATGATAACAAAAAAATTAATGTTTGCTGTTTCCTTAGTTAATTTCTATTGCTTCGTTTAAAGTTTTCAGAAAATCAGGTTCAATGAAGTTTGTAGAAATTATTTAAAATTATTTAAAATAAGAAACTTCTGAGCTCCGAGCATCTGTTTGGAAATATTGAACTCATGAATCGAGGCTTACCTGTATTGTATGAACATTAAATGATTACTGTAGGAAGTTATCTATTGCAACTGAGTGTAAGAAAAAATAAAAATCAATTGTAAGAAATATATATACATAAAAAAAATATATACATTTAGATCAGTTAAGAGCTCTTAAAAACAAAACCCTTGAAAACACTTAAAATTAATGTCTATAAATATTTAAAATTCTCAACATAAATTTATTGTCATCCATCTTCAGTCAGTGAAGATTTTGAGCTTAAATTCCATCCCGAGTTGCCGTAAATGTTAAAGATCTTTTCTCCAATGTAAATAAATTAAAATAAATAATTCAGATTTTAAGTTTTTCAAAAAGTTCTTTAGCAGTTAAAAGAAAAGAACTTAAAACTATTTTGTTTTTGTTTAAATTAGGTGGCTTTTTTTTTTTTAGTTTATAATTTTGTAACTTCATCAGATATATCAACAACAAGCGTATTTGTAATTTGATAAACATATATATAGCATTTTCAGAATTTCTGTGAACTTGTATAAAAAATTTACAAATAATATTTAAAACTACTACGTCTGACATTGCTATTTCACTAGTAATGTACTTTGGGAAAAAACTAAGTAGATCAACATCATTAAGATCTAGTACTAGATTACAATTTGCGTTCATACTTCCAACCAAAGTATTTTGGTTAAAGTTTTGAAAATAACTACTGGTTATTACTTAGATGCTTCTTCCATACTGATATTTACACAGTAATTTAAAATAGAAGCTCAAAAAAACTAAAAATTTTAAGGCATATTAATGGATTCAATTGATAACTGTAACTTACTAAACAGGTGAAGTAAGTAAAATTGAATATAAAAAAGTAATTGAAGAAATACAGTAATTTTTAGAACCCATCAGTAAATGTATCTATCAGAAAACAAAACAAAGTCTATTGCTCTAAGATTTTTAACAAAGAACATCGGATTTCAATTTTCTATGATTACTAAATCTGAAAGAACAAAAAAAAATCAATAAAAAAACTGCAGAGAAATTCAATTCAAGCAGCGACCAATATTAGTTCTTTAATTTGTTTTCAGAGCTCAGACGAAGATGTGTTGATCTGATTTGAATTCAGAAACTTCTTTATAGCTCTATTATTCTTTTTTCTGTCAATAACAGACTTTTCCAAAGAAATCATTTTGATGGGCACATAACGGAAATAACACTCAATAAACAGGGCATATCGGACTAATAAAAAAAAAGGAAAAGAGAAAAAATAAAAAAAGGAAGGAAAGAACTGATTAAACCGTTCGTTTATTTACTGCTCTCGGATTTCTGATCTTTTATTCAAAGATACATTAAGACCTAATGGAACTGCCGTTTTCTTTGTGTAATGGAAAACGTAGCCACCATCAAGAAGTTACGGTTCTATCATCAACGAAGAAATTCCGTAATTGATCTTTACATATTTGTAAGATGTTCTGGATTTCGATTTTCCCTAAGATTCATTTTTTACTAGATTATTTCCCGTCTGTCAATATCGTTGGTGTTTTTTTTTTCTTCAACATGATGATAGAAGAAAAATCAAAATGGAAAATGTTGAAAGAAATCCGTTACATCTGTTTGCACATCTTGAATCTTGCATATGACAACATAAAAATTTCACAAGGAAACCAAAATATCAAAGGTTCTACCCAATTCGGAAACCGAACAGAAGAATTTATTTACCTATTTCTTTTTTTATTCCTTTGATATCAAAAAGAAGTTTTAGTTTTGAAATATATTCTGCAAACAATTTGAATGAATTTATTAATTTATGTAGTTATTAATTTATTATAATTAATTCATAAATTCTTCATTTCCATAAAATTTGTATTGTCAATAATGAAATAAAGGAATTGAAAAACAGTAAATTTTTTAGCCGTATAGTTTTCAATTTCTTTTATATTTCCACATATTAATTTGGATTTTAAAAAAAGGATTTGGCTATTACCAATTATTTTAGTAGCAATCCTTGGAAAACTAATATCGACGCTTGAAATGGAAACTTCTTGTTAATGAGATAATTCATATAGGTTCTTTGGAACAAAACATTATAAACTTTTATTTATTTTACATCTGCTATTGTTTACTACTTGAAGTTTTTGAAGCAATAAACAATGACAGATATTAATCATTATAAAAACAGATAAATGTTCTTAACTCATGCAAATTTTCTGTGAAAAATGGTGACGAAATATTCACATTTCATAAATAAATTGAAATTTGAAAATAGAATTAGAAGATACAGTTATTATAAGTGCCAATGAAGAAATAAATTTTTATATCTTATTTTCAAGAAAAAGACCTCATTTTATTTACATTTCAATACTTTGTGGCAGGATATTATTTCTTACAGGTCTGCAGAAGAAGTCAAAAAATCCACAATAATGTATGCACACAATGTTGTTATCCTATTCAATGGTACAAATTGCATTCATTATGTTATGCAAATTATTATAAGCAAGACTATTATTTGTCTTTTGAGTCATACAAATAAATTAAGACATACTAATTTTGTAAGCTTCCTGATAAGACAAACAGCTGTGGCTGGAAACAGGAAACGTTATGACTTCTTTCTAAATTGAAAATTCGTATTCTTGCAAGAAAATTATAACAAATTATTCACCTCCTCTTTCTGAAGTTACTTGAGAATGATTGGAAACAGTCATTCTCAAGCTAATTCTTAAATATCTTCAAAACGTAATTGAAGAAACGTAAAATTAAATCTTTTGAAAATTCTGACTGAGTCTGAAAATTGCTTTTCGTTAGTTGGTAATTAATATGAAACTGGCTAATATTTTGTAAATGCACTTTTCTTGTAAATTCTTGCTTTCATTTAAAAAAGTATGTGAAGAAAATATTTTTAAACCAACAGAATAAGAACCAAGGTCAGATCATGAATAAATTGCCTTTCTGATTCAATTATCGGAAGGGACGGCCGTTTCGTCCTGCATGGGACTCATCAGCCCGATCCGCTTTCCCCCCGCCTGTAAGATCCTTCTATCGGATCTTACAGAAAGGCAAGATCTTAATGAAAGCCATCGTCATAACTGGCAGTGACCCCCAAAACAAGAAAATCAAGAACAATAAATGTTGTGCTAATTTTGCTCAACAAAAAACCTTTTCCTAAAGAAAGATAGGATAGAAGGCATTTTAATAATCATCGGGCTGATGAGTCCCACGCAGGACGAAACGGCCGTTTCCGATTCCTTCCGGTAATTGAATCAGAAAGGCAATTTATTCATGTGCTGACCTTAGTTCTTATTCTGTTTGTTTATAAATTTTCCAGCATGTTAAATTTATTCCTAAAACATTTTTATCTTGCTGAAAAATTGGATGAAATAGATAATCTCAGTTGAATTAAATAAAATTCGATACAGAAATCCAGGAAACCATGTAGGAATAATTTAAAGTCTGTCCCTTCTTAGTTAAAGAATGAAAAGTGGACTTGAACCTTTAAAATTATAATCTGAATAGAAGCACATTTCAATGGAAAATCTTCAAAAAAGAAAAACCTAGCTCAAAAAGTTTTATAATAACTGAATAGTAACACTACTACAAATAATTAAACACAAGCACGTAATTTCTATTGTAACTTTAATGTTTGTAAGAACAACGAACATACCTAGCTAATTTCTTACTTTTTTCATTTTTCTTTTTTTGTTTTTTTTTTTTTTTTTTGGATAATAACATGTAGATTAGATAGAAATTTTGTAAACAAATCATAACTTAAAAATTTACGCAATTTGTTCATTCTTAAATTGTTTTCAGCAGACAATCAAACAATAAACATTAACGAATCTCACATTAATTTTTTATGAATATTCAAAGAATTTGTAATATTACACAACAGCATTTAGTAAGTCAACTTAAAAAGCTGTGAAAAAAAGCCATTTATACTTTTATTTATTTACTTATTTGATTTATTTATTTAAAAATATTTCTATTAAAATGGACGATTGCAAAACTACTGCATTATAGCTTTAATTTAAGAACTTTAAGTTGCGTAAGGCTTAAGAAAATGGAAGAATAAGAATTAACTTTATTTTCGGTTGCATCTTCGGAAAAGGTAAACCTGAAGATTTTTTGGAAATAATTAATTAAAAGACCTGCGTTAAACGGTAAAGTATTATTTTGCAGTCCATTCATCGAAATTTTTCTTGTAAATGTTTTTTTGGGTGTTCTTCGAACAGAGCGACATTTTTACTATTGTATTATTTTGGATTAGAAATTTGACAACCTAAAGGGCTTTTTTAAGTTCGAATATATTTTCTTTTTTATATTTGAAAGTTTCCTTTTTTATATTTTTATATTTTTAAATTTGAATATATTTTCTTTTTTATATTCTACAATTTTTATAGTTAAAAAACATAGAACTATCTTATAAACAAAACGAAAAAATTCATTAGCTCTTTCATTATTATGTAGCAGATAAGTTAAAGTTGGACAACATACGTATTTAATTAACTTAACTATATCTTAATTACATTTATTTATAATCCAGTTTTTCAATTCATATTCAAATAATACAAAACGCTTACGAAACGAGCAGTACCTATAAACAATTGAAAAGTTTAAAAAAAATATGGTTTTTGTCTTGAACATCTTAGGTATAGACAATGATTGTCTGTTCCTAGCTCTGAAGATGATTTTGGTCTTTCCATCTTATTTTTGGTCGTCCTCTGTCTCTTTTTCCTTTGGGTTTATATTTCAAAATTAAATCTTATCGTTGGACATCCTTTCAACATGGTTAAGCCAATTTTTTTGGTAATTTTGAATTTCTTGAATTAAACTTGGAGTTTTAAGTTGGGCTCGAATATCATTATTTTTCTTTTTGTCGAGACGTGTAAATCCTAATAAAGGTCTCAAAAATTTCATTTGTGCAGTTTCCAATCTTTGTTTGTTTCTTTGTTTCAATATCCAGGTTTCACTCCCATATTTAATGGCTGCTTTGGCTGTAATGTTATGTAATCTTAGTAGTGATTCTTTCGTCATTTGTCTTCCAAATCTTCTTCTAATTATTCCATTCATTCTGTTGTATGTCTGTATGTTTGATATCAGGTTTGCCTCATCGTTATAACATGAAATTATGTTTCCTAAATATTTAAACTCTGATACTTGTTCTATTATTTTTCCATTAATTACAATTTTCACTCTTTGTATTTGTTTTCCACACATTGCCATGGATTTTGTTTTTAATTCCGAAATTTTCATTTTATAATTTTTTGAGATAGTATTTAAATGATTTGCTCCAATTTGAAGTTCATCTTCTGAATTTGCTATCAAAACGTGATCGTCAGCATACAGTAATGTCTTCAATTTAATGTTTTTATTTTATCAAAAATAAATATTAGCAGTAGAAATTTTTATAAGATATTGTAAATCAATTCATATTTTTTTATTGGGGTTTCAGAAGCAACATTATGAACTTCAGATATGTGAATCTAAAAATCAAAAGGATTTTCTATCCCAGATATTGTAAAAAATATGCCAATATTGTTTGGGAGTATGGTTCAGGGAATTTCCAAAATAACGGCACTTTTAAAATAACGCCAAATTCGAGATAACGGCATATTTAAAATTCTCATATAGCAAAGAAACCGTTAGTTTGTCATGAATGTTTTCATCCCAGACAGATAAGCAGTGAAATGCTCAGTGCAAGTTTATATTGTTAATTATAAGTGAATAACTGAGAAGAAAACAACAAGGTTTTCAGTTTTTTTTTGAACAAAATACAAGCCTCAGTATTCAAGAAGGAATGCAAACCTACATGCTTCAAAACGTAATGTAAATAAAAAAACAAAAAAAAAAAACAGCAATCATCCATGCGACAAAGTGGCATAAGAAAAAAACTAAGAAAATGATATATCCTCTACAGATGACGAACTTGTGAAGACCCACAAGAATTTAGAGATTTTTTTGTGATTTTTTTTCTTTCACTTTTAAAATATATTTATCTTTAATTGGATACTTTGAATTTATCAGTTAATAAGTAGTAAGTAATCCCTTTTCTCTCTAGTTTCTTATTTAATGCATTAACATTAAACAAGTAAAAGAAATTTTGTGCCAAAGTATAAGGGCAATCCATTAATAAAATAAATACCATGCGGCCATTGGACGTGGGCATAATCAATTCAAAAAAATACAAATGATTTCTACAATGAAACGTTTTCGACAGCAATCGAACTTGCAACCTTCGGATCCGAAGTCAGACGTCTTAAGCGCATTGCACATGGATCCGAAAATCGGACGGTGGATCTAAAAATCGGACTTAATCTATTTCACTTAAGGTTTCCTTAAGTGAACATTCATTTTATTTTAATTTTATTTTCATTTATTTTAATTCTTCGAAATGAATATTCGTCTTAAGGAAACCTAAACGCCACTTTGATTTTACGAAGAAAAGTACGAAGACACAGAAGCCATTGTTTGAAATACAGTGAATTCTCCGAAATGAATGTTCGTCTTGACCCTTAATTGAAATAGAATATGTCCGATTTTCGGATCCATGTGCATTGCGCTTTACCCATTAGGCCACGGATATTGTATTCTCTTTAATCACTTATCACTTCCTCTGTGTGTAGGACGCAATGAAAGAAGAGCCAGCCAAACATAAGGTATGCCGATATTAGTTGTACACAAGAAAAAAAAAAAAAAAGTAAAGTTTGGGTTTTTTTCCTGGACAACTACAGACTCAATTGATTTGAAATTTGAATATGCTTTAGTTTAGAGTGTCTACTATACAATAAATGTTTTTTTATTTCTGCCTATCCAGAAAAATGTTCTGGTAATGCAGATATTTCCAGAAACAGTTGACTGTGTCCGCATTTTTCCGGATAGAAAGAAATAAAAATATAGATTGTAATAGTACACACTCTGAACTAAAGCATATCCAAATTTCAAGTCGATCGGGTTAGTAGTTGTGGAGCATAAAATTCCAAAACTTGAGGAAACAATAGTCGACTTTGTCCGCATTTTTCCAGATAGGCAGAAATAAATACTCCATTCCTTTAGTGTTTGGGCCTCTGAACACGATGATGAAATCCGTTTGCCGCTCCGACCTTCCGTTCTGGAATTTATTGTCAGGTGAGGGATAGACACGGACGGACGGTCTGACAGGACAAACGCAAAAGCTCCCAAATCGTTAAAAACTTCGTAGACAAAGATTTTGTTAAAAGGGGGGGGGGGGGCCGATTTTGTTAGGGGGAGGAGTTTCCATTACATTAAATTTTTAAATTTACTTTCTTTAAATCAAAATTTAAAAGTAAAATGATCTTAATACTAAAATCTATGGCGAGAGTAGGGTCTTTGAATTTACACATATGAACTTGAACATAAACACTTTGTTGTTTTTTTTTTTTTTCGTGAAGGGGGGGGGGGGGTCTTTTTATCTTTTTCAGATAAGCAAATTATTTAAACTTTAATAAGACGAAAGGATCTTTTAAAAAGTCAAATCATAAGTCAAAATTGTTACAATAAAATAGCAATAAATAAAAACAATAGCTTCTATTTATTTCATTATTAAATTAAATTATTTTAGTTATTTTAAAATAAAGCAGCTAGATTACCAACATTTATTTTAATTTGGGGAAACTCAGTATTGATGTAAGTAAAAACATAACCGTGTGACACTACAGGCCATGTAGGCCATTGGGTAGGCGGGAGGATTAGGTTCTAGCAATTCTCGATCAACGGAACCACTTGAGACCGAACGCCCAACCCTCGCTCGCAGTTAAACCCCGAGTAAGAAAGCCGGTACCCGTTGACCCGACAAAAATTATTAAAGGATTATTTATAAATAAAAGATATAAAAGATTTCTGATAAACCTGAAAATGAATAAAACAAGAGTACATCAAAAAGGTAGTGTATATCAAAAAGATAGTGAATGTAAGTTATGTGATAGAATTTATGATAAAGTTATATTAAGGGATAGGGAAATGCCAATGCGTTTGTTTTGAGCTTCTTTTTATTGGTATTACTTCTCCTTTATGTTTTTTTTTTAAATGTTCACCAGTCCTATTAGGTATACCTACAAAATGTATACCTGTATTATAGGAGCTGATCGATTGTTATAGATGGTTAATTAAAGATAATTAGAATTAAAAATGTATTATTATTTTCTCATCAATTACATCGCTGATTAGTTGAATTTTAATGCAGCTGATATTTTTACAATTTTTTATTTCATAGTTTTCCCAATTAATTTGACTAAATAACTTATATTTTATATAGTTATCTAGTCTTTGACCATAGTTATTATTTAATTTTGAAATATTAAAAATTTTTAGCCAATTTTTTCTAGTTCCTATATTTTCATTATAATTTTCTTTTGCTCTTTTAACTTGATAAATATTTTTTAGAATGGTTTTATAAATAAATTTTTCTTTTATAGTTAAGATTTTGAATTTTTTTCTGATTTCTCTTTGTTCTTGTATTGTTTATTTTTAAAGTTTATATAAATATTATCTAATATTTTAAAAGTTAATTTATTTATGTTTTTAATTTGATGTTTATTCAAAAATATCCAGCATTCAAGTCCATAATTTAGTATAGAATCTATTAAAGACTTAAATATTATTAATTTTTGCTTAAAAGGAAATAAATATTTAATTTTATAAAAAAGGTATGTGTATGTATGTAATTTTTTTTACAACAAAATTATAGTGTACTTCCCATGTTAATTTATTATCCACAAATATGCCCAAGTACTTCTGTTGATATACAAATTCAATTTTATTACATGTACACTTACTATTATTTAAATTATTTTGATTTGAATTAATACAATTGTTATTGTGTAGTATGAAATATAAATCATTATTTATTATTTTATTTTTATTTTTGATTAACATAACTTTCGTCTTTTTACCATTTATAACCATGTTATTATTTATTGCCCACTTTGTTACATTATCCAAATCATGTTGGAGATAATTATATGCATTTGTCTGAATTTTGTCACTACTAAGTAATAGAACGTCGGCATATATGTAAATATTAGAATACTTCACACAGTTATTTATAGAGTTCATATATAATATAAAGAGCAAGGGTGTAATTCAAAATTTAGCTTCACTATAATTCTTGTAAGAAATTTTATTTGTACTACTTTTTTTAGTATACATTACTTCTTTAATTTTATTAAAATAATTAAGTTATTGTGAAACAGAACTGAGGAAGATTGATTTGTAGTAATTCAGTTTAAACATACAATTCCAAATCAATTCATTTAAATTTATCTTAAAAAACTCATTGCTAATAAACTATTTATCTATATTTCATATACAACTGAAATTTTTTTAGAATTATTTAACAACAAACAGCTTTGTTATTTTGGTTTTTTCATGTTTACTTATCACTGAAGAAAAATAAGAAATTCTAGTATATTTATATTCTAAACTTTTATATTACTTTTGTATTTTGCTGTGATGGATAAAAGAGTTCCTGTCGTTCTTTTCCCATCATCTAACTTTTTCTTCTTTTTATTTCATTTATTTATTTACAATTTCTTAATTCCTCTCCATTTCATTGACGAACTCTTTTGTTACGTTGTCTGTCATCTTATACTCTTACTGCGTTGCGTATCATTACGCGGGAGAAATACCAGGACACGATGAGCATTCCCACCCTTCGTCTCTTTTCTTAGTTGCTGTATTGCGAGTGTCACTAGCAGCAAAATCTCCTTGTGCACACACCCTCTCTTCACACCCTTCCCTTCCTCCTACTTTGCCATCGATCGAACCACGTCTCGAGTTCCTTTACTGCTTACGTCCGCGGGGTAAGTGGAACACAGCCTTTATCGTCGCTGATACACACAGGGCAAGTCAAGGTTCGGAAAGCTCTGTACTCTAGTGAGACAAAAAATTATAAGGTAGAGTAAGAATACCATTAGTCTTCTTGCTGGAGGGTCTACTTTGTGTATGCTTGCTGCACGCAGCCTAGATTGGCGTTATCTCCATTAAGTGCATTTGCACCATTTCATACCCTCGTGCAGGTATCCAACAGTTGAGCAGCAGCTGGCATTCTTTAGATTCATTCTTTTGTATTTCCGTCTGCGCGAAGGAGAAAGTTCCTGGTGAAAGGACTAAAAGGATATTCATAAAACTGACAGGATTTATTTGCCATTTTCTTTCTTTTTTTTTACCAAAAAATAAAAAAATAGTGCAATTCATTACAGAGGAATTGTCGATATGAACAGTAAACAGAACAAGAATGGAAAGCTGGATTTTAGCTTTCGGTTCAGTTAGATTTTTTTTTCTTTTCCTCCGTCGTTTTACAAAATGGAATACTGTAAAGATAAAAGTCCATTAGTAGATCCATTAGAGAAATTAGAACGAATCGATTACACAAACAACTTTTACCATTTCAGGAAACCGGTTTAAAGGTTATTTAGCATTAGGACGATTATTTAAAATCGTTTAAGATAATCAATCGATTTCTTCATTAGCTTAATGGAAGCTGGCAATAATTTAACAGCAATTGGATTTTAATTAACATTTAAATAAATATATGTATAAATATATATTAAAAAAAAAACCCAAATAAGTCACTATTGAATAAACAATAATCTTTACTTCATTCTTAGGCTGGATATTAGAGTTATTTGAAATGGATATTTGAACATTTTTTCAGAATGTTTTCTTCTCTCTATCTGTCTGAATATTGAAATCAGGTTTCTTCTCAGATAATGGAGGCGTACTGGTCCTATTCTCCCCTTCATCCTGTCAGCTTGTATGTGCTAAAGTTTCAACTTCCTGTATTGCCAAGGACACAGGCTAATTATTAGCTCTTCCGAACTTTACCACAGATTTACAAAAAACTGTAATTTATATATTTTTATTTATATACAGAATAAGTAACGGAAAAGAGCCAAAAAGTAAAAAGTACAGGTTTTATTTTGATTTTTTTTGTTTGAATTTTGAGATTTCAAATGTACGGATGGACCAAAAGTCATGATAGGATAGTATTTATTCTGCATTAAGATATTTTTTGCAAGTGAAAAACAAAGTATTTGAATGTCTTATGTCATAGCAGTTCGGCCCGTTTCCTAAAGATGGATACCCAAAGTTTGTTTATAGAGGGAGCCACCCGTCTCCGGAGTCGTCCGTAATTTCTGTCCTTAGAAACTTATTTAAAAGAAAAAAAAAAACTTCTCGGTTTAATTTTACCTCTATTTCTCAAATGTTATCAGTAAATAAATTATACGCGTTTATTCCATAAATATTGCTTGTTTTAGCTTTCGGGTTCCACATTGATTCCGACGTTTTCTCATATAGGCCCGAGTAGTGAGACCTGGTTGTGTACTGATGACTGCTCCTAGCTGATGATCGCCATATTAGCGTGAACAGCTATACTAGGATGTCATTCAGTATACAATTTGGTCTCACTCTTTACGTTTATTCTATTTTAACATTTTTTTTCTTTTCAAACAGAGCAATAGTTTTTCAAAATAAATCATTTATTTTTATGCTTCATAAAGCTGATCAGATGAAAACATTATTCTTTAGATTTTATTGAGTTGAAGACAATAAGATTTCGGATTTTATAATAAAAAAGAAATATAATCATAAATAATTATAAATGATTATAATTAAAAAATATTATTCTTTAGATTTTATTGAGTTTAATTATAAACAAAAAATAAAGATTCATTGATTATAATTATATTTCTCTTTAATTATAAAATCTGAAATCTTATTTGTCTTCAATTTTTAATTAACATTTTAACAGTTCTGAAAATACAAAAACTTTTTAAAAGTTTTAAAAATAAAAGTTTCAAAAATAAAGGTAAATATTATTATTATCCAAACTAATTTTTAATGTCTTAATTACGAAACAATTTAATTCTAATAAAAAGCCTTACGAAATTACGAAGGAAGCTCAAAATAAACAAATAAATTTATACAAGGATTATATTATTATTAACATAAGGAGATTAAAAAATATAACACTATATAATACACAAACAAAGATAAGATGAAAATAAAAATAAAGATAAGCTATCATAATATTTTTCAGTGAAAATTTCAGAAGTTAAAGAGAAAATAATAATAATAATAATAATAATAATAATAATAATAATAATAATAACCTATCTAATTGATATTGCAGTGCCTATCAGCAAGAACATGCAGAAAACTCACGCAGACAAGATCAGTAAATACACTGATCTAGCACACGAGCTCCAGAAGCAGTGGAAGCAGGATCGAGTACGTGTTGTACCCATCGTTCTGTCTGCCACTGGTCTGGTGCCTCACACATTGCACCACAGTCTCAGCACACTAGGACTTCACAAAATCACTTATGCACAACTGCAGAAGGCTGTGGTACTCAACACTACACGCATAGTTAGGAAATTTTTGGACACAAGCACACATCCCTAATCATTCTTGCACACATCTTTACACTTAGCAATATGTGCTTTGGTCCTTGACCCGCCATATTGTTTTTGCTGGGGAAACCCAAGGTTCGAAACATACAAACATAATAATAATAATAATAATAATAATATTTGCTGGCCAAGAACAAGCTTTATTATCTAACGTGATGAAAACCAAACACAACACTTGAGCAACTATAGTAAATGCAGATTATGCAAAGTGAAGGATAAAACTATTGACCATCTTATCAGTGGTTGTAGTAAAATTGCTCAGACTGAATACAAAAGACGCCATGATAGAGTAGCCAGTATTATTCATTGGAATTTATGCAAAAAATATCAATTCCCAGTAAACAAATACTGGTGGGAACATACTATTGAAAAAGTGCTAGAAAATGATGAGGTCAAAATCCTCTGGGATTTCAGAATTCAAACCGACCGTCATTTGGATGACAACACTCCAGACATAACAATAGTAGAAAGAAAATTTTTTTTCTAATAGATGTGGCAATATCTGGAGATGCACGAATTGTTGAGAAAGAACTAAAAAAGATCACAAAATATAGGGATCTGACAATTGAAATTTCTCGTTTGTGGAACAAACGTGCCACTGTAACACCTATAGTTATTGGTGTCCTCGGTGCTTTATCTAAGGAATTTGCAAAATACTTTAATAGCTTGGAACTTCATGAGATTTCAATAATAGACCTGCAAAAAACATCATTACTAGGCACTACTTATATTTTGCGAAGATACTTGTACAATTCTTAGGTCTCTAGGTGTGGCTTGAGTTGCTCAATTAATCCAGTCAAAGATGTTGCCTTTGTACTGTGTCGTATATTAATAATAATAATAATATTTTTTTTTTATTTATTTACTTTTATTAAATTCTTTTCGTCCTGTTAGGATTGAACTAAAACAATCCCATCAACAGGTTCGAATACATTAGTTAAACACAAAAAGAACATCATACAAAAATCAGAATATAGAACAAAGTAAATGATACATCACTGATTTGATGCAATCAAAGAGTTACAGACAAAATCAAAATTATCATTATTCTTAAAAAAACTGTTTATTTTATTTTTTTTCCTTCTATTTAACCGTAGGATTAATATTAGTTATTAACCAAATCTTAAGAAATCTTTTTATGAAGAAATTTTATCAATTTTATTTATGTTTTTTATATCTATTTTATTAATTATATCCTGTAAAATTTTTTTCACATTACATTCTCCATAACTATTATATATTTGCGGATAATCAAGTTTAAAATTTAAGTCATTCCTAAAATTATACAATTTACCATCTCGATTATACATATAAATATATTTATAATAATTTATCAAAATAAGATTGTACAAAAATTTTTGTTCAGCTGTGAAAATTTTGTATTTAATTAATTCTTCAATTGTAATTTTCTTTTTACTAAAATTAGTTTGAAAAATATTTTTAATAATTTTTTTTTTGTAATTTATTGATATTAACAAGATTAATGTTCTTAGTATTTGACCAAATACTATTTCCATAGTTTATATAGGAATAAAAAAAAGCTGAGTAAATTAATAATTTATATTTAACTGGTAAAATATTTTTAGTAAGATAAAAAATATAAGCTAAACTACTTAATTTTTGATATAAATTTTGGATATGGGTATCCCATGTAAATGTGTCATTTATCGTTATACCCAAATATTTAAAATGATTTACAAATTTTATTTTCGTACAATTATCACATGTAAACATTTTTTTGTGTAAACAAGAGTGTGTGTGTGCTAAAATGTTAGGATAATATGTAGGCATTTGTTTTCTCGGATGTATTAATAATAGCTTAGTTTTATTATCATTTATTTTGAGTTTGTTATCATCCATCCACATTTGTAATTTATTAAAATCATCTTGTAATTTATTTTCAGCATTATGTAGGTTTTTATCATTTTTTAATAAAATGATATCATCAGCATAAATAAACATATTACAATATTTAATGTAATTAAACAGATCATTAATATAAAGTATAAAAAACAAAGGTCCCAGGTTTGAACCTTGAGGTATCCCTAAATTACATTTTTTCTTTATACTATTTTTATTATTAATTGATACATAAATTTTTCTGTTAACAAAATAATCTTTAAGAATTTCAAGTAAAACACCTCTTAACCCTGATTTTTGTAATTTCATAATGAAAAGATCATGATTAATTAAATCAAAAGCTTTACTCAAGTCAATTGACAAAAGTAATGAATAATTATTTAGTTTTAAATTATTATTTATATTTTCACTTAATATTTGTAACAAATTAATATTACCCTTATTTTTTTGATAGGCAAACTGATTTATATTTAGTATATTATTGTTTTTTTATTTTTTTTTATTTTATTAGATAAATAGTTTTTAATAATTTTATTAATGACCGGTTGTAATGCAATTGGTCTATAATTTTCTACAAAATTATTATTTTGTGGTATAATTTTAGCAATTTTTAATTTATCAGGGTAGAGTTTAATCTCAATGATTTTGTTAATCAATGAAGAAATCAAATCGGAAAAAATATCAGAATGTTTCTTTATAGTTTTAATTGAAATTCCATCAATATTTACAGAGTTAGTATTTTTCATATTTTTTATAATATAATTTATCTCAGTAATGTCCGGTTTTTCAATAACCATTGTATTTGTAATATTTCCCATAGTATCTTCGTTATTGAGTAAATTTATCCCACAAGTGATATCAGGTTTTACATTTATTTTAGTAAAATAACAATAGAATTTATTTGCCAGTTTATATTTATTTAAAAACGTAATGAGGATAAAAATGTTAGTTTCAGAGCTAAGGAGTCGTAGATAGAACTTTCTTATATATTTATAAATTCTTTATTATCTCCTTCAATTGTTTGTAGTAACTTATTAATTTCTTTATTATCCGAAAATTTTTTATTTTGTCCAAGTATGTTATTAATTTCAACCCCTTAAGTGTTTAGGTGATTGTTAAATGTTTCTTAGAGTTACAAAATAATATATTTTTTTATGTTTACTAATTTTTAGTTTTAACCTATTCCTAAATTTTTTATATTTCAATTTATAATTTGTATTAGTTGGGTCATTTTTAGTTTGTTTAATTTATTATTATTATTATTTAATTTATGGTTTGTTTGTTTATTAATAATAATAATAATAATAATAATAATAATATCTTTCCTTTCATATAATTATAATATTTTTCCTTTTAATGTAAAAAGTAATGACTTTTTAACTTTTTTTAATGTAAAAGTTTTAAAATGTGTTTGTACAACTACTAAACTGTTAACAAAAATACTGGTTAGCTACAGACAAATAAGCCTTCAGATCTAAAATAATAATAAAATTTAATTACAAAAAATATTATTTAGATTTTATTGAATTGTGGTTTACATCTAATTGCGAGATAATATTTTTATTAGTGAAAGGTAATTTCGAATTATGTTAACTTATTGTTATGTAAAGTTTCGTAATAATAGGAAAAAAAAAATCCTTTTGCCGTTTCTTTTAAGGCTTGATTCTGATTTAAGTAGAATTTGGGTCTGTCAAGATACAAATGCTGTCCAGAGTTAGTCTGGAATCTTACATCATGGAATTGAGATACAACCGTGTTATTGAAATATGTTGATTAAAATTATAATTCTGGTAAAATCGATGAAATGTTAATGGAAAGAACTAGACACGCAAGTGAAACTTCCGAGAAAAACTAATATCCTTGCGGAAGCATAATAGCTATTTAAATTTAACACTGTTCTTAACTAGTCATGGTATTCAAATCATATCTTTTAGAATGTACGGGAAAAAGGAAAGAGTGGGTTTCATTTGATCAACATAACTTGTCTCAACTTTCATTAAGTAGAAAATCCACTTCACTGTTGCCAAATGAAACAGAATATCTAATAACTACCAAAGAAGAAAGTCAATAATAACTTCCTTTAGAGGAAATTAGCCAGTCCTGTTCTACACTCAGAGAAAACTAAATACTTAGTAGATTTTATTTATAAACTTTTTCAATGAATAAAAAGTCTAAAATAACTGTTCTCTCCAACTGTTCTCATCAAAGTCTAAACTAAAACGCTATGATGAAAAAAGTATGCAAATATTCAAGTTGTTAAAAAATGTAATTAAATAAAAATTTAATTAATTAAATTGTAATTAAATAAAATTTAAGTGCTAAATTTCAGAAATAAGTTTTGAATATTGTAATCAAGAACAATATCAAGTCATTTTTAAATGCAATGTTTAAAGAATAATTAAATAGAGAAAGGATTCAGATTATAATCTGGCCAAGCCAAGGGCTACCTACAGAAGAACTATAGAAGAGAAGTTTAGAAAACTAAAAATTAAGTTATAATGCTTTGAAGTGGGATTTGGCAAGAACAGAAACTTTTCTGACCGGTCCCTAGGTTCTTCTCTAGGACTATCCAATGACTATGGTAAGAATGATTCTTTAATTAAA
>JAFIDM010012231.1:135655171-135684073 GCA_023159025.1 Thereuonema tuberculata | reverse complement strand
TGTATGAAAGTTGGTGAAAATGTATACCATATCCTACGCTATTGTACGCAAGACAAAAATATCGCCTATGAAACACTGATGCATACAGACTCACACGAAATCAAATGAAAACTGTAGTTTCCAAATTAAATTTTCAAAGTTACATCCCTAATTATGGGATATCATCCTCTAGTAGCAAAACAGGCCTAATAGCGATATTTCATGCTGTTAATGATGATATGTAGAGTTCGTAGATAGCAACGACTATTGCTGTTTTAAAGCTGTTCTAAGCTCCTCCAAGTTTTTGCAAAAAAGGCAAAAAATTCCGAGAACTTTCCAGACATGCTTTGATAGGATTAAGGACAAGAAACTTGGCTGGCCAATCACTTAAATACAATGAACTTCTCTCGATCTGCGAGTCTAACTCAGTGTGAGCACGCTTTATCGTCTTGTAGGAAATATGTATCTCCTGTTGCCACTACGTAAGGGCGGGCAGAGATTCAGGACATTTACATTATATCACCTGGCATTCTTGTTTCCTCTTGGAAGCACTTACAGATCTGTGAGTGCATCTAATGAGATGCCAGCACAAACCATTCTGCTACATCTACCAAATACTTCATAGATATCAAGGGAATGATAGTATATCTCTCATTATCTCCAGTTCAGAGCACGCCTGGATTCGTTCTGCTAAGCAAATTGGATTCATCTGTGAATCGTAGTGATCTTCAATTGCTTTCAATCCAAATGACTTGACGTCTTTCTAATTTCAAGCATTTTCTCTTATAATGGGAGAAGGGGAAGGCATCTGGTATGGAAACTATTGGTGAGCTACCACAACGACATTCTTCGTGAAGCCAGTGGACAATGCTAACAGATACCAGAGTTTCGTATCCGCAAGGAAGACAAGTCGCAGCTGGGTAACTGTGTTGTTCTTCCGGATACATGATCGAAGATAGCGATTATTTACGAAAATTTTAGCTTAGAACTTCGCTATATCTTCGGGATTGCAATATTTTGAAATTGCTTACATAGTCTGTGAACTATAGAAGGACTTATTTTCGTATGTCTTCTACGTAAGTTGATTTGTTAAATGATGTCTCAGATATTACAACACATTTCTTAACAAACCGAACAAGAAATGAAGAATTATTTTATACTGCAGCTCATTTGCATCAAACGGTAACAGCGCCATTCGTTGCATATAACTCCCTAACTGTTCATTATTTTTCATATTTATCCAAAACTCATGGATTTCTAACTCACAATCGTAAAAATTTATAATTTTTTTTTTGCGTTTTCCTTATTTAATAGATATCAGTGTATTAAAACAAATGCATTTTCTGGAATGGATATTAGTTCCTTCTGGCAGCAGGTTATCAACGGAAGATGCAAAAAAATTAATTCTGTTTAGAGCATTTTTCTAAAAATCTTCTCAAAAACGTACTTAAATGAATCTAAAAAAAATCCTTTAAAATATTCAATTTTATTTTGTAAAAAGTAAAAGTTTCTTCTTTTGCAAAAAAAAAAAAAAAACAACAACAAAGAACAGTTATGTTCTAGTCTCTTAATTCATTTTTATATTGGGGTTTTTTCAGATTGAAAAAGTTCAAAAACAGTAAGTTTTTGACCTACAATATCTGCAATCCGCTGAAATCTTTTAACTGGGCTTTGCAAGACTGATGTTGACAATAAACGTCTCGTAGAAAATGAACGAATTGCTGATTAAATTTCATTGAGTCGATGTTTTCCAGTGAAAATGTTTTCCATTGTTGTAGTTTCATAAAAGAAAGTGATTAGGAGTTCCATTTATTCTTAGTTATTTGTTTTTATTGAATTTTTCTCAATTAAGAGCTTTATTTTGCTGAAAACTCTGAGAAAACGAACAAAAGATAAAAATAAACAACTGTATTAATTCAAGATATAAACGTATGTACTATCATCGACTACATCTCATAGATTCTTGTAGACTATCTCAATTCATCTTATTACTGGCAAAAGTACTATTGTTCTTAGCAATTGTACGGCAAAATATAAAAGCTTGTCTCTGATCGTAAATTTTTTTACAATAATATTTGTATAAAGTAAGAGTAATTAAAAAAAAGTGTAGTCAGACCTCGATATAAGGTCACCCCTTGGGACCTCGCGAAAGTGACCTTATAAGCGGGATGACCTTATAACCGATTCATACGCATTTGTCAATAAATAAGCATTATATAAATACAGTATAATTCTTTGTAAAATTTAATACGTACAAAAATAGCAGTTTATAACGTTATAATTTTTTAATTTAGTTGAACCAATTAAAATTAGGAATCAGAAAGAAATTATTTTTAAAAATATTAATTCGGAATAAAGTTTTTAGAAATAGTACTAGTATGCTCAAGCAAAGTACTGATGTACAACTGACCTTACTTAAAATAATCCATAATCGGTATAATAATCCATAACTGTCGCGATTTTGGTTTCATCTTTTGTATAATGTTTTCTAAGTTTTGTAGTTTCTGAAAATGTAATGCTCTGAGTGCTTCTGCTTGTGTCACCGCTTCACTTTCAGTATCACTGTCGTTATCCTAACTTTCTAATGGATTGGAATCTAAAACTTGCGAAACAATTTCGGAAATCGAAGCTTGAGAAGTAATAGCAATTTCATCATCACTTCTCACACATTCACTTTCCCTTCTATAGCACAGCCGTGATTTCTGAGATCTTGTATTAATACAGATAAAGGAATATTGTCTTCATCATCTTTTTTCCTAGAATTTGAGGGGATGAAGTGCTTTGTGAAAAAGCTGTCCCCTCCGTCAGTAAGAGACATGAAGCCGATAAAAGATCGTACCCACGGAAAAATTCTTGGAATTCAATCAATGTGGCACTGAAATCACAGACAAAAGGGACCTAATATGCGATTACGGTATTTAAGACCTGTCCTTATATCCGATAATCAATATCATAGAATTCCTATTCAATGAGCCGGGACTTTAGAAAAGTGACCTTATATGCGGGAAGATAGAACGTCACTATCAATCATCCAAAGTGTGACCAATACTGAAGTGACCCCCCCCCCGGACAATTAGTAGAAGACTACGTGAGAAGAATCTATGCTCGCAGCGCCCGTTCAGCCGCCTACCACTGACCAGTATGTACCGTTTGCAGTGGTGCCGGACCCGATCAACGTGGAATTGGAAAATCCAAAATCTCGAGTTTGGGAACGAATTGTTTTCAGTGATGAGTTTTGTTTTGAACTGAGCCCCGACGACCAGCACAGACGTGTCTGGAGACCGTCCGGACATTATCTCGTTCTTACTCTTGCACGTCTCGGCTCGACAATAGGGAGTTATGGTTACCATTTCCTTCGATAGCCGGACCCTCTTAATAGTCCTCCGTGGCACCCCCCACAGCACAGCGGTATTTGACGAAATTCTACGACCCTTTGTGTTGCCGTTCTTTTAAGCAAGAAAACGCCCGGTCACACACAGCACGCCTTTCCATTGATTGCCTTCGTGGTTGCGGCACACTTCCTTGGCCAGCCAGATTGCCAGTTCTCCTATTGAGCACATTTGGGATATGATGGGGCATCGCCTGCGGCCATCCCAAAATGTCAACGAATAAGTGCAATTGGAGGCCCTTTTACAAGAAATCCTACAGAGCACCATCCGCCAACAGTATCAATCAATGTTCACGTCGGGTAACAGCTTGTATCCAGGCCAGAAGTGGACCAACTCCATACTGACCTGCTCACTTTATGTAGCTCTTCTGTCCAATAATAATTCATCCAATTGTTCAGAAATTCTAATCATTTCGTTTTCTGTACATGTACATTAAAAGTATCAAATTTTATCTCAATTGGATAATTCCTTCTTGGTGCATCGATTTTTTTTTTTGTCAAAGAGTGTATTTCAGGACAGCTGTTTCAAGATCACTATTACATCAAAAAGTGAAATTTCTAAAAAAAAAACCATTAAATTGAGCCTCTTTCATAACACGTCTTAGAAAAAAAAATATTCAATAAAATAAAAATAAGGAAATATCAGGAAATAATAAAAAGAATTCAGAAATGATTAATAAAAAATGATATTTAAATTTTAATTTTAATTTTAATTTTTTTTGCGATGCTCTCAACTTTAAAGGAAAATTTCATGCTGCATTTGTGTTCTAGAGTTGATTGCTTTTATTTTATTATTTTTGAGCAGTTCAACTTTGATTAAATGTATTTGAAGAATTTCAAGAAGCATAAAATAACTTTCCTAGAATCCCGCTAATGATTGCTTCAAATGATAAACAGTAGCTGCTTTGACTTATTTATTGTTACCGTGTTGATTGACATTAATTTGATATCGATTTACATTTAAGTAGACAAAGTTCAAAAAATAGCCTATTTAAAGCAGAAAAAATGATACTGTTTTCTTTAACTGGAGAGTTTAAATAGACACTGATAAAACAGGAGTGTTTATCTATAGACCATTAAGACAACAATGTATATTTAAAATTTTAGGATCTTTGAAATTTCAGACTTAACCGCATCATAAAAAAAAAATATTTATTTTTTATATTTAATCTGCATACGTAGTTTTCATGTTTTAATTTTCTTATAAATGTAAGGTATATATATATATATATATATATATATATATATATATATATATTGAACAAAAAATAATTTTAACTATCATATTACTTACAATAATATATTTTGATTTACTAATTTTCCTCGGTATGTAGATCGTTTACAGAATTTTATTATTCTCATTCGAAGAGAGGTTTTATTCTGTAGAATTTCATTTCTAATCATATTTTTTTTAATATTCTTTTAGAAATATTTCATAGAGGAATCTCTACAATAATTCTGATAAAAATATAATACAATTTATATGTCTTGAAGAAAAATATAATGAGGATAAAAATGTTAAGTTTCAGAGCTAAGGAGTCGTAAATAGAACAAATTTATAATAAACTTTTTAATTGAAAAAATCATTTAGAGATATTGTCAATCACTGACTTTCTGTTGAAGCCGGTGCGATGTAATGAATAGCCAAACGTGAAGACGAACATGAATTAAATGCTTTAAGATTTAAAGTTGCTCTCGAATCTAATTCCGTTTGATTTTTAAAGAGAGGAGTTCCTTCTTCGTTAGTTCTAAGAATAGCGGCGAGGGTGTGTAGAGGAACCCTTTCTTTCTTAATTCCTGGCTGTATCGAAAAACGCGTTGATCGATACTGCGACGCACCGTCGGAATTGTGGAAACTTCGTAAATATCGCTAATGTATTTCTCTTTTTTTATTACCCCGACGAGAAGAAAGAGTCCTCGGTGCGTTATGGCGGGGGCTAGAATACGATAAGGAAAAATTATAACTCCGGCACTGCACCCAGATTACCGCATCGTTGCTGACGGCGCAGTCGGCGACGCTCTCCCTCATAATTATGAAATGCCTTAACCCGTCATGTTCCTATCGCCCATCTCTTTCGTGCTGCAGAAAACGTCCCTAGTGAAAACACTTTGACTCCAGCCCTCCCCAAGGCTGCGTTGGCGCTCATCGGTGAGAGAGCCCTACTCAGGTGCGACTGGATTTGATTAACGCTTATGTCTCTTGACAGATCATAATAAATTAGGTTAATTGAAGTCAGTGGTGTCTCTTTTTGATGACCCAAGAGGGTCAATTTTTTTTTTCCAAAGGAATTAAACTTTAGGGTTTTCTTCAATTAGAAACATTACAAACATTCATCCAATTCAGACAGAAAAGTCATTTCTAACAGACCTAATTTTCGTTCAAAGGCTTTCATAAACATCTGTATAATTTATAAAACTTGTTTTAATATAATAAAAGTCTCTACATCGATAGGACAATAAATTTTAAAATTGGATTTCAAGAAGAAACATTTTTGGAGAAAATTTCTTTGTAATTTAAAATACAGTGAGTTACGAAATTTCTGATATAACGTTCGTTTGCGCAGAATTTGACCAAACTTTTATTCTAAAATATAAAAAATAGCTTCAATTACGGGTTATTTAATAGTCGACAAATATAATCCAATACAACATATAAAGTTCCAATTTCTACAACTTGTAAATAATTATGCATGACATTACATTAGATTAGGTTAGATTTCTCCCAAGGCTCACAGCCAATAAGGCGCTGGAGATAAGACTCCTAAGTTTTTTAGACCAACGCAACGGGACTGAGATGAGACTGAGATGGTCAATCCGGCGCTCACCCGCCTAAACCCCCGGGAACGAAAACCAGCACCCATTTTATAGAGGGTACTTCTAAAATTTCTAAACCATTCGTAAAATCTTATATTTACTTTGAAATATTATGGGAACGTAGTGATAACGAAAAAAAAAGCATTAATTGAATCACTACTTTATCGTTAGCCTTCTGGCAGTTGCAACTGAATATTAGTAGAATTAATATTCATCTGCCCAATACGGAAAGAAGTTGAACAAGAATTACATTCATATAAAAAGATGCATGTAAACGAAGCTTATTATCTCGAGAGACACATTAGTGGAGTACAGAAATTATAATTATCTTAAATTCTCAAAATGACTTTGAAATTGTTTAGTCTAAGCGTGAACTTAGATAAAGTATTGTGAACTGCTGATACATTGTAAGGATTTCGAATTCTTCTGAGTCTTCTTGGAAGAGATGCTCCGTGGGAACAGATTTCACGATGTTTGGCAGCGGTGTGCTTCTGGAGGACATCTGTTAATGTTGTAAATCCTTCTTCAAGTCTTTTGACCCTGCAAATGTGAACTAGATTTGAAGTAGAACTCCAGAATTTATTCTTTCAAGTTCCTCCATATCATCTTGCCAAATAATTCTTTGCAATTTGAAAGGAGAGGTAATTTTTCCTCATTGAAAATATTATGAACAATTGAAAATAGTCCACGGAAACCTATTTTATATCTTATTAATTATTGATGTTAATTTAATTTTACATTATTATTTAGTGTCGTTAACAATTTGCCTATTAGGTTTTCAACAATATTAAATTACCGAAACTGAAAGTTGAGGAAACTGTTTTAAAAATTCCAAAATTAGCCAATTTTGTCAATTGTTGTGCGTTTTTTGTAGTTGTTTTTACTTTTAAAGAATGTTCTAAGAAACAATTACATCAATTAGTTCAAAATTGTATTGAATAAATTATTTACTTGAGCTGAGAATAACAAATCATGCTGTTGACTTATGTCCCACTTCATCAAATTCTGATTCATCCCCTTTTCGTGTCCTTCGAATTTGTAGATTACTTAATACAGTGTTGCGCTTTTTCATTCCTGTGATTCATTTCTTAATTTTTCTTTACTTCAACACAGTACTCAATTTCTTTCATCATCTTGGCTTATACTATGTATTTACATCTGTAGAGCAAGCACTTTAGTACCATAGAAGATATTGTTTACGAAATCGTAGTAAATAGATAAATAATATTGTGTAATTAACTAAATGATATTTAATTTCAAATTGAGCTGTAGGCTACTTTAACTTAAAATAATATCTCATATGCTTCTCCCGTATCTCCCATACTCGTAGCTCCAGCACTATCTCCCATATGTTTTCTAAAAAGTTATCAATTTACTTGAAACAATACTGAAGAATATCATTTTATAATAAAGTAATTATATAAAGACATATTAATGAAATTTGTGTAATGAAGAACTTTTCTATTAAAAAATTTCCATAAAATTTCCCTAAATTTATGTTATTGTCGCGGTTCTCACTGAAGTGCGATCTTCGTAGCCGAAGGTCCGTGTTCTACGGATCTGTAATGTTCCCTAGATGGCGAACCCCTAGAAGAATCCTTAGAATTTCTAGGGAAAGATTCGAGGAGGTTTTCCGTTGCCTTCCTCTGGAAATCATTAAGGAATGAATTCAGACCAGAAGAGAAAGAAGAAGAACCAGACAAACACAGGAAAATTTTTTTTCACAAACAGTCATGCCCACGCCTGGATTTGAATGTGTCTGCCTCGCCTTGCGCACAAGACCACGCTGGAACGGCCATAGATCTATCTATTGATAGGACAAAAATTTGCTTATTTATTAAAGGTTAGAGAAAAACTATTTGTGTGTTACAATTCATTGTTGTATTATAATTTGTAATATTTTACTCAAAATCAAGTTTCTCTACATCAGGCCCTTCATCAAACTGTTTCACTGTTTCTGTTTCTTAATAAAATAATCATATAACGTTATTTGTCCGTGAAGTAAAACTCGGTGAGGTGATCATTTGCCATGTTTCCATCAGGGCCGGATTTAGAAGTACGGCCGCCCCTAGACAGAACTATTTTTGCCGCCCCTGCATAAAATTCTCCTATTTTATGCTGTGAAAACTCCCACTCAAAAATTCGGTACCGAATATGTTTATATAACTAGCAGTCGTATCCGGCTTCGCCCCGCTAAACATAGAAATCGATGCTGTCGTAAAAGAACATTACGAAATGCAAGCCGCCCCCTATGTGAATGCCCCCCTAGGCAGCTGCCTAGGATCCCCATGCCTAATACGGCACTAGCCTCCATACAATAAAGGTGATTACAGAGGAAATTATTTTTGACTTTATATGATTCTGTTTTTAATTATATTGGAATGTATTCTTGATTTATTTTTTTACTAAATTTTGGAAATTTATAGAGAACTTCGGAGAGAATGGGATAATGGAATTTATTCTGATGGACAAGAGAAAGTATTATATAAATATCCATGAAAATACAGATAGACAGCCTAATAACAATTTCCTTGTGAATTGTAATAAATAAATTCATTAGTAGTCATGACTTCGCCGTTGATTTTGAATTGTATGAAAAAACTGTGGTCGAACCACAGTAGAAATTGTAGTGAAAAGAATTAGGAAAATAAAAACTTGAACGAGTTGAAATCTTTTCCAAAGAATACATTAAATAAAAATCATTTTTACAAAGCTTGAAGTCACGTTTAACAATACATTTATATGCCACGAAATGTGATCCATTTCCTTTGGGTCAGAATGCAAAGTAGGGATATTCTGAAGAAATAAAGGAACAGACTGCAGAAATATTTTGAGGTCATGCAACAATTTATAAAATTTTCTTTTAAGTAAAACCTAGACCTATTTTATTTAATTGTAAGTGTTATGACTTAAAATCATCATCATATAATTTTCTTTGACGGTTTCAATTTATCTTAAAAAATATGTCATAGAAATTTTACTAATTTTAAATGTTAGCAATATTTTCCCTAATTAACACTCTTGAATAGCTGCGTTTAATCATATAGACCTAATAATGACTAAGAAATTAGTTTCATAGATACTTATTAAAGTTAAATGGACTTTTTTTTATCTAAACTTTATTTCATTAGTAGCTTAATTTACAATGCCTTAAACTTGCTTTTCTTTAAGCTTTAATCTTTAAAAATAGAAAGATATTCTTTTACTGAAATGACTGAAGGATCAAAGAGATCTTGCAAATTTTCATCTAGTTGTTCTTTGATTTATCTTCCTTCGTTATCCTTTTGTTCTTTCAATCATTTTAATAAAAATAAACAAAAGGACAGACCTCGTGAAAAGTCTCCCAGCACGACTCGTCTAGGCTCTTAATTAAAGATTAATTAAACTTATGAACTTTTGATCACGAATCGACGTCGTCGCGTGTATTCAGCTTGGCTTCAATACTTGCCTTAATTCCCCGGTTGACAAGAATGCTTTCATCTTTGTTGTGCTACCGAACACAAGCAAATATCTCGGTGATTTCCTGCCATGTGTCCATAAATCTCAATTCTTAATCACTGCGAAGATTTGAGGGACGAGAGACACAAGATTCTCTTTCTGAAATTTTTGAACGATGAAGAATGAGATATTGGTGAATTACCGTGCAATTTGTCTGCCGTTAATGGAAGGATTTTTAATAACAACGCCTGCGACTCAAACGGAAGACAAATAACTTTATAACGTATTTTCCTCATTAATAAGATTGAACTAATCCCGTTGTTTCATTTGGTAAGAGAATAAATCAATTTAACTTGGAAATTAAAAGTAACAGCCTCTTATTAAAATTCCGAAGTAATATATAAAGCAAAAGTACATCAAATTAAAACAATTTCGCAAATTTATCTCTTTGATTACGTGCGAATAAAAACAATAAAATGAGTCGGAAATAAGCATAAAAGTATTTCGTCAAATATACAATGATGAAAGGGTCTTCATTAAAAAAGAATCCTGGATTATCCGGGATTTACCGGGCTCGGAATTTGATGTACCGGACGCTGGGAAGGCAGATGGCATTCATCATTGGCATACCAAGAAGAGTTGGTAGGAATTAGAACTCCCTCTCCATTGTATTCGAAAATGGAAGAAATCTACGATTTTAGCCTTTTTTGTTTATTGGAAAGCTTATCAGTTTGTCTGTAAACTCTCATCTTAGAAAAGACATTACTTTTTTTTTTACTTAATTTGGTTCAGCGATTACTACATTCATAACTCCTCTAATTCCAAATCCTGTCTACCCCTGCGGTCTCATCAAAGCAAAATCAGGTTCTCAAGACATAATTCGTCGGAATACATTACTATCTTCAAGTGTACTATGACGTCTTGTGGACAAAAACAGTCAACGTTCTTCGCCCTATCCAACTTTAAGATGCCATATTAGTCTACTCTCTATTCCATTCCTTAACATAAATAATGTTTTCTAGTTTGTTTGTTTGTTTGTTTTTTTTTGAAAAAAATAGCGACCTCGACTGTTGACAAACAAGACATAAACGGGAATTGGTAGAAGCTACTCATTTTTGTCAAGTTGTAGAATTCGAACCCGGTTATCTTGCTTATTAGAGTTATTAACAATGGCATTCGAATTACCAAAAAAAAAAAAAACCCAACAAAAACAAATTGTTATGTAATGAAACCATTTAGGTTTGGATGGAAATTTTCAAACGTATTTTCACTAGCTGATAAAAGAAATATATCTGTATAATAATTATGAAATCAAAATCAAAATTCAAGATTAATATGTTCAGATTGTACACGGTGATACATATGAAAGTTCTCAAGAAGTACTGTGTTTGCAGAATCCAGAAGTTTGAAAAGCGCGGATTCTGGTGAGTTCCTTATTCTTCGTGTACAACAGATTGCATCATCCAAGAGATAAAAAACACGAAAGCTGAGATCCAGAGATTTCGTCAGGAAACTCGACTTTCTCTACATTTCAACGATCAGGGCAGATATCTTTGAGATTTATCTGATTTTTTGTCAAATAAAGTGTAGAACGAGCTCCGTTGTTTTATATATGTGGAGTCATCATATTTCAGAAGAAGACTTATATAAAAAAATAAGAATTCATTTTGCAAAAGATCGTGCTCAATTTCTCGTTTACAGTTTTCTTCTAAAACCAAAATGAAGATAATTGGTCGGAAAAACTGAGATTACAAATTACTCTTAGTCGTATAATAAGAATTATTATTTTACTCTGTACAAGATTGAAATGTCATTAATTGGTGAATAATATAAATCGAAACAGATTGGAATGTATTTTGGGTGGGACTAACTGTCGCATTTTTCTAGTATGTATATTGACGAAATGCTTCATTGTACATTCGGAAAAGATCGTCGGTGCTTCAAGTAATGCCACATAGCCTTAACAGTTATTTTAGATTCAAAAATAATTTTCCATCAATTTACATCTATTACTAAATTAAATATCTACAATTCAAAATTTGTAATATTTATGTAGGATTTGTTTCATCAAGGAGATGTGGTTTATAATTTCTAAGTCTGTTCAATTCATCTTTTTCATAATTTCCCGAAGATATATTTTTGTTAAGAAATCCTCTAAACTTTAGGTCCGTTTATTTGTTGTCGAATTATTTAGAGGTCAGATACATTTTGTTGATTAGGGAGTAATTAAAACACTATTGTAGTATCTTTCAATGCTATTCTACTTTTTAAAATTTTATAATATCTTAATTAATCAAATTATGTATACGTTTCTCAACTATTTTTTTATTTTTTTTTATGGATTACAAGATTATAATTCATCTGAAATTCTAATAGGAAAACGCCATTTTGTAAGCAAACTTTGAAGAACTGAAATGTCAATATTCTAAATGCAAACAACCATTTTCTGTCTGCTTATTAGGAAGAGACAGCCACGCCTCAGGAAACCACCTTCCTATTTATTCAAAAATTTCGTCTTTCCCGAGATAGCTTAAGTTTCTAAAGGCCGCTAAGCCTATATATAATGCTGGTAGCGTAATTTGGGCCTCGCGAACTTTTAAAACAGTTGTAAGAGCGGCTTAGGGGGAAGAGATTAGCACTCACTGACAAAAGGTTATGCTGCTCTCACCTTCATTTTTTATGCCTCGAGCAAAAAGGAATGAGGCTTAATATACAGTGGCAAGACATTGCAGCTCTCTCTCCCTTGCCCTAATTAGGTCAGACTGCGAGTGTTCATATTTTCAATGTTGCTCCATGCGGGCTTCCATATAAAAGTTCTTCTTGCCTCTCGCGTAATCATGAGTGGAGTCCTAATCCGCTCTCATGTTTGTTTGTTTGACTTTCATTACAGAAAATGTTAATCTTTTTTCATTAGAGACTTTACTGCTATCCCCGAGCGGTGCCAGGCATTTTACATCTATTAAATTCTTCCTTTTCTGTTCAGTGAAAAGAGATCTCGTTATGAAGAGCCTCATCTGTGGTAATAGGCCTACTATCTTGACTGCAACGTAGTTTTGTTACAGAGAATTTTGTTAATCAAAGGCAATTAACGTTTCGTAAGGAAAATCTGATTTTTTTTTTCCTTTACGCAGTACTTAACAATATTTTTTTTTCTTTCTTGTTAAATATATAGATTCCTTTAAGGCAGTAATAATTCTTAATATAACTTAATAAGTGCAATTCATTGAAATTTTCTTATTAGAGCAAATTTTATTTAATGTTACAAAACTTACTCGAATTTTCTCGTAGAAATCAGTAATGATTAAAAACAATAATTTAATAGTTAACGTAGAAAACGGGCTTAAAATACATAATTTTAATATTCTCTTATTAATGAATCCCTGTTGCACTCTTAATTACAGTGATACCTCGGATCCCGAACGTCTCGGTCTACGAACACCATTTTTTAAGAACTTTTGCTTCGCTTCACGAACGATGCTTCGGTTTACGAACACGTATGCACGGAGCGACTATTTGGACTATTTTCGCAAAATTCTCCAGCAAAGAAAAAGGCAAATTTCTCTGGATCGTTATCTTATGCAATTACCAACTGCGTCTCCTTCGAAGGAGTAATCTTCCTCCTCCCCCTCTCCACCTCCTCCATCCCCGTGTGCCAGTAATTATCAACCAAAAAGGTAAATTGTATATGTACTGTAAAATTAGTTTTATTTCGGTAATTAAACTGCTTTCTTCTAATATTACTGTTATATTTATTTCCTTTCTGTATTATTTCCACACATAAAGCCATAACATGTTAAACAAAAATTCTAGGACAAAAAACGTATTGTTTAGATTTACCTTAATTGCAATGAGAAAAATTGATTCGGATCACGAACTTTTCGGTTCACGAACAGGGTCAAACAACGGATTATGTTCAAACAAACAGGAAGCATCAGTCCTATGGCTAACTGTTCTTCCCTTTACAGTTTTGTTCAAATTGTAAAAAATATTCAAGAAATCCTTACTGAAATCATTGAATAAAAATATTTCGACATCTTGAAAGTGAGAATCGAAATTAAATAAAGTGCTTTTGTTATAATTTTTATAGTATAGAATATTCTAGGAGAGTATAGAAGTATAGAAGATTCGTAGATTCAAGGGCGCATAGAAAATTAAAAACTCCAAATCCAGGATTGAAATGCCTTCAGAGCAGAAACTTGGAAATGAGTCATTTAACGTAAGGAACTAAGATATTCACTGTTACTATTTTTTTATATTCCCTAGGTAAAGCTAGAGGACATTAATGCAAGGATAACTATCCATTAATAGAAAATTATATTTTAATCGATATAAAGTTGAGCTTAGATGACAAATTAGATCCAACTTAATCTAATGTAGAAACAGGAAAAAAGTAAAATCATTTACGTATAAAAGTAAATGATAATAGATATTTTATCATGGAATTTCCGTGGAAATGGTGGAATTTTTATGGAAACATTAGCAGACTTGATCCAAAGAAACATATGCTAATATTATCTAACTACAGTATTGAATAAATAGAAAGAAAGATTTTTTTTTCGAAAGAGACAGAACAGATCCCATATAAATCATGAGGTTGGAACAGATCAAACTAACTGACAATGAAAATGAAAAATGCATTTACTCTACTATGTAGTTTACTCTATAAATCTAAAAGATATTATTTCGGGATCTCGGGATTTTGATTGTAAATGTTTCGACGCGCTCAATTGTTACCTTCAGGTCTATCTAATCTTGATGTACGCTTGACAGTTCAAACAATAAAAACCTATGGTTTTCTTCAAATCACCAAACAAAACATTTACTGCTATTTCTTATAGTTGGCATTGTACTAGCTACATCTGACTTAAGGCTATCAGTCATCCAAATTATAATTACTTGAAAAATTCTATGGAATTCTTTCCAGTAGTAAAATATGACATCTTTTTTAATAGCATGTTGAGGAATAAGTCTATAATGCCAATTTAATCAATGCTTCATTAAACTTCATTGCAAGCTTTACAAACGTGACAAAAAGTTTGAGCAAAAAACGATAAGTTAATAACATAATAAATAATGAGGATAATAGCAACAGTAAGGTTCAACTATAGTAACAATTTCAATAAATGGAAAATGGATAAGAAAAAGAGAGCATAAATGTCTTCTTCAAGCAAAATGAAAAGCTATCAAGTTTTGAAAACAAACGGGTTTCAGTGAAGAAAATAGACATGTTTTGACGTGTTTTTAATGCGCAATATTCACGAGATGAGACATTAGTTCATCAATTTTTCATTAAAACCCTTTCCAGGAAACTTGAAAGCTCACGAAAAGTACGAAAGGTATTACGCTTAATTACTTCCGTCCTGCTTAAAATATTTTAATAACTATGCAAATTTGAACTACTCTAGAACAGTCGCTTGGTTCAAAGTAAATTTAAATAAATAACTTCAGCACTTTTCTTCAAACATTCAGTTAAAGAAATGTATTCAGTTCAAATGTAAAGAACAATTACATCATGAAGGTCTTGGAATGAAAGTTCTGATATAATAATAGTATTTATATAAATTGAAATTGATAATTTCTCAGTAATAATTTCTGTAGTAATAAACTAGGAAACTAGGATGTATGGAGAAGAAATCCAAGACCCGTGTCTTTTTATTTTGTCGAAGAGTTTTGGCAGAAAAATTTCCAATCATTCGATGACATAGATCTGAAGACTTCTTGTTAGTAATAAATGCTTCACTTAGAAAATAAACATTAAATAGAATGTTTGTTTCCTTTAATATAAATTTTTAATAAAAGATATTATGTTAGAATTTAGAAATATGGTCAAAATGATTTTAATCAAAAGGTGATTTTTTTTTAAATTTTTATTTAAAAGGGATTCATAAGCCAATAACGAAGTATAAAATGATTCATTGTCATTACTAAATTCCTCTACGAGTAAGAAATTCAGTGTAGATATCTCGTTTTTATCTGAAGTCCATTGCCTTTGGGTACCCGGGAGCTTTAAGCTCTCATCGATCAGCGGGAACAGTGGAAGTCGGATAATCATTTCGACACTCGCCAGCCTTTAGCGTCGAGTAGGAAAACAGGTACGATTTGACAGAAGGTTGGATCAACCCTAGGGTCCATTTGAATGAGTAACAATCACCGCCAGGAATTCAACTCGATTCCTGCAGTACGGCGTCTAAAACCACTGGGCTACCGGATCCACCAGCTGTGAAGTCAGTACGTAAAAATATTATAGTAAACAATTTTTAAATAAATAATTTTCTGAATTGAGAATGCTAATTAGAAACAATACGATCCGCAAAAAAAAACGATCAACCATTTGGAGTTCGATCTCTACAAAATAAAATATAATTTGTTATCTTTCCAGCCAAATATTGTGACAGTTTATATGTAAATATTTTTAAAAATCATTTATTTGTATTTATCTGTATTTTATTCATTTTAATCTTTACCGTTATTTTTAAATCATTCGTTTTCTATTTCCTAATTATTGCTGTTCTGTTTATTTTCTAATTCTTTTGCTTTTCAAGTTTAATTAATTCATTCATTTAAATTCAATAAGTTTCTTGTCCAAACACTATGAATATTTTTAATTAATCTTTCAATTAAATCCAATTTTGTAAAATCTATAAAAACCCATGTTTTATTCAGTTCAGTTCCAAACTTGACTCTTCGCTCCTACAAGATTCTCCCACAAATACCATTACAATATTACTATCAAATTATATGAAGAAACATGTCTTTAACTGATATACGAATGATTCGAGCTTAACAATTTTGTTCCTAATTTTAATTTTTACGTTTTTATTACGTTTTAGGAAAGTTAGATACAATGTTGACAAATTGATTGCCATTGTAGTAGATGGAAGAAATAATTATTTTTATTTTAATTTGAAAATTTTTACAATTAGGACAAAGTGAACAATTAATATGATGGTCCTGTATTAATTAATGGGTCAGTCAGGTAACTGCAAATAACATGCGTATGTGAAGAAAGTACTGTCCCTATCTGTAACACAAATATCTCGATGGCATGAATCGAAATAGATGTAAGGTGGTTTTCGAATAAAGAAATCACTAAACTTCTTGATGTGGCCTTTTCCAATCTTCATTACACATACACACACACACACACACCGATTATTCTCCAAGAGATATTCAAATAAGGTCTTGAAGCCTGATAGTATTCTAACTTAATTCTCTACTCATTTTCAATTCAGCTTATCTCCGTTTCTCCATATTTTCGCAAAGCCTCTTGTTTACATGATGAACCCAAAGCTTACTCAGAACCAATGCACTTTTTTCTGAAACAATTTATCGAATTTTTTTTTTTTTATTCTCTTTGATATTACTTTCTTCTCTCGGCTCGTTTATTTTTCTTTCTTACTCTCGGCTGGAATCACTATTAATATAATACATATATTTACATGGAAAGACAACATCGACAAGTGGTAATTTACAGGTATTTTCGTAAGATAACAAACTCCTCGATTGTCTTAATATTAATGTGAAAAAGAATATTAAAACAAACAATATTCTGCCATTTATGCAAAAACGAGTTTACTTCTTTGTAATTCACAAAACATAGAAATTTGAATATATTTCAAAATTAGATCCACTGCAGAGACGTCACTAGGGTTAATGTCACCCAGTGCGGTAGCACATGGTGTCACCCCCTCCAAAAAAAAAAAAAACCTTCTAAAACTATCTATTTAACTAAAAAAAAAAAAGAAAGAAAAGGAAACCTTGTAAAAGCATTTCGGTGTCACCCCTTGTGATGGTGTCACCCGGTGCGGTCCGCACCCCCCGCACCCCCCTAGTGACGCCACTGATCCACTGTATTTACAAAGGTTAACAAATTTTATGTAAAACTCGTCAACAAGCTATCGTAGGTCTCTTAATTTCATTTTTCTGCTTTAAGACAATAGGAGAAAATTCGATTGAACTGGAGGCCATATTCGTATTATTTAAAGGCAGAATGCTACAAATGTATGAACTAGAAACATCCTTTGGCAAATGTGTCCGAGGTCCCATAAAGTCGGCACATCCTGACCCTGAGGAAAGTTTTTATGAAAAAGCTTAAAAAATTTAAAAAAAATTAAAAAAAATTGAAAATTAAAAACAACACTAGTAGTGCATACAGTAGTATAATTGCAAATCATTAGTGTGCTTTCTAATAAAAAATTTATATAAAAGTTTAATCATAATATAATTAATTAACGTTTATTAACAAATTCTTTAAAAAAATCTCTAAATCACACCGAATTACATTTAAAAAAAAATTAACTAAAATTTAGCAGCTTTCGATCCTAAGGTGGGTCTTTATCGGAATGAATTAACATGGTGGTGTTACAAAAATAAGAAATAGTGACGTCATATGCTAATGAAGGAAAGTCTATTGTCTAGAGAGGTGATAGTGGATGGATTTGTTCCATAGGTCACACGTCTCGTCTTCTCAAGAAACGACTAGAGGAACATAAAACAGCAGTCAAACAGGATGATATTGAAAATTACAATACGGCTAAACATGTTTAGAAGCAGAATCATCAATTGGATTTCAACAACATCACCGTTTTTAACAGATCAGGCAACACTTTCGTCCGACCTGTCTAGAATCTTATTACATCATCACAAGAAAAACTTGTAACACTGGACTTTCTCAGAAATATTTTCCATTCGATTAAGGAACTTTCTCTGCAAAACATCATGCCCACTCCCCTGTTTTTTAATGAAACAAATCCATCCACTATCACCTCTCTGGACAATAGACTTTCCTTCATTAGCATATGACGTCAATATTTCTTATTAGTGTAATACCACCATGTAAATTCATTCTGATGAACACCCACTCCCCAGGGTCGAACGCTAAATTTTAGTTTAATGATTTTTTTTAAAAAAAAAAGTTTAAACAGTAAAAACAAAAACAAAAAATATAAATATAAGAAAAACCTCACTTATTGTACAGTACAGTAATTAGTGTATACATCATCGTTAGTGTTAATTATAATAAAGTTTGAACATAAAAGTTTGGAATATTACTCCAACTCATCCAAACTCACTTTACAGCCTCCAAATTCACTCAACATTTATTAACTTTGCACATTGATGTTTGAAAACTACAGCTCTATTTGTCATAAATAAAGATAACGTATCATGTTTTAAAATTCAACGTGATTGAACAATTTGGCTTTGAGGTGATACTGTCCCAAACCCACAAATTATACATAGAAAGTTCCGCTACGTCAGATCCTTCTGACCAAATAATACTGAACTGTTGGATTATCTGTTCTATACTTAGTATTTAGCGTTTGTTTAGTATTGTTAGTATACTGTCTTAGTTAGGTGGAATACACCAGGGGTGCCCACGCGGGGGAGTCATTGAAATTTTTTGGGGGGGTTCAAAAAGAGTGTAAAAGTGGTTTTTTTTTTGGTTGTCGATTTGGAGAATCGGGTTTTCGGGGTGGAGTGGGTGGGGGCGCCATTAAGCTCGCTACGCCACTGCATGAAATGGAACTAAACGATTTCAGCGCTCTCAGCCAGTGGTGTAGCTAGAAATTTTGGGCCCTAATGCAAATGTGGGCCAAGCCCCCCCCCCGCCCCCTCCGTCAGATCTTTGAGGGGGGGGGACCTCTGAATACAGTACAGTATTGCGCCTATTAGGCAGTATAGTGTAAATGTAGTATTTAGTTTTGCTTACATATAATGATGGAACGTAACTCGGGCGTAAAGTGATGCACACATGTATTATATTAAAGGTATCAAAGATAAAAGTATTATAGTGAAATGTTGTGAAATTCCCAAACATCGAAGCAGAGTGCAAGACAAAAACGATTCTGTGAAACAAGCAAACACCAACAATAGATATGGTTTGTTTCATTTCCACTTGAATCAAGTTCAGCGAATGCGATTCAGATATAAAGGAATGTAATAAATGTAACCGCAGATCATTTCCCTATATTAGGAATTGAAAATTTCAGCAGTGAAGCCATTACTAAAAACAAAAAACCAGAAGGTGAAATTAGCATAACCGATATATTTTCTATTTTCGGAGAATTCTTCAATTTAGAATGGAAACGAACTTCGGCACAAAAGCATTTTGATTTTATCATTCTGTTGTATTCACAACTTGCTCATTTTTTAAATTTTTTTGTATGTTCTCGTAAAGCCATTTTATTGCCACTGCGTTATTAGTTATTTCAAATAGTTTTAAGTTACGAAGAATTCTGCATCATGAAAAGCAAAATTAGTAAATGTAATTAATTAATTAATTAACAAATGAAAAAAGATAAATAAAAAGCAAAGTAATGCACAATAAAAATTACATCGAATTGTTGCAAACCAATCTACGGATTTTGCAGGATGTTTGGACATTGAGGAAAGTTGTAAGATTTGTAATCTTTTGTGACTTGTTTAACATTCCCACTATCCCACTTATTTGATGTTCCAGTCTTGATAGATAAGCTAAGTTAAGTAAAAAATTAAGAATTATAAGATTGCAGATACTGTTTGCCCATCTTCTGTAAAAAAAAATATCTTTTGGTTTTTATCTTCAAAGAATCATGTTAATGACGTCACATATCATTGTCTATTAGTTTTAGCTGTCCAAAATTTCTGCTACTATGATTAGCAGAAATAAATTCAAAATTCATTAGGTTATTAAAAAAAAGGGGGAAAATTAACTTCAAACTCCTGTTCTACGGAACATTTACATGCTTTCAGTTCACGGATTAAAATTTGTTTCCGGCATTAGAAATTCTTCCTCTTCTTCGTGAAAAAATTTTATTTGAGTGATTGAAAGATAGGAAAAAAAAAGATGAAAAATAAATGTTAAACAACCAAACAAAAATAGAGAACTAATGAATCAGAAAAGAAATATAATAAAAGAAATAAATAACAGAAATACTAAGTAAAGGCAATAGATTAAATCAGTGGTTCCAAAATTGTGTGTCGTAACTCACAAAGGCTATAAGGAAAATTTCAAATTTTCCAAAAATAATGCTTTTTTTTTTTCTTTCAATTTTCTATAGTAGTCTTTCAAACGACTACTAAGATATTAGAATGTAAATACTTTTTAAGCTATTTGAACCCATTCTTTTGCCTGCAACGCCGTAAAAAAGATACTAAGTGCGTCGTGAACCAAGAAAAGCCTTGATTTTCTTTCAAGTTAATCAAGTTAATCCTTGAAAACCTCTGGATTAAAAACTTTTAAATCGCTGAAGACATATCGTTGGATAAATGAAGATGACAAGATAAACTACAACATATTTATTTTTTGGGAAATTTTATTTTAAGTCACAAAAAAATGTTTTTGCACAAATCTTATGCAAAATAATAAAGTGTTATTTTTTTTATTATAAGAATAAAAACTGGATAGTTCAGGCAGATCCGATATTAGTAATTTGACTTCAGAAGAAAGTTAGGATTTAGGATATTATTTTATGTTTTGAAAGTTAGTTTAATCAGGAACAGTTAATATTTCATCCATACTTCTTGATACTTTATAGGGTATAGATAGTTCTTAGTAAGAGAGTCCACATTTAAAGAAGATTGTGTAGTCAATGATATTCACAGACTAATGAAGTAACGATTTTCTTGAGTAACGATTTTTGCTCTTAAATTGTAAGATTTCCTTGGTCGTAAAGTCGTAGTTTATCTGAGAAGATTTAAGAGGGAACCAAGGCTTTTTTCTTGCGCCTTTCTTGGATCTCATTATCCTAAGTTTTCTCATTATCCTAAGGGGTCTCACAAATAATATGGTGTTCTGGGATTGACCACAACCTAAAAGATTGTAAAGATAGAGTTTCTGCTAATTCACAAATATATATATATATATATATATATATATATGTATAAAACTTTAACATTATGTATCTCTGTATGTTTAAGCTTTTTATAATTTCAAAATAAATAAGAAAAATCGAAATGATAAAAATAAAACAAACTATTTAGCTGTCTTCTGAATTATAGGATAATCTAAGGTTTATCATTTTACAACACTATAGAATTTTGATCAAGAAGAGCAAAACAGAGTGGACGAATCAATAAATTATTAAATTACTTAAGATATTTTCAAAATTTTTAAGCTTTAAGAATCGACTTAATAGATATATAGACAGTGCAATTGTATGTTAATGTTTTAGATATGAGCAAATAAAATTTTTAAACATAATTATTTTGATCTCCACTCTCTACCCTTAAAACTGAGAAACAATGTTAAAAGAGCTGGGCTAATTTCTTAAAATTTGTTCTCATACGATATTGCGATTCATCCAGATATAAATGAAATTTCTATTACTTGGAGGAGAGAATTATATTTCATTTAAAATATATTCGAAGTATTTCTGCTTTCTAATATTTCGAAAATAATTTTCACTATATATATTTCTCTATTCCACTTGAATATTTTTCTTAAATGTTAAGTTTCTCCGTTTGTACGCGCATCACACTAAATCAGTTGGGAATATTTCTATCACAGGGCGCTTGGCTACGGGTTGGAGGTAATGGGTTCGATTCCCGCCTCGGCGGAGGGCGGGGATTTTTCCACGCTCCTTTCACCTCCAAACGGGTCCTAGGGTCTACCCAGCCCTCTGTGGAATGGGTACCGGGTTTCTTTCCCAGGAGTTAAAGGCGGGCGGGCTTCGGGCTGACCTTCCGACCTCAACTTCGTCCCGTTGGTCACGAAATTTGCTGGGAGCCTGACCTCCCGCGCCCCAAAGGCCTGTCCAGGCCTGTAGAGAGACACTTTTATATTTCTATCAAATTTAATACAATGGTTATTGATTATCAACTGAAAACATGACCGCGAATATTTTTGCCTCCATTCCGCAACTCTCAAAAATGACTATTACGCTGCATGCTCAGTATACACCTTGCAAATTATCCCTCTACTACTTTCAAACTTTTCCAATATATTTTGTAGCAGCTTTGTCGATTTATCTGATTTTATAAATTCAGCTGAATTTGGCTGTTTCATACTACCGTGATCTGTTATTGTAAGCAAAAGAACATATATTTTAAAATTGTAGAAAACTAACCGTCGCGTCGTTCTGAATATAGTAATTTTAACGAGTAAATAAATATTGCAAACTAATGTTTGACAATATTTGAGCATACAAACCTCAGTAAAGTCTGTTTCACTTTAAACAAAATTAAATATTACAATAGAATGAACACAAACGCTTGCCAAACGATGAATAACATATAATGGATTAAATATTAATGCGGAAGAGGAAGAGTATAGAGACATACGACTAGTTCGAATGAAATGTTGATCAAGTTGAATTCGTTCGTTCGTTCTCTCAGATTAGACCTGCAATTGAAAATGAAAAAGGAATTCAATAAGATTTTAAAAGCGCAAATTATCTGCTTCAGTTGACTCGTTCTTCCTAAATCATTTATCATTATGTTAAGGTAAAAGATGAAAACGATTCTGGTATGTTTCTAGATGTCTGAAATTCTTGGGAAACATTTCAAACGTGTAGTTAATTTATTGCCTATAAACAGAATTTCCTTGTAATCCAACGCTTTTAAATGTATTACCTAACTTCGTAGGAGGTAAATTTAATAAACTCGATCTTTAGCCTTTAGTCATCTGATTGGACAACTTTGTAATTTTACTAGAAAGGTATTAAATTGAATTCTAGATTTCTGAAAATAAAAATATATGGTTAATTTGTGACATTGAAATCTAAAGGCCAAATTTTACAGGTGTTTTATTACAGCTAAGAAAATTCTTGTAGACTAACATGAACATAACTTAGTGATTACATATGCCATACAATTTTCAATTCCTATATAAAACCTCATTAATTTAATTAATTAAGTGCCATTCTCAAATTTATTATCTGAATCACTAGAATTTGAAAATTTCATATAATTTCTGAAGAATAATAATGAATCATTTCAATATTGAAAATGACCATGTAACATTTTTATACTCTTTGGCAAAAAAACAAAACAAAAAAAACGAAGCACCTCGAGAAAATTGCCCGTTCACCACGAAATTTAACAAGAAGATACCTCAAGGTCGAATACACAAATGATTAGAAAAACACGGCCAATGATTAAATACACTCATACTCAAAAGTTAAGGGATGGCAGTTTCCGACCCCTAACTTAATATAGGCTGAAAGAGGGCGGTTGGTAAAATCTAAGTATCATCCGGCATTTGGGACGGAGTGACATGGCAATTAGACGATGTTACCGCTAGTGGATCGAGAAGGGCACAGTCCAGCGGCCCGCAGATAGTGGACGGCCGAAGGAGACGACAGAACGAGAGAATCGAACGATTGCGACAACCGTAGGAACAGCACCGAATTCATTGCTATGATCATCCGTGCGATCGTCGGGTGTCTAAAGATATAGAAGTGACCATTCTGATTATTGCACAAAACTACATTTGAGGAGGCCACTATCACTAACCAACGAGCATCGCCGGTACAGGTTAAGTGGTGCTGATTCGATCAACAGGATCTAGTGGAGTCCTGTATCTTCAGTGATGAGTCGCGCTTTGCGTTGCGCGCCGTGCCTGGAGACCGGCCGGTCAGCGCACGGATTCTGACTTAAACGTGGAAGGGTACGCGACTCCTACACGAGGAGCGATTGCCGTTCACTCTTCGTAGTCCTCCGTACCACTCATCCTTGGAAATTGTCTGCACGCTATATCGTGGCCCAACTCTATAGTATGTCGACGACATTCTAGGACCTGTTGTGTTGCTATTCTATCGCAGTATTAGCGAGCCATTTTTCAACAGGATAATGCCCAATCACACAAGGTACGGCTATCTCAGAACTACCTCCGTAAAGTCGACACCGTTCCAAGTTTAGTCCGATCGCCAATCGAACATGTTCGGGCCATGATGCCTACATCATGTTTGGGCCATGATGCCTACATCATGTTTGGGCCTTGATGCCTACATCATGTTTGGGCCATGTTGCCTATGTTTATTCGGGAATGTTGCCGAACTTGTCCGCCAAATAGATGTCATCTGGCATAATATATCTCAGGACACTATCCGTATGCATCTATGCCAAGCGGGTAACTGCTTGTATACGAGCCGGAGTGGCTCTACAACATACTAACTTGCTCGATTCATGAAGCAATTTTATTCGAATAAACGACTCGACTGCTCTAAAATTATAATGATTTCCTTTCCTATACATGTAAATTGTACATACCAATATATTGGCATCACGATTGGGCGATTCCTTCTGGGTTCTGTACTTCTGACTTGCTTTGACTATCGAACTAAAAGAAATGCAGCTTGTTTATTTTAGTATTGTTTTTTTAGTTTTGTATTTCTTTTCATGACTAATTTGTAGAAATTCTATTGCTTGAATCAAGTTGAAACAGTCATTATTTTAAAGCTTTTAGTTATTCTATTATAAAGAGCGTACATTAGTATTTCACATAAGAATGCTATATTATACGTAGTAGTAAATTATTCCTAAATTAAAGATGAATAAAAAAAAAAAAGAATCGCACATAAGTTTGCTTTCGAGCTGTGAGCCATCATCGATGATAATTTAGGACAGCCGTTTCATTTTTGTTAGGACTCTCAGCCAGATTTACCCTTGATGATAGGCTCAGAAAAGCTCCAAAAGTTACGGATCCCTCCCCTGCTTCCATAAAATCAAACAACAATAAAAAAATACGGTGTAATCAATACATCTTTAAATCCCTGACCTGTAAACTGACAGGATGAAATGGAATTAAATCGAGGACGAAAAAAAAAAAAGATTAGAAAAAATTAAAGTGTATGCATATTTTTTTGTTTATTAAATGTTTCTAATGAAGACTATTATATCCTTCAATTATTATTTAAAAGGAATCATTGGTTAAGCTCTTTATCTACTGGTAAGATAGTCACTTCAACCAATGTAAACGTAAATAAATTTTAATGAGATGAATTTAATTAATTTTGAAAGTTACAAATATAATTATATAAGTTTCAGGAATTATTTCTGAATAACAAACATGTTTCTTTAACTTTTTCTTAAACATGCTTCACAATAAAAATTATAGAAATAATTTAGAATAAAATAATGGTTTTTTGAAAAAAAAGACATTAGATTTTGCATTGTCTCAAAATTTGTAACGAAATCTTAGGATCGAATTTTTTCTTATACACCAATGGACAGATACGAAGAAAATGAATGTTTTCGCTTGGTGTATCTATAGAAAAGAAAAAAAGTTAGCAATTTTTCATCTTTTCTGTGGATGTTAAGAAAAACGAATTCAATCGTCTCTTGGTTTAATGCTAAATACTGTTTTCGATTAATAGAACTTTTCTAAAGCTAAATAATGCATAGTAGATGACAGACAAAACTTTAAACAAACTGTCAAGTTAATCTATTAACAATGAGAAATATGGTCACAAAAGCAAACATCTCGGTTGATGACGTCCTAAGACTTCTTCCAGTCATTTTAGAAAAACAGGGCAAGGCGCTACAAACAATAATGTTACGTTAACAGTTTTACGGCGTGTACAATCCCATACAGTACTAATCTTACTATTGTACAATAACAACTTGCTTACAAACTTGGTATGTTGCTATAAAATTGGTATGTTGTGCCATAGTTCACTATCACGACTCGGTTCTACTTTTAATGCCACTTTCAGTAATTTTAATTGGCCTTGAAATGACCTTATAGTACATAAACTCAGATTATGATAACTTCTAAGAATATCATTGTAATATGCCACAAACAATGCTACTCTGTTATGAACGAAACCTTCCTTAATGTAATTCGCGTCTTAACGATTTCTCCATAAAAGTATCTTCGTAGATTCATCTGCCAAGCCCAGCTGACGAAGCAATAAATAAAATATCCACTTTAAAACATTTGTTTTTATTTTCATGGGAAGTTCAGATAAGAAGTTCTGGTCAGCAGTTTATTTGTCATGGCCAAGAAATGAGGTAATTAAATGGGATTAAAGCTGACCAAGTACAACAAGTTTAATTATTGTTGTAGTAAATTCTGAATTTTTTCGAAAATTCGCTCGAATCATAAAAACAAGGTACTGAAAAATATTAATGTAGAATAATAACGAAAATTCGGATTAAAGGTAAATTAGATCAGGAATTTGAAAATATGATACATTATTACATCTGAAAGTCATGAGCTTACAATATCCATACTGTAGTATGGCTATCTCTTTTCAGTCTCTGATTATACATTATCATGTTAGATTAGTCAATTGTGTATTCCACAAATTTATTTACTGGAGAGCTGCTGAAAGGTTTGCAGATAAAAAAGCCTGGAGATTTCGAAATTCTTTAAGCTCATTGAGTTAAGTTTTAAAGTTCTTACGCTGTAACAAGCACTACTGGCTTTTGCGAATATCTTAAAAGCTTATTGTTGTACAGGATTGCTACGTAGAAATAACTGCTTATTCTTCATGTTAATCGTCTAAACAGTTAAGAAATGAAATCTGTGTCTCTTGAACCGCAGCAAAGACGTACAGCTTAAAACGGTTATAATTCATTACATTTAATGCCTGTCACACGGAATTTCTTTGACTATGCTTTAAAACTGTTTCGTTACTTTTTAATGTAGTTTTGTGTTAATGCTACTTAATTAAGTGCTATGCATTCAATGCATTTAACTGAATTGCATTTAATTTGTTCCGCAGTGGTTGTTTTTTTTGCGCATTATCAGAAAACGGAAGAGTTTAAATTCTTTTTATAAGGCATGTATTGTAATTTCCTGAGTGGCAAGCATTATTTTTTCCCAGCATGAACAGTACGATATGCTTCGTTGTCTCAAAGAATTAAAATTAGCCAGTAGTAAACCAAGGTCAATTAATACAAAGTCTCCTTGATTGCTTCGTCTCAAAGAAATCAAGGAAACTTTATATTAATTGACCTTGGTATACTATTGGCTAAGTAAATTTTGTTTTCCATTTACCAAAAAAATATCTGAATTAGGCCTTCCAATTGTTTTTTGACATTTCCTATTATGTCATTGACATAATTAGAAAGTAATGACAAAGATGGGTCCCCACACATACACATCTGGCTTCAGTATCTCGTATGATGACGGTCCATCTGGAAGAAGCTTTGCAAATTATATCTATACTTGCAAAATACGGGTTGCAATGATGTGGAAGAGAAAAACATGGAAATTGTGTGAACACTTCGAAACTTTCCCAATTGGTACAAAAAATCATGTGATAGATTTACAAAGTAATGTTATGTTTGAATTTTGTAACTCGAGATCCCTAGATATTATATTAATATTAATTAGTTAATATTAATTAATTAATATCGAGATCGGAGAATATAAGATTTACAACTCTTTTCTCCTCTTCTCCACACTCGTATCACCTCAAACCTTCCCCAGTTCATAAAATCTGATGTTATCATTACAAATCTATATCTATCCCGAAAACCCCGTAGAAGTATCCTTCAACAATGTTTGCCCATCCCCTCACCGCCCTCCCGTTTACACCCCATAGTTTTAGTTTCTGCCTAAAGGTTAATATGTGAGGTTATTATGCAAAATAACATTTTAGTCCCAACTGTTGAACAATAATATTTTTATAGTTCGCATTGTCGCCTCCAGATGGATATGTGGCGCTTTCAAGAAAGTTACCCCCCCCCCGTTTACTCCCATTATGACGCCAATATCGAAAATTCGTCGAATATGGGTCTTTTTGATTTTGACAAGAACACAAATGTCAAATTTCGTGTTTTTAACATAAACCGTTTCCGAGATATACATAGACATCAAGAAACTCCACCCCCCACCTCCCATTTACAACCCTTACGGGTGTATTTTTAAAAATCCTTTCTTAAGTGAGGCTGTGCGTTAATGAATGAATGAGTCAGTCAGTCAGTGAGTTTTGCCTGTAGGAAAAGATGACTTTTTGAAGTGCTAATCGGAATACAAGTTCGTATTTCTGATTTATATGATGAATAGCTACGGATATTGGAATTAAATTACAACAGTTAAAATATAGGGTCCGTAGGGTTTAATGGCCTTCTAAAATAATAGCATTTCTCAAAGAAGAAGAATTTCAAGTAAACTAATCTTTCCCAGGCCATCCTACCCAAATGGGGGTGGGATGAACATTCACAAATTCGTAGAAGTCTAACTTTGCTTTCAGCAGTTCTTCAGCAACTATCTGATATTTCATCTTTGAAGATATTTTTGTCATTGTTTTAAAGGTCATTTTGAAAATCTATTTTAATTATTTCAAGAGTTTTAATTTTTTGAAATGTGTCAAAAGCCCAGCACAGAATAAACAACAAATAAATTGCCTTTT
>JAFIDM010012231.1:135549504-135650171 GCA_023159025.1 Thereuonema tuberculata | reverse complement strand
GGTCGGTTCGCACCGAAGTGCGAGCTTCGTTGCCGAAGCATCCGTGCTCCAGGGAGCGCTAGTGTTCCCAAGACGGCGAACCCCTAGCAGACTCCCTAGAATTACAAGGGAAAGATACTGGGGTGGTTTCCCGTGGCCTTCCCCAGGACGCCATTAAGGAATGACGTCAGACCGAAGAGAAAGCGAAGAAGAGGCTACAACACAGGAAAGGAAATTTTTGAAACATCCATGCTCGCTACCGGGATTTGAACCCGGGCGCTGGCACATTGATCTCACGACAGACCGACGCCTGAGACCGCTCGACCACACCAGCGCGGCAAAATTTCTAATACTGATGTAAAAAATAATATCGATTTTTCTCTATCATGAAAGAATTTTTCATAATCGTGAAAAATCCTTACTTGAAATCCTTAAGTCTTTATCCCTTAAGGAAATATACAGTCCGTAAGCCATTGAATATATTGATAAAATCTATTATAAAAACCATTTAGGTCAACAGAAATTAAGTAATTAAAGAAATACAAATATAAAAACAGAATTAGTTTTCTGACAAAATTATTTTTCTTTTCCTTCAAAAGAACGTTTCAGGCCTTTCTTCGTTGAAACGATGTAGTGTCTCTCTTTAAATCCCAGCAGTAATCTGCCATCATGCTGTTCATATTCCAGCGTCCTTGATACCGTTTCACCATACATTTTATATCTTGGTGAAATCTCTCACCTTGTTCTTTCAGTCGTCGCACCAACGTTTTCGGGAAAATAGTCAAGGTGAGAGTGCAGAAAATGAATTTTTAAACTCATGTTGCAGCCTAGATTCTTAAATTTCTGTAGTATAGTTTCTACGGTGGCTCTTTAGTTAGAGTCCTTGCTATTGTATAGAAATTTCTAAATGATATCTTTGAAACTAAACCACGCTTTCTTTTCCATTGTATTCATTTGTACCTCAAAATTTGCATCTTTCATTAACCGCCTCATATATGGGCCAACAAAGACACCTTCTTTGATTTTTGCTTCTGACAAGTGTGAAAACATTCACCATTTCTGTCCGAAGCCTTGACAAATTCTTTCATCAATCCTAATTTAATATGCACGGGTGGTAAAAGTACGTTTTCTTTTTTTTTTTTGATCCATTAAGTTCTGCCGAACAACGTTCGTTGATCCTAGATATAAGTTTTCTCTTGTAGGCCATTGTTTTCTGATCCAATGCTGGTTATAAGCTCTACTGTTCCATTCACAGAGAAAATATGGCATATTTGTGTAGCCACTTTGTTGGCCTAATATCATGGTTAAAATTTTTAAATCTCCACAAATTTGCCGGTTGAATTCCTGAAATTTTATTTGATTAAGGAGAAAGTCAAAGATTTTCATAAGATTTCTTCAGATGTATAGAATGAGTAATACGTGTATCTCATTGAGGCGAAAATGTTATCGTTATGCAAGAGAACTCCTTTTAAGCTTATCTTACTAGAATCAATGAATAATCTCCTTTGTGATGGATCATAAACAGCAGTGGAAGATAAACGATATTAATCTCTGCAATATACAAGTCCAGGAATATCTCTGCAATATACATGCGATTCTTCTTAAGAAAAATACTTATTAAATTCTTTTTCTCAACTTCTCGAGCAAGTAAACTCTTAGCTTTGAGTCGTGATCCTAAAAGTTGAGCACTTTCCTTCGGAAGATTTATATGGCATAAAAAATCATTTAGGCCTACTTCGTCTTGTGTAAATTTATGTGGTTCACTGCTAATTTCAAATAATAACTTTTGTGCAAGTTATCAGTTTCACTGCTGCTTAAGTCAACTTCAGAATCTGATCGCAAATTTAATGATATAGGAGGTAGTGGCACAGGTAAATCAGGATCATGCAGTACAGGTTTAATAGCCGAAAGAGATGTTGGGTACACAATATTCTCTCTGTTTTTGCTGTTGTATCCCTTTATTGTGGTTAAAGAGAAGTAGCATTCCTCCACTGCCTTCCGCCATACCCTTGGAATAGCGAATGGAAGACAACTTATCTTAACTTGAGTCCATTTCCTCAGATGCTCAACACATGTTTGACAGATTTTATGAGGGGCCCAAGTCTTGTTCTGGCCTCCAAGCTTTATAAAGAAATATGCTTAATATGCCTTTCTGACAAAATCTGTTTTATTGCGCTGATTTTTTTCACAACAAAACTACCACAAATATAACAAAATGAATCTGGGTTATTAATATAGCCTCTTGACGCCATAATGTATTAATTAAAGAACAATACAAAATTAAAACGAGCAAAGTACACTTCGGTGTTATCGCTACAAGCGTACTGCTGAAAATGGCGTTTTCACCAATGTAGTCGTGCAATGATTGACATAGTAGCGCTACGAATTGCTTTATTTTCCGATTAAAAGTAGAATATCCTGTTGTTCATTTAATGTCGCCATTTCATTCAGCAATTAATTTTAAATCTTAATAATAATAAATATTATACTGTCATATTTCACAGTTATTTAACTTAATAAGTAAACATATCGCCAGAAATTGGGAAAAATCTGTATATGATAGAGAAAAGCAGATGTCATTTTTGCGTTTAACGTATCTGATTTATTAAAAAAAACACTTGATATTCTGCAAACCCCAGATTCAAGGTCGCCTGTGTTATTGAAATAAAAAATATTATATTAATAGTTACATTTTCAATGATAATGCTATTTTTAGTGAAATAAATATAGCAAAAAATAAAGATATGTAAGATATGTGGACAACATTTACAGATATTATGTACAGATATTATGGTTCTTTTCATATATCCGAAATATCAAGGTTTCAAAAATCCTTAATAAACTTTTTATTAATCACCATAACTGATAAACAAACTTAAGCAAGTATCTTAAATTGAAAATCGTGTTTCATCTTGAATTGCAATGACAAAAAAAATATTTATCCCAGATAAATTATTATCTGAAAATTCAAAAACAAAACGAAATTAGTTTTTTTGTTTAATGTTTTTTCAATATATGGCTTTATAAAAACATTATTAAAGCAAGATAAATCTCAACTATTGAATAATGCTAGTAAGACGAAAAATTCAGATCTATTAGGAAGTAGAAGCTAATCAAAAATAAACATATAAATGATATATAATAAAAAATATGTAAATGAAGTTACATGAGATTTGTGTTACGGCATTGGAAATTTTTGCAATCTTGAAAATCCATAAAGATACTCATATAAAAATTAGGTGTACATATAGATCTTTCTCTTAAATAAAAACTTTAAAGATAGAAGTACTGAAATACAGAGTTCAAAACTAGTACATAAGTAATACTTTCTAGTTTTATGCTTTTTTTGTCAGAACACAAAACATTAACAAATTTATGGTTTTGGCTCAATGATCTTAAGAAATAATGTTTTTATTACTGTACTCTGTGCCCTCTTCCCTTTTCGATAACGGTTTATCAAGTTACGTACTAGTTTTCTTCTGCAATGGAAAGCAAAAAACAATAAATTGGGAATTGCAACATAAAGTCATTTTTAGCGGTCTCATGTTACAGTTAACATAGGGAGTATTAGAAATAATGATAACAATTAACACAGTAATAATAATGATGCTTCATATATAACAATACTAAAACAATTGCCAACAGGATGTCATTATTAATATTTTACAAACGTATTATTTCATAAATTCTTTAACATATCCAAATGATGCACTATAGCGGCCCCTAGGTTACAGCTTACCTGTAAAACATAAAGGAACGGTCTTGCATTTATTTGCACTTGCTTTTAATTATTATTGTTTTGTTTTTTTTACAATTGTGCATATTATGGGGTCAGCTTTGCTTTGACACTGTCTAAAAGCATTAATTAGCTTGTTTTTATATTTTATTGTTTGAATTATTTTACATTCGGCAAAAATTAAAATTAGTAATTATTATGGTTATTTAATCTTCTTTCAAGTTGAAAATTGTGCAAAGTTCCACATGTTTTCGTTCAAAACAATGTTTAAAATAAAAAAAAGCAGCAAGAAAGTGTGATTTGTTGTCAATCCTCGCCATAAAGTTTGATAAAAAAATTTTGCAATAAATAATATTTTTCTTTGATCGGAAAACATTGTGAAGAAACAATAAAAAAGCCAAGTGAAAATGAAACTTGGACAGATTTATTAATTTAAAGCTAATTAAGCTATGTTCAATTATTAACACACCTCTGCGAAATGGCACCACGATTCTTTTCCGAGGGTTAAATGCCGGCATCCTTTGACATGACGATTGATTAATAAACCGTTGGAGCCATGCCTTCAGCATATCTATCACCAGTACTGGTAGAAAGGGAAACAACCACCTGTACCTATTTGAACTACCAACAGGTGATTGTATTCATTAACAACTTACTTACTGTTTTTGTACATTTAAAAACAGGATGTGAACGTAATAGAATACTCAGAAAACCAATAACTTCCACATTTCTTTAGTATCAAAAGAAGTTGTGATAGAACTACGAAACCAAAATTCTATTGATTCTATTGAAAATTTTATTTAAAAAAAAAATATGTTAAATTTTTATTATATACCACATCACTTTTTCTTATCGTCCCATCACACATAGTTAAAATAAAAATTATGTACAATTAAAAAATAATGGTCCAAACTAGTTGCGACCTGCAGTTTGGATCATTATTTTTTAATTGTACATAATTTTTATTTTTAACTATGTGTGATGGACGATAAGAAGAAGTGATAAACTCTTATCCACACGTTAAAAGAACTTTCAAATACTGTGTCAAATAGGAAAAAAATTCCAATATGTTCAATTCTTTTGTAATCTTTATAATTTCTTTCATATTAAAACACATATTTCTATAAAAATGTAAAATAAACATTTTTATCGATCTTTCTAAACTATATTTTAGAAAGATACTTTGTATCATTCTAACCCGAGATCTCTAAAGAACCACATTCTCGAAAGTAAAGCACCTCTGTGTTTTCCCTTTAGGCTTAATCTCTTTTCCCTCAAGAAGTTATGGTGGTTAAATTGCACACGGCGTTGAAAGGTCTTCGTAACACGTGGGTAACTAACAGTTATAAACCAGAATAGAGGTGATTCCCTGAAGGAAAGATTAAATGATTAGGTTTCGCTACCATTTCGCAGAAACTAGAAAATGAAATTCTTTATAGACAAAAAGAATTTGTTTTGTTGATAGGAAGCTCTTTGCAATTCTGTCATACGTTGTAAATTTTTCAGTAAAACTCTACTTCCTTCTTTTTCTTCTCTGTCTTCCCATAACTTAAATGAAAAAAAAAAAAAAAAAAACAGAGAAAAAAGATTGAAATAAATATTTTACAGAATATCGCGCCAGTTTAAATACTCGCGAGAGATCTTCCTTTTCCAAAGTTTTCTAGCAAAATCGGATTTCTTGCCGACTGATATAAGAAGTGCTTCTTAATTTTATTGAATTTTATTTTCTTTTTAAGACATAGAAGAGAACATCTGGAAATGATCTAACAACGAAGAAGAGTTATTCTTCTGGTTGTCGAATTAAATCGTCTGTTTCGAAAAGAAAAGAAAAAAAAACACTTGACTGGTCCTATTCACAGGCCTGAAAGTATTCTTTTGGGGGATTTTTTTTCCTTACTTTTCCTTTTTCTACGGTGAAGTTTCGCTATTTTTCTAAAAAGTACGGGAACTTGGTTGTCATAAAGGTATGTTGCTTTGTTGTTGTTGGTTTTTTTTTTTAAAGCAAAATGGAAGTTCCAAACTTGAAAAATTAGTTTTTCACTGTAAAGACAACAAAGCAACAATTGAAATCAAACATATATTTCTTCAATGTCATCGTTCTAATAATGTAATCTATGCATTTATTCCATGTACCTAATAATTCGTTAAATCAAGATTGTAGGTTAAAACATTAGATTTACAATATTTATAAATAGATAAATGATCTTAGATTATTTGGAGCAAGCAAAAATATCCATGCTCGGATTACAAAAAAACATATTGTTGTGATGTGGATAACGAAGAAATTGTAATTGTGTGATAACTTTGAAACTTTTCCAGTTGGTTAAAAGGCACGTGGTAGTAATAATACAAATGAATGCTGTTATGCATTATTTCACGAAGCGCCAAAACAATTTTTTTTAGATTATTGCTTCAGCTACTAGCGAAAGTTATAAACTCTTTACAAAAAATTGTTCCTGCTTCCTATCTCAACATAATTCTGCAGAAAAGTAATTTTGACTATTTAGCAATCGACTAATCATAACGAATAAGATTTGCATCATATGTACCTTTGATGGATATTAATTATTTTGATAATAATCAGAATTGTCCTGTGAAAATATCTTGATACATAATACTCTTCATTCCATAAAAAATATGAAGTAATTCATAATCTCTGCGTTTACGCGAATATCTAAAACTCCAATTTTGGCGCTTGGTCAAATGATTCATAACACCACCCAGATTACGTTATACATCTACTAGCCTTGCATACGCTTCGCTCCGAAAGCCTTGCATATGTAACGTTATAAAACGCTTTATTTCTTCCAAAAAAAAAAAAACCCAAATTCCATCACGTAAACTAAAAACTGAAACTTAGAATTCTCATGTCAAATTCAGTGTTTGCAACTCAAGCGGTTTCGGAGATACGCATACCCTTGAAGAATGTTTGCCCTCCGGTCTAACCCCTTAGGATCCGAATATCGAAACTTCGTCGAATAGGAATATTTTAAATTTTGACAAAGAACACTCATATCAAATTTCGTGTTTCCAACTAAAAAGGTTTCAGAGACATGCATATTCTACAAGATTGTTTGCCCCCCCCCCCCCCTCCAAGTAGGCATCCCTTAAACCAGATTTTCATTGTTCATGCATTATTCTGGGATCAATGTGAACATCAGTGCCAAATTTGGTAAAGATCCGTTGTGAATGGCGACGTTTTTTCAAGAAAACAAACACACGCCCTTATTATATAGATAAAGAGTAAATTGTTCATAACATGAAAATAATATCTCTATCGCGTATCTACCGCGTTAAGTGTATTTCCCAAAGGTTAACCATCTTGACATTTCTGAATAGTATTTGTTAATAATTTTTTCAGAAGACAGTTTGATATTCAGCCATCTGAAGTTAGCTAAAAAGCCCAAAATTTGCGGAAGTTGAAACAACTTTGAGGTCACGTCCGACTTCTAAGCTCCGCCTCCTAAAAACCCATGAACATGTGTCGATTTTGTTGTTACTTATTTGTACTTACACCAATGCCCTAAAAGCTGTAAAAAGTTGTGGCAAAAGCTATAAAAATGTCAGGATAAGGGTTTGAAGATAGGAAAAACGTCAAAAAGTTGAAATTTCTATCGGCCGCCATTTTGGAACGATCTATCTGATGAGCCGAGTTAATATCAGCCAGCCGAGTCCTTAAGGGTAGCACCCAGAAAAGGTTTAGCTCCAAAGCTCAAAACTTACGGCAGTTATCCACGTTGCAACTTTGAGGTCACGCCGCACTTCAAAAGCCCGCTCCCTAAAAACCCGTGAACATATTTCGAATTTTTTATATTTATTTGTAGTTCAACCAATGCCCTAAAACCTCTGAAACGTTTGTCGCGAAAGCTCTAAAAACAACGTGACTATAAGGTTTTGAACATAGGAAAAATTGTCAAAAAGTGGAAATAAAATACCGTCAGGCCTAATCAGTTTTACTTTTTGAGACTATTGTTATTTTCCAAAGGAAAATACACAATAGTCTTATGTAGAAAACTGATTAAAAATAATAATAACCTACCATGGCCATTTCACAGCCATTTCTTAACTGCAATAAAATGTAATGATGAAATATTCTGTTTTTTGTGTCTATGTTAGTTTGTTTGGTTTTTTGTTTTAATTGAATAGAAATAAGTACTTACTAACAAATTTGCTTAATCCATGTATTCCATTAAAAAGAAGATAGAAGAGAAGTAAGAATTCCGTGAAAACATTACTAAATTTATCGTTTGGTTTTTAATTCAAAATCTGATTTAATCCTATTTTTGGTGCAATTATTTTTTACTCCAATTCGAAATTCTTAGTTACTCTGGAGCATTTCATAAGTTTTTTTCTCATTACAGTTAATTTTGAACAGCTTCATTATTGTTGTTAGTTTCTTTTCCCTTATTTTCCACGTTATAGCATTCAAACCGTATAGAGCAGCGTAATTTAATATGCTATATGAAATTAAAATCCAGAGTCAATTTCAATTGCGGCAAATCAATCTCTTACAGTATCGATAACTTGGTACACAAAAAACTATTTTGCTGGAGAACATCAGTACCATTTAAAAAGATAACAATCAAGATGAGATGAGTCAATGGCAGTGAATATCTTATAGTATCATCAGAGCAAAAAAAACAAAGCTGTTCTCATGTTAAACGTTGCCCTCTTACCTATTTCCTTTGAAATCTGAATGATATTATTCCTAGATATTTATCAGCTCTCCAATTTATCATCTACGTCGCTTTTTATTTATTTTTTGTTGTTTTGGTTTTGTTTTTTGGCTTCATTTGCCTAAAGACATCTTTGATGTCCAAATTGTCTAAGTCGATGAGCATTAAGTGTTTTTATATGTAACTTGACTGAGTCCTATTCGAAGATGTTTGTTCTTTGTTGTTGTTCCACAGTTCTACTGGCCTGTAAAAGGCAGAACAATTTCCACTCAAAAGAGCCAATGGAACTATTCTGCCAAATATCCTTACAATTCTGCAGGATTCTTCGAATAACTGTAAAAGTTTTGATTGTTTCGATTCACATCCTAGCATCTTTTGAGAAGTCTTATCAATTTACGAACTAATCACAGTCATTAGCAATACGAAATGAACTCTTCAAATATATGTAATGGATTTCAGTGTGATGTAACTGCATCCTGCTATATAGTGAGGCTCATTAAGAAAGTGAATGGTCTTTATATTTTGAATTATGTTCCTTACTAGATCCACCCCAAAAAATAAGCAGCAAATATTAAAAATATGCAAGCTTTCATAATTTAGAAAGTTATGAAAATCCTGACGCTCAATGGATATTTATTTTCTTTCCTGTCTTTATCTGATTCTTCTTCCAACGTCAATGGCACTGTTGTAGGGTCCACGATTTCTGAAGTGTGGTTGGCGTTATGGAAGACATACGGCTGTAAGAAAATGTCAAAAAACCAAATAATCTCACAAAGTGGAAAAGAGCAGAGCCCCAGATGCATGGGAATAAACTGCTGTATTAAGAAGAAGTGGAAACTAAATCAACGTTAAATTATTATTACTAAGAATACATTACTTTTGCGTAAATCTTATTTCTTCAGTAGTTTACACATAAGAAACATGTACATACTTACGAATCAGTTAAAAGAAATCAATTGTTAACTGAAAATGCAACTATATGAAACAGTTGCAGTAGGTTGTCACTAACGAAGGTAAGATCTCTTTTTTTTTGTAAAGAATTCAATTAATGAATATGTATTTTAGTCAACTGTACGAAAGCTTGTATTTTCATTGTTTTTATTACTGAAGGTACTTCTTTCTTATGTAATTCTGCAGATATTCGTTATTTTTTTTTAACTATCCTTAAATTTCCTGTTTGTCCATCTTTTTTAAAATGATAATAAACAAATAATTGAAAAAAAATCAAACAGAGTAATTATTATTAGATTTTTCAATTATGAAGATTTGCAGTTTCAATTAAAAAAATACTTGCATAATACAACTTTAGAAATCATCCGTAGAGCTTTTAGAAAGTTTGCTACACTTCTTAATTAGAAGGGCATTTGAAAGTATTGTTTTCCTAGTTCCTTGTAAATTCTGTACACTTAATTGCAGGTATTTAAGCGCTACAAATTCTTCAAATTTTGCAGGCCTCGACAATTAAGCTGCTGTGCGTTGGCAGTGTCAATAGAGCCTAACACATACCCCGCAACTCAAGCGTTAAACGGACCAAGACTCATCTTAGAGAAATACTGGCAGGTTATGCAGACACGTGTGACAAGTCCAATGTAAGGAAGGGTATTTTGCAGTAAGAGACGATGTCATTTGACAACATCTGTCACCACTGAATAGCATCTGGCCTTAGCTACATTTGCCTTCCATAGAACTTGACGTGAGAGACATTAATTTCGCTTATAAAGCTAATCTTCATTTCTGATTTATTTTCAACTCGGTAACAAATCAATATTCTCATTTCCTTAATTGTTTTCTTAAAATAAACTTTTCTTTCAGTTTCAACTATAAAAATCGCCGAAATAGATTAAATATTTATTTAATCTAAATAAAACTGCTGAATTAGAGAATTATTTGCTATAATTAAAATTATTTTTATAGTAAACTTATCTTTTTACAGTCACCTTTGTATTCCTGTAAAACAGTGGTCGGCAACCTTTTGTTGTAAAAGGGCCAAATATGTTATGTGGGGATTACTGCGGGCCGCACTTGGGCCAAAAAAAAAAAAAAAAAACGGGAAAAATTTTATTTACAAAAAAAAAAAAAAAAATACGGAAAATCTTACTTTATCAACCAAAAAAAAATTCCAACACGCCCCGCGGGCCGCACCAAAACGCTTCATGGGCCGCATGCGGCCCGCGGGCCGCGGGTTGCCGACCGCTGTTAAAAAAAAAAGCAATTATAATACTTAATACAATAATAACCTCAGTGATTTTTCTTGTTGTTTAGTTATTGTGCGGTTTTGTATTGTTTTCTTTGAAGTTTAACTTGATCCGCACGTTAATTTTGATTTAAATACTTAATAAAGTTGCATAAAATTTAGTTTTAAATGAAATAATAGGAGCAAAGCTTGTCACCACTATTATCACTACTATTGTCGAGATTTCTCAGCAGATGAATTTTATATTTGAAGATATTTATTATAATATTTAATTTATTTTTAATTTTTTGATGTTATAAAAGCTTAAACTTGGGTTATGGATTACATCACTGGAAGAAGGTACGCTTATGCACGGAAATTGGATCAACGGACATTACTACTAGCAATCCATAATATAAAGAGACACCTACTTATTTCTATTTTATAAGTTAGATTGGTATAGATAGATAAAAGAAAATAATGAATAATGAATAGTGAATAAAATTATGTAAAATAACTGAATAAAAAATTATATCAGCCCTCCTCCCCTATATATCAAGATAATTTGATGAAGGTACAAGAATTGACGATGAAGCCCCCCCCCCCCCCCGACTTACATAAGGTGAAAGCTTTTCCCGTATCTGAGTAGGTGATGAGCCCTTGTGGAAAAATACAGACAATAAACCTTAACATGGAACTCTAATATGTTTTTCTGACTTTCGGGAGAGGGAGCGAGCGATCTTATACAAACATAACCCTTACTGTTTTAATTTCTTGTACCTCAAGCATAATTTTTCTTCAATTAGTTTGCTTTTTTTAAGATTTCAATGTTCTTTCTTCTAATCGAAAGTAAAACAAAAAAATAGAATTGATCGTATTTTTAGTCTTGGTTTAGATAATATGAGACACAGTAATTTTAGATTGCTTTAAATTACACTTGCGGAGTTCACATCAAATCTACAGCGAAGAACAACCATCACATCTCCTACAAGCTGTAGGAGCCAGTGTCCAGCCAATATTGTATATTCCATTTATAATGCGTATAGATTTGTGGATGTGAAGAATTGCCAATGTAGTTCTTTTCATCGCGTACGTAAATAAGTAATTTAACTTTGTCGAAAGTGAAACTTTAGGATAAAGGATACATAAAGTTTTATAGAAAAAGAAGTATAGAAACAAATAAATGATTCGGACAAGAAAACCTTATAAGCAATTCACTCTGCTAAGTACGATCTCCTACCATGGAGGTACGCGTTCTATGAAACTCTAGACTTCCCTTAGAATATTCTGGGGAAAGATACTGAAGTGGTTTCCCATTTGCCTTCCTTAATAAGACACGCTTAATCTCCTCAATGATTCTGTCGATAAAACGACGACCTTCCTTTTAATAAATATTCCAGGAAAAGACCCTTATGAATGTTTTTCTGCACATAATCCAAGTTGTGTGGTACCCACTGCGCATGAATCTTCTGGTATTGCCGACGATCCTTGATAATGGTGTGCACACACCCAATACTTATTCCAACTTTGTTGGTAAGACAGAAGGAGGAAACCCTTTGTCACAGAGGAAACCCTTCTGTCTTCCAGAATGAGACTATCAATGAGACGATGTACTTGATCTGGCCTCGAATCATCAGTCAACGATGACGACCTGTCTCGGTACCGCTTACTCCCTTCTTAACACGTAATAAAGAAATTAAGTTTTGATACATGCTACTTATGCGGCGATAGATTTCCGTTCTTCCGACACTTTCCGGGTTAAAAAACGGGATAATCGCTCGCTGTTCAACGTTCGTTGTTTCAATCATGATTGTTGGATGGTACACTAGCCGACGACCTTAACAAAAGCCGATTGCTAATCTCTTCACGTGATTGCAGCGCCCCCGGTCACTGCGTCACATCACTAAAGTGGCGCCACTTATGTGCGGTATCGAAAATCCTCAATAAACACATTTGGTATTTTACTTTGTCCTTTGATTTGTTTTCATTTCAACTACCTTTATAATGCATTTATGGAACTTTTAAATTTAAAATATTTTCTATTTATTTAATGTTATGAATAAAGACATATTAATCGTGGATTAATTACATCATAAAAATAATTATTAATATTTTATGAATAAACAAGAAATAATTCATATTTAGTTTCTCAATTGAAACGATGAAATAAATTTGAAGTTTATTACTTCAAATTTGATCCTCAAACACTATCTTTTGCTATCTATAAATGCGTGTGATTGATTAGCCGATGAAATTAGAAATTAAATGTTTGAATCACAGTTTTTGAAAATTAAAAAATAATTGGTCATTAAGAATAACTTTGTTATATAAATCATATGATATTTTTAAGATTTTTTCTTTCAACAGTGTTTTCCTACTAGCAATTACTTCATTGTAATAAATTGTGTCGCAAAAATGGATATAAGAAATAAAAGATACTTTTTGTTGAATTGATAAATGTAGAAGAGTATTACTTTCCGTAGAATGTCATGCTTAATATTATTTCTATTATAAAGCAGCATTTGCAACGTCGATCAAAAACTACAGAAATTTTAATTTGAAAGACATTTGTTTGCAAAATCAATAAATAAAAAGCATCGAATTCTCTTACAGGCACCTCACAAGTTTAGTCAAAACTTTTCCATCATAAAAAAAAAAGAATATTATTGAACTAAACGGAAACAACGAAACTAAACAAGAAGGTAAAAAAAACCTATGAACCTAAATCCTGAATGTGCACTTCATGGATTTGTTTGCTGAGGTTGCTAAGATTAATTAGCGAAGACATTCTGTGGGTTTCCAGCTTGGCATCTGGTCATTCGATTAGCAGTCGTGTTTCCAGGCTGTGACATTCACATTAAGAGAGTAGTAAGTCCTTGTCAAGTTTCACCTTTTAATCTTTGTGCTTCCAAAAGTTATAATCATTCATTAGCTCACACATCATCTCTATAGCACTATAAAACCGGGGCAATACTAAATATTTTAATTGATAAAAATAGAAATTACTTAAAAATTATTTTATCTAATAATGAGATTTTAATTGCAAAAAAGATTAGTTTGAATATCCGAAAAATATTCTACGATATGTCAAGTTTATGAAAAAAAAGATAGATATTAAAAATAAATTTTCATAAATAAGAAAAAATCCACTTTCCAAAGCTTATTAAACCTAATAATTAACAAACAAACTTTATTTTTAGACCTATCTTATTTCAAGAAATTTTCGTTTAGTAGTGTATAAAATTTATTTAAAAATATACTCTAATGCGTGCAAATACTTTCATACTTTTTGCCAATTTGTTCATTTCCATGTATCCTGTACTGAAGTAGGACAGAAATGTATCTACTTTGTATGTTTATTATTATTAGTTTTTCAGGCTTCCTTTAGTTTCGTTGAATGATATGTAGAATTCTGTGTTGAAAGCTTGATTATCTGATTATGTAATTATGTAGCTCTTCCATTTCTTTTGTCCAACTCTGTTAATAATTGAGTAGAAGAAAGAGTATTAAATGAATAGTTTGATTTTTAATACTATTTTTAGCGGTAATAATATTTTTTTTTACTTAATTTTTACTATTTATTGTTGCTATTTTTTTTTTACTTTAGCTTCGATATAAATAGACCATTGTAAACATTGTGGGTCCAGTAGACAAGTGGTAAGGCACTTCAATGTGGCCTGGATGAGGTGGGTCCAATCCCCCTTCCAGCGCAGGTCGAGGATTTTTCCATGCTGAATTCTCCTCCTGGGTCCTAGAGTGTACCCAGTCCTCTGTTAAATGGATACTGGGTTTCGGGCTGACCACCTACCCTCAAATGAATAGGAAAGCATCGGGGACCTTACTTCCTCAACCCCAAGGACCTCCATAGACCTGTAGTGAGAGAGTGTAACTTACTATAAATATTATTCAAACTGATAAAATATCGACAAATATCAACTTGTGTGATTTGATGTTCCATAATGGATTGTTGCAAGGATTAATAGAATCGTTTTGTAGTAAATTAAGAAATACATTACAACCTGATCTTTTAGTTCTTTTCTTTTTAGGATTCATAATAGTTTCATTTGTTTGCATTTATCGTAAATTCATTGTTGTAATGACATTTACATATTTTTTTAAATATCTTTGATTTTTTCTAACTAGCTTAGAGTAACAATAATAATAATAATAATAATAGAAATAATAATAATAATAATATATTTTTTTCCTTAACAATCCCATGGTCTCCCCTCTCCCTCTCCAAAAATAACATTTTGAAAAAAATTTCCCTCTCGGACACGAAAGTCTTCTATGAATATTTCGTTAATTCTTTTTTATTTAAAGTGTTATTCAATTTAGTATAGAAACTCATCATTTTACGACATCTTGATTAATAAATAACATTCTCAGATTTAATTTTTTAACTTCCAAATAAAATTAAAGAAATTCTATTATGATGATAAGATAGTACTAAATTTCTAAAGGAGGAAACTGATTTTAAATTAATTTTAAATTTAATTCTTTAGAAAATTACTTTATCTTCTAACTTTTGTTTAAAAAAAACACTAAAGGTTTGCAATAGTAACACCACTGTTATAAAAGAAACTTTATGCCATCCTGAAACTTTATTTAAGGAACACTATAATTTTGAAACTTTACAATACAAGTAATGAAGCAGAATGATTTATGTAGTGTTCATTATTTAAAGTTAATGCAACGGCTAGAACAACGGTACTAAATGTGAAAACCAAAGCAACTACACAAATCAGCGACACCTGAAATAATAATTATTAAATAATTTCTGAAATTCTACATTTGTAGTAGGGATTTTACAGAGTAAGTTCGTTGATCTTACTGAAGGAAACAGAACAACGGACTTGGGATTTACAAATACAGATAATAAATCACGCAGTAATTTTGTTCGTTCTTGTAGAAAAATAGATTTTCAAAATATAAGTAATTATTTTTGTCGACAAAGAACAGACTATTAGGTTATTAAAGTAAGCAGGAAAGGAACTTATTAATATAATAACACACCTTTAATTCCCACAATATTTCGTGCTTCTTTGCGAAAGTCTTCTTCAGGTGGTACCAGAGGACAAGAAACTATTGTCCTTCCTCTATATTTCATAAGGATTACAGATAAGAACTAAAAATAAAACATTTTCGTATACAAATTAACAATTTAAAACTATCGTATTGAGTAGCATAGTTATTAATAATAGTTTGGTTTGGTTGGTTGGTTTTTAATGGCGCAAAAGCAGCTGTGGCTAAGCTGCGCCAAGAAAGGTAAAAAGGAGAAGAAAGAGAAGAAAATGGAATGAAAACTAACTATGTAGATAAAAAGAACAAAACAAGAACAGAACAGATAGTTATATAAATAATGATAACAATTAACGCATTAAAAGTAATGATGCTTCATAAATAACAATAATAACAATATTAACATTACTCGCATTACATCATTAATAACTAAAAACTTATTTTTATATAATTCTTTAACATCCAAATAATGCACTACTCATTTTAAGAATCTTATCGTTATTATTACAATTTTTGCTATTGATCAAACATGATTCGATCTTGAGTCTCTTTTTCTTCAGTAATTTCGCATTCAATTTTGACAATTGGATCAAGGTTGTGTCCTTCTTCCTTACTGTGATCTGTTAACTTGTATACGAAAATGTTTTATTTTTAGTTCTAATTTGTAATCCTTATGAAATGTAGAGGAAGGACAATAGTTTCTTGTCCTCTGATATCACTTGAAGAAGTCCTTTGCAAAGAAGGACGAAATATTGTGGGAGTTAAAGGAGTGTTAATATATTAATAGGATTTCGAGGAGTAAATTATTTACAAGATATATCTGTATATAAAGAAAGGAATTTATGCAAGCATTATCTTTACTTTTCAGTAAATAAAATTTGTATAGTTCTATTAATATTTATAAAGTAAATATAAGAGGAATGTAGGTATATTATAAGTAAATATAGCAATTTTAAAATATTGTTATAAAAATAACTTGTTTGAATATTGATGAATATTTCATTACCTATGAACAACCGACATTTATCTATAGCAATAATGAGATTTAAAACAAAAAATTTTTCTTCTACTTTCTCAGAGTACGATATTGTTTTATCACAATTGTGAAATAATTAAAATATTAGAATATCAAACAGCATCACCAATGGACCACTTGAGGATAAGCGGGGCTTCGTAGTTCCAAAATTTCCCACCAGTCTACTTTTGGGCTTGTGGGATAAACAAAGCCATGTGCTTCTTTTTAACCCTAATAGATATAGAGGCTGAACTAAAAGATTTGATTTGGATGCAACGATTGTAAGCCTTCCAAAATTTTCAGATTGGATATAGAGTTGATTATCGCCCATTGAAGAAGACGACAGCAATATATTTTCAAAGAAGGATATAATTTAATAGATCATTTGAGGATAGGCGGGGCTTCGTAGTTACAAAATATCCCACCACGCTACTGCTTCGCATGTGGGATAAACAAAGCCACGTGCTTTGTTTTAACCGGTTTAGATACAGAAGAAATATTACATTAAAGAAGGATATTCCAAGCGTTTTTACAGAATTATTACAATAAGGATCTGCACAGTACTGAACCATCGTCTTGAAATATTAAATATCGACGATTTTTTAAGTAATTCAAACAAAGTTATATGTTTGTTTATCCAACAAGCTCTCGCCGCATGTGGGATACACGTCATATATGACGTCGATAGGGGCGTAAACCTCAAGTGGTCCATTCTGCCAATCTAGATCTCTTTTGCATTGATGCTATCATGATACAGAAATCAACAGAGTTATAAGTTTATGAAGAAACTAAAACTTTATTAAAATATTGACTGCAAAAGAAAACAATAACTTCTATCAAGTTAATAATGTTCCATTGCTTCTAATGTTTTTTCCAATATTGGGGTATCAGAGACAAGGAAACGAAGACGCAATCGAAACTCTGTGACTAGAAAATAAATAAATCATATTTTCTAAAATAACTTCACTAAAAAAATTTTGTTTAGTTTTTCTTTCTTAAGAATATTACATTAATTCAACAAAATAAAATGAAACTTATTATCTTGTCATACATTTTATGCTTACTCTTTTAGTGATTTTTGTTGTATTAAAATCTACATCTTCTGCACTGATAGAAATATAACAATGTTTTGTAGAAAATTGTAGACCTGTGTATTAAAATAACCAAATTAGCTCTGAAATTATCCACCCAAAGCAATAATAAATCTCAAACCGTTTTTATAGCTATTAGATAACCATAATACAGGATTTTATACATCACAATTCTTTATTATTCTTTTCTTCGTTTACAAGTAATTAAGTTTCATTATCATTTTAGCCGCTTAGAAATGGCCTATATAAATCTGAGACGGAACTAAGAATATTAAAGCCTATGGAGTATTAACAGTTTTGGTATTAGTTCTTAGTTTTCGAGCTCTCTTTATTTCATTCTATATTGAGTACATACGTATTTGGAAAAATATTTACATTGAAAAATGAATAATTGACGCCGAATACAAACTGTCTTATGTGCTTGAATTTCGATATTCACTATTTTTAATTATTTACCTTTAATCTTTATTGTGTGTTTTCATTTTCTATTAATTCAAATGATATTAAAATTTAATAGATTCACCATTTAATAATTGATTAATAGTTAAAAAAGAATTTTTCTTATAAAAATGGCTTTTCTATTATGGATTACCTATTATAAATGAATTGCAAAGAAATTAATGAAATGCATATTTATATCTTATCAATTTCATGAATATTATTGATATTAAAAAATCCATAGATAAAATAAAAGAATATTATTTTTTTTTAGACTTTTAAAATGTGATCTAATCACGATTTATATAAAAAAAAAATATTGGAGCATTGCATTTTGCTCGTGAGAAAGGATACACACTCAATTGTATAATGAATATGCAAACATTCAGCTAATGAAGCGATCTCCTTGCTATATAACCTGTTATCTTGATTATTCTTACAGTTTGGAAAAAAAAATTAGAGTTCCATAACCAATAGTAACTTCTGGTAATATATAGTAAAGTTTATGATATTAGAATATCAAGCAGGAAGGCAACTAGTAATGTAGAAATAGATTGAGAGTATTATTAATATTCATGTGGTGTAACTATTAGTTATATTTAAATAATTGTTCAAACACATTCACAAATAAGAAAGTTTATAACTGGTTCTAGTTTCAAATACATCATGCTAAATGAAATTAATTATGTCTTTATGCTCAATGAAAAGTTCAGGATAAATGAGTTTTAATATCAATAAAGTTCTTGTAGTTTAATAATAAACTATTCTGGTTTTTCACCGTATGTGAAACATAAAATCCTATTCTACCTGTAGCATAAACTATAACAGATACACTATTATACTGTTCCCTTTTTCACCCTATGTGAAAATTAAAGTCTTTTTCTACTTGTATGATATACTAGTTCAGATCTACTCTTTACAAATGTTCTATCTCACTCTATATTAATTCATCACTTATCTTGAATTAAATACTCAGAAAACTTTATATCTTTAAGCATCTAGGTTCTGACGATTTCTAAAAATCTTCATTATAGTTCTTGTAAGGAAATTAATTCTATAACTCTTTTAAACCTTTTACGATTCCTTAAGAAATTCTTCTAAAATAATTAAAGTTCTTTACTTTCTAAGTAACTTTGAATTCATTCACTGTATTCTGAAGTAGAAGAATAGTTCTTGCAAGTTTTCGTAATTAATCAGGTTTCAAAATTTATTCCTTAACAACGCTGTGTTTCATCCAAAAAATTAAAGTTCGAATGTTCTCTGTTTCAGAGTAAATAAACTACACTTACTTGGATATTCTTCTTTAAATATCTCTAGTGTTCATTCAAATTACATTCGTTGTTTACCTAAACGATGTCTTCAGATTTACTCCGTAATATCTTCTAATTCCTTCCGTTCGATTGACGTCAGTACCAGCGATTCCCAACTATGCTTACCTATCGCTGAAGTAAACTCCATTATGCTATATGAATATGCTGTCGAAACGAAATTCAAGATATTAGTATGATTCATATTTACGAAATCTTAAAATATTTTCACAACGACTCGAACGATATATATCTCAAGTATAATCTTCATTTCTCGAAGATACTTATCCCTTTTGAGAATATTCTGTTCTTCCTCCACTTCTGCTGAAACATATTTATTATAGACCCCTGTCTATTCAATAAAATGGTTTGTATTATCCCATTTCATTTGATAAAGATTCTTATCGAGAATCTTTTCCCAGAGAAGAACGGAATCCTTTCCGCTAACTTCGAAATCGCCATTATCCCTATTTTTTTTTAACAATCCAGCTCTCCCACGAGACCTTAACAATACCATTACATCTGCACACAACAGTACTATCATTCGCTTGCTTCTAACAATGTTATTACTATTACACATTTTTATATTAACAATAATAATAAGTCATTCTCAAATGAAGTTCATATTGCACAATAAAAAAATATTTCCTTCACAGTTCGATAGATATTAGTTCTTTGTTTTAGAATTTCGTAATAATGAATAGTGGAATGTATTATTCATTTTTATAGCAATTTAATAGATGAGATATTGATATTTGCCTCTTTACAAATATTTCAAATGTTTGACTGCAATTATAGAATAATCAATATTATAACTTAAATTCATAAATTATTTAGATAATAAAAATGAGACGCCGACACACAAATTTGGATAAATAATATATTAACACATTAAAAAGGTACAGGACCGGTTTCGCTATTATAAGAACATGTAATTCCAATTCTTAATTAGTTGATAAAGCTATGTGATAATAGCGAAACCGGTCCTGTATCTTTTTAATGTGTTAATATATTTTTTATTCAAATTTGTGTGTCGGCGTCTCATTTTTATTCTACAAATGCACACGTTAAAGCTTTTGATTATTTAGATAACTTATAAAATAAAAATTCATCATTTTAAGAAAGAATGCATCAGTTATTGTTTGCCATTTAAGAATAGTTCCCACAGAAATTGACGAATAGTTCCGCGTTGAATTCGTCCATTTTTTTTTATCGAATTCATTTTTTTTTAAATTTCATAAGATTAGAAATATCAACAAACTATTTTCAAATGTTGTTTTTTTTCTCTTCATCCTTACTATATAAATTCCATAATTTAAATTTAATTTTAAAGCAAAGCATTTTTTTAAAACGTATCTTTATAGCATGATTGCTGTTATCTTAAAGATGACTTTCATACATTGATGCAAGAAGAAAATAATTAGTTAAAACCTCTAAAATATTTTATCTATTTTCTATTGTACAGTTTCACTTTAACTCTTTCACATTATGAGGGAAAAAAAGACTGAAAATAGAAGTAAAGTAAAAGTTGAATATAAAAAAAAAGCAGCTTAGAATAATAGGAGATACGGCATTTCCTAAAGAATAGAATTCTGCTCTCTTAGCAGAATAAATAATTTAGCAACGCAACCCAATTTTTGGGACTACCACATGCATGTTAGAAATTTTTTCCGCTTTGATTTATGTTATGCATTAATATTTTACAGTGTTTAAAATTTTACACGAATGTTTTTTTTTTTTTTTTATTTAGGGACTAAACATTTCTCTTATAGAATAAACTTGGCTCTTATTGAATGATATTTGCTTTAAAATTTCACTTTTTTTTTCTTATACTTAGAGTAAACGGAAAAAATGAAGACTACAAATTTAGTTAGAAACTTTTCATATTAAAGTCTTGTTATTGTTGTAAATTAGAAGATATTTCTGTTTATAAATTTATAATATTGAAAAATTCATCGAATTTAATTTGTCTTTTTAGTATGTAAAACACAAATAATAAAATCAAGATTTTGTAATATATCAAAAAACTTAATTTCAAAAAAAGAGAACAAATTTAGTTCTTTATTAGCTGTGTGTGGATCGTGAATGACTTCCCACTACACTACACTACCGCTAAGAGATATGACTTCGAATATATATATATATATATATATAATGATGTAATAACATTTTATCAAAAATTATGTTTTATCAAGTTTTTTGTAATTAGATTTAACGAAACTACAAGTTTTCAGATATTACATTTTTATCTTCATTTTGGTGGTATTTTGGCGATAAGTGAACTTCAAAACCTCGTTACTTTCCATTCCGAATGACTATTGTATTGACAGCGTATGAAGAGTAACAGAAAATGCTATTAAAAGTTTTTCACAACTCTTATTAGTCTGTTTCCCAATAGAAATTAAATAGACAAAAATATATTGTATTTGAATTTTTGTGCAAACGAAGAGTGTTGTCATAACAGTTCAAAGTTCATTCACTAGTCTGTTTGACAAAAGATGGTTTCAGCTACATGATCAAAATGAAATATGTACGGTAGAACCTCTTGAAAAGAAAAAAAAAAACATCAATATAATTGTGAGCCATATGACATAAGAAATAGAAATTCATTTTTGAGGTTATTTAATAGAAAAAATCATACATCGTCTGCATTGTTAGATATCTAACAGTCAGCCTCAAATTTTTCTTAACCATTTTCAGATAGCTAACAATAACGCATGGTTTCTTTCTTTTAGATAATCGAAGCTCTAATAATTGTTATTTATGTAACTTGTTTACAATTATTTCAGGTTGTGCTTATAACTTATTTTGAAATAGCTTACTTTTTGTTTTTGTTTTTGAATGACTTCAAGGATTACTTTAGAAGCATAACAACAAATAAAATTGCTTTAAGCGGAAGCTACTACCGACATCAATGACTTGGAATAGATCTAACAATACCGTTCGAAGCGAAACCCTGGACTGATTGTTGAAGCGTAGATTCAATTCGTTTTGAACTTTGCATCGACCTGAAAATTTCAGGAGCTTTTTTTTTTCCTTTTAAGAAAGATAAATCTAATAGAAAAGATAAGACAAGAATCTCAGGATCCAGATTTTAAATCCATCAAAAATCTGATATTTTTAAAGCATATTTTTAACTTAACTTTATAATATTATAAGTTAATACAAAAATGTTGTAAAAGTTTTTATATGATTTATAATTTAATGAAAATTAAAATTAGCTTTGCCTAACTTAAAATTATTTCCAAGATTTATGAATTTCATATGAATTTAATAAATATATAAATTTGATAAAACTTTGAGTTAATTTCTGTTGCATGTGAGATATACCGTATCAATTCTACAGAACCAAAGTTTTATTTAAAGTTGAATAAAAGGCAAATCGTAAAATAATTTTAATTACATGAAATGTAAGGGAGGAAAATATACTTTTGAACGAAATACTTCTTAATTGTAAAGAGATAGATTTTCTAATTTTTCTATTATTAGGTTCTCTTTAAGTCTTGAAGCCTTCTTCTTATGAATTCAATTTTCATTATAATATTAAAACTGTTGTTGAGTTCTAAGATTTCCTTTTCCTTCCCAAAGATTACGAGAAATTCGAAAGAATTTTTGAATTTGAAGGGTTAACAATAATTGAACAACTGAATAGTTACCAATTTTTCAAGAATATTGTCTTGGCTCCGGAACTATTAGTTCTTTCTCTCATAAATGATTTTTTTGGTAATAAGAAACAGAATTAGACAAAAGTTTAACGTGCGTTAGTACATTTTTACAGTAAAATAAAACAAAGAACGCACATAACTAAATAAAACACAAATTCACTGAGCTATTTTTGATATTTGTGCTGGTAATCGGGGACAGCGCTGTTTCAAAGCTTATTGGCCTATCATGGGACGAATAGACAAAACGGACAAACATACAAATCAATGACCCCTGAATTACAAAAACATCAAAATAAAATCAAGAATAAAAAGGGGTGAATAATTAATCCCCGCTAGCGTTTAGCTTAGCTTCAAGGGATTAATTCATAACAAGGTTAGTAATTAGACATTTTTTGGGCTAAGGTTTTTGTAATTCAGGGGTCATTGATTTGTATGTTTGTCCGTTTTGTCTATTCGTCCCATTTCACTAAGCTTAGGTATGCTGGTTGGGTCGGGCTGATGATAGGCCAATAAGCCTTGAAACAGCGCTGTCCCCGATTACCAGCACAAATATCAAAAATAGCTCAGTGAATTTGTGTTTTGTTTAGTTATGTGCGTTCTTTGTTTTATTTTACTGTAAAGAAACAGAATGGTATGAAATAAACAACGTTACACTGAAATTCTGTTTTGATCTGACGAAAATATTATTAATCTCTGACGAGATTATTAGTAGGACTCTATTGTTTAATTCTAAGAAGGTCGCAAATCACCTATTCCTCTCTTTAATCTTTATTTACAATTTACATCATTTATTACTTTCAGCGGGACTTTAATTATAACAAACATTGATATTAATTTCATAAATTCTAATTAATAAGTTTAATTTTCTAATATGTAGATCAATTTTTAATTCTTTTTAATTTAACAGGAAGATATAAACAGGATGGCTTATCAGATTATTTTCGATAGAAAATGAAAATTTTAAAGCCTTAGTGTTTCTCATATTTGATTTTAATAATTTAATATTCTTTTTTTTTCAGATATGATTGTCATAGTAGCATTGAAATCATATACAAGAAGCAGTAGAAATTAAATTTTGATGTTTTGGTCATAATTATAGTCAAACCTCTCAAATCTGGCCTGGTCCTGAGTAATTTTTTTTTTTTAATAACGAAATTAATTTCTTTACTTTGTTTCCCTATACGCGCGTATTCATTATGCGTGAAAAAAGAAAGAAAAACTTTCTCACTATGGAACAGAAGCTTAATGCATTAAGCAGATTGGATGCAAGGGAATCTGCAAAACAAATATCACTAGAGCTTGATGTCGGAAAAAGCACGTTTGTATTTTTAATAAACATTTTAGTGCAAAATTATGAAAATAGGGTTAAATTAATTAAACGTGGCATTATGTCTTCACAAAAATTGAGCTATTGAGTTATTTGAAGAACACTCTCGGTAGTCCGGCTTTTCTGTAATCCGGCGTACTGGGCGCCACATTAGGCCGGATTTGAGAAGTTTTACTGTGTAAGGTTTCTCCGTTAAAAAATCGGCTTTGAGTTATGTCCAAAGACAGAATCGTGCTGTTTCGTTTACAGCAACGGCGCGGGGTCATTCCACGTCAAGTCATCCAGGCCATGTCACCCACTACCTAGTTGAGAACTGAGATTTTGTGTACTGCTATTATACTTAATTTCATGAACTTTTGCCAATTTTTATTGCTTTATATACATTCTGTTGGTAATAATAGCCGAAAGTTTGATGCAATGTCGTACTTCAAAGCGAATTGTGAAAATTTGAAAATTGGCTGCAGTTTTTAAATGGAAACAAGTAGGCTGACAATTTTTTCCCTGAATATGCATTCTGACATGTAGTTTACGAAAACATAAAAGAATTGGCCATATAAAATTTTGTTTTAATTATTTTTTAATTTTTTTTGTTTTTTTTTTTTTTGGTTAATTTAAAAAAAATATTTGGACACTTGCCCTCCCCTCTTAAAATAATTAGAAACTGATCTGCAAATAGTAAATTTGCATCACAAAAAAAATCAATTTTGAGAAATGAATGGTACTCACAAAAAAAATTCGTGAAAGAATTGGTCATATAAAATTTTATAGATTAATTTTTTTTTGGTTAAATTAAAAAAAAAATTTGGACACTTGCCCCCCTCTAAAAATCATTGAAAAAATTAGAAAGTGATTTACAAATTGTAAAGTTTCATCACAAAAAAAATCAGTTTTGAGAAATGAATGGTACTCTCAAAAAAAAAATTCGTGAAAGAATTGGCGATACAAAATTTTGTAATAGATTAATTTTTTTTGTTAAATTAAAAAAAAAAATTTGGACACTTGCCCTCCCCTCTGAAAATAATTAGAAACTGATCTGCAAATAGTAAATTTGCATCAGAAAAAAAAAAATCAATTTTGAGAAATGAATAGTACTCACAAAAAAAAAAAATTCGTCGGGAATTTTGAGAACATTTCAATTCAGCCATTAACATTCCCACAATATCCTTAATAGAAATACTGTTAACTACTAGTGAATCGAAGAATTCTGATAGAGTGGTGATTTGAACATTTAAAGTCATTCTATCTGTTGATACCCATTGACTGTACTGAATCATCTCATCAGGATCATAGTCTTCTATTTCATTTTTTAAGTGTGTTTGAAGTAAAGAACTGGGGGGGGGGGCATTTTTTGCACAGACGGAGCATACAGGCTCGGTTATTTATATCACGTTAATGTTTTCATTAGATCATGGTATGTTACTTTAATAGAAATGGAATTTAGAAGCAATTAACATTTTGACTGTAAGTGTAGACACATACGGTAGGTGTTCCTGATGATCCTACGAGTATACACTGTTTCGGTCGAAGAGATTCAAATTTTGAAAATCCTACTTTGTCTTCAGGATACTTCTTTTTATAGAGAGAATACATTTCAGCTAAATTACTTAAAACAAGACGTTTCTGTTCATATGTATTTTTTATGGTGCTCACTTTATAGATGACATGATAGTCAGAAATTATCAATTTAATTTTTTTTTTAATATAGCGTTTATTCTACACTTCCCATCATTTCTACAAACTGTTTTTTTTGTGTCATAAAGAAAGATTTATAATAATATTGTAAAATTTTAAAAGGAATCTATGATGGAGCAATACCTTAAAAAAAATATAATGCCCATGTATCGAATTTATTTGAAAAAAAATATTTACCTTTTTTGTTCTAAAAAAAAACTTTTGGTTACTCAATAAAAGGAGCATGAACATAAAAATATAAACATTCCTCTTTAATTTTAAAAAAAATCAAGGTTCTATTGCAAAAACTGTAGGAACTATTGCATTTTTAAATTATCGAGGAGCTCGTCCATGGAACACCTGAGTTCCTGGATCCATATAACTTCTTGAGACCATTACTGAAATGATTACTTAACCTGCAGCATTTAAATTTTGGAAATGTTCATATATCTAGGTAAACTTCAATTATACAAAATTTCAAAGTTTTCTGTGAGGGTGGGTGACATTTCCTAAAATTTCTGGATGATTTGATATGGAATGACCGCGTGGTGCTTAAATATGTATTCGTTTGAATTATTTCTTTATATCTGCAGCTTAAATCATTACAAAACATTATGAACTCATTATACATTATCCTCATATAAAATATACTCAGTTTTATAAACTATTGTAATTCATTTTCGGCTCTTTTAATATAAACTACATTTCAAAAGTTTCCACCAAAAATGAAGGAAATTCCATGCATCGGCTGAGTTAAATTTTGAAAAATTTGAACAATTTGAACATTCTAAACCAGGACTGGCAACTAACTTTTACCGTACATAAGATGTAAAAATCCATCCGATATCAACTCTTTCAAATATTGAGGCGTAAGGGATTTTTTGTATACTAAAATAGTAAGTAAATGTAAAAGAATATTGGCAGAAAATTTCAACTTCATCTTTCATGAGTTTTTATAGATTTCGAAATCTTATTATTACTTCAATTGCAATAAGTTTTGAATTTCAAGTTTTAAAAAAAAACTATATCATTGTTATTATTTAATATTATATAATAGAAATAATTAAAAAAACATTCACAAGGAACCAAACTTTACTTTTTTTTTTTTTACTAAAGTAGAATTCTACTACTGATTCGTTAATAAAAAAACTAAAGATACATATATATAATTGTTATATTTACATATAATATAACTAATATAATATATAAAAATGCACATATTTCTTTTTTGAACTTCCTATTGCTACGGAATTTGCAGTATATATTCTACACTTGTCTAAGTTGTAACTATGCAAACGATTTCGTAAGCATGATTTCCAATGTTCGTCTGTTAAAGTAAGTTCCGTATTTAGTTTTTAGTGTTCATTTGGGAAAATGCCGATTCTCAGAAACAGGACGAACAGGAGTGTAATTTTCAGTATATTTTCTCAAATTGGAATATTTATGTCCTGATCAATATTTTCAAAATTTGTTTTTGGAAGTCTTTGCTTTGATATAAATATCATTTCCTCATGTAATGATTTCTGCTTGAAGTGTAGGAATATCTATATCGAAAATAGTTGAAAGGTTTTCTGGAATTATTTCTGCTTTTCATCTTGATATCAAATGGAAAACTCATGAATGAAACTACACTGTTTTTAAATCTTGGAAGCGACTGTTAAATTCTGCAATGACGTTCCTGATTCTTTGATATATTTATTTCCGTTGAAATTAGTTGAAGTAGAAGTAGAAATTTAACTAATTTACAAACACGATGACACAATTAACTACTCTCAAGCTTGGATACAAGCACATCTAGTTTCTCTTTGAAAGCGGTTATAGCATTAATCATATGAGAAAGTGTTTTTATCCGGGCCCACTAGTTCTAAATTTATTTACTGACACTATTATATTGGTTAGAAAAGGCTAAATTTAAAAACTAAACACCAACTTTCAACTCTCTGTAATCATCACTTCTCTCTGCAAGAAATTCCTTAATTTCATCAATTAAATCTCTAAATCGTTGGAGAAATTTTCCCCGACTTAACCACCTAACGTCAATATGTATTCAGAATGTCCATCATTTTTAATTTCTTCCATTTGTCATTTAAAAAGATGCCTTTGGAGATTTTTTTCCCCGAATCGAATTAGAAATCTTGAAAGCTATATTGATATTTATAAGATTATTACACAACACCTGTTCTGTATAACACAATGATATTGCAAAAATTCAGAAACATTTCGTCATTCCTACGTAAAACTATTGGATAATCTGTCAAAGATGATGCTCCTTCTGTAGTAACTGAAACAAGCTTATACTGAGGCAATTGAACAATCTTAATGAAGTTTTTAAAACTGCTAAACATATCTTCACCTTTTAGTGGAATGATCGTAAGTCTTTCTTCCTTTTTCGAGTAGTCTTTAAAACCATTCTAATAAGTACAACGTCATCTGCATCAGTAGTTTCATCCAACTGAAGTTAAAAAGTCTGACAATCCCTAACATCCTACTGTCCTCCAAATGAGAGATGGCCGCCCTGTTTTTGTGAGATCTGCGCATGTATCATCGATTAGTCTGATTTTATGACAGGACGCCGCCATTGTGCTAATCGCTTGTTACTTTGCAAAAGAGCATTGCATTTATAAATAATATATATTTATTTATTTATATAAATACTTATTGTTAGCAACTGGTATTGAAATAACGCTAAATAGTCGAGAGAAGTTTTAATTTGGCGTTATCAACATGTCTTTCTCAGTGAAAACAGACTATGTCGTCCATTGTAACAGGAAAACATAATTGATCAGCTACCGGAAGGGCTGCGCAGTTCAAACTTCCGCCGGCCAACTTTCATTTTGAGGACAATAATTGCTCTATTAAATCTGAACTTCATTCGTTTTGCAAGTGTATTGCGTGATAACTGTATTTCTTGATGACAGAAACTATTTCTGACTAATTTTTTAAAGTCACAAAACAGTCAGTCACATCTATAACAACTTTTATTAAAGATTGGTCCATCACTAAAGGGTTTCTCATTTTTATCAAGAACTAGCAAAATACCTGAGCTTTGCGCGGTTTACAAAAAAGAGTTGTTCTCATGTTCCCCAGTTGGTACAAAATCACGTGATGATTACAAATTAATGTTATATTCTTATTTTGTAACTTGAAAACCCCGTAAAATATACTTAAACAAAATTTCCTCTCCCCCTCCGCTTATATCGCTTAGGATCCGAATATCGAAAATTCGTCGAATTTGTATACTTTAGATTTTGACAAAGAACACTCACGTGGAATTTCGTGTTTCCAATTCAAGCGGTTTCGAAGGTATCCATACCCTTCAAGAAAGTTTGCCCGTATCCGGGTTTTCGTTATGTATTTCTGGGATTTTCATGTATTCTGGGATGCATGTGAACCTCCGTGCCAAATTTGGTAAAGATCCGACAAACAAACAAACAATATAGCACACTCAAACTCAATTGTAACCTCCTTTGATTTTGATGTTTATTTACTAAGCAAATAACTTCTCGATGATAGACGTGTCTTCAGTTCTTTAGCTTTAGCTTTTACATAAGTCACTTTAAATGATAACTATGCCCTGTTTTGAAATTGCGTTCTACGTTTCCTTTATTGGGTAACGACATATTATTGTTACAAATCAAACAACAAAACATCATGACAAAAAAAATAGTCGTGTTCCAATTCTTAATAACAGTGATACGATCTTTTTTAGAGTAATTGATGTTATCACAATATAAAATTATTAAAAACTTATTTACAACTGTTTTTATTAGTTAATACCAAACAAACAAACGAATTTACTGCGCTTATATCGCAACTGTTTTCAGACATAGTTTTAACATTCATAGTTGTAGCACATGAAGATCAAGTACACACCTGCATACTGCATCTTTCGAGACGATCAGAATTGGGGACGATGGTAAACTTCGGCTTATTGCAGAATCTTTTAGGCAGAAATTACATGCTTACAAAAATGGTTGCATTTGGGTGCGACGTCCCCGCATGCCTGACGTCAAACTATACATGCGTTTATTTAAACTGGGATTTAAAACAAATTTTTTGAATATTTTTTGTGCAATCGATCGTAAATCATTATGTGATCAATGTTATTGAACCCCGTTCTAAAGTACCTTAACCAATGGCTGTATATTACTCCTATAAAGGTAATAATTTCGATCATTAGTTTGAAATGAAGTAATTAATTAAATTTTAATTAATAACAAATAAAAATTTCTCCGAGATATTATAAGCCGTCAAACAATTTAACCTGGAAGCCTTTGTTGTAAGGTTGCAATATTAATCATTCTTTATAGGAAAGATAATGAACTTTTAAATGAAAGTCAGTGCAAAAACTCTACTCCATTCAAATATTTATAAGAGTGATAAGATATTACGCAAGTAAATTTTAAAAACTACACAGTTTTATTTTTCTTAAAATTCAAAATTGCGATCTAATTTATTATTATTATTATTTTTGAAAACTAGCCAGAACGGCAAAATTGTACGTTTGAGACGGAAGAGTTTTTATATATTCTGTCAATGAACATACATGTAATTATGTTTTAAAAATATAATCCTAATATTAATATCTTTTATGGGAATAGACTCATTAGTCACGAAACATCACTAAACTTTTATTTAAAGACGAGGAAATTGCTGTGCAAAAACGCAGACGTTATTTCAAGATAATTGCTGTTATTCAGTTTAAATAATATGTCATTATTTAATCGTTACAACATTGCTCTGAAAGTTATATGAATAAATTTTGAAAGGAGTTACGCTTTCAAAGTGGAAGAAAATTAAATATTTCTAAATTTGCATCAAACTTTATGAAGTTTTTATTGAGTTTTTTCATATTAATTGTTTCCTTCTTTCTATTAGAAAGTTTTGGTAATTAATTTGGAAATTAATTAGATTTTAACTAGGATATAACTAGGTAATTTTATTACAAATTGATGTAAAAATAATTTTGAAAAATAATTTCTCCTATAAAATTATAGCTTGCAACTTTTACATTATTTAAACATATTAATAATATTAATTTTTAGTTTTATTATTATTATTATTATTATTATATATTATTAAAACAAAAACATTTCTGAATTTGACACTCATCTTTTTTTGTTATTTATGTTATTTTTATTGCTATTAATTGTATTTTATGCAATCAAGCTAATCATTTGAATTTGTTTCAGTTAAAATACAGGTACTTCAAAAAATTATATTTTGAGGTGATTATAATCATATTTTCAATTTAATTGTAATAAAAAGTCTCTTTTTGCTTCTTTTATTTTTCACTTAATTAATCCATTTGTTAAATAAATTAAAAACAATAACGAAGATGAGAAAGTTCCACTATATAGGTGATATAATGAAAAGTTATTCGGTGAGCGCTGTCTCTTTTCCAGCGTCATTCTAAATACAGTCATTAGAAACAGCGAATGAACATTCTACGTAATATGTTGTTGGCCATCGGGATAGCATCCAATGCGACGGAACCTGTGCGCAGGACTCACATCGGACAACAAAATTTCACTCTAAATGGGCATTTAGAAAGTATGAATTGGCGAAGCGCAGATGTCCAGGAAATAAAATGATGCTTGTGGGTCCTATTTAAGTGAGCATATTTGCCAACCCTCCATAACTTCTCCGCGGCCGAAAGACGCGTCTTCCAAGATGTCGCAGAGAAATATTTGGCCGTTTCGAGAACCAGCAAATCTTCTCTCTCTCGCTCTCTTCCCCCTTTTTTTTTCTTTTGCTTTCTGTCTGTTCTCCGTTCTTCTTTGCTTCGTTCTTCGTCCACAAACGACAGATTTCTCAGCCGCTTCTTTACGAAGGAGAATATATTTAATTAGGTATTGTTATGAACAATGAAAAGTTCCAATTAAGTTGCCGGACGAGACGTTGCTTTCGGTTTTCTTCTCCCTCACATCCTCAGCATGTCTGGCAGGATTCCAGGGAGACGGAGCGGGAAGGAGTTTCCTCTACCCCTCACCACTCCTCCGTCTTTTCTTTCTCACTTCTTTCCCGGATATTTGCAGACAATTGCTCGTGTTTCGTTTCCGACGTTCAAAACCGGTTGCAAATTAAATTCCATCTGGCTCTCTTCACACATCGAATGTCGACAATATTTCGATTCCCAACAACGCTGATGAATATGATTAGGTAAACAAAAAGGGTAGGGGAGGCACTACTTAGGTTCATTTCCCCTTTTAAATAGAAGAGGGGTAATAGTAAATAGAAATGTACTCCTTGGGATTTTTCTCCCTTTTTTTAATTCTGAGATCGATTCTCCTTTTAAAAATTGCTTTCAAATTAAACTACAAAGAATCTTTTAATAAGCCACAACAAAACCGAATAAGATACAATCATCATTTTTTTATGATATTATCTTTGAAATAACGAGAATGAATTTCAAAATCTTCAGCCAAAAAACTGCAGTTATTTCTTTAAGATTCCTCAGCAATATTAGCATATCGTTCTTATTAAACTTTGAATAATAAATCTTTCTTTTCCATAGCTTGATATTATTAACGATCTTGAAACTATCCATTTACCTCAGGTTTTATTATTTTTATAATAATTATCAACTATTAACTTATTTCTGATTCTATTATTGTCTTATCATTTACTTATTTGATCAATATACTGGAATTGTACAGGTAAACTGTTTTGTATTTTTACTATTCTTTTATTAAGTTTAAGATGCATCATCTTTAAGTTAAAGCTCAAGTTAAAGAAATAACTTGAAATTACTGGAATAAACATGGAGTACAAGAATAAACATGGAGTACTATCGTAATTGTTAATTAATTACTTTAAAGCTAATTAAAAATTTCTAAATATATTTTTATCGCCAGAAATGCAATACAGAAAATGTCACTTCCAGAATATTGAGCTCACCAATATCAAAACTCATTTTTGTTTAAATTTGGCCGAGTTACAACAGTTTCAAGGATTGATATTATTTATATACTTCGAAATTTTTTTGCCAACATTAACATTAACATAACATATTACAAAACAATGGCTTGTTCAGAAAAAAAAGGTGAAAGAATTGTTTTAACCAAAGAAACTGAACTTAAAACGAAGAAAATATTTTTTTTTTTTTTTGTAGAACAAGCGTCTTGAACACCAGATTTACAATTTTCAAATGACAACAAATAAACATTTAATGGAGAGATATAACAAAAACTTATTAAACATCAAATCTTTAACTCGCTATTTTAATGAAAACAATAAACTCAAATTAAAATCTAGTTTAATTGTTAAGCTAGGAATATATTTTACACTTTTTTAGCCTTCCTGCTTCACACAGCAATTGAATATAAAGATAAATACAATGGATTGCAGCAATTCCTCTAACAGATTATTTTTTTTTTAATTGTGGAATGTTTGTCATTAATCAAAAGTTAACGAAATCTTAAAGCAGTTTGATAGAACTTTAAAATACAATTAAAATTGCGAATGGATGAAGTTCATTATCTTGGTAGTATTCAAAACTATTTAAGCTACCAAAAAACTTTTTTTCTACTAGTAACAATAGGGCCTTTCTTTCGATTAAACTTTGCCGTTACATATATCTATTCTTTTCAGAGCTAGTTTGTACATTGTCTAGTAATTCGAGCTATTGCAATTAGAAAAAAATATGATCTGTTTTGTCCATGAAAATGAACTGCGATCTCTCTCCCTTACATAAATAAGCTGTTATCTCCTTAGATAATAAATCGCGTTTTTATAAACTTGTATCCTGAAAAATTTAAAACATTTTTCCTAGAAACTTGGTTGATGTTTAACAACATGATTTGGCATAATCCGTTATTTAGAACATTAAATTTAGATTTTCATTTAACCAAATTATTAAAAACGCTCATTAAATTGCATTTTGTGCCATCTGCCGTGCATCGCATATAACATAACGCAATCCTGTTATTTTGTTTGATAAAAGTAATAAAGTTTATCTTTAAACGGCTGCTAAAAATTACTTATACATTTTTGTAACAAATTTTGTAGTGTTAAATCTTTTTTTTTTCAAACTGTATGGTCTGCTAACTTGTTTCGAATTACTTCTGTTTTCTGTTCTATAATTCTTACGACATTGTTTATTCTTCTCTATCCTATTATTAATGCTATTTACTTAGGGTTTTTTGTATGTATCAGATAATTTTATTTACGACTGATGCAGTTAATTAATGCTTTAGTGATTCCAGACCAAAAAAAAAGAGACCCTCTAATTGACAAATCAATACTGCTTCTTCACTCAGGTGAGTTGATTGCACTTGGTTTCAACGCCCTCGAGCTAAAGCAATAAGATTGTTTTTGTTTGCAGATTCTGTTTCTTCTCTGGCACAATTATTGGTTAACACCGTCCTGTTTTCAGAAAACGCAACACGAGGTAAAAAAAAGAAAGTAAGGAAAGAAAAGGGGAAAAAATATGTTCAAAGTAAAACTTTATTTTTTTGCTGAAAGATTGCAAAGATTTTTGACCTCAAATCGATTCGTATGTTAGGATTCTTGCCGTGGTCTGACTGTTCTGGTCCAGCCAAGATTAACTCGTCCTGTGGTTAGTGCTAATCGCTTTTCCTGCTTTTTATCAAGTAAGATTTACGTTCATTGCTTCTAATTACCAATTCAGCCTTCACGTGAAGCATTTCCTTATTCAACTGGGAAATAAATAATGGAAAAGATATTACTTAATTGTCTAATATACTTATCAAACCATAAACAGAAAGTTCTTTTTCCAAGAATTCTAGTTTGCATGATTCTGAGAAATTCTCGTCGTTCTTCAATAAACTTGTTAACATTTTTTTTAATGAATTTTCATTAATACAACAAGAAACGTTGTATAAAGGTCTGCAGAAAGTAAAGAATTCAAAATTATTTGCAATTATTAAAGTTTTAAACTTTCAATAGAAAAAAATATTAAAGGTGAGTTTTGTTTGGAGTGTTGAAAAAATATCTAATGTTCGAGTTAGAAAATACTGTAGCGAAATGGTCGAATCATATATTTAAAGATAAAGAAAAACATTAAAAAAATACATACAAAAATATACATGCAATGTATACAATATATATATATATATATATATATATATATATATATATATATATATATAGTAGGTTCTACTATATGGAGGAGAGTGATAAAAACTAGTTGGACTGATAAGAAGACAAATCAAAAAGTTCTGGAAGAGGTGGAAGAACAGAAAAAATTATTACAGGATATTGAGAAAAGAAAAACCAAATTTTTGGGACATATGATTAGACATAACAATTTTCTAAAAATTATTCTGGAAGGGAAAATTGCAGGAAAAAAGGGAAGAGGAAGACCAAGAAGAAAATTCTTGGATGACACACAAAGGGTTCTGGAGTTCCGAAGCTATTATGAATTAAAGAGAACGGCCGAGGACAGAAGAGCATGGTTGCAGCGACAAGGCGGTGCCTTTAGTACCTGATGATGATATAGTAGGTTGCCCAAATAAGGCCTACCTGACGTTTCTACTGCAATAGTGAAAATTCTGAAAACTGTCTTGAAAGGTAGTTTAAGGTGTACTGTTATGAAAAAATGAATTTAGAATTAATGGCGTTTGAAATTCTTTCTGTAATAACACAGTTTTGAAAATATAACTGAAGGGCCTTATTAGGAGCCCCTGTTCCAAATAAGGCCCACTACTAGTCACAGGCAAACTCGCCCACAGGGACAAGAGCTTGGCAGTGAAAACAGCCATTTACCAACATTTAGTTCTGACTAAATATTAAGCTACAAAGTAAAAATTAATTAGTAATTAATTTATAAAATTGTGAATTTAAAACTAGCTTTGATGATTTTTGTTATTTTTTTCTCATTATATATAATTACTTTATGTTGTAGAATGGAGGGCCTTATTTGGAGCCCCCTGTTAACCCACGCTTTCATGCATTGTTTTACTAAAAAGTATTTAAATGCACGTCAACTGGAAAATATCAAATACAGTATCTTATTCTACTCATTACAACCTTTAAAATTACATAAAACATGTCTATGTATACTTAGTTGCTAAAAAATGCAGACGATTTATCAAATTAAGTTGAAATAATAACGAAAAAAGCTTCGGACGACTTTTACTGTTCAACTGAAACAAACATGGTGAAATTATCCACTTCAACGGACCTAATTTTTGGTGTAGCAGCTAGAAGCCAGGACCTGTCTGAAACATAACTAATCTTGGTAAATTGTCAACATTCTTTTAATAAAACGAAGGATGGGCCTTATTTGAAACCGGGCCTTATTTGGGCAACCTACCTTATTTTCCTAACACTGTTTGGGAAAAGATATCAGTACAAAATAAGGAAGAGATATCTCAAGATAAATATCCACAAAGTATGAAATTGATTATATCAGTATTTTTCAGCTTTTAACTTACTGTAATGTGATTTCTCAAAAATACTTTGATACCATATCGTGGAATCCAGCAAAGTTTCTACACTCAAACTTCCGCCTTTGTTAATACACTCTCTGTCAAAAGTATCCGGATATTTACATTGAATGTCAGTAGGAAATGATATTTTTATCAATGTAGTGCATTTTCCAAAAATTGATCAACAATTAGTATGGAGTATTTGACCGTAGTGATAAATAACACAGTAAATTTAACAAAATTGGCTACTTACTGAATGGCATTGGGTTGAAATCACCGAGGCTTCTTAAAAACTCATTCCGAATTTGAGATCCTAAAATGAAAGAAAAAAAAAACATTATTTATGTTATTTAAGAAATTTTAAAAAAAAATGGTTCTTGTCTGCAAACGTCACATTAAATTAAATTAAATGTTTGATTTAAAAACATTTTAAAATCAAATTAAAAATTGCATAGACGAATATTAACAACTGAATTTTCAGAGATGTAGACAATTGTAATTGGATATTATTTTAGTTTCATCCTTCCCCTTACTGTAATAATATTTGGTTCAATAGTTTAGATATGGTAAATATTAAGGCAGTAAGAGAGTATTCGTATATAAGGTAACTGCACCAAATAAGGCCCACCTAACTTTAAAGATTTTTTATATTTCTATTGAAAGAGTGAAAATTCTGAAAACTGTCTTGAAACGTAGTTTAGGGTGTGCTGTTATGAAAAAGTGAATTTGGAATTAGTTGCATTTGAAATTCTTTCTACAATAACAGTTTTGAAAATATAACTGAAGGGCCTTATTTGGAGACCCTATTCAAATATCAAATTATTCTACATTATTCTACTCATGACATACTTTAAAAAGATATAAAACATATCCATGTATGTTATATTGCCAAAAAATGGGGACGACTTTTCAAATTAAGTCGAAATAGTAACGAGAAAAGTTTTGGACGACTTTTACTGTTCAACTGAAACAAACATGGTGAAATTATCCACTTAATGGATCTAATTTTTGGTGTAGCCGCTAGAAGCCAGGACCTGTCTGAAACATAACTAATCTTGGTAAATTGTCAACGTTCTATTAATAAAACAAAGGATGGGCCTTATTTCGAACCGGGCCTTATTTGGGCAACCTACCTTAATTCCCTTTTCTTTTATTATTGTCATTTCTGCGCAAGATGAACAGCGGAAACTAATCACTTGAATTTATAAAATTGCTCAAATGTATTTGTTATGAATAATATGTCATTAAATCCTGTTGCAACTGATTTCTTTAATAACAAATATTATCTAAGGATTCTTTGAATCTTTTCAGAAAATTACAATTTCGTAATAAGTGGCATTTGCCAATGCTTATTCAGTTATTCAACTGAGTAAAATAATATAGAAGGTAAACACAATCTCACAATTATTGATAATTTGAAGAACATCAAGCTTGAATCCTTTCATTAAAAGAAAATATTTGCGTTTGGTTACAAATTGATCCATTAGTGCATAAACACGAAATGTAGATGTAATACCTGTCAAGCTTGCGTTCTTGGTGAAATTTGAACGCGAAATTATATAAAGTTAAATTAAAATTAAAGATATTCATGAGAATAAAAATTATTAATCGTTGAAAAAAAATATATTTTTGTAAATTTTGTACATTAAAGTTAGTTGCAATTCTCGTTCACAATATCTATGTTGTTTTATTCTATTCATTTAAGTTGTATTTACTTTTATTATATCTAAATTAGACAGGCATTTGAAAAAAAAATGATTCAAACAGCAATATCATTTTTAAAGCTTGATTGTTGTATATGTTATTAAAACTGTAAAAAATAAAATTGTGATTAATACTTTTATCTGAGTTCAATTATACTCGATATCTACAAATCTGGAAATAAAAATTTGTTTTGTTCTTCTGCTTATTTTCTGTAAAACTCTTCCGGTTTCAAAAAGCCGCCAAAAGATCTTACACAACATATTCTCTTAACTTAATATGTTATAAGTACATTTTCTTAAGTGATCTTTTTTAACTACACCATTTGTACTTTCTATTATTTAATAAAAATAATGAAAATTAAAGAAATGCATATCTTCAAAATATTAACTTAAAAACCAAATAATAAATAATGCATATCTATTACAAAATAACTAGGATTCTTTATTCTTATTAAAAAAAAAGAAAAAAAGACAAGATTCTTCTTTCTTTGATGTTTTATACAAGAAACCATGAATTTCATATTTCAGAAAAACAAAGAATTCAGCATTTTTGTTTAGATTACTGTGGAACTTTCGTTGCAATTTCTTAACTTGGACAACACGCATTTAACATAAAGTAATAGATTACAAGAAAGTCCTATCTAGGTGCAAATTTGTTAAACAAATAAAGGGAGGGAAGGTAAGATCCGAAGCTTTGCAACCCCAATACTTTGAATATTTAAAGCCGGCAGCTGCGTTGCCTCTGCGTACTTAAAACAAAACTCCCATATTCCTTAATTCAAAGAATTAGAAGGCTTTAAAAATTTAATGTTAGAGAAAATGAATTTTTTTTCGAAGAACACTGGATTTCTAAGTAATGCAAACCTAGTATTTTTCGAAACACTTTTTTTTTTCTTTTTGCTTTGGTAATTTCTTTCGTCCTTTTCCATTTCACTGTTTAGAATTGCATAGTTAGGTTAATGATATTCATCTCATATTGAACGAAGCTCACAATGAAACTAGAAAACAGCTCAGGAATCAACGATCTGGAAAACGGTACTCTAAAAGGATTATCGTCTTTGTTCCTTCAGAGGGAAAAAAAGGTTCTATTTTACAGTAAGAGCTCGTCAATGAAAGATTCAAAAAGTTCCTCATTTTCTTTGTAATTTTTTCTTTTTTTATAGGAAAAATCTATGAATAAAATTTTGTGCTTTTCTAATGACGAATCAAATAAGTGGAAAAGAATCAAAAACAAAAGATAAAAGATAGTGAAAGGACAAGCTGTTTGAAAAGGGCAAGGTTTAAGAATGCGAGCTCAGTGAAAATTCCATTAGAAAAATCCGTTGATTGTGCGGGAAATAACACGTGTTGATTCACGCTGCCTGAACTTTGGATTGACTGCTAAGAGGCAGTTCAATTATTGAGAGCATTCACCTGTTCAGCTAGAAACGAAAGCGTAAATTATTCAGAAATATGTGCTGATGTACATTCAATGCCTTCTTGAAAACATGTATAATTGGTATTTAATTATAACTTTTGTTTGGAAAAATAGACGTGATAACATTGCTTGTTCTGTATAGCAATAATTACGAAGCATCAGACGTGATGTGAATCGCATATGAAATGTCTTCTTAACATACATGAAATTTCAGAATATCAAATAAGCATAATTTTTCCAGCATTTCATTACTTTGTAAAGATTATTTGCTTCAGCTATAAAAGGGAAAGTTTGTTTACAAATGTAAAATATTTCTAGGCACAAACTCCTTTCATTTCTGTGTACAAGATTACATTCATCAAAACATAAATACGATTTATTTATTTATTTTTATCTATTTATTTTTTGTTATTTGTTATGCTTTTATTTTCCACTAAAATACAAATCTGAGTTTCAGTAAGAAGTCTGAGATAGAACATGTTATTAAAAAAGTACAATGATATTTCAAGAACTACAATTTCCGCTCGAAATGTTTGCAATATATTTTCAAATTTTAATTCGAAAAAATCTTTTGCTTACACTCAATATTTGTATAGAAGTTATAAAAATAACTGAATAATTGTTTTACTTGAATAAGGCAATATACAAACGAAAACTTAGATCTGAACTTAGAGGATGCATTTCAAGAATGTTGAAATAAAATTATGAGGAACGAGTTCAATAGAACATTTTTCTAAATGAAAATTTCTTCGAAGTCATAATATTTTGCTGCAGTGTATGTCTTTAACATATACGTCAATGGAAATCCACATTCTCAAGAGGAGTGATATTATTTTGAGAAGAATTGATAGCAACGTACAATTTGATGATTGAAAAAATTATTAATTATTATTTATATTATGTTATATTCGCTTATGTGAATAAATCAGAGAGTGGTGATAAGTGATTTCTTGTAGAGTGTTTTTTTTTTTTGAAATTGATTTATTAACTGTTATTCCTGGCTTCATTCAATAACAAACTGTTACATTCCTCCAACTCAAGAAAGTTTGAGAGAATGAATGTTGATAGCCGAGATTCCTGAGAGTCGTTGTAATATTATTTTCGTATTGGTCAAAGTTGTCTCCAATTCATCAATGCTGGACGTAATAGTAAAACGAAAGCATGTTTTTTCCACAGAATAGGCAAAGGGCCAACGGAATGTTAGGCACAATTTTACAATCTTGATTTTTGTTTGAAATTTTGGTAATTAGTACTGCGACATGAAATAAAGTCCATAGGCAGCCGGAATGATAGAAAGAGAGGAGGAAAAGAAGACAGACAGAAAGAACAAAGTAAATACAGTGTCGTCGCCAGGATTGGTCCTCGAGTCTTACTTATCAGTCACATTAGTATGCACTGCTTTAACAGCTTCACTACATCTGAACGACAGATTTTAATTTATTACTATATAAAATTTCACATCTATTTAATAACTGATCTTCAGTTGAACTGAGCAATTTTATTCTAACAGTAAGGAGCTACAATTTTAACTATAGACCTATGATATTCAATATATTTTAATGAACCATACATTGACTAGAGAAGAAATGAATCATCACCATTATTCGAAAGAGTTCTTAGGGTGAATGATATCATTAAAATCATAAATGAGTTTTTCTTCTGTTGTAACAAGTTTTTCTTCTGTTGCGACAACCAATTAAAATATTACTTTCAGTTAAAGTTTTCTGATATTTTTGGATTTATTATTAAAGAACTAAATTTATTTTATTCAATGCACATATATGTAGCAATTGTGTATTTATTTTGTATCACTTTTATCTCTAATTTATCTTTATTTTATTTCTTTTAATACCAAGAGTTATTTTTCTAAATGAAAATGCATAATTATAATATCCCAAATTACAATGGTAGTTCAGATAGTTTCAGCCTTACTATATTTTATAAATATATTGTACATATTGTCAGTTGTAGCAAAAACCTCTAATAAACCTAATCGTAAAAGATATATCACTTTCCTCTGTCGTATTATTTTTTAATACTTCTAAATCATTAAATACTAGGAGCAGTTAATAAATTTTAATAAATTGGCTTATTATTTCTTGAATTGTTACTTCGTGAAGGGTAAAACTGGAGCTTAGTATATTTCTTTTATCGTTTCCTTCCATTAACATCAAAATTAGGGTGGCTTTATTTTCATTCTGAATATTAAATCCCGTCTTCTCTATTGGCTCTCCATCTGTAATGTTTAATGTTATAATTTCCTCCATGCATTTATCATTTTACATACGCTTCCTTGAGTAATAAATCTTCCAAGACCAACCGAAAAGGATTCCAGAACTTCTTTTTAAAACCCCCTTTTTTTTCTAAAGACTTCTCAAGACATAAATCTTTCTACTTTCCCTGAATCCAGGGCGAAAGAGGATTTTGTTAAATTGTCCCAGATATGAAGAATCCGAGAAATTTATAATGGAGTTGATTCTAGAAAAAGCTCTTACCGCTGAAAGAAATAGATTCGTGGTTTCCAAGTCTAGAGTTGCGGTCTTCCAAAAATTGATTTCAGTCATTCGCATTTCTTAAGTAATTAGGAGGGACAGCAAAAAAGATAAAACGAGACATGGAGCACTTAGAATTTGTCATTAGTGAAAAAATTAAATATTGATATTGAAATTTTAAATGCGAGAAAATTATTTGAAAATTAATTTAACCTCCAACTGCTAGGCTATTGTATTGAATAGCTACCTATTTCGTTATCTTCAGCTCCGTCACATTAAATCAGGTTTACTGTATTAAATCAGGTTTTCCTAGATAGATTGAATGCTTTTTTTTTTCTTTTGTTAAGTGGCACATGTTTATGCCGAAGGGGCTACGTTCCATGGCCAAAGAAGAAGAGTATTTTCTCTGCTTATTACATTCCAGAGAAATTGTAGGGTTTTCCCGGCCCTCTGTCAAATGAAGATCGGAATTTCTCTGGTATTAAGGTGGGCGCGACTCAAGATCTATTCTTCGGCTTTAACTATGTCTTTATTAAGTCTTAGTATCCAAATGAAATGAAGCAGGTATAATAATGAAAGCAGTTACATTTGCTATGAAATATTAAATGAAAATATCTTAACGTAAACATTCCAATTTTCATGTACCTTAAGGTTCTGACTCAAGCAAATGCAGGCGACTGCAAACCTTTCATTTCTTGAATATATTTCTTTCTCCAATGCAACTAAAATCCTGACGATTTAAATATGAACTTGTAAAACATGTGGGATTTTTATTTTCTTGTTTTTAACTTTCAAAATATTCTATAATTAATTAAATTAAAATTATAAAAACAGTCAATTTTTTGGGTGTTTACGAGGCATTACTCGCTATTTTCAACTCCCCAAAATTTAGACAAAAACCTGAAATGACAAAAAAATTCGTAAAATAGTGTTTTATATTTAAAATATTTATTATTAGTGCAACATTTTAATTTTTAAAATAATATTTTTTTAAAATTGTGTGAGATTAAATTACTTAAGATCCGCGCTGGGCAGGTTTTCCCATTTCTCTCACCATTCTTCCTCAGTCTTTCTCTCCGTCTGTCCTTCTTTCCGTGAGATAGTATAAAAGAGCTTTCAGGTCGACGTGCTCGGCAGTCATGCCGCCCACTTTCAATTAATCTAATCTAATCTAATCTAAATTACTTAAAATACCGAGTTATATTTCGTAAACACCAAAGAAATTGACTATTTTTGAATTTTAATTTAATTAATTACAGAATATTTTGAAAATTAAAAACAACTAAATATAAATCCCAGATGCTTCACAAGTTTACATTTAAATTTTCAGAATTTTAGGTGCATTGGAAAAAAAAAAGTATATAAAAGTTTGCAGTCGCTTGCATTTGCTTGAGTCCGGAGCTTTGGTTATAAGAAAATCTTGTTTTTTCTCTAATATAGATAGTAGCTTTGCGTTAATATAAATTTTTTTAATAGGGACTTGACACTATAAATTATTCAGTAATTAAAACCTTAAAGATTAGATAAATCTTCGTTCATTCATTTTTAATTTCATTCTAAATAGAAATTGATGCACTAACGGCATTGCGATCCAGAAATGCAAAAAGAAAAAACATAATTTCAGTTTGCAATATTAACATTATTTTCATTACATGGAAATTTATTACATAATAATAACTAATAATGAACAAATAATTTTCTCAAATAGAAAAAAAATAAGTTTAGAAAATCATTAATGTAACCTTTAATGTATTTTCTTAAAACGCTACAACAAATTTTATATTAGCCAGAAACTCCTGCAGCCGATTCGTTTCATAAAAACAGTTATCCGTTCATAATAAGATAACAATACCACATTCCGACTACCCTAACTATTTTGCGCTCCTGTGGACAATTTTGCGCTCCGATGAAAAAAAAAATCAAAAAATGCTTAAAATTATCCCCAACCATCGGGTAATCAACCATATTCATGAAAATGTTGTAACTTCAGACAAATATTCAAATGTGGTAAGTATTTGAAAACAGTGAAAATTGGAATTTCAAGAAAGTGGTTCCTATTTCCGCCTACCAGTGAAATTTAATTCCCCCCACTAGGCGATATTAGGTGCAGCGGCTGTTACGTATTCGGGTCAGACAAGGAGAGCAATAAAACTTAAACACAATCAATAGAAATATAACAAATACAAATTTATTGTATTGGAAAAATTTACAATACTTCGTTTAAATCCAATTTTTTCCAGTCAGTGTTGTAAACAATAACAGAAGTACAAAAATGTACAAAAAGAAATCCTTTTGACTTGCAATACTGTACAATAAATGAAATTTACTCAGTATGTATGCTGGAATTGCAGGAAACAGAAATAAAGCATAACATTGTTTAATCAACTAGACAAAACCTAAAATGAATTTTTGTGGATTTTCTCTACTGCCACATCAGATAACTGTGATTCCACCCGAAATAATTATGGCATCGGAACCTGTTTTCGCCATTTCTGTTTCTTAATATTTTGCTGCGCAAGTCGTGCACTCCACATCCTGCTCGTCATCCGAAAACGGATTACTATCCTGAATGAAGTCGATTATGCGGATTTCTCCATAGGACGAATCATTATTGGAGAATGACTGCCTCTTGCGCTTTCTTGTACCGGTAGCCTTTTGCAGTTCAGCTCCGGATTCTTCGCTTTCATTTTCTCTTCTGCAGCTTTTTGGATAGAATTTAAGTTTTTGGGCTGTTCATGCTTCTTATTTTCGTGAAAGTCTCGTAGCGTCTATCTTTGCGATGGGTTCATCAGCACAGCAGTTTCACCGGCTTTCTGTTTCCTTGAGGAGATGGTGTCACTGCTGGTACTGGTCTAATGTCCTTCGGCGAAACCGAATTTTGAACTAGACTTTGTTGTCCCTCAGCTGCTTCTTTCTCCTTGTTCCTTTCTCCACTTCCAAAACGAAATCTTGATCACTATAAGGGTAGATTTCTGTCGCCTGAATCCATTGACGATGTTTTGGACATGTTCGCCGTCCTCTGGTACGCATTCCCCAAGAGTTAACCAACGAGTATTTGAAACTGAGTTATCACTACCGTCTTGCGATGAAAGCCATCGCTCCACTTCTTAGTTATAAAACGTTTTGAAGGACTTCATGATAGTCAGGTCCAAGGGCTCATTCGATGTGTGGTGTGGGAAGACAGAAGATGAAACAAAGTTTTGTCGTGTGTATTCAAGCACCTCTAAGTTTCGCGTGTGAGAGTCTAATATGAGCACAACGGTATCCTCAGCTGTAGGCTTGTTGTATCTGACGAAATGCGTCATCCATTCGCAGAATAAATCTGATTGAATCCGACCTAATTCTTGGAATCCAGTCGGCTTGGACATACAGCTCACCTGATAATGAATCGATTCCAACGACCCTCAGGGCCATCTGTTTTCCTTCCGTTGACATACAGAAGTGTTAGCTACCCAATATTATCCTGAAACTGCGTTCTGCAAGCCAATAGCTGCCGTATACATGCCGATCAAATCTTCTAGAATACGGGGTGAGGATTCGAGAAGATTCATTCAGAATTTTCTAGAAGTATAGTTTAATAAAATCAATTCCGGTTGCGGGGATCGAACCCACGATATTGAGTTCGAATGTAATCCACTGCGCCAAAATAGGATACCTCAATTTCGCCTTTAGGTGATATTAGGGAACTCGAAATGGATGGAGTTAGGCCCGACCGTTACATCGTCTTTGTTGTTCAATATTTTATGTTTACTTGTAATTAAAGTAATACATTATCAGATTCTGCGTTTCATCCTCTTGATCATAGACCTTCAGATCAGGAACGAACAAAACTAAGTTGGCAATGCTTTTTCGCTTTTTCCCTTTGTCCGTTGTCATGATGCATCAGAAGTTGCTTTTTAATAATATTAATGCTATCTTTGCTGTTGTTACGACACCAAAATTCACAAAATAAAGTAAACTACTCATTTCCTAACTAACCCAGACGAAAATTTAGAAATAGTGCTACCGGTTTGGCTTAAATAGCCCTAGGCGGAATTAGGGACATGAGTGAAATATGGTACAGTTACCTTACAGTAAAAGTTGATAGTTGCTATAAAAGTTGCTAGTTCAAATGAATACTCTTCAGATCCAACAAATTATAGAAAACAGACTATTTTCTTTTCAAATTTATAGAAATTGACGAAGAATAGTTAAGAAATAAAAATTACTAAAAAAAAAATCTTTTTCATGTTAAATCTTTTTGTGAACAAACAATAAATTTCAAGTAATGTATTATATCAAAAAAAACCGCTATAACGCTTTTAGAATATGTTAATACATTATTAATCTAAAACCTAACAGTATTAGGGTAAGTATAGAAGCAGAATCGACATAAATTCATTTTAAATTCCAGCTCTCCAAAGTTCATAAATCTTTACTTGAATTCAGCAATTCAGTTGGCTTTGGCCAAAAATATTCTAAATAGATCAAGAATCTATTTTTTTTTATCTAAAGTAATTATATGTCTTCAGATAACATACTTTATCTAAGAAAAAAAATAATTAATTAATCTGTCGAGGCCTGAGGCTGTACAGCCAACATTACAAAAAATGTAAACAGAAATATTGATGAAAATAAAATAAAAACATCATCATTGTCAAAATAAAAATAATTAGAAAATTTGGAATGCATAAAATCTGGAGTAGGTTGTTTCTGAATGAAGGGAACTCTACGTTAGATCCCGGAAGTTATATCAAATATTTGCCACAGACTCTTAAATATAATATATTTAAACAATTATATTTGTTTAGTGTAGTTGTATTATAACTACGCTGTACAATTTTTACTGTACAGATATAACTGGGTAAGTACAATTTTTTTATCTGTATCACATTCAGAGTTAACGATTTTCTTAAAACATTCTTAGCCTACATTTACTTTATAGAATTTTGTATTTTTCGAGAAGAAGTTTTGATTATATCCTTAAAATCCACAATTAATTTCCTAAGAGGTTTTCTTTAATAGAATCAAAATTTCAGTTTAAGCATTGTTTTAACATTTTGTTCGGAATTTTCTTTGAAAGTTCTTTTGAAACAATACAAGCTCGGAAAGTGAATGATCCATATTGGTCGGTTCACTGATTTTTGTAATTAAATTTCGATATTAAAATTAACTATCACCCAATAGACATTTGGAAACAATGTGAGTATCAAGCACTCTATATTGAATATATATTCCTTCTTATAGTTATTTTCCACTTCATTAAGAAGAATTTCTATTCTTTTTAGCTTCGGGTTTTTTTTTTTTTTTTGATCAGATAATGATTAAATCATTTATGAAATTTGATTTTACTTATTAATCTCCTTACATTAGAAATGTATTTACTTCCAAATGACTTTCCTATAATACAGTTTATCAATTACTTTTTTCAGAAACTTTTTTTTTTCGAAAGCTGGCTCTCTTAATAATATTTTGCACATTTATTGAATGTATAATTAGAAAACAGATTCATGTAAAACATATAGGAAATTTTCCTTACTGTTGTAATTACAAGCGTTTATGGTAAATTACATTGATGTTAAGCTGCGAACAAAAATGTAAGATGGACTTCTGCGAGGTAGAGTTATTTAGAGTCGACGCAAGGACCAAGTCTTCTGCTCGTATTAATTTTGACATTCATCGGACTGCAACTTTCCAGCGTGAAAAATTAGTTCTATATATCATAAGGAAAGACTTACAGTCGTTATAGTTCCCTTTGCCGCCCTTGAATATCTCCGGAAATAACTTGGACAAGTAATGACATCAATTTCTGTTCAAATGAAGAGAAGATGAAATTGTTCTCCTGGATTTCTGTATTTCCTCGAAAGGAAAACATAAAGAGGAACAACAACAACAATAAAAATGAGATTTCAAAATCCGATATCGGTCAATTCTAAGGCAAAAAAAAAGAAAAGGAAAAGATAGAAAAGCAAGATACAGTAATATTAGCCTTAGGAATTGCTAAAGAAAAGAAAATTTAGGCTAAATCGTTAGACTAATATGTTTAGGAAACATTGCATATCAGAAATCTATGAGCATCAGAAAACACAGCATAATTGTTACTTTATGATATCTGTCAACAGAATTGTTTTTCGACGCTCCAATGTTCTTCAGGTAATCAAAGAATTATTTTATGTTTATGTTTATTTATGTTGCTTTAATAATATGTAATATGGATCATTAATTCTCTTCTTGTTACCATCGTATTCTTTTTTTTTTTTATTCAGCTGAAAAATGATTGCTGAAAAGCAGCAAATGCCGTGGTTTGATTATGTGCCCTGAGGAACGACCACAGTTGTGATTTGCCCTTGCTGCTGCCTTAGAAACGCTAATATCCACTTTCACTGAATGCAGAAGGCATCACGAAGGATGTCTTTATGATAAGCGATCAGCAGTCCCCGCACATCCCTTAGAAAATCGTTTGAAATGGGAAAGACATCATGAAATTTGTACTGAGTATCAAAGTTTTCAGTACTATCCACAGATGAGTATAGATTAGTGTTAAAAAGTGATTCAGGTGTTCTCTAATGTGGGAAGCACTATTATTCTCTATTATCAGTTAACGAGATACTTCTGGGAAAGCTGGCATGATGGTTAGGATGACATCTAAGGGCGCACAAAGTTTTAAGTATACTTCCAAGAGGAAACATGACTGCTAGGTGATATGTTAGGCGATTTCCTTGACCCCTAACTTGCTCCTTATTATAGGTGCAAAAGGTGATATATTTCTCCTACAAGATGGTGATGTAGGCATATAGCTATAGCATTGAACTTATGGATTAGCAAGTCAGGTTTCGCGATCTTCATCTTAATCAAGCTTGTGTGGGATGCTACTGGGAGACGTTTTGCTGGAAAGGCTTAAAAATAAAGGTTTTAAAAGCTTTAAAATAACAATGTTCTTTGCTCCCTATTGTGTTCTAGACAACAACATCAATAACACTAAACATTGCTAGAGATCTTCATTGCCATTAGGAGTGAACCTAATTACTTAGGCTATTTACTTTAGACGTGTTTTATTGACATGCCTCGTTATGTGCTCATTATTACAGAAAGTTAGTGTTTCATACATCTTGGGTCGTTAGCTAATGTACAGTACACTATACGTTCACCAGCTTTTCAAATACAGATGTATTTTTTGAGATAACACAATTTTTCTATTTTTTTCCTTAATTAACAAAAGTCAATGTACTTTAAATTCCATTAGTTACTTATTATTTATGATTTATTCTTTCACTTAAGTAATGTATTTAATAACCATACACATGGTTATTGGCCAATTATGTAAGTTGATGCTTACTTATAAAATATAAAGAAATTCAATGACTTTAACAGTGTTACCAGAAGAAAAAAACTTCATAACTTATTTAACACTCAAAAATGTAGCAAATTACGTAAGTTACGTAAGTTGGACATCATTGCCACTACAGACACTGTTCAATATAATACTAGGATATCGACGGTTTCCTTAAAAACCTGTAAATCTTTAAATCATTGCAGGAAGTCTCAATCTACATACAGGGTCATTCCAAAAGTTGTGTCAAAAATTTGGCCGTAGGTTCTACTCAGTAAAATAAACAAAAAAGCTCAAATAAGCATGGTCCGGAAATGAATGTTTTTTTTGTTTTTTTTTTGCGAAAAGCATCATTATTCATTGTATGGTTATAAGAGTCAAAACAAAATATGAAATGACTTTCATTTCCTCATAATAAATGTTCAAAATATCCTTTGTTGGCTTGCAAGCATGCTCCCGCTCGCCTTCCATTGAGAAACGGATTTTTTCACAAATCCCGGATTTCTGCCGTATTTCCAGAAAGCAATTGATTGTTCGTTCGCGCAACTCCTCCTGACTAGTGAGTGGACTGTAATAAACTAATGTCTTTAAATATCCCCTATTTCAGAAATCCACAGGAACAAGATCAGGTGTGCTTCGAGGCCATCGATGCGGACTACCCCGATCGATCCATGTGTTATCTAAATTGGATACTTAAATGATGCTTAACAATACGATGAAAATATGCTGGCGTTTTTCGCGAAAACTATTCATTTCCGGACCTTATGTTTCTTTGATTTTTTGTTTTGTTTATTTAAATGAATAGAACTTACGGCCACCTTTAGGAATCATAGTATCTTTTCTTCAGAAACAATACAAGAACGGAAGCTAAATAAAAACTTTTATTAATACGTAAAAACACCTATCAGCAATGAACTGAAGGAACCGCTTTTTATGTAGAATTTTTACTAGCTGTGAAAGAATAATTGATAAACTGGCCACCTAAGTTGTCTTAAATATATCACTATTGAGATATAGATTTTATAGACACTTTTCTTTTATAGACACCTTACCGTTTTCAGCTTCCCACCACGAAAAGCGTTTCTCAATAGAACTAATAGGACTAAAATAAGAAGTAAATAATAATAAATAAGTATAATGTGCGTTAACAAAAAACGGCGGAAGGTACAGCTAGTTCGTGATCCGAGAAATTTCAAATTTCGTTAGCCAAATTGTGTTGGATTAGAGATAGAATCAAATATATGATAATCGTGAAGTTTCTCTTATATTTTTGAAATCATCTTTCTGCAAAGACAAATGAACAAAAACTGCAGTATGTAAATCGAAATAAAGCCAAAATGATTTTAAACATTTCCAATACATTTAAAGATGCTCAAAAAATTAATTTCGTTTCATTATTATTTTATTCACAATAAAGATACTTTTAAGTAAGCGATCAATACAGAATTTATAGAAACTGAACCAAAGTAAACTCTGGTCCGGCTTTTAAACAGATGACAATTTTAAAACCAGAATTGAGATTAGCCTTTAAGTCATTTTGAAATTAACGAACAACTGTTGTATATCCAGTCACTTTACATATTTATTGATGTAAATATTGGGGCAATTAATTAATTGAAAATATAGGAGCTCATTCGCATAATAACAGCGTTAGCAGGCAGAGTTTTAAATGATTGATCCCTTTGAATTTTGGGAAAGTATTATATGTACATTGACCAATTCATTTTGCACACAATAACTAAAGATGTAAATATTGTAAAGGCTGAATAAATTATAAGTTCTTGTCGGAATAGTTTTGATTAGGACCTAGTTTTTAAAGAAAATCTGCATGTGTTTAAAACATTGTACGGTTTTGACAATGAATTTTGAATACCGAAGTGTTCTAGTTTTTGTAAGTTCTTTTGATATCCTTTCAGTAGTCGAACATCTCATACAATAATAAATTCGATTACAAGTAGTATGACCATGGATTGAAGTAGATCTAGTATAAGTAAATTAAAATTGGGAGATATTAAGAAGTTTTATATGCTTTTGAAAAGCTGAAAAGTCGATTAAGCGTTTAATTTTGTACTGATCAACTTTCAATTTTTTTGTTTAGATTTGCAAGAAAAACATAAGCCAAAAACAAACAAAAGTAAACAAACAAAAAAGTATCGAGTACTGGAATATTTTCCGGTTTTATCTTTATTTCTTATCCAAACTGAAGGCCTTCTAGGAAAATAACTTAAGCACTTCGTAAATGAATAATAAGAATAATAAATACGTTGTGAACTTATTTTTATGATACATCAGATTATAATAGCATGCATTTCCCCTTCTTTCTTACATAAATTTAGTTAAGTCATATCTAAGTTTTACAAATTTAAAATCGTTGACAAATTGTTCGCTTATAACGTAAATTCACAACCATTTTGGTATTTATTATTAAAATAAATGAACAAAACGTGTTTTTTAACCAAGGGGTAAACATTTGAAGTTTCTATGAAATCTTGAGATCAAACTTTCTGACTGGAATAGAAAAGCTATGAACGATATTTTAAATATCATATTAATATTTATTAAAGCTCATATTTTAATGAAATTGTGATGAGTAAATGGATTTAAACTCATACGTCTTCTTAACATTAAATCGGACAATTAATCAATTTTTAACATACAATAGAAAGGAATGAAATGATTTCATGATCACATAAAATCTTATTATCTATTATTATTATTATTATTATTATTATTATTATTATTATATTCTTGAAAATTCAATCTATTATTAAATCTATTCTTGAAAATTGAAATTTGACAAAAATCTCAATCTATAAAGTTTCTTCACAAATTAGTGTTGAATTCCAAAATATTAATTCTAATTAATTACATTATTATTATGTAATTGATAAATTAGGTTTACTGATACAAAATGAAGTAATTTCAGCAATTTCAAATTTAAAAACAACTGTAAAATCATGAAGTGAAATAAATTCAAAATTATTTCAAAAAATCTCTAGATTTTAACTTAAATTTATTGGCCAAATTACAAAATATATTTATAAGTACACCATAAATAGTTTCATTAAACGTTTTGGCAAACCACAGTAGCAATTTCACCAATCACCCTAACATAAATTATGGATATTTTAATGCTTTCTATGTGATTATAATCTTGATTAATTTATGAACCTAAAATTAATGTAGAGTAACAATAGATTGCAGTTTAATAGGATAAAGGGGTTTATATTACCGTTTAATGAAGATAATAAATTCTCGAATTTTCTCAGCAATCTATATTTGTTTTTATCAAAATTTATTCATCAATAAAAATAACTTTCGATTTGTTTATTAGTTGGTATTTGTTATTATTGAATCAGGTTTCCAATTTGAATAAAATTTCAATTCCTTAATAAGAAGATGGAATTTAGATTTAAATGATAGTTAAAGAAATTTGAACAATCAATTTTTGTGAGAAGCAACTACAAATCAAATGAAAATTTCTTCTCTTTTATTGATTTTTGATATTTTTAATGACAATTTCTTTCCTTGTTACTAATGAAAAAGAAATCCATTTACACTTGGGTGGACTTGGATGGGCTTAGGTTGAAAGTTATTCTCTCAATTTCAACTAATTTGCTAAATATTATTGCAACCGTTTAGGAAAGCACCTTTGGGATTTTTCGGGCCCAAAGGTAGATGGCATCAAAACAGGGTCACGCCTAATGCTAAAATTGGTCACCATTATTGGCACAACTAAAGTGAGGTATAATTAAGCGAAGGTCTTCCCAGAGTGTACCAGGTACCCCTCGTTCCCCAACGGCCGTTGTGCAAATTTTCCTTCTAAATGAAATTAATGGTGACAGGTATAGTTGGTAAATGAAGCCAGAATGCTCAGCTGTATGTGGTTGTGTATGGAGGTGGCGATCGATTCGCGAGTGACGTAAGGGTTAAAGCTGATTTCGCCTAAGGCCAAGCCCCTTTTACACCCTCGCTTCCTACTTTGCCGCGCAGCAAGAGGAATGCACCATTAATCCTCGAGCGTAATTACATTATGGTTTAATAGAAAGAGTAGCGCGTATTGATTGCCCCGAATCATCTTAAGGAGAATTCGGGGAAGCTACAGGATCCTTGAAAAGTTGCAACAACTCCCTAACAATAAATATTTGAGCTCATTATCAGGCGATGAAGCTCAGAGACCTTTTCTTCAGGTTACAGATTAATCCTCGCTAAGTATTTGAAAAACTTCAAGTCGTTAGAGTAAGCAATTATGATGAGATGCTTATTAAATATTGCATAAATAAAATTAAAAAATGAATATAACTAAAATTAAAAAAATACTTAAGAGAAACTAAGAATAGATCAAAAAACACGATTTCAATACTTAGTTGTGATAATAAAATGACAATTTTACAAAATAAAAAGTCGTAAGATTATACTATGTATTTCTTCCTCTAAAAATAAATGTATTAATAGAAATCTAATTTTAAAAGCAGCTGTATTTCTTTCCATTTAAGCCTAATCATTTTATTTAAAAAAAAAAAAAACTCAAATGTTTTGCAGAACAATTTCAATTTAAAATATATAATCTTATTTTACTTAGAATGAATAGAAATCGCCGAAAAATAACGAATAACAAAGAAGATAAATGAAAAAAAAAAAACAATATTCGCCAAACATACAGTGTTCTTCATTTAAACGTTAAATTCTACATATATATATATATATATATATATATATATATATATATTTATATATATATATACGGTTTGCAAGGAAGCATGTCTAGTTCGTTTAAGATATCTTTCGAAAATTTCCACATCTATAATAATTCAGATGCAGGTCTTCGTTCTACTTTTATTATTATAGTGATATAAGAAAATCAAAAGGTATTTCTCATTATTAGACGGTGCTCTCCAACTATTTTGAACGGACTGCAAGATCAACTTATCAATTTCCGAAACTTAATAACAAAAACAATGTTCTATTTATTTCCAAGAAAACAATTATATTGAAATTTAGAAGAAATAAATGCTAACTTCAAGAATCTATATATTATTTAAAACCTTTTCTTAAAATAGCAGCCCCGTAAATTTTATTTGTGAGGGCATAGGAGATTTTCAGTTTGGAAGAAATTCTTGAAAATTTTTCATGAACATACATTTGCTTAGCAAATACACTATTGTTGCATAAATTATTTATTATGATATATTATATTTATTTCAAATCGTTATGGATTTTTCTTTATATTAAAAAAAAAATAAAAAACATTTTTTTTTTATTTCAAATTGTTTTTACGCATCAATCGAATCTTCGAGTCATCTTCAATAGAAGATACAAATATTCAAAAAAATATTTAAAGATATTCAGGCAAACGAAATAATTGTACATGAAGCATTCAGATGCTTCCTTCCTAACTTTTGAGAACTTTTAAGCGACTTTCTATCTTCCCAATAACATCATTGTAGTTATTCATTTTCAGGACGGCGCGGCGTCTACAGAATTAATATTCTTTGAGCATTATCATGCCTGTCTCTCTCTTTTCAGTTTTTCTTTGATAGTTTTTGGTAGTGTTAGTAGTGTAATTTGTTTAAAATTTTTTTGGTTGTTTAGAAATAAATTCTACACATGAATTCATTTGCGAATTTTTGTTCTTTTTTTAATCGGATCTTGAAGTAGCAATGATTGTTCGGAAAATTCTGTTTGGAATAAGTTGTTCAATCTTCAATTCTATTTACGATTTACTTTATTAATTTTAGTTATCAACAAATTAAATTTAAATGTAATGCTTTACTTAAAGATACATAAGCTAATTTCGAGAAACATAAACTTTAGTTCACGCTAAAGTTTATGATTTTCAAAAATTGGTTTGAGACCCATATCAGTTTTCTTAATATCTTAACAGTTTCAATGAAATTTCAGTTTTGACAATTAAGTAACTTAAAAGTCTTCAAACATTATGGTTAGAATATCAACCTGTCATTTTATTTCAGAAAACTATGAAACTAATTTCTAAAGTAGACTTTTCATTAACCACCATTTAGTCCGTTTTTGATATTAACGTGATTTTTAGATATACATAATTTATGATTTTTGATAAATCCTTTTGCCTTTATTAGTTAATATGAGAATATTTACAATAGCCTTGCGTGAGATAGTTTTGTCTCGGATAGAATAACATCAAACAAATGGACGCATAGAAAACTGAATAGTCTAATAAAGCGATAGGAATGAAGCCATCTGTTTAGGTTCCGGAGAATCAAATTCTTCTAATTCGCTTATTTTAACAGCTGGTTTAACAAGAGTTTAGTCGCTTGAATGACATGTTTACTTTGCTAAATTAGATACCGAGAAAGCAAGATAAACAGCTTATACATCAGTAAACTCAAGTTCGTGATGAAATCGAAACTGATGGTCAGTAGTGTCTGATTAGAAGAGACGTGTTAATTGATATTGAAGCAAATGCAGTCATTCTTCCGTACACTTTGAAGAGAATTTGGTATTTGTTTTCCATGAAAATCCTTAACGGAACTCATCATTAATCTTTATTGACTATTTTAACATGTTGGTTCAGAAACTTCAGCTGAACAAATGACTAATACTTCCTGACAGAGAACTTGCAGTTTGACAAGTCGTGTCTCTGAATGAATCCGTAAATGAAAGTAACTGATGAAAAATAAAACATTCGTCCAAAAGTCACTGCAATCCCTCAGAAATTGTTAGACAAATTAATAATGAAGGGTCATCTGTTGTTGAAATTTACGGGAAGATGTTTGTGTGGAAAGGTTGCGGAATGAAAGAAAGAATAAAGTGAAGAGCTTTATCCTTCGTTTCAGAGATCGATAATAATGATCTGAGTGCGAATAATCCAATGTTTTAAAATAATATTTCCTAAAGCATAGTACTTAGATCATTAAAAGACTGTACCATGAATGTCTTAGGAAATAAATCAACTGAACTTAATCAAGAATAAGTTCTTCTATCAACTGAGGCAGTGTTACTCCTAAAATGTAGCAGTTTTTCATGCATTTTTGATGTTACCAGGAAGACAGACATGTCGTGTTTGCTTTTGAAATGTAGAAATTTTGATCCTTCGTTTTCAGATCGGTGATTATTTCTCAATCAAAACTTTGTAATTGATATATAATTATCACGAAAAATACAGTCAATAAGGTATAAAATTTCAGCGACAAGATGGTCCCCTAAATAACTCTAAGTTTACTCAAGAATATGGCTAAAACTTTCTTAACTTTCTACTTAAAAATTAGAAATTAGAAATTATATTTTGCACTATTTATATACGAATTTAGTCACTGTTTTGTATCACAATTTACTTCTTTTATAAGCAGCAAACACAATTTTTTAAAGAGGTGCATTGTCAATTTTAAGAACTTACACTAAATGCACATTCTACATAAACTACGAATAGATTAAAATACAATAATCTATAAGAATTTAAGTAAGTGCTGTCTCTCATTTTTTTAAATACCTCATCCAAATGTAAGCAGAACAATATAAATTAAGTGTGTATAAAGTATCATTTAAGATGCCAGTAAAGAAAAACACTTTTCATCTTTTTTAAGCGGAATTACCATTTGAGACGCAGGTAAATCGGCGACATGTGCAATTTTTTCCCTTTCATCTTAGAAAGGAAAGTTTAAATTCCTCAAAATATATTTAGATTATACGATATAATACAAATATTACACTAGCAAATGCAATGATTACATACATGAATGTTTAAATTAATTCGAACAACGAAAGTCTTGATATTAAATCCCTCTGTAATAATTACGGTAAACCAGTAAAACCTAACGGAGAACGTTCTATGACTTTTTGTTCTTATCTTCTTTACTGTTCACTTAGAACGCGATACTTTGGTGGTGGAAAGCTGTTCTGCAATGATTTCCAAAAACCACTTTCCTGGAGAACAACCAAAGATGCCATTCAGCAATCATTATGAATCGCATTGACCGAAGTGTATAAGGGCATTTCCAATGCATAAAATTCCTTCAGCTGTGCCAACCACTCACATTTGAGACTCTTTCATGATTCTCTATTTGCTATTGACCTTTGTCCAATATCACTCTCCTCAGGCCACATATCCTTCTATTTGGAAGAATTTGGCTTCTTGCCAAACAGTCCAGATGAACTGAACACAGTAGTCTAGCAATATTCTTATTGATGGAGCACCTGCTGTAGTCCAGCTCTTTACCATCTTCTATCAACGACGAAATGAAGACATACTCCATCTATTTGGAACTAAATCGTTGAAGAAGGATTGTAATCAGTCTAAAAAAAGATAACAGACCATATTAAAAGCGAAATTTAAGTGTAGAAAAACAGAAATTACGCTTTGTCATTAATTAACACAACATGTTTGTGTTTGGAAAAAAATATAAAAAGATAAAAATAATATTTATTTGAATATCTGAAAGACAAAATAAGAAATCCACAAAAAAAAGAGATTGCTGAGGTGCAAAAAAATATGAACACCCTTTTCTTGCTTAAAACATTGAATTATTTAAATTAAAAAAACAAAACAATTTACTACGAAGTATTTTTTTTGTTGTAATTATAGAATAAAATTATCTATCTTTTAACTTTGTGTTAAGTCAAATATTGAAAAATAAATACGCTTCTAATCTAATACTTAATTGCAACATAAATAGAATTAAAATTACTATAATATTTTTTTTATCTTTTTGAAATTTTAATGGAAAGGAAAACAACACCAGTCAAAATAATTATCATTTTTATCATCTTTTTGTACCTATTCTTTCTTGTTCTATACTCAGAAGACTGTTATGTTAATTTATTTTCACGTAATTTCTTTGATCTTATTTTTGGATCGAAGTTCCGAATAGTTTGTTACTAACCATCATAGTCGATTTTTTTATCTTGACAGAACAAATAAATTTATACCATTTCATCTTTTCTACTAATTTTCTAACCATATAATTTATAGAAATATGATGTTTGTGATTTAATTTTTTAAAACTAATAAAAATTCATTCGCTTGGCTGCGGGTTGGAGGTGGTGGGTTCGATTCCCGGCCTCGGCGGAGGACGGGAATTTTTCCACGCTTCTTTCTCCTCCAAACGGGCCCTAGGGTCTACCCAGCCCTCTATAGAATGGATACCGGGTTTCTTTCCCGGGAGTTAAAGGCGGGCGAGCGACGGGCCGACCCCCCGTCCTCAACTTTGTCCCGTAGGTTCTGAACACTGGAGCCTGCCCTCCAGTTGCATTGCGCAGTCCTCTGGGCCTGATCGCAACTTTAACTTTAACTTTAACTTTAACTTAATAAAAATTCATTACCATTCCACAAATTTCATTAGTTATTGAAGATTGAAATGAATTATTTTTTTAATGGACATGCAATGGAATAACTCTACCGTAAGGTATTGTATTGAAGTTACTTTAAATTTTCTTTTATACAAGGAAGTGTATAAAAGCTTCTAATTAAAGAGGAGTTATTATCTAGAAGAAAGTTATTTATTTTATTTATTTATTATTTGGTATTAATTAAAATTTTATTTACTAAATAATATTTTTAAATTAAATGTAATTACAATAAGGTTTTGTTTATGCAAAAGACGATAGAGACAGCCTGTAATGAAGGACGAAAACTTCAATTGCCTGAAGAAAGAACAATGAGATTCTCCCTCCTGTGAATAAAATTGAGTGCATTCTCCTGCTTTACCTTATATAAACGTTTATCAAAAACTTCACCAGAAAAATGGCATCATAACTACACGATTTTCGCATTTACTTTGTTGATATATTGATCACAGTACATGACCGACTCCAAAGATCCTACGGATATTATTAACATTAATGATATCATACATTCAACTAATATTGACCTAAAATTAAGTGAATAATGAACTATTATGAATGACAACCTATTAGCTATCTTCTGTTTCATTATTATCCTTTGTCGAGGATATTTTTTTTTCAAAAATATTTTAAATAGTATGAAATCCATTAATTAATTTTTAAAGTTACTGTTAATTTCACTTCAAGTATAAAATTATTTTATTGTCTTTTAATTGCAGTTTCAACTTGTCTTATTATTTCTTAATAATTAATATTATCTGCTTTAATATTTCCTATAGCAAACATTTGTATTATATTAATGTCATCCTTTAACTTCATTGTTTTTCAAAATTGTGCTGTAACATATTTTTGTATTACTTTAACATTATACTTGATAATGCAGTAAAATAGCTGCGAAACATGTTGTTCTGGAGATAATTAAATATTTTTATAATAAACCCTTTTTTATATATCTTCTATATTATAATTAATATGGGTTTCTTTGCAACTTTACGTCAGGAATATAATTTTTAACAGTACGAAATTAATGTAAATTGAATTAAAATTTATGTAAAATACTCTTAATATTATACTTTTCAATAATGACATACTTTTCAATAAATTTAAAATAATTCAAGTTAAGTCATGATCTTGCCGTTACATTAAAATCAAATACGGGGTTTAGAACAGAGAAATGTTTTTCCCGGTGGCCAGTAAACCCCTTCTTCTTTCTTTTATTACATTAATTCTCACAAAAAGAAGAGGATTAAATAGCGGATTATAAAAAAATAATCTTTATTTTATAATCCATAAATATTTACAAAATGTCAGCCATATAGAGGAGGTGGTGGTAATATGAACCACTTTTTATTTTTGACAAAATTTTGAATTTCAAGTGGCTCTAATATATTAAAATCGTCAGTAGCATTAGTATAAATATCGTGTGATATAAATATCACTCATTTTTAAATAAATATTTAAAACTCTTGAATAGATACAATTATTTAGAACATTCTACAAAAAAAATGAATTGTTGAACTAGGGTTATAATATGAAACAGATGTTAAAATGCAACAATACTTCTTTATTATTGCTATTATAGTAAAAAAATCATTTATTGTTAATACTTTAATGCATCATTTTGCTTCACATGAATAGAAAATATCGAAACTACAGAGAAAAAGTAAAAATTAATGCTTAACACTTTATAATTGGAAGAAAACGCTCAATTAAAAATTGTAAGTCTTTCATGAGCAAAAATCTGCTGATTTGGTGTTTTCTTACATTTACCATAGCTTCTTGACGCCATTTCTGCCTTAGTTCCTTCTTTTCAGGTCCTAATTTGCTTCTTGGCATCGTGAGGTTGTATTATGGAACACCTTGTTTCATATTACCACCAGTCGCCATTTGCAAATTGACTTATCCATTTTCAGTAATAAAATATTAATTCTTAAGTACTGAATACACCATTTTGTAGTTCAGTTAATTAATAATGATATACAATATAAATAAAACCTCATTCGTATTAATAATAGTATCAGAAATTTTGTTGAATCTTACCCTGTAAAAACTTTCAGGCTTACGAAAACACACCACTACTTCTCACAACCATACACAACGAGGTACTGAAGTTAGCTACCTTTAGGTGGCTAAAAGGAAAACCAGCGGTAGACATTAGAGCTTTTTCCGGATGATAGCAGCAGCTACTTGCCACAAACATAGCTGTTTCATATTACAACCCTGTTTCATATTACGACCTTCTCCCCTATTTTCTTGATACGAGATTATAAAATTCCACTGTAAGAAAACTTAGAATTTTTTTTTTTTTTTTTTTCACATCAATAGCTATCCATATCAGAAGGTTTCTTTACATGATTCTAAGACGAAAGAACAGTTTAGGAAAATTAATCTACTTTCAGTCTCAAGAAAGTTAAGACTGATTGGAATGATATCGAATGAAATATGTTTGAATCATAAACGGAACTTATCGAATGAGTTCATAAATGGAAATAGAAAATATTTAAAGATCTCAAATTTAAATTGTAAGTTTGAATCCACACATTATAAAAGTCAGCTTTAAAACAGCTAAAGATGACCTAGCTTCCTGGCAGACCGAAACTGTCCTTTTTAACATTTTTTTAATTTAAATTTTCTAGCCGTTTTTTATCTTGTAAATTTTGAGTTGACAATGGATGGATTCAAATTTTTAATTCAAAAACGAGATTTTTAAATAACAATAATTTTCACACGTTAAATCATTAATTTTTAAATAGAAAAATATGATACCAATTCATTTTTATAGTATCTATTTAAAATTTACAATTTTTCTATACTATTCTAAACTATTGTTATTCTAAATCAATTCTGTTAGTTGTATTCCAATGGAACTCCTTCATAATCGTAAACTTTTATTTTAATTAATTAAGAATGTTTTGCTCTATTGAATTTCGTCTTCATACTTTTTGTAACAGCTGTTGCTTACATATTGTTTTTCATTGCTTTCATCATGAAATGATAGTCCAGTTTCGTTTAGATTAACTTAATATATTTTCAGTTTCCATTTACGTCTTTCGTGTTTTGTCTGACACTTTATTTGGGTTGTTCTCGTTTCTTGTATTGTTTGCTATTATCATAAGCGTCCGTTTCCGCTTCCTGATTGTTAGTTATGTCCGACTATACTATTATTCTTAGATCCGAAAAGTTCAGTCGTTCTTGAGCTTTTGTTTCAAGAAATCTGTTAAGTTTTAGTAAGCTATAAACACTGTATCATCTTATCTTTTCTGATTTATCTTCTTTAACTCTTAATTAAGCTTATAACAATTAGGCCTAATTACTTAACCTTTCTACTAAGTTGCAAATATGTTTAGAAATTCATCTGTATCTTTCTTTCTGGAAATTGTTTCTTTGAGATTTTTTTTTTAATCTCTTTTTCTTGTCCATTCTATCGTCGATAATTTATTTGATTCGACAGGTTTGTTAGACTGGAGAACTAGTGATAAATGTGATGAAGCGAATCGATTTGACTAACATCTTTGTTTGAAATTCCTATATTTAATCAGTCAAAAGTAGAAGAAAACAATTTAATTCAAAGTTTTTCAACAAAAGTGAAATTTCTCTCTTAGTTTCACTGAAAAAAGAAGATAGCCTACTTTTTGTCCGAAGATTAATTCAAATTAGACAGTTTCTCTGTGTATCCCAATATTTAAGGACTAGAGAGGGGATGTATTTACTTTCTATATTTTAAATCATTTTGAAGTCGGTCCTTCTTGAGAAATTACTGCGACTAAGTCAAAAAAATCCCTAGAAAAGCTTTAGAAACGAAACAATAATATCTCAGAATTAGTAGTTCTTTTATAAATAACGAGCTGTGCACCGCGGTGTCACCCGTGTTAAATTCGGCCCATCTCGGTAATGTTCGGTTCTCGTCGTGCAGTCAAGCCGCCCCGTCGCACAGTGTTTCGTTTAGTACAAGCTAGGTGGACAAAATTATTTTTTATCGTTTTTGCATTTGTATCAATCGGATTGTTAATTCTATGACAATATAAAAGGATCAGGATACACAAAATAATAAAAAACCAATATTTTATATATTTAATAATTTAAGCATAAAATGTACAAAAAAAAATAATATTAATGCTAATTAAATTAACTAACTTCTCTACATAATTTTTGTATATACGATACTATAGTTAAGACAACAATTACAAACGCTAAAATATATTAAAAAAACAAAAACAAATAATAATCTTATTTAATAAGTTGATAAATTTCTTTAATTACTTCGAACTTCTAAAATACACAATATTTCTCTTCCTTCAATAGGAAGCTTCTTCAGGTTTTTTTTTTTGAGGACAGGAAAAGAAACTTTTCTTTTTCCTCATAGAATCCGTTAAATATACAGAATATATATAGAATCCGTTGTATATTTAACGGAATCTATGAGGAAAAAGAAAAGTTTCTTTTCCTTTCCTCAAAAAAAACCTGAAGAAGCTTCCTATTGAAGGAAGAGAAATATTGTGTATTTTAGAAGTTCGAAGTAATTAAAGCAGTTTCTCAACATATTAATTATAATTATTGTGGAATTATCTTATTCTAATAATAATCTTCTTGATTTTGTGGAAGACTTGGTTATTGTTGTAGAGGTCTAGTCTCTATAGTGGGAGCTATAATTAACTTTAAGACCTCTGCACACAATTTATTTGATTTTTTTTTCGGGACGCGTCGCCGCCGCAGCCGCACCCGTTGGTTGACGTTTATGTTTACATTGGTCGTAGCATGATGTTATATAGCCTATAACCTACCTCAATAAACAGCCTATCTAATGCAAAAAGAATTTTTCAAATCGAACTGGTAGTTCCTGAGATTAGCGCGTTCAAACACACAAACTCTTCAGCTTTATATATTAGTATAAGATAAGATAAGATAGGATAAGATAAGATAAGATAAGATTAAAACTGATCGAAATTAAGCTTCGTATGTAAATATTATGGAAAAATGGAAAATTTCTACTCAATGTATTCAGCAGATATAAGTAAGTTGTAAGTAATTGAACGCTTTTAGTTTGAAATGTTCTCGCGATTTCGTATAAAAAAAAAAAAATAAACAAAGAAAAAAAACAATAAAAAAAAAATAAAGAATAAAATTAAAGGAAAGTTGGTTTTTATTTCTATCATGAACTTCTTAAATTCATGGAGGCCTAAATTAATGATAAATTATTTTCTCTTTATAATGTTAAGAAGTACTTCTGGAATATAAGAAATATCTGTAGATACTTAGAATTAAAAATTAAATTAAACAATAAATATCTAGCATCAGAATAACCTAATTAAACAAATTAATTTTGTTCTCATTACTAGGATGAAAATTGCTTTGTAGAACTCAGAACTGATTGAAGAGGAATAATGTACAGCCGAAAATCTTGTAATTAATTTGACTCCCTGTGAAATGCACTAAAATGCCAATTAATTTAGGTAACAATTTAATTAATCCGAAAGTTTAATTCCAAAGTAACTATCAAGGACGAATTCCTTTAATGAAGCTCTCAGAATTGAATTTATTAGATATTCAAGCCGTTGTTGGTGAATTTCCGCCAATGGAGAACTGTAAGTACATTTCCCTCGATTTCGATTCCACTATTGATAATGAGATGTCAGAACTTTCCAAATGCACAAGTCGTAATTATATTAAATAACGAAAGCTGCACCTTAACCTGATACAGAATAACTTGATTTGAAAACTTTGATTTGACACCAGAAGATACTGCATGAATTGAAGGTTAAATGTCATAGTTTTAGGAAAGAAAATTTAACATCCAATAAGACTTTTGAATTCTTTTACAGGGCAGAGATCTGAACACAATGGCATTTGTAATTCAGTTTCCGAATTACAGAAAAGGACAGATGTAGAAGTACATCATAACATTATAGCATTCACTCTTGCGTTATTTTCATTTCACCACCGTCCACCTTATTATTATTATTATTATTATTATTATAAACCACCGTTGCTATTTTGCCCATTAAAAAAAATCGATTGGCTAAAAGACTTTCATAAAAAATCTTTTCTAAACATAAAATCATCTTTGAGACCAATCTACTCAATTCAAAAGTTATTAGAAGGAAACAAACACAGACATAATATAAATTATATATCACTAAACAGTTGAATAAAATAACAAAAACTATAACAGATAATAGTGAAACCATTGTATACGTTTCTGAAATGGAATATAACAAGCTATCATTTCTTTATAATATCTTCAATATTTATTAACGAATTCTCTGTACAGAGAAAAGTAAAACTAAAAACTCTTCCGTGTTAACTTCAGAGATAAAAATCTAGCTGTTGTCGCTGACTAACTGCGTCAGCGAAATCTACCTACTATCTCTGCCTCTAGCTACTACCTATGAAGTTTGGTAATATAGCGAACTAAACATTGCAATAAAGAGACGAAGTTGTTATGTTTTTACTTAACAGACGTAATAATTTTATGAATACAATTTTTCTTTAGGAAATCAAGTTAAAATAAAGAAATTTCACATTTATTTCTATTAAAATTTTGAGACTTTCCACGTTTAAATATTAGCAATTGAATTTCATCGGCACGAATATTTATGAGATTGTTTGCTTTCACTTGCTAACCATTAGTCTATATTTAAGAAAAATATTTCAACTTTGTCAGCGAATTCTAATACTAAGAACAGCTAGATTTTCATCTCTGAAGTTAACGAGTAAGAATTGTATTTCGTTTATAAATGGCTGTCTATATTTGCTTTCTTATGGAGATGGAAAGCGAAGATCGTTCGAACAATATGATACTGATCTGTGTACTTTATTTTTCATTTTGTACTTTTATCGTTATTTAATATGCCGATCTGCTAAAACTACAAGGAATGCAACATTATAGTTTGAAAGAAAATAAGTAGCAATGCATAAAGTTATTAGCACTTTAACGTACAAATTAAACCAAAAATAATTGCAGAGTTGAATGGTTGAAAGAGATAAGCCAAAATTAACTAATAATGTGTTTAATAATGCTTTGATCAATGTTCTTCATTTGCTACTAAATCCAAAAGAAGCATTAAACATTCCAATTGTAATTATTTCATATTAAGCTTATTTTTCAGAAAGGGTGAATTAAAACAAAAGCTAGTATTTGTAATTTGCAAAGCAGTATTGATTTAAGGTTGCTTTTTTTTTATTTTCATTTTATTCACGACTGAATTCGACAGTTAAGTAAGTACAACGACAACGTTCAAACATCTCCGTACCTTCTTCTCAAAGAACACTCTTTTGATGAAAAGATTTCAGTTATCAGATAACACAGCTGAAATTTGGGAAAGTAACAGCTTTACTGTCTGACATTTTTTTTCCCCTGTTTCCGCATGACTTTCACTTAACGAGATTCTGAGTCATAAACATTTGTAATAAAAACGAGGAGTTCTGTCAAGTGCACGCTGTTGTGGTTAACTTGTGGACCACAAAATGTTACGGAACAGCTTTAACTTACTAGGCAAAAAGCAGCCTCAAGCTTAAGGAGCAAATTTCTTTTTCCGTTGTCGTAAACATTAAGTTTTAATTTTTTTTCTTTTCATTCATTGAAGTAATTCGTTAAACAGACGGAGATGAAAATAATAACAACAAAAGAAGTTAATGTTAACTTTTATATATTCCAGACATTGACATTGAGACACAAAATTTAAATTTTACGTATCAAATTTACCGCAAATGTTGATTTATAGTTCGAATAAAGCCTCTTGTATAATTAAGAAACTTTCTTAGCGTATAAAAAGACTCCACTTTCTTATTAGACAAAATAAAAATATTGCGCTACTGCATAATGTTGATTGAAATCTTTTCGCATAGTTTTTACTCCATAAAAATAATTTATTTTAAAGACACTTGATCTTTCTTACTTTCATGATTTAATGTATGGGATGCTACAATATAACTTCCATAATAATTTTAAGCTACAAGAAGAGGTTCCAATAATTTTTCATTCTAAAAACTACGGTTTTCTTAGAAAACTTCATTTCTCAGCAGGGCCCCCACAAATGGAGGTCTGTTGGTCCCTCAGCACCGGGGCCCGGCCGTCAAAAAGGGCCCGGGTTGAGATCTTAACCGAAAGGCTAATTCATATACGTTTTTCTATCACTTCCAGGCTTTTTTTTATAATTAAGTCTATTTTTTATATAAACTATTTTTCTACTTTGACCGTCAGCATAGAGCTATTCTGCATTACTATGTTTACATAGAACGAATTTTTTTTGTAAACTTCATTTATAAACTTTTGAGTAGAGGTGGAAAAAGCAGATGTTAATTTACTTTAAAATTAATTATAATAACTATGTATGCCATATTAAAAGGGAGAAATAGTAATTCGTGTGGTTTTTTGGTGATATTTTTAGCTAAGAATCTATGATTCTGATCATAACACGGGAGTGGGGCGTTACTGCATTGGGTATCTGAGCCCTGAATTTGATGGGGGGGGGGGTGTTTCTCAGAAACCAATTAGTATGAATTCATACTAATAATTTTATCATTGTTGAAAGCCTTTGACAATTTTTAAAATTTCAATTAAAATGAAAAATGTGGTTCGGTCGCATTGTAGTTATTGAAGTCTTTTGAATTTACCAAATGAAAAGTTTGTATGACATTGACAGTGTAAGTGTCACACTTTTAAAAATCTTATATGTTCTACTACTTTTTGTATTAAAATCGGAATAAAATTTACGAAAATATTTACTTGTGAACATGACAATTTCCACCTGCTTACTGCTAAATCATCATCATCTTGTCTTTTAGATACGGTAAGACAAGAAATACAACTTCTTTCAGTTTCAACTTTTCACAACTTAAATTCATGTAATTGCGCTATCGTTGCTGGCTCCGACTCGCTTTTGTTAATGTAATTCCTTCCTGAGTCTTCGTTCACGTCGTAGACATTTCAGCTCTTATAGATATGCCAATTCTACTTAACAATTTACTTATTCCGACCATTTTTGACGGAGCGTTGCATGAAGGGGTGATATGCTTCTGTGATTTGGATTAGAATCCAGGAGGCACCGTTAGGTAATAGTCAGATTTCGCCTTCTTTTGGAAGAGAAGTAAACACTGAATAAGAAACAAACATCCAAGCCCCACGTCGGATTCAAATCCAGGTTCAGACACATCAGCCTCATGGTAGGCGATCGCCTTAACCATAAGGTTGTACCGGAACAGCAAACTCAAGAGTAAATACTATAAGTGAAAAAATATAAAAAGCAAAAATTTTTTAATTAAAAGAAAGTAATAAAGAAAATAATATATTAATCTGGAAGGAGTAAATATATTTCACAGAGTTACACTACTTTATATAACGGTTATTTTACTACAGATATTTCTGAAACGGGCCCATTACTTTATCAAAATATACATAACAGAAGGGTATGATGTGTTTAGCTGTATCTGATGTAATGGATAATAATTATATGTATCAGGTGATAGCAATTAATTTAATTTCTGTTGAAATTGCATGTTGCTGAAGCTATTATAGGATATTGTAGGTTCAATTTAATGTTTGTAATACCTATTAATACTCGCTGGATAAGAAATGTTTAGAACAAAAATTTTATAGCAGCAATTATATTCCGAAATATGTTTTTCTATCTATCGTTTGTGAATCAAAAAATGTCCTCTCCTACTAGTCTGAAAGAGAAGTGAAAATTTAAACTATTAACAGTTTATCGATTTTGCCACAAATCGGATCAATGAAAAGGATCTAGAAGCAAAAATCTCCTAAATAGGTTGCTGTTAAATCACAATTATCACAATAATTCAAAGCTATTTATCTAAGCGGAAATTTAATGATAGTTAAAGGTTATTGATTGGAGTTGCCAATTGAAATTTGTAGAAATTAATCCTTTAGGGTTCAATCCATTACGAGTCTTTTTAAAGCACTGTTATCTCTATAAATAAACTTTAATAACATTGAAAAGCTGAAATTTTAATGTTATAGTTTAGATTACTGTTTTTTTCGAGACTTTCGTTATTCAAAAGTTCATTCTGCGAACTATTAATTGTTTTAAAGAAAACATTCGTGAATAAAATCATCAGGAATAAAACATTCAATTTATTTATTTATGAGAAATTTAATGATTTTTTGTACAGTTATGCAAATGGTTATTACTTTCTTTTATGCTAACAAATCATTTGACTAATTATAAATAAATCATTAAAATACACGGCGAACAAAAATGATTTGAACGATTTCAAAAATTTCCTGTAGCATCCGTATTGTAGTTACGATGCGACGAATGATACAGTTGGATAGAGCACAAGTTCAAGTTTGGTTTTTTTTTATATCTCAGAATTGTGAAATATAACCTACATTAGTCACAAGGCAACTGAAAACCTTTTAGCATTAGTTTCCACATTGAATTTTAATGGACTTTCAGTTTTAATTTAGATTTTAAATGTGTAACTATATTAATAGCAAAATAAATTTAGAAGTTCAATTAGTAAGGAATACAAAACACAAAATGAACATCACAATGATTTGAATTTTTAGAAATGGAATTCAGGTGCTTCGATTCTTCAAAATTCATGTTACAGCCTTCAGTGCAGTTTATAATTTCAGCGAGCCATCTTAAACTCATCCTTCAAATAGTTCAAATCAAATGTACATTATGTCCCAAGTAATAGCACAATGGAAAGCCAATAACTTGACATAAACGAGAATACGTTTAAAGATTTTATTTATTGGAATTGGTATTTGATCAATACAATTTGCTAAGATTGATTAAATTTACAAAATATTTCTTTCTTTTCATAACTGTAACAGGGATGACGTCAATTTTACCATTATGATATCCGTTTTCTTTTCAATTAAGATTTTTTTTTGTCGTTTAAAAGTCACAAATGAGCAATTATTAAATTTTCGAAAAATTCTGCTATTACAGTAAATAAAGAAGGTAATAGAGAAAAAGGAATAGACTAATAATCGTTATAAGTGAGTTTCTTTTCTTTAAGTGAGTTTTATTATTTACGTTAGATATAATATAGTTCGAGGATTTCATCTGTGCTTTAGTTTCTGATATGAGTTATAGAAACATAATTAAACTTTTCTTTCTTCCATCTATCGGCTGCCGTCTAATCCTTCAAAGAACCAAAAAACGGCTTTATTTATTTATTTATTTATTTATTTATTTATTTATTTATTTATTTAAATTCTTCTAGCATCAAATAAATACGTTAACTAACTACAAGTTTGCAACAGCACACATATCGAGCTTGAATTTTGGCAAATAATGTATGGTTCGCGGAAATACGTTGGCTGAGCACTATTTTGAGTCACAAATAATATAAAATTAACAAGTTAAAACCTGCATACATGAATAAGTATAATTATATGTTTGTATTTCTTAATATTTATATAAATCTTTTGTAAGAAAATGTGCTTGCAACAATAAAAATGTGTAGGTAATATTTGGTTTGGTCTTGCCGCTCTCAAACATCTGAAATTATTTGTATATAGTTAATACATTTACAAATTGTTTTCGAATTTGTTTCAATCATAAACGTAGACCAGAGAACCATACGTAAGAAAAAGTTATTCTAATGTATAAAACCAGTAACAACAACATTTATTTAATTTATGAGAGAAGAAAACGCAACCGACATTGTGGAAATACTAAAAATTATTTAATGAATGTGAATAAAATTTACAATTTATGTCTGTGGTAACAAAGCACAATAATGACATGGAAGACAGAAAGAAGCTACGTAAATGGTCACAATTTACACGCAAAAATCTAATGATGACATTTTGTTAATAGGTTTGATATCCTATGCCTAAAATATAGGCTTGATATCCACAGTTCCTGTAACCCATAGTTCTGAAGATTTAAACAAGTACTTGAAATACGGAAATTCTGAGCTGCTATAGGTTATGGGAGCTCTATTGAAACCTGTAATCTGTATTCCTAGTGTGTCCAAAATATATCCTAGTTGGTTGAAGTCACCTGATCTGAATTGCCGTATGATATTAATTATTGTTTTCTTCTACAAGTACTGGGTAACTAGGAGAGCTCTTAGGAATAGGCATTATTGTCCAAAATATGGACTAATGACCCATATTGCTCCGAGAAATGGATAAAAATCTTTTTGTTTTCTGATAGCTCGTATGATATTTCTTTGAAAGAAGTGAAGATCAGGATCGCCGTTGCTTGTTATTCCATTCTATATTCCATTATATCTCTTATGGCTCTTAGTGGGATGATATCGAGTTCCAGTCTCTCTTTATACAGCAATCGTGTCTGAAATCACTTTTTAAACTAAATTGGCACTCATCAGTGAACAGCACAACGGTCCCCATTCCATTTGAATGCAGTGTTTGTAATCTCGACACAAATTTAATCGAGTCCGTATCTGTCAGAACGTTAAAGGTAAACAAATAACTGATTTTCTTGCAGAATAATGCTCTTGATGAAGCCTTCTGGTATGCTCTGTGATTATTCTACTTAAAGAAGCAGAGAGGGCTGCAACCAGCTGCCGTTCTGTATGTTTTCTACGACTTCTGTTGGTGGTTACAAACAGGCAACAAAATTTCCTCAAGGATGTGACCCTCCGACGTCCAGAAGGATATGGTCTGTTCGATATCGATTCCAAAGGCAGGTTTTAACGCTACAATTCACATTTAGCCATCTTACTACCTGCGATTCACTTTGTTCCGATTCGAGTCGGCCTATTGATCTTCATCTCATTTCTTATGCAAGTGATGTCTTCTATTCAATTCTAAAAAAATGGCAATCTCGGCTTTAGTCAAACAAATAAGACCAAACGCCAGTTAAAGAGACTGCAAAAATAAGTTTTTGTAGTGAATAAGACACGGGATAGGGCCTGAGGTTTAGGAAAATATCATTTGCTGATTTAATATATCCGTACATTTTATGCACCATAAATGTCGTTGATCTTATGCTTTCAGTTATCTAAATATAAATTGTAAATTTTTGCAATTTCCATTAAATTTAGAGCACCGGTGTAATTAAAGTAATATGTAATTTAAAAAAATCCTATCAAATTAATTTGTTAATTTGATTGTTACAGTGTTCTCCATTACAGGACATCAACCGCTTAGTTCATTTTTCTATTTTCAATTTTTTTGGTATCTTAATTTTATGAGCAGCTAACCTAAATTTTCGACATTATTTCATAGAACTTCTCGCTATGTAATTAGAAATATCATGTCTCGATGTCTTTATATACATAAAAAAAAGAAAAAGTTATTATAAGGTACATAGGCCAAATAAGGCCCACCTAACTTTTAAAGATTTTTTATATTTTTTTTTTTTTAAAGAGTGAAAATTCTGAAAACTATACTGAAAGTTAGTTTAAGGTGTGCTGCTATAAAAAAGTGAATTTAGAATTAGTGGTATTTGAAATTCTTTCTGTAATAATACAGTTTTGAAAATGTAACTAATGGGCCTTATTTGAGCTCACTGTTCCAAATAAGGCCCACTACTTGTCCCAAATAAGGCCCATGTGTAAATAAATAATAAATAAGGAAAAAAAATCAATTACATTAGAATAATTATATTTAAACCAAAATAATTATATAATTAAATTTAAATCAAATAAGATACAGGTGTTTCAGCATTCCCTCCGGGATTCCTAAGGTCTGTAGCTCACAGGCAAACTCGCCCACAGAGACAAGAGCTTGGCAGTGAAAACAGCCAATTTCCAACATTTAGTTCTGACTAAATATTAAACTTCAAATTAATAATTAATTGGTGATTAATTTATAAAATTGTGAATTTAAAACTAGCTTTGATGATTGTTTTCATATTTTTTCTCATTATATATAATTACTTTATGTTATAGAATGTGCTTTTGAGGCTCATAATAAGAAAACATATATGAAAATTGATGGGCCTTATTTGGTTCATCAGTGGAGGACCTTATTTGGAGCCCCCTGTTAACCCACGCATTCATTCATTGATTTACTAAAAAGTATTTAAATGCACGTCAACTGGAAAATATCAAATACAGTATCTTATTCTACTCATTACACACTTTAAAATGACATAAAACATGTTTATGTATATTAAGTTGCCAAAAATGCAGACGATTTATCAAATTAAGTTGAAATAGTAACGACAAAACTTTTACTGTTTAACTGAAACAAACATGGTGAAATTATCCACTTCAACGGACCTAATTTTTGGTGTAGCTGCTAGAAGCCAGGACCTGTCTGAAACGTAACTAGTCTTGGTAAATTGTCAACATTCTATTTATAAAACGAAGAATGGGCCTTATTTGAGACCGGGCCTTATTTGGCCCATGTACCTTAAAAGGAATATCCCTTATGTTCTCCGGACTTTAAAAAAAAACACATTTGAGTTTTGTCAAATTTGATTCCTCCATTTCCGGACAGTTGTTATTTTCTTTCATTCTCTGTAATTCTTTCTATTCATTGTCGAACTGCTTAGAAAAGTCTATATTTGGATCACCTTCTTTATCTGAACTCTTATTAGAGAAAGAGATCAACACGTGGAACATCACTTGGGCAACAGAGTTGTGTGTCCAGGCTACGTCTGATGCTGGACAATTCTGGATTAAATGAAAACGCCTCCTCAATTGCAGTTCAACGGTTAGAAGCAAGGTTTCTTTTTTTTTTCCTTACTGATTTAAGGTTCCTTATTGTATGTGCGCGGGAAACTCAGTATATTGCAGGAAAATGGAACAAAAAAATGTAATATTGGCATAGGATAAAGGGACTTGGTTACCCCTAATTATAAAGAAAACTATAAAAAAATTTTCTTTAAAGAAACTTTCTTAAGTTGTAAATAATTCTAAAAACATGGAATACACATTAAAATTAGAATTTATTCTTAGAAGTAATCGCCTGCATAAAGTGTGTCCACATGCAAAATCATCAGTAATTTTTAGAATGGAAATGGTAATATTAATGGAAATGACAGTACAAGGAAATGGTAATATTTTCTTGGATATTCGATAAGAAACAAAATACGAAGTTTGAATTTCATATGCAGTGAAGAGTTTACAAGAGTATATTAACTATCAAAAAAAAACCGAAAACTTTTGGGAAACATTTGACCATTAATGAGTGATGTCTTATGTTCGCATCCCGAAGTTGGTCTCAGTAATCTAATAATGTTACGCGAACACTAGGCAATGCTTTTTTGTCGTAGTTGAAAAGTTTGATTGCATGTTTGATCAACAGTAGAACATTATAACTGTATTCCTTGGTGGTCCCTTTCAAATTTGATGTTATCGCATTTTTTCAAATTTTTTTCAAAAATTGCAAAAGAAAGACAGAACCCTCGTTCTTTACTTAATCTACAGTAACATAATGAATTTTAATATCAATAAGTCTAATTAAAATTAGATTGTGGTTGATTAAGAGGGAACATGGTTGAAACAGAAATATTTTGCGTAGATTCATTAAGTATAAAGTGAACTTCATACATTCAGTACTCATCAGTACTCAGATCAAGTTTTAAAATCAGCGACAAGAGCAAATACTTTTATTTTGGGTTGATTTGAACAATTTCGAATAATTAATGAAACCATTATAAGGTGCAGTTTATACATAGGACATTCAAGAAGCTTCTTGTATTAAACAATTAAACATTTTTGTGTAGACGTAAATCCTGCTAAAGAATCTTATCATGAACGAAACAACTATCCGGGAAGATGATAGTTCCGTATGCAAAAGCTTAGTTATGTGCACTAGAGGGATTCGTTTTTGTTCATTTAGCATTTCTTTTACGTAATACTTGTCATTGAGCTTGATATGAGCTAAAATCATTTTCCCCAAATCTGCAATATTCTTTTTTTATTTTAAAATTATTTTTGAAAAAGTGGAAATTAATTTGCACTAAAAGCAAAAAAAAATATAACCTCTTGAAGGATTCGTGTTTTTTTCTTTCTTTTAGAAATTTAGTGCTGTCAGTACAGACTATCTTAAGATATGCTGTTGATTAGATGAGCTTGAAAAAATATGGGGCAAATACCACTGTGTCCTTAGTAAGAAGTTGAAGCTCTCCGTGCAGCAAAGCAAACATAAATGGAAGGCATAAACAGAGGGCTGTTGTACAACTGTATATTGTTCTACTGAGGAATAGAACGTAGTTCCATTTCAGCAGTAACTTGGGCGCATCTCCCGGATGTTTTTGGAGCTATAGAAGCATCAAGTCCCAGACAAGTTCAATAGGTTAAAAGCCGGGTGAGCTTGCTGGTCAAGGCAGTGCTCAGTTCGTATATATACCGTAGACCAGGGGTCGGCAACCCGCGGCCCTCGAAGCGTTTTGGTGCGGCCCGCGGGGCGTCTTAGGATATTCCTTTTTTTTTTGTTAAAATAAGAATTTCCTTTTTTTTTTTTTGGTTGTTAAAATAAGATTTTGGCCCTTTTTGGCCCAAGTGCGGCCCGCAGTAATCCCCACATAAAATATTTGGCCCTCTTACAACAAAAGGTTGACGACCCCTGCCGTAGACTAATGCGGGCTGTTTGGGAACGTGAGTTATCTTACTGACAAAAGAAGGAATACTTCTTTAATAACAATACACTAATTGAAAACTGTGGTTGGACAGTTAAGATCCACTTCCGATGAACAACTCTGATTAATTAGATGTCCGACTAAAGCATCCCACACCATCACATCGGATGCTGGATCTGTGTTTCTCGTGCACTGGGCGACGTTCCTTTCCTATGGCGAACACTTTGTCTGGACAAAACAGAAACGAGGATTCGTAAATAAGCACTACGGTATACAAAAATATTGTTCGTATCAGTTCTATCTAAGATAACACCACTGAAGAAGTGATGATTATATATAAATGTGCGGACTCTTAGAGCTTTCATTGTAAATTTATAATCCTGAACTTACAATCATATATTTTAATTGAGTAAGTATAATTGAAGTTCAGGATTATAAGTTTACAATGAAAGCTCTAAGCGTCTGTTGTTTACAATATGCATGATAAGTATTCAAGGTGTTATCTGTTAACAGTCTCTTTAAAGGTAACGATCCTATCGCTCCATGGTCAACGTTATCTTCCCGGTCCTTGTCGGGATATGCTGAACCATTCTCGAACTCTGGCGCCACTTGCATAGGACATTGTTAGGACTATAGCCAACACAGAAGACTGCAATTTTGTAAAACAAACCTGCTTCTCTAAGGCTGATGATTCTTTCATGCTCAAAGTCCGTTAACTATTTGAATGGCTGCCAACTTCTTCATAAGAGTATGCTTAGCTCTTGGAACAATGTTTGATTAATTAGAGATCATTGTCAGCCTTAATCTGTATTCCACTGCTATGCACCTGTGACCTCGTGTCTGTCCATTTTGCAGACCTTTACTGCCGCTTCCCTACATTTCATTACATTAACAAAACTTCTTGCAGATTTTGCATTTCCAGCCTCTCTAGTTTCTTTTACTTTCTCCTTGTATTTCAGTATTATATATATTATAATTCTGTATCACTCTGTTTCCAATTCTGGATCCCTCTGTGGTGATCTGTGTAACGCAACAGATCAGAAAGGTGTCTGGCAAATCTCGCATCTACTGCACTGCAGATATCTACTGCAGTAGTGTCAGATGATCTAAGTGATGAACGAACCTGTCCTGCGGAGTTTCTTGCCACTCTCACATTTTCCAGCATGCCGCCTCATCAACTGAACCTGAAGAAAGGATCAATTTTGATATTCCTTCGTAATTTAATCATGGCAGATTGAATAAAGATTGATAAGGTTCTTTTGGATTGCAACAGAGGTGATATCATCACTATTCCCAGAATCGAATTTCAACCGAATGATGTCAATTTGCCATTCAAGTTGAAGCACCTTCAGTTCCCAGTTATCCGCATTAAGCCTCCGAATAAATAAATTTATTTTAGTTCCTAGCTTGCATTCATTTTAATTTTCTATCCGTCGTAATATATGACGGGTTCTATAGAATATGATTTTCTTTTTCTTTTATATGGTAATAAATTTATGGTGGTTGAATCTGAAAAAAAAATGGCATCGTAACTGAAGCATTGTAGTTCTTGGTTGTTTTTAATGCCCAAGTTGTCTTCGAGAAGTACTCCACAATGCATTGGCAAGAGGGCGCCTCTTTGATAACCACTTGCGATGTGAGATGCAAAAAGTGTCGTTATTTTAACACTACGATGTGGCCTCTCACCTATAGGTTTCAATAGTTATTGTAATTCTTAGCCCAAACTGGTTAAAATTGCAAGGAAAGATGCAGTTGAAGGCAGGCTTTCATAAAACAGAATATGAAGTAAAACATGATCTTAAAAAAGTGAATCAGAGAAATTAAATTGAATTCGTAGCCTATAGAATGTATTAGTCTTATCTTATCTAAAAAAATTAAATAATAGACAATTTGAACCAGATCTTCATATGTATTTCATGAGATCTCGTATACTTAGAGAGTTAGCAAGAAACCTACTCAGATACCTAAGGAGCATTTAAGGAAGAACTGTTAAAAGTCGTTGACGAAGACGTCTTCCATCTGCCTTCTTTAAATATTCTCAAAATCAGATAGAAAATAAGATTCAATCAAAGCGTGTGATTATTCAAAGCAAGGATGGAGAATTGTCTTTTTTCTTAAAAGAATAACAATGATCTTTAATCTCATTTGAAATTTAACTCTGATTTTTATGGAGAGAGAATGAGGTAAATAAAAAATAATTAAAATTATTTCATTCAAGAAATATGACTTCAAGAAAAATCACTCGTTTGAAAAAAGGTATTTCATCTACTTTATTTATGTGCGTTTACGAGCTAACAAAGCTTTGCTTAAAGTTTGTAATATCATAGTCAAGCAAATTCGGATTCATTTTGGTCCAAAATATTAAAATAAAATTGAATCCGTCCGTCCGTAAGTTATCAATTTATCAATTTTACATTAATACTACCGGTAACTATTTTATAAAAAAGTGTTTTATTTCAAAGTTAGGTTTTCTTCATGCAGTGGGACTAAAACTATTATTTTTGTAGATAGTAAACAGTTAAAAACTGATCCTAAATATTACATCAAAATGCTGCGATCACATTAAAACTAGTAACATTTTATCGTGACTTGCTGAAACTTTAATTGTACATTTAATCTATCCAATGTAATTCCTTTTTGTTATCGATACTAGTTAAGATAATAACACGAAAAAGCTAATAGGAAAATGTCCCATAACATGGAAGTACAGTTTATGCATTCCATTACGATATTCGAAAACGATACGTCAACTATTTTTTTCTCTTATTTACAATAGATACATGAAGCAGAAGATAAAATAGCAAATAAAATGTTTAATATTATTCTTTTAATTTTTATATTTTTATGTATTTTGTTTGTTTTTTATTACAGATATTTCTTACAAGCTATCCAATTTAAAAAAAAAAATATATACTTAGAATTCCTAATATTAAAATATCGCAATTATTTTTTAAAAGCTTAATTTATAAAATTTACTTATCAATCAAAGTATTCATAAATAAACCAGATAACATCTTCATCAGCTGTCACTTTACTCTTGTAAAAGTTCAAGAATTTACCTTAATTGTTGCTGATGTGCTCTATTTAAACATAATCACTGTTCATTATTTTTCATCAAATAACTGTTCAACTAGTGAATGCCAATTAATAACATCAGCTTTTTCGTGAAATACTTCACTACGACATATTGTACATACTTGAAGGAGGTCAATACTTGAAAGTATGACCTCCTTTTGGTGTTTGTACTAATCAAAAATAGATTATTACAAAAAAAGAAGAAAAATTTATGTCAGCTCTGTGATTCGCAACCAGATTCAGTTTATCAGTCGAGATGATACTTTGTACAAAATACTGAAGATATAATATGTGAACGACATATCTAAGCACTTCTCCTTTTAATATTTGTTTAATCAGTTATTTAAGTTTGTTTCAAGTTTAAAACCGTTTATTCCTCTAAAAAATGATATTCTTATATCTATTACTTAATGATTTAATTTAATTCATTTTTAACTTAACGGTTGTATTTTTAAATTATATATGAACAAGTTCTAACAATAACTGACTGTCCCGGGTTAACAGGTTACTAAATGTTGTTGACTGAGTCATGATGAGGTTTTATACAGAAATTGTATGATTCCGCGTCCGATAGGCTATTTTGATTTTGATTTTCGAAATCACAAGTTACTTAGGAAGCGTCTGAGAAATTAACATTCAATCCATGTAATATCTATTATATTAGCAATGGTTTTAAGTTAAAATACAATAATAAAATGGAATCAATAAAGTTGCATGAATAAACAACAAAAACAATAAGATCGTGGATAAAATAAAAACAATAAAACATATGATATACCATTTACAAAAAACATAATTCATTCTTAATATATTTTTTAAATTTATTTAATGTGAAATTACTAACTTAAAGATAAATTTCTAACTTAAACTCATTTCCTTGTATAAATAAAGATAAGAAATTTTATAAATTAAGAAATTTAAAAGGAAATGAGTTTATGACGCATGATTCTATCATAAATCTTTAATATCGATAATGTGATATAAAACATTGAAATATTGCTCTTTTTTCTTGAGTTCCAGTTCTTTAAAACTGGAAATGGCGTTTTTCACATTTGCGCTTCTTATCGCGAAGATGTTTGAAAGGTTCGATAATTATAATCGTATGTAGATTAGTAGTAACATTGTGAAATAAAGAGATATCCATGGGCATTTGAAATAAATTCAATTAAAATTCTTAAAAAGGATTTTTTTTTAAAAAAGAAATCAGGCTTGTGATACAATTACTGTAATGACAAAGGTGAGATTAATATAACGTACATACGTAGGTGCTGAATCCCCTGAAGCTGGAAAATAAAGAATAAACAATGCGGAAAAATGCTATTAGTTATTTCTATTTTTTTATCATCAGTGCAACAAAATTATCAACGATTAGACTGAATACACATCATTAGGAATGGATGAAAGATGGATCAAAGAAATTTTAAATTGCATTCCAAGAGATAAGAAGCGCCTAAGGAAACGACTCAACTTAGGGTGGATTGATGGGATCGGATGGAGGTGTTGGATGAGAGCAGCTGAAGATAAACTTCATGAAAAATAACAGGAGCGACCGTCATTTAGCATTGCATTGGCAAAGACTAATGGGGAAGATAACCATTTGATAGTGATTTAATTTCAATTTTTGTAAAAAAAAAATAACATTTAAGGATTAATGTCTTCTTTTCATAATCTTGAAAAGTAGATACTAATTTTATTATTTAAGTTTATTGTTTTTACCTTTTTTTTTGTTCTTTTGTGTTAAGCATAAAGAGAAAGCTTTAAAATTTCCAAAAATTTATATTACTGCCTGAATATAAGTTTTAATATTCACCATTAATTCTTTTTATCTGTTTGACTGTCTCTCTTTTCACTCACTATGCTAAACGGCAGGATCAATTTTTGCTTAATTGCTGAATAATTCTCATTGATTGTTTAATCTAAACTATGATTAAGCTACGATTGTTTTGAATTTGACTCTCACTAAACCTCAACAGATGTGTTTTCGAAGATATTGTAACGATGCCGAATGCATCATTATTACAAATCTTATTTCTACTAATTTTTCGACATAATTACGACATAATTTGTAGCAGAAAATCCCTGATATACGTACAAGAAATATGGTAACTCACTTAAAATTGTACAGTAGTGTCCCGCATATCTGTGGCCATTTGGTTCCAAGTCTTCACGCGGATGCTTGCAACCATAAAAAATACCGAACCCTCTAATGTACATTTTTAACATATAAACAATTTAATTTAATAAGACACCAACAAAAGTAATTAACATAAAACCGCATTTTTATTGAATAATTCAAAGCAGCGAAACCACCAATGTAAAATACCGATTTCATAGTGATAACAACCACGTGACTGACTGAACGTGCGAGACCGAGACTGACTTAAATGGCTGACCGAGAGATGATTCATGATGCCCCTCATACAGGTCGTAGCGCGTAAAATTTATGAATTTCTAATTTTTTAATTTTTAGTTAATATTGTTTTCAAATTGCGGGTTACTGAAACGCGGATGGCGATCCCGCCGATAAAATGGACGACTGTATATTCGAATATAGGGAAACTGTGTAAAAAAAAAGTATTGTTTCTATATTCTTTTTCTGTTATTTTTTTTTATAGTCTCTCTTTATCAGGGCATATCCTTGGTATGCCCTGATTCCAGTTACCTCCCAAATGATGTTACTAAATAATTTCCGTCCTTATCCAGCTATCATTAATTATTCTGCTAATTAAAAAGAAATGGTTAACGAAATGAGATTAACGAGTTATAGCTGATTAATGCATTATGTTGCATTAGATATTTTAGAACTATAGTAGCTAACAACTAAAGTAAAGCGGAACTTTAACTTATACTGCAAATTTTAGAATTTATTGACAAAACACTATTAAATGGGTATTTTTATTTATCTTTTATATAAAAAAATATTTTTTTATATTTAAAAACATACTACAATTTATTATTTTCGATTCAATTTAGAGTTAAAATGTTTCATAAAATCTTTTTAATCACAAAATTTATAGTATTAATTTGAATTAACTTTAACAAATTGGATATTGATCATATGTTCCACTTGCCGAATGCCGGAATAAAGCGAGATATATATTCAATGTAGTGATTTCTTTCCATAAGCTAGCACAGGCAAGTAACATGGAATAGAAAGGAGTATTGGCTGTTGCCTTTCCTCTGCCTCTCTTGGAATTGATCGACTTAATCCAACGACAGTCTCTGCCAGATGAAGGATGGACAGTAGAGATACCCACTGACGTCTTCCATAAGCTCCCCTACGGTCGTTTGAGGAGGGGCGGCTGTTTTGATAACGTCCCGTCGGACTCACAGACTCGCCACGGTAATAGCAGTTGAAATCCCCTTGGCGGGAGAAGGAATCTCGCGACTGAAAGGGTCGCCTACACTCTTTTTCACAGAATCCAAGCCAGTATGTTGACAAAGGCCAAAAGACCGTGATGGGAGAACCAGTAGACGAAGAATATGCGCTTAAAAGGGTTTTCCAAGCCAAGGAAAGGAAAAAATCCAGTTAACAAATAGATTCATTTAGAGACGGAAAAGAAAAATACAACTTGAAACTGCTTTTACTATTAATAACGAATATTGTGAAAAATCCCAGACAGATCTTATACATCATAAAATCACGAATACAATTTAAGATTAGTAAATAGATCATAGTATGTTTGAAACCAAAGAATAATGAATAATGTAATAATGTATAATCAAAAATAATGATCGAATAATGAAAAATAAAAGAATAACGAAAATAAATCATTTAAATGTCTTATTTTCATATCAAAAATATTACTTTTTAGAATTTTTATTGCGAATCAAGACTACTTCAGTTATTTATTAGTAGTTTACTTCATCTGATCTTCACCTAAGATTGAGTTTTCTTCTATTAAATTACCATAAATCAAAAATTACAGAAAATCAGTTTTTGTTCAAAATTCCTAGTCATTAAGAATATAAATAAAACAAGTTTCAGCTGGTGTGCTGACTTTGTACTGAATGGCAACAATATAAAAAAATTATTAAAAAAGAAAAAGAGATGTTATTCACACATCTCATTATCTGCTAGTCTTATTTTAATAAAGAATCAACAACAACTATCTTTAAATCATTAACTCTTCGTATTAATCAACATATCAATATACAGTAAAATCCGTTTTTGCACTCATCAAAAGACAGTGACCTAAAAGCGTAATAAGCGGGACAGCGCTATATCGAGGTTTTATTGTACATAGGAAACGTCCAGGGACCGTATAAAAAAAAGCGTAAAGAACGGGATAGCGCTATAAGCGGGAGCGCTATATCGAGGTTTTACTGTATTTCTCTTTTTCTTTTTTAATAAAATACAATATTTCAATTATCCTCTTGCCAATCTTTCTCAAGTTTGATTTCCATTACAAACGTCTTATGAGATATACTGTAGACGTTGTATATTATTATAATGAATTTGTAATGGGAATCAAACTTGAGAAAGATTTGCAAGACTAATCGAAATATTGTATTTTACTAAAGATGAAGAGAAATGTATTGATAAGTAAGGATCTTTGTAAGCACCTGTACCTTCTATAAAAGTTCAGCTTTATAGGATAAATAGCCTTTGAAATATCTTGATCTCAGATGGAATGGAATGGATTGAAGTTTTTTTACCTCTGCTTCTTACTTATAATTGTTATATTCCAAAATTGAATATATTCTTCCTGGTGAAATCATATTAACATTAAAATTTCAGCTTATGGGATATATAGCTTTCTAATTAGGACCATATCTGTGTTCTATTGACAAGATACTTTGGTATTTTTTCTCTTCAACTGATAGAAAAGAAAAAAGAAAACGAAGTATCTAAATCAATACGTCTTTTCCGTGGAACAACCTACAACTGCTTCCAAAATTTCAGCTTTAGTTTTTGAATTTTCATGCTCACAGAAGGAGAGATATATAGACGAAAAAAAATCATTTTAAAGATGTTTGTTATTTTTTCTTCTATATGCATTAATGATTTAAACGAAATTCATAAAAAAACTGCGTTTAAAATGTAATTTCTTAAAATTTCTTTATTTGTTAAAGTTGGAAACTACTTCAACAAGTAAATTCACATCAAAATTATACAATCCACTGTAGATTTTAAAAGCTTTTATTTTGTATAAAAGCTTCTCGGCAAAATCATTTGTACTATTGGCACTTTTTTAGATATAAAATATATATCACGAAATATATATTACATAAATATACCGTATAAAGTGAATTCTAGTTACAATGTATAGTCTACGTACGTAATATGATATTTATAGGTAATATAAAACTTAAAACATGTTAATTTTTAACCAGTTTTATCTCCAAATAATTTTTAGCTGGAGTATTGGTTTGATATATAATCTTTACCAATCAGAAAATAATTCAAAATAAACATTGAATTGAAGTTTGCTTAGAGAAGAAACCGAAAATTTTGTTATAGCTGTGAAAACCGTAATTTAGAATCTATTTAAAAGGTAAAAGTTTCTTTCGAGAAGATCATTTCTATTTATTCTCTTGTGACTAAGCTTCAGTGAATTTTATTTAAATCTTTATTACTCGGATTTAGCGGCGGCAATATATTTTAGCAAGTTTTCTTTTTACTGAAAATTCATTATAAAATTATTGGTATAGATCGGAATTTTTATTAACTTTCAGTTTTTTATGATTTCTTTTAAATTACCGAACTGCGAAAAAAAAAAAACCAGTTGCATTATTCGATTCTCTTAAGTGTTTCCTTCATTTAGCTACTGATTTCCTAAATATACACATAGACAGACATAGATTTCTAAGTTTTTTAAGATATCAGAACGTAATGTAATGTTTAAAATATTTTGAAACCTTCATTTCTTTAATTGAAATGAATGTTGACTGATATAATTAATTATTAATAAATACTGGATTTAACATGTAATTCAGTGATTGTTGCTCAAAACTAATGCGAGGAAGTTACAAGACTCATCAAGATACTGCTACATTCAATTTTTCAAGAAACATTAACATTTCTTCTGTATTTAATGTCCCTAAATAATATTAATAATTTCTTTGTTGTTTTCTCAATTTAAATTTTTGAAAATATCAAATATTTAACTGAAAATGTATTAATATATATTTAAAGTAGGTGAGTTTTTGTCAAATTCACCAACCAATTCTTCGCTAGCAGGACTTTAGTCTGTGTAGGACAAAACTAATACAACGTGTTGATCCTTGGAAGGTTCTGCTAGTCAATAGAACATAAGAGATAAACGTATAAGTCCCAAAATTTAAGCCAATTCGAATAGTATTGGCTATGGGAAATTAAACTCCTTTCAAAGTTTCAGTATGAGCACGATTTTGTATAAGAAATTTCAGGTGGCAGAAGATCAGCAAGAGGGTTCTAGCGCACATCACCCGACCAACGAACATGAGGTCCAATTTCTCCAGACTACACTTTCCGTAGTTATCGTAGCAATTGGCGAACAAGAACAAATCAATCGTTGCCTCCAATATTCCTTGCTGTTAAATGCATTTTCAACTATGCCGTCCATTTTTGCAATTTCACCTGTTCCAGAAGACTACCGGTAGAATGGCGACATGATTGCTGAAACTCGATAGATAGCAATTGCGTTGCAAGATGTTCGCATCGAGTCCAGATTCAATCTGATGATTCCAGACAATCGTCATTCATACGTGAAGGAGTGGACTAAAGACTGAGTAGACATCTTGCACAGAATGATTATGGTAGCGTAGGTAGCATCGCTGCCATTGCAGGGCTAAGAGCTATCAATTCTGTTAAAAGTTCCAAAATGATGGCTTTCAACACCACAACACTAAGCATAATATGGCACAGGTTGTCCAACAGTTATTTAGTTGGCTTGAAACTTTTATCGTGACTTGAGATTTGAACATGTGTACGACACAGTAGCCCAATATCTATCCGTACAAACTATAAGTATCAGTTAATGAAGATTAGATTTGCATTTAGATCTTAAAAAAAGAAGTTGTAGTAGTGAAACGTATTCAAAAAAGAAGTAGAATCGTATGGATTCTTCAAGTGATCATCCAGTATCTACCCGTTCATTGCTGTGAGAGAACTCACTATTTTGAGAACTCAACGTTCACATCTGTTCTGATATCATTTATTTATTCTATCACTATCTCACTGTTCTTCATTGAATTGTATTTTCAACAAATACCAAGGGAATTTTTAACACTACTTCACTTAGTTACATAGTTTCTTATTTTGTTTTATATTGATACTATTAATAATTTTCGAAATAGATGATATTACAAATCTAACAAAAATTCCACTATCACAGATATTTTTGTCATTAAATTATCTGTAAATAAGGAAAATATGTAATGTAATGATTCCCTATTTTTCCCTTTTTTTTAATTTTCAATAATTTTCGGCAAAGATTATCAGTTGTCTTTTGATGATCTCGATGAAATTAAAAAACTAAGAATTAAGGATAACCAAAATCTATCCAATATTTTTGAGTGGAAACTTCAGAAAAGATTAAAACTACATTTCAAGTATCGATTTCTTACCTGAACATACAAAATGTAAAGCAAACACATTATTCTACTCAACGATGCAATTACGAGTATAAAAAGTACGATTTTCAATTGTATAATCATTTCTGAAAACTCCCATCTCTTATATAGCTTTAAGTTCTTTTCTGTAAGATTAAAAAATTGCTTGGAAAAGAAAATGAAAAAGGCCTTTCCTACTTTCTTTTTAACTCATCTTTTGTTAAGTGTAGCGAAATCCATTTCAGATTTACGAAGTCAATGAACAAATCGATTTTTTTAACTATGAAGTGTGCTTCGGAGGAGGAATCGTTTTGGCAAAAAAGAAGAATCATTATTAAAGCTTTATTACGTTTCACCTTAAACGGTCGATTCATTTCGGTTGAAAAGGAAAAAAAATGCAAAATTATTTTTTTTTTTTAAATTTAGTAAAGTTTACTTAAGTTTTTAGAAGTATCGATAATTTCTATCTTAGAGTTACTTTTATTTACTTTAGTAGCTTTATATGCTGCTAGTTAAAATATTTAAAAGTTTTCTAAAAACCAAGCATTCCAAAACTCAATACAAATTTAAATAGTTGAAAGAAAAGTTAACGAAAATCAAGGTTTTTCAAAATCTATCTAACATTTTTGAACTCTAACTTCAAAAAAAAAATTAAAACTGCAGTTCAAGTAAAGATTCTTTTCCTGAACAATTCAACATTATAGAAAGTAAAGCAAACAAATTTCTACTAAACAACGTACAATTGTATAATTATAATTATAAGAAGTACGATTTTGAATTGTACAAACACCAAAATCTATTCTGGCTTTGACAAAACTTCAGAAGCTGAAAGCTGGACACAAGTCATTATTGCTTTTGAATTATCAAAGGATAGAAATGTAAGATCCTTATTTAAAATTGCACTAAACATTTACTTAATCCATTCAACAAAAAAACTAGGTCTATTATCATAAACTTTTAAATGCATTTTTTAAAGTAGATCGTGGCATTCGTTCAGTTAGAGGATACAGTTAACGGTTACAGTTCACATGATAGCAGTCAATCACTTTTACAGACAATATGATTCTTCGATGATTATTGTATAATGAAGTACGAAAGGAATAACAAGAATTGCCGTCCTTTTAAGTAAAGTAATTCTCATTACAATATCCAATTCTAAACTAGATTAAATAGTCGGTAGTATACTTGTGTTTTCTCAGCAAGATTTGAGATAAGCAAATTTTTAGTTATAAAGGAAGTTGTTGTGTTGGTCGTTTACTAAGAAATTAAATATTTATTGTACTTAATGTCTTTCAGACATTATGTGAACAGTTTCTAACTTTCTGTTGTTGGAGGGATCGCTTGATGGATGGTGGAGAACAAGGAAAGGTTGAAAATTTGGTCGATGCTAATTTTGTTCCAATTTATCTATTGGAGATGTCAGTTTCACGCGGCATCTGGTAACCTCGAAAACTGAAAAGATAGTTTCGATGTACTCTATAATATTAGGATTCTTTCTCGGAATTAAATTGACCTGAACGATAAGTTGCCGTGCCGGCGTGGTCTAGTGGCCATCTTCATTAGACGGACATCTTCCATGAGGCCTACACGTCGGCACTAGGGTTCGAATCCCGGTGTCGGCTTGGATATTTGCTTTCTTTCCTGTATTTGTCTGCTTTTTCTCCGTACTGTTGTTGCTAAATAATTTCCGTCCTTATCCAGCTATCATTAATTATTCTGCTAATTCAAAAGAAATGGTTAACGAAATGAGATTAACGAGTTATAGCTGATTAGTGCATTATGTTGCATTAGATATTTTAGAACTATAGTAGCTAACAACTAAAGTAAAGCGGAACTATAACTTATACTGCAAATTTTAGAATTTATTGACAAAACACTATTAAATGGGTATTTTTATTTATCTTTTATATAAAAAACTGTGTCCAGTTTTCCCTCTATTATTGGGAAAGCCTCCGTCCAGCCTTGGATTGAAAAAAAAGAGACAGTAAATAAATAAATAAAAGAAAAAATGAAAAGTTCATCAAATTAAAAAAACTTGTAAATTCAACGAATTTCACTTAAAATTTACATAAATTTGATTAGGTCAGTATAATTGGAAACGAATAGAATGATCCTCAAGATTAGAGTTACGGTGAATTCAAAAGCATCTGTGTTGTTGATTGTTTCTTTACTTAAATACTTAATAATAAAAAATTCCTTCCCGAAACTTAAAACTTTTTGATGTAACATTAATTTTGCAAAATAGAATTTATAGTCGATTACTGATCACATCGGTTTTGAAAAACAAAACAAAACAAAACGGATATCATTGAATCTCAGATACTGAAGTTGTATTTTTCAAAACTAAACTAAGTTTTAGCTTTTGTTTAGGTTATGTTAAACCATCTGTGACTACGAATATAGACTCACTTCCAAAAGTTAAACACTGAGAGGAAAAATGTTAATTTCCGTAAGAGATATGAATTAAAGAAGCTGAAATTTGCTGCAAAGGTAGAAGTAAGTATGCAAATTATATAGTTAACAGCCAATCACGATTTCGCGTCGAGAAATATGCAAAATAGGCAGTCGTATAAGAAGCCGGCATTGTGAAGGGTTACAGGAGTTGCATGTAAGTGCTGATGAACGTTCGTACGATTTGTTTTCAAGCTAGACGTGTTTCTATGGCTTCCAGAAGACGAATGGAAGATTCTGAGCGCTGGCGGGCTGTCGGACGCATTGAAGCAGGACAGTCTATAACAGATGTTGCTCGTTTCTTCGGCGTTCATCATTCCGTCATTTCACGATTATGGAAACAACTCCAAACCAGCCACACAGTTGTCCTAAGAACTGTAGCCGGTCGTCCAAGGGTTACGACCCCCACGGAAGATCGATATATTGCTCTTGTAGCCAAGCGGAATCAAAGATCGACCTCCACACGTGTGACATCTATGGTTGTAATGGCCATTGGTAAGACGATAGCTGCCACTATTGTTCGTCGAAGGATACACATGAATGGTCTGTATGCCGGATACCACGAGTTTGTGTTCCTTTATCCGTCCAATCCAGAGGGGCACGATTACAGTGATTCCGCCAGCATGTGAATTGGTCTATGTCTGATTGGGGTAACGTCATTTTCAAAGATGAGTCCAGATTTGCCCTAAAACCCGATGATAAGCGTGTAAAGGTGTGGAGGGAACAAGGCACACGCAATCGGCCCCAGAACATCACCGAACATCACGCATTCCGCGGTGGAAACATCATAGTCTGAGCAGGGATTTCATTGGGATATCGCACCGACCTGCACATCTACAGGCGAGGTTCTACGACGGCTGTATGGTATCGAGAAGAAGTCCTAACCCCATTGTAAAACTATACGCTGCAGCAGTTGGTTCTTCTTTCGTTTTAATGGACGATAATGCGCGTCCCCATAGAGCTGCCATCGTTGTTGACTTTCTGGAGAGTGAGGGTATTGCGCGTATGGAGTGGCCAGCTTACTCGCCGGACCTTAATCCAATTGAAAATCTTTGGGATGCCCTCGGCCGTGATATATGTAGACGTTTCCTACCTCCAGCCACTCTCAGAGCTTTAGAAACTGCCCTACAGGAGGAATAGCGATTAATGGACTCTGCGGTGGTTGATCACCTCTAACAAGCATGATCACACGCTGTAAGCTTTGTATGCAGGTGAGGTGTGCTCACATACCCTATTAATGTCGGTTTTTATTGTTTGTTTTGAATTTAACATCACTTTGTTAATGACGCAAATCTGACGTCATCTTATAATTTATGAAAATTCAATATTTTGTTTATCTCTGTATGTAATTCTTTGTTTTGTTTCATGAATAAACATAGAGCTACTTACTTGCAGCATTTCATGTCAATCAAAGCAGTACTTGTCCATTTTTTCGGATTTTACATCTCCGTGCTTAACTTTTGGTAGTGAGTGTACTTAGAAGATTTAAAAAAGAAAAGCCATTTTCTTTAGTGACTCAATTGCTTTGATTGTTTCTGAATTCCGCTATTGGAGTTTGTCGGTAAAGAAATAATGTAATTAATTCAGTATGAGAAGATTTAATACTGCATTAAAAAGTCCATTAGAATTATGTTTTAACTAATCTTCTATCTAACGAAACATTTTTTTAATACAATTTTACTACTTAAACACATGGTGACACTTTCGGAAATGACACCAAAGCCATTTTGATTTTTGTTTTCCCAACTAGCAAAAAAAAAAAACAGTAATCAATGACTCTTCTGCCCACCAAGAAATACAAACCGAATCCATTGACCACCGCAACCAATGACAAATGACGTCAAAAACAAAATCAGACACCTTCAACACTAAACACCAAAGTTATACCCATTTTTTATGTGTATGTATGTATGTATGTAGGTATGTACATAAGTATGTTCCCTTTGAATAACAGTACTATTTGATAGATTTTGCAAAAAAAAAGTAGTCCTGAAAAAATAGTTAAATATTACAAAATTACTTTATTCGATTGATTAAATGTAGGTGAATGCTTTTTGTTGAATGATCACAATTGGTGTGTGCTTGTATGATAATTTTATGCATCGGATCATTCTGATCAAAGTGTAAGATTACGGCAGGTACTGTATCATACATTATATCTACCACTTCAGCTTAAGGCTTTGATTCCTTAGCAGATATCAATTGTAGGTCTTCGTTTCCCAAAATATTTCTCTTATGACGAGAAATAAGAACTAACCAACAGCGGAAAATAAAAACTAACCAAACTACTCTTGTGAGATTAAAATTATTATCCTGGACATCTGCTTAGTCTTGTTCCATACCTTTGAAACAGACATTTAAAGTTGCTATTTTCGAGCAACAAAATAAATAATAATTAAAAATACTGATCTTTGGTTTACTTACAGCTTCAAATGAAAAAAAAACCCAAACTATTGCGAACATATCATAAATGTTATCTCTACTTATACATTTATTGTTGCAATTCGTGCCACTTCACTACAGTTAATATTAAAATAGAATCATATCTACATACATAATGATATCACTTAACAGAAATTTTCTGTCTTATCAAATTATAGAGGATATTTGACTATATTATTTCTGAACTTAGCTTTTTCTTTTTAATTTACATTATATTTGATTTTGACAATTTTTTTTTTTTTTTTTTTTTGAGAATTTAAATGTTTTATTTTCTTATCAAATAGAAAGTTATCCAAAGTTCCTTTTCACTTACTATTTCTTTGACGCCCCTGGTAATGGGGTAAAATTTATCCTTTACTTGATTACATCTTTCCCTTTTATTCTGCTCCTTTTTCTATATCTTACTATTTTCATCCCGAGCATTATTTCGTTCTGTGTGTGTCTGCCTTTGTCTGGATTCATCTGTCTAAACGACTGATTCACAATGGCGTTTTCTCGTGTAATAATCATCAGCGTCTTCGCATCCTTTTATCTCCTCGGAGCGAAATGCGCACATTAAAAATGCAAATCTCATTAATGAGGTCACCGCGGATCTACCCATCGTTCTAATCTGGTGTCGGGGAACCGCAGCGAGGAAAGAATGGCACCTTGACCGATACGAAAGTAGGTCCCCTAAAGTTCACCAGAATGGAAGTTTACTCAATATAAAAATCATTTGAAGTTCTAAAAGGATTTTAAGGCCCTTAAGAGGCAAACTAATCTTCATCCATAACGAAGTTAGCTCAGAAGTTTGAAAAGAGATCTGAGTTTTGAAAAATTGTTCTTAGAAGTTTCAGTGCTTTTCTCGAAGATTACTGAAACTTCCAAAAAAAATATTACTTTAAAGTAATGACTTGTCTTTTTTTTCTAAAATATTGTCTTTAATATGTCAAAATTTATTTAATATAAAAGGAAACTCTTAAAAATCAATATACAGTAGATTTGAATAGATAAGGAAATTCACATTGAATAATTGAGCAAATGTAAACATATCTGTGTTGTCGACATCTGTGTCCTCCTCTTCACTACAGTATTCATTGTCAACTTTAGCGCAACAACAATTCTGTTATAGAATATTGATATGGAATATTAAACAATTTGAAAGCAGTGACAGGAAAAATCGTGAGATCCTAAATACTAACTACTATATATGAACTATGTTTGTTAATATAAGATATTCTTGCACGACACGATTGTAGACGTCTAGTATTGGTTTGCAATATTTGAAAACAAGGTAGGGAAAACGATTAGTAAACCAATCGCAATGCTTCGCAACGTCTTCTGATATTACTTTAATTTCCTTGTGTTTATTTCCAATAAACGCAACAATTGCGCCTTTTGACAATCACATTTATAATGAAGGTCTACAACAATCACAACAATCACTATAAATGTGATTGGTGCGAATGCAAAACGCGAAATTGTTGCGATTGTTGTGGTTGTTGTGCTTAATGATAATTTAGTAAGATTTTAATGATACTTGTCCACAGGACAGACAAAGTGGGATTATAAGTCTTCTGATCTTGATCAGAAGACTAAAAACTATCATCAATTCCTCAAAATGATAATTATACATCATTTTGAGGAATTGTTGAAAGTTTTTTTTCAAATATTGCAAATCTGTAATTCGCGTGTGCAATCGTGTCGTGCAAAATACAATGGCAGATAATTAAGTTATCTTAACAGCTTTAAAACCCAACGAAAGGACTGCCTCAATTCATTTCCATTCTAAATTCCCTTACTCTTTGAAACGAATCACTGTTAAAAGCTGTTTTATTAGGAGATTTCAAGAAGATATATGTTCGCCAAACAGTAGGTGGTGCGCTTTTCAATGCAAGCCGGCAAGGACGAAAAAGAGATGGTACTGCAATTTAACATTGAAGATCAATTAAAATCAGTTGTCGAGTTTGATGAGGAAAGAATTTTTAGGCAAGGATCGTTGTTGATATCAACGATTAAAGACAAATATTAATTATCCAAAGGTCTGTTTCAATTCAGATATCTGAAACGACTACCATAGCATATTTAAATGTTGTAGCAAACCACATAAAAATTTCCACCTATTCCCTTCAGAGGTATAGCAATTATTTTAAGTGATTTCATTAAAAGGAGATATTTCCTAGTAGATGAGGATAAGGAGAGTCCCTTCGGAAAAGTTACCCATTATAAAGGCCTTCTTTCCCAACTAGAATACTTTTTTTTTTGTAACTGAGTACTTTAAGGGGAGAATGATAGAATTTATGTTGGTTCAAATTACTTTCTCGAAAAGTTTTTTCGAGAGAACATTTTTGAAAGTTAAGGAACTAAGCTACATTGATTCAGTTGCTTTATTTTTGTCATAACTTATTATTTTTATCAATTTCATTTTGAAAAAAAGATGTATTACTCAACTAAGATAAAATATTGGAAGCATCTTAAAAAGTGTAAAGCATAGATTAGAAAAGCAAGATAGCTATTTTTTCTATTTGTTTTTACATTAAAAATTTAAGCTTAAGAGTTTCGTAATTTACAATTGAACAAGTTGATAAATGTTATCTTGATAAAATAATCATTAACTTAATATTATGAAAATCTAAAGCAGATTAACGCCAACAGTCGTAAGCTCCAGAAAAGAATTCAGAAACAGATGAAAATTACAGTAAAAAAAACTTTAAAAAACTCTTAACTGTTAAATCTTAAAAATACAGTATTTATAAATAAATCAAGAAAATGAAGGATCACTGTCACGACTTTCTCCAAAAATTAAACAAAATAATAAAAAAAAAGAGTAAGAAACAACAAAATAATTTTTTTCTAATTCTGTTGAAAAAGAAAAAAATGGAATTTAGTTTGTTTTTTTTAAAGAATTATTTCGAAAAATTTAGTTTTTAAATGAATTTATTGGTTAAGCTTCGGAATCCTGTGAATGCGATGTTTTATTATCATTGTTTTTTTGTTTTTTTTAATTGGTTCAAGAATAACTGAATCAAATGGTTCCAACCGATAAGAATGTTGTCACAGAAACATCAGTTAAGATTTCGGCGTCAGTTACTTTACGCTAACAGTGGAGCTGAAGTTGAGAATCGTGAGACAAATATATTTTGCACTTAAAGGTTGAAGTATTGATTGCAAATGATATTACAATAATTAGTAGATTCTTTTCATTCCTTTGTAATTATTTTGAAGTAATCTAATAAATGTTATATTACCAGTTGCAATCAATTCCTTCATAAAGTATTGATTCTGTCTGTCTGCAAGTGAAAGCGAATTCAATTCCATTGTTATTGTAAAGCAGAAAGAACCTAATATGACTTCAAGTAATGCTAATACAGCACAATATGCTTAAAGAAAATTAATAAATAATCTTTTTATTTATGCAAAATATATTGTGTTTTATATTTTATTGATAATTCAAAAAAAAGATGTATCTACTTACTTTCCCAAAAAAAGCTAGATTTCTTTTAAGACTTTAAATTAAATAGAAAACTATACATACAAGGAAGTATTCCAAGTTGATACATTATTTTTGAATAAAGTATTTCAGTCAGTTAATAATTGAAATTGAAATAACTAAGTAATTCTGACCGATTTAAATTAAATGCTAAGTTCAATTCTACTTTCTTTTGCACTGGAGGAAAAAAAAAAGACATTTCACTGCATTAATTATTTATATTGTGATTTTTTTTTTCTACGAAAGTTGTTTTAAATGCTGAGAAAAAAAAGTGATTTCAATCTGACTTCTAAAATATTTATTATCTTTAATAAGAAATGTGAATCTCATAAAAAATTAAAATTTCCCGAAATTTCTAGGTAAGCTTTCTTTTCGTTATTCGTGATATTTTTTTCCTTTTCTTAATTTTCCGCAATTTTCCTATTCCCGGAAAACTAAGCTGCAATATTTATTTAGAAGAAATTTGAATTAATTCCTTAGGGAATTCAGTTTTTTAATAATTTTGAAGAAATTTCTAAGGGAATTATAAAACTCAGAACAGAACAGTTTTTAAATATATAAAAATGTGTTTAACTCCTTCATTTAACAAATTTAGTAAAATTGGATTTCTTAATAAAATTTAATATGGATTAATAAAAGAATTAACATGCAAACAATAAATAAATTAAAATTGTACATAAAAATAAAATAACAAAATAAAAAATTTAAAAAGAACGCCAACTAAAAGAGAATAAATTAAATGAAAGGACCAAACACACCAGTATACATATAAAATAATATATTAACATCAAAACATTACATGTTTCGAAGCTTTTCAGCTTCTTTAGCAAATGCTATAAAGATATTTCAAAGCATAATTTATACTTTTTACTGTACTGTTATGATGGGACTAATAAATGTGAAGCTTATTTATTTGTATTGTAAATGAAAGGACCAAACACACCAGTATAAATACAAATAAATGTATTGGGACAAATAAATGTGAAGGTAGCGCACAAAGCTAATAATACGCTAAATAATATATTTAATCATGATATTAAACACCATAGTGATAACTCAAACAAAATGGGTGTGGTGTACGGAATAAAATGTGAAGCAGGGGATAAAAAATGCAGGTATTTTGGGGGGAACAAGCGTAAGATGAAGATATGTATGAAAAACATGATAACGCCATCCGTACAAAAAACTTACAGTACTTAACAGCTGTCCATCATAACAATACAGGACATAAAATATTAGTTTATTACCCTGTGATTTATGGTGTTGAAAAGGATCATTACCTCAGAAAATTTCTGGAGTCGCTATTGATTAGGTCACAAGATTTTTATAATACTGATATATCTGTCACCAACGCACTACAATGTAATTTGTAACAGTTTATTGGGAATATTAATTTTTAATATCCACGTTGATTGTTACTTGTAAATAATATATTTTGTATGCTCACTAACGGATGCACTAATTATAATAGTGATTATTGTATATAATTGGCTTGAAGCAAAATTCTATATTGTTATTTAGTATCACTAATTTTGTTGTGAATAATTATATTCTATAAACCATATCAATTGTTACTTGTAAAATGTATAAATTATGTAAGCCTAGTTTTCCTTTTGAAATATGTTTATAGTATTTGATAAAGATGCTGAAAAGCTTCGAAACATATAGTGTATTGATGTTAATATATTATTTTATATGTATGCTGGTGTATTTGGTCCTTTCATTTAATGTTTATACTCCACACCACAAAGAGGTAGATCATAAAAGAGAATAAAATAAAAATAAAAATAAAACTCAAAATAAAAGTAAAGATAAAACCAACAGTTTCGATGGGTAACAAGCCATCATTTTCAAGATATGAAACGTTAAGTAAAGAGGGAAAACGACTGGTTGGAAGCCGGTTTTATATTGTAAATGCAGGAGCGAAAAGGATCATGGGAATTAGTCAAGTACATAGGGAAAACAGGAATGGGCGGAAGGGGGAGAAAAAAACCCACATGAGTAGATCTCATGAACAGGACATAGAAAGACTTATTAAAGGAAAAAAACTTGGAAAAGTGTTACAGGTAATTTTTTACAATTTGGTATGGTAACAGAATTATATGAATTATGAGTAATGATAGCTATTGCTTCAGCCAGTGTCCTTTCAAAGTTAGAATGATGATAAGAAATGGCTGTGATATTAATGAAATCGGGATTATGATCTGTATTGTTATATTGTAATGCAGAGGCAGAATTTTTTACTTTCGGAAGCGTTAGATGCTCATTGACTAACAGAAAGAGTCACTGACTCTTCATTTATACGAGTGACATTCCTGATTGTAAATGTTATTCTTTTAATGTAGCAAATTTAATTATACGATAGCGGATGTTCAAGGTTTTTTTTTTTGTTTTTTTTTTTTTAATTTTACTCTTTTCCCTTCTTTATAATAATATATTGAGTTACAGAAGTTATAAATAATTTTATTATTTAAATAGTAAGGGTTAAATAATTTGATAATATGCAATCAAATTATTTAACCATTACAATTTAAAAATAGCTTTTTCAGTTTTTAACAAAATAACTTTCTCTACGATTCATACCAAAGATCTCACTAACACTGTTTATAGAATACCTTTCACCAAAGGTATCTCTCAGATGAATAGGGCCCGTTCAAACGAAGAGGATTTTAGCTTTCTTATCAGTCATTGTATTAAATGAACTATTAACTGCAACATTCAAAAAATTATTCATCTTGAACTAATTTCGATATTTGTCAAGGTAATGAATACATAATTTCTATACTGTAGTATATTTGATTTTACAAAATAAATCTATTATACTGTCTTATACATTCATGTTTGTGAAAAATGCAACACCATGAAGGAAACATGCAAATGAAGTGAAACTTACACGAAAGCAGGATATGACATGCAAATGATTAAAATTTCGGAATGATTGCGCATGCCTAGACTCAGCAGCGCCCTCCAAACTGTCGTGTAAGAGCATATAATTAGAGGATCCAGTCAAGTAGTTTTTCATTGTCAGTGAACTATAAACCTGCCTACTGGAGCCATACCTCGTCGACGTCAAAAGGCGCCTTATGAGCAAGCTACTGAGTTTCAATGGGGCCGAATGATCGGCTTGCGTGAAGGAGGATTTTCAGGCTGCGAAATTGCTGCTCGTACGGGGCATAACGCCACGACAGTCATGCGAGTGTGGAAGCAGTGGACTGATGAGAACAGGACGAGTCGAAATCCGGAAGTGGACCACAAAATATGACGACACATGGGATGATAGACACTTCATCTGCAGGACAGTGACTGACCGTTCAGCTTCTTCTCGAGTATCTGACATTGTCTGGTTCCACGGTTCGACGGTATCTGCTGCGCAGAAAACTGCGTGCATGCCTTCCTTTGTGGAGGATTCCCGTGGCCTCAGGCTACAATGGGCTCATGAACACACTCACTGGCGTGCAGATTGGCACCATGTCGTGTTTGCGGACGAGTCTCGCTTCAACCTGGATGGCCGGATGATGGCCGGATATATGTTAGACGATATCAAGGTGAGCGCCATCTTCCAGATTGCATTATCCAACTTCATATTGCACGAACAATAGACGTGATGGGGAGCAATTCGGTATCATAGGTGATCGCGGCTGCTACGAATTATAGGAGAGTTGAACTGTTGAGAGTTCAACAGCAACCGTTACATCAGAGAAGTTGTGGAGGCTGAAGTCGTACCTTTCCTTCACCACACTCCTGGAGCCATATTTCAACAAGACTAAGCCTGACTACGAGTTGCCAGAAATGTCCAGGCTGTCTTCGATGCAAGACAGTTATCTTCTTCCCTGGCCTGCATGTTTGCCCGATATGTCATCTACTGAATATGTCTCTCGGCAACTAGGCCGTCATTGTCGTCCAGCAGCCAATACATATGAACTGTGGGCTCGGAATAGAAGCAGCCTGGCAGGCGATACCCCAGGAACTCATCCAAGGCCTGTTTGATGCCACGGCGTATAGCAGCTTTTATTACAGCCCTTGCAGACTTTACACCATACTGATTTTTTTGGCAGGTACTGTTGTTGCATTGTTCTGAAACTTTAATCGTTTGTTTGAATCGTTTGTTAGTAATTTGTGTAATAAATTTCCTTCTATCCTGATGGTTAACTTCATGGTGTTTCAATTTTCCCAAACAAGAGTGTATTTATTACAAAATCAAAATTAAATTTTAAAAAACATTTTGCATACAAAATGCATTTTCTTAAGCTATTCAGAACTTATTTGAAAGAAAATTTCAGTTTCCAGAAATACTATTTTCTAACTTTAGGATTGTAAAATGTGAATGATATCCCTTTTCGGCGTCTGAAAGACGCCTTATATCACCGGTTTGTCTGTCTGTGAACACATATCCCACAATGCTTCGCAACGGCTTCTGTTAGCTCAGTTGTAGGTGGCCTGAATGTTGACTGTTGTAGGTTGTCTGTTAGCTCAGTTGGTTAGAGCGTCGTGCTAATAACGCGAAGGTCTTGGGTTCTATCCCCTCATGGGCAATTCTTGTTCTTCATTTTTTTCTCCCCAATTTAAATCTTTTCACAGTTTCTTAACTTAAGTTTTTTTTTAAAGTAAAGGTGACTCAGAAGCCGTTGCGAAGCACTGTGATTGGTTTACTAATCACTATCCTTGTTTAATTACAATTTGGGAATTTAAAAATATATATATTTTGGACGAAGTGATTAGGCAAATTAGGAACGTTGTAAGAAATAGATTTTAAAACGGGAGGATTGACAGGACAATATATTGTTGTCCAATAGTTTACATCAGAGAATTTCGAGAATTTTACTCTACGTGCAAAAATGAAAATAATATAGTAAAATATTGTTTTTACTTATCTAATTTCTATTTTACATAAAGAAAAAATATTTCATGTATACAGCGATTATTAAACATTTCAGAATTAAAAGAATTAAAAAAATTGAGTTATTTTCATGTAAATGGCGCCACGGATATCCTGGATGGGCTACCCCCGTGTCTGCGGACCACCAATTGGAAACCACTGCTACAGACTGATATTAATACAAGTTGTTTATTATACGTTGAAGCTGTTAAATGAGAACTTATCATAAACCACTCCGGATACTATGGATGTTATCCGGATACTATGGGTTAATAGAAAGGCTTTTCACTATGAACTAAAATTATTAGCAAATAGTAATATTGAAGATATAGTTCAAATATATAATACACTGATATTACTACAATTATAGTTTATATATATATATAAATGTAGCCACAAATAATCAAGGTAGGAGCAGCAATCACAATAGAGATCGCATAATGCTCCGTGGCTTCTATACAGAGTGAATGTTATAATCTCGGAAATTTTACAGCTTCAAAACCCCACAGAAAAAAATATAAGCTATCCATTGATTTGGGAGATCATATTGTAATAAATGTAGACCAATCATTCAAGATTCATTTCAAGAAGAGAAAAGGAAAATTGGCTTCATATAACTAATTCATATGAAGTCAATATAAAAAAATGAAGAAATAAATTTCTATAATATACAAGATTTTTATGAAACTTATAAATTAAGATCAAGTTATAGAGTAGTCATGTAACTTGAGAATCACACAAGCTAGAAACGTGTTCTCGATGCCTATGAGCTAGTCTTGGTAAGACCTTTTTAACGAGGTATAGATCATGTCTCTAGCATATGTCGTTCCTGAGATATGAATTTTTAGCAACGGAGGGACAGACACATCGGAGATATAAGGCTTCTCGTGTTATGAGCTACGATCTACATAGAAGCCTAAAAGAGACTAAATATGAAAATGGCATTTATTGCTCTTTCATTTTTATACTAGCAAATCAGATTTCTACTATCTGATGGACAGCAATGATGATATTAGTAGCAATCTTAAAGGAAAATTTAATATCCATTGAGATATTATGGGGATGCAGCTGCAGTTAAGGAGTCATCAGTGTAGAACTTACCATTTTTATTAAAAACTAGAGTATTTGCCCGTCATATATATGACGGACAGAAAATTAAAATGAATACATTTGGTAGAAATATAAATGAATTTGTTTATTGGAAGACTTGATTGTAAGTCACATTGCGAGTGAAAATTCAAGGATCACTTAGCAATTGAGCTTGCCTGTCGGTTTTTGTGATGAGTACTTTGAAGTTTTCTCTGTTTTATGAATGCGACAAGGCAACATAAAGCTGGCCGTGTGAAAATGCCGGTTCGTTACACACAGAGAAATGCCTCTTGCATTAAACACAGAGGGATACGTACACAGAATTGGAAGACTATAAGAGATATGAGAGGAGGAGCAAGATAAGAGGATCAGGAATACAATATTTATTTACTATTTTAAATACGATTAGAGATGAATTACGCCGACACACATTTAAAAAGTTTAAAAAAGTTTAAAAAACACTATAAAAAGGATCAGGACCTCGGTTTCGCTCGTGCCACAGAGCTTTTTCAACTGGT
>JAFIDM010012231.1:135495988-135547381 GCA_023159025.1 Thereuonema tuberculata | reverse complement strand
TAGATTTATTGAGTTTTATTTATTTATTATTATTATTATTATTATTATTATTAAGTAATAATAATAATAATAATAATAATAATAATAATAATAATAATAATAATAATAAAAAAAATAATATTTTTTGCCATTATTACTTAAATATAATTTAGACCTACTTTATTATTAAACAAATCATAAGCATTACCTTTACATAAAATTATTTTCTTTTTAAAAATTATATTCTAGTTTAAAATATTATTATTGCTCAACAATGAATATTTCAAAAACAAAATAAGGATATTGCAAAAACCGTTCTACTGTTATTTTGAAGTGAAATTTATTATTTTGTATTATATTGATTATTATAGAAAGTAACTATTAAACTACATTACAGTATTAAACTACGTGATAAATTATTTTTTTTTTTTTTCATCAAAAAGAACTTCACGTACTGAAATGTATCAAAAATTGATAGAACTTTCGGAATGTTTTGTTTAAATAAGACTTCATTTTTTGCTTTCAGTGAATATCTGTCATCTGCCATCTTTTGTCATCCTCTTCGCTCCTCCGTCAGCACCTCACCTTTCATTAGTCTAAAAAAAAAAGGACTTGTTATTTCTTGCACAAGATACGAGTTCTTGAAGATTTTTTTTTTCTCCTCTGAGATAATGAAACTGTGAAACTGGGTATTTTTCATACCTTTTACAAACTTTCTAGAACATGTAACTAACTTCTTATATAAAAAGACTTATAAAGATTTTGCAGAATCCTCTAATTATGAGTATTATCATAGAGATTCTGCATCAAAATCCACCACAAGAATGTAGCGAATGGCATTTTTATTTAAAATTATAAATGATGATATTATCTACTTTATCTTGTTGTATCTTCTATTAAATCCATGTTATTTTAATTTAACGTGCTTCTATGTGCACTCATTTAAGTCTGACACCAGTTGATTACAGAACTTTGAGGCAAGACGTCCAACATTCAATGGTGATATGGAGGGGAAAAAAAGACAAATTATATCCTACTATTTCACGTCGTAAGTACATTCTATTGTAAGAGATTCCTATATTTTGAGATAATTTACTAAGATTGACAAGGTATATTACCTTCCATAAACAACGTCTTGACCGATTTGAAAGGATATAAAGCAAATCATATCCTTTTGAGATTTAAAAAAATCTGTAATTATAGACTAATTATGTTTTTGAGAAGAGTAATAAATCAAAAATTTTAATTGAGAGGAAACTATATATTGAATAGCAAACATAACATTAATGAAAATTTTTAATTCGGAAAAATGTTTTATAATGAAAAGAATGCAAAACAACAATTATTAAATAATATGAAAAATTTAGGATATCTACAGACTTGCCAAATATATATAAAAAAAAATTAAGTTCACCTAAACCGAATTATCTGCGGATCTTAGAATTAAAGCACTTCTTTGCTGTTTTTAATGAACTAAAAGATTATTCTCTTTAACTTCACTCCAAATTTCTTTGTGATAAAAGAATTAAATTGCAAAACTATTTCCTAAACTTCTTTCAAAATTCGTTTTTTCAAACGTTCATTGCGTAAAAAAACAGAAGTCGTTTTCATAACAGGAAATCGCAGAATATCTACTTAAAAGGACTGATATATGTTTCATCAGACCAGACAAATATTCCCCTAAGGGACAGATTGTAAGATCGTCATCTACAATCTCGGATTTTGCAGATTTTAAATCGTTTGGAAGCTTCTATGAAGGCCACTCTTAATTTTAAAGATGACAAGTAACAATTCAATATATTGAAAATGGAAATCAAAAGAAAAATAATTTAAAACGAAGAAAACAAATCATGATTCTAAATGCAATTTTTCCATTTCCAGGCGACGATTGCGAAGGTCACACATGCGTTGGGCTGTTGTCCGGGGTTCGGTTCACCGAAAGGTTCTTGGCATCCGTTTCCCACATTGACCAGACATAAACCAAGATCCTCCAATTTTCTTATTATTGACTTTATTTTAGTTATGATCAAGAAAAATCAGTTGTTTATTAGAGAAAAATGTTTAAAATTTAAACATATTTTTATAGTATTTTATTTGGCTTAGGGTTTTACCGTCGCAATCGTCGCCTTTCCGAGACTAAAAGAAAAGTAGGAGAAACATTTTGAAGTTCTTCAAAAACAAAATACATGACTTAATTTCTGAAAATAAAACTACAGGAAAATAATTTAATATAAAGGAAAATAAAATTATTATTAGCATGTTAATTTTGTCTTTAACAGCTTTTATGCCATTTTTAGACAAATTTAATCGAAACAATTCATTAAAGCTATTACTTTATTTGGAGACATACAATCCATTGTCTATTAGACTTTCACAGAAGTTGAAGTGAATTGAAATAATTTTTACTATTAAAAAAGGAGGATTTCAGTTGTAGGATATTTTTAAAACTAATTATTGATTTTATTGACAAAAATTGACAAAAATTATAATCAACAAAAATCAATTGCAAAAATCAATATTAAATGAAATTTTTATAGCGTTTAATTATAAGTGTCTGTATTTCTTCTAATTCAAATATCTGCTTTAATGAAATCCAGGCCTATTCATTACCGTTTTATTAATGATGTTTGTATTTTTAGAAGGCTTGCACTTAGAATGAAAGGACAGTTAGGAATCACACGTTTTTATATCACTTCCAAATTAAGAGTCGGAAAAGGAAAGAGGAAAAAAGACAATAAAATCTAATCTCCTTTTATTGTTTCAATCCAATTGCTCCATTTGGTTTAAGGTTTGTGCTTTACGAGAATAGAAGAGTAAGTAGGGACATGAAAACTAAAGGGAAGCTGATAAGACCAAATCCCAAAGAAAATTGCAGGATCTTGGTTTATGTCTGGTCAATGTGGGAAACGGATGCCAAGAACCTTTCGGTGAACCGAACCCCGGACAACAGCCCAGCACAGGAGTGACCGTCGCAATCGTCGCCTGGTAAGTCTGCAAAAGGCCCAGGAAATTAGATTTCGTCAACTTCCTCGACTTCTTTTTTTTTTTCCTTCTTCCTCTTAGCGTTCCTAAAGACCTCAGTGAATGCTCACATACATTTTAAATAACGACAGCATAAGACTACATATAGGATACTAAAAAAAGCAGAACTTATTACAAAGTATTTATTCCGTTAAAAAAACTTAATCTAAAAATATTTAAGATCTGTAAATAGACATTTTTAAATAATAATAGCATTACTTTAATTTGCATTGAAATTTAAAAGTTACCAAAATTTTAAATGTTACAAAATATCGTTTTACAAATGCCTAATTAAGCTTATTTGCTTTTTTTTAAGCGGTTAAGAAAAATGACAAAAGGAATAATTAAATAGATATATGCTAGTTTTGAGCATATTGAGCATACTAATAAGATATACATTTGTAATTAGAACTTTTCTTACTCTTAATATCTTCTAGAAAACTATTAACTCTTTTTAACTTTTTTTTTTTTACTTTTCCATTTTTTATGCATATTATTTGTTACGAACAGAAAAGGGGGTAACATAGATGTGATTTGACACTTTTTGAATTTTTTTCCAATTTAGTTTATTCATTTTCCAATTGCTCTCACTGTAACATGGCGACAAGAAACGATCTAAGATATATTAAAAGAAATCTTTTTTTTTTAATCTGAAATTATCAAACAAAATAAATTACTAATTTATTAATATAACTAATAATTCTGATATTTTATTTTATTTTATTTTATTTTTATTAAAAGAAAACATTAAAAAAAATGTTTTCCAATCAATCTTATGGATATTTATATACTTTTATAATTTTTAAAGATTTGTCATAGATTGATCTCAATCAAGTTCCTCCTATATTGATTTGGCTCAAAATAAAAAAATCATAGTTATTTTTTGAATGACACCTTGAAAAATAAGATTGAGTGATGCTGTAAAGGGCTTGAATTTGTTTCATCAGCTTTAAGTTTACGTCATAGTTGCTCGCTTCTTTCCGACAAGTCACGATTGTGAACTTTTAGACATCGGCCTTACTGGCTTTTGGCCTCATCACTGCTGAAGTTACCTTTGAAGCAACATTGCCGACCTTAACTGCTCCAGTGGCCCTGAAGTTACAGAAAATAATATAGGTAACTGGAGAAGTAAATCGGATTCTATTCTTCCAATAAAAGTTAATGAAAAGAGAAAATTTCAGTTACGAAAGTAGAATTTTGAAAAGACAAGGTTCTCTTCAGTTATATTTTTGATGATGATTTCTCCGTTTTATGCATGTTTACATAGAAATTTGTTGTCAAGAGTTAATTTGCAAAGCTAAAAGATATCCTATCCAAATTTATCGTCTTGTTTAATCTAAAAAATATATACAATGTAATAATTCAATATTAAAATAATATTTTCATAAAATTTAAATTTTATTAAAATTTATTTTCTTTTACAGTTCCGTTTTAGGCTTCTATACAAAGAAAGCGTAGCTCACAGCAGGAGAAGCCTTATATCACTGCTCTGTCTGTCCGTCCGTCGCGAGAAATTCTTATCTCGTTAAAAAGGTCTTGCCAAGACTAGCTCAGAGCCGTTGAGAACTTGGTTTTAGCTTATGTGATTCTCAAGTTATTGGTCTATTCTAGAATTTGATCTTAATTTATAAGTTTTATTAGAATCTCGTATATTAAAAAAATTTATTTCTTCATTTTTTTATATTGACTTCAACTGGAATTATTATATGAATTAGTTATATGAAGCCAATTTTTCCTTTCCTCTTGAAATAAATCTTACAATGATTGGTCTATTTTTATTCTAATAGGATCTTTTAAATCTACGGAGAGCTTCTATTTTTTCTGTGGGGTTTTGAAGTTATAAAGTTTCTGAGATTTTATCATTCACTCTGTATCGAAGCAGTGGGCATTATGCGATCTCTGCTGGTTTGCTGACCTAACTTCCTTCTATTAACTTCTCATCGACAGCTTTGGATTAGGATTTAAAATCTTCATTCAGAAAAATAGATTGAATGCATTAGATATTTAGAAATTATTATCTACTAAACATATGAAAATAAACTAAAATCAGCTTTTTTTTATTTCTTTTCAATCTACAAACAAAATTCTTTACAAGCAAGAAATATAAAAATAGAAATCGGTAAAATGATTGGAAAATACTTACATATTTACATTTTTTCGGTAATTACAAATGTTTTTAAACATAAACATATATTTATACATTTCTAATTTAATCATTGTGATATTCCATCTTTCAAAATATTTAATTATACCGATGGATAGAGTTGAATTATATTCAACTATCCTGTGTTATTGAACACAGCAACAATAATTGGTAAGGTTTATTTATTTTATTTATTCTTGCTTTTGATTGCTATTAGAGTATTAAATTAAAGGAGACATTCAGAGCTTCATTCATCATTTATCAATGGGGGAATTTCTTTACTGTGTAAAATACTTGAAGTTTTCGCAGATTACAAATTTCATTTTTAATGATATTTGAATCTTCAGAAAATCATTATTAAGCTAAAATTAAGATTCATAATCATTTTGTGGTAGGAAAGCAATGAAAGTGTGTAATGCCTTTAAGGAGAATCTTAATTTTTTTTCCTATTTACTTCTTTATTATATACTATATTACTGCCATTGTTATTCATTGAAAATCGATGAATTTTTATTGATTTCAGGCAGTAATCACTAAAAATTCATAAGATAGGAAAGGTAAAAACATCTCTTGTGACTCATTCCTTTTTATTTAAAAAAAATAAATAAAACAAAATTGTTTGTATCATATGAGTCTTTTTGTGTTTTACTCTAATTTTATTTTTTTCTTTTCTTTTCTAGCTAAGTGAGACTCAGACAATCGATGTGTGAGTATGAATGTATGTGTATGTGTGTGTATAACTTTAAGCCGCTGGTCTTTTTGAAACTTGATGTGCATATTTAGGACCTTGTTGCGTGGCGAGTGACGTTAACATAATTCCCAAAGAAAAGCATTTACAAACGAAACAATGGATTTCTATCTGAAAATGATGTCTGAAAAATTCATAATATGTTCGTTTGTTTTTTTCAATTCACGAATTTGTGAGCAAAGTGACAAAAACTTCTATAGCAAAAATGTTCTAGAAGTGAAACAGTGAACTTCTATCAACGTCTAATACGCATTTGATCCATTACTAATCCTCATGCTTTAACATGATTAAAATTAACTAGATTTACGTAACTTAAGCAACAGCGGATTTAATTATTTTTTTTCAGAAAATAGAAAATTTCTACCGTTTATTTTTAGCAGATGTTATATTTTAAAAATAATCGTAGACTTTTCGTTGTGTATAACTTTCACGATTTTTAAAAACAAAGAACAATTTTTGTTGAAATATTAGCATTTTAAGAAAATACAGAAAATGCTTTTCTCCTGACAACAGTCGAGCAAAGAGACCGCTGTGTTGTAATTATTCAACAGTCGCATTCCCTGTATTCTAATTTTAGTCGTTTTCATTTACGTTGTTTTTCCGTCCTGCCTTTCTCAAATTTTAGTCCCAACCCTTCTTTTCAATCCATAGTCTTCTTAGTAGACTCAGCATAGTAGTTTTTTAGACAAGGTCAATTCAATCGCAATTGACCTCCTACCTAAAATCTTAAAAGCTTCTTTTTATTTCATTACTTTCATGAAAAAAGTCAAATTCTGAACTCAGTTTTTTTTTCCGATGACCAAATTTTCATTTATTCAATTATTAATAGAATTAGTTTGTTGTCGTTTTTCATATTCATTGTTTTGATTTTTAGTAACTTGTAACTCGAAATTCGAAGACTAGTTGATATTTACTTATTTTTAAATTGTGCAGAAATGAAAAGCTTGTGTTGAGTTTATTCAATATATGTTTAATTGAAAAGTAAACATAGAATTTTCGTATTTGTCGTTTTCAAGACTTTAAAACAAAACAAACAAACAAACAAACAAAAAAAAAAACAGGAAAAAAAGAGAAAAAAAGAAATTTTAAGCGATTACATTTTCAGGAACGTGAGACATTAAGTTATTCTTGCTACGTTTGGCATCTAAAACTGAAAAAAAATGAAACAATTTTTAAGGGTCGTATAGTTTCGTGTACACCAGTTTTCTCTTGATTTCTTACCTTCTAATTTTCAAGATACAGTTGCAATTATTTTGTATTTTGTAATACATAATATTATTTAATGTAAGAAAATTAAATTTTTATTGAATTGAAGGGAATCATTTCACTTTTTTTTACTTTATAGGATATCCTGTATATATTATAATAAAATAACGTAATGATATATACAACAATGTTTAGAGCGATAATACAAATGCAACGAAATTTGGTAAACCAAAAGTCACCACTATGCTACTTTCCCTGACTCCGTAAGTAATGAAAAAGCAATTCCATTTGCTTAAGTTCACTTGTTGCAGTCACTTGTTGATAAAAGTGGCCACAAATGCTGGATGTCATTCGTATTAGATACGGTAAACATCACATTTCAGGAACCCTCATTGCTTGTGAAACTGTTTCATGAAAACAACGGCATAAGCAATTACATCGAGCATCATTGATTTCACAAACTCTCAGAAAAATGTTCACTCGATTTGAGGAAACTGGACGTCTAAGTTTAATCTGATCGAAGGCGCAAACCTATCACTTCACAAATCGTTGAAGATGTTACCACAGATTGTTGAACAGTCAACGAATAATGTTGCATGCTCCAGTAATGCATGTGCAGTACCACGGCAGCTGGATGTATCCTATGACACAGTGTGAAAGATGATGCATTATTATCTGTATAAGATCAGTGACAATTAACAATTACTTACCGCCGATAGGGAAACCTTAGTGACGTTTAATTAACCTTTGCGAGAACGGAAGTGAGGAATCGTAATCATGGCATATATTCATCTCAGCTGTAACTGTCGCATTTGGGACATGGCCAACCCTCATGTCCAGAGATAACAAGAGATGCTCAACACCTTTGTCATATCCCAATTGCAACAGCGACAATACCTGAAGTCAAACATATTCATGCAAGATGAAGCGCTTGCACATTTTGAACGCTGTGACAGCAGTTTCCACCACAACAATCTACCGTAAACAGAATAATTAATCGTACGTTTCCTCCCACCTGGCCACCTCTTCCTCGGGATCTTAATCTTCGTGAGGACAACTAAAAACTGTGGTGTATCGAGGACATGCTGCAAGTTTAGCAGCCTTGAAAGACAGCATCACAAAGCATCAGTTAAGATCGACTTGTGAACACAGTGTTTATCGCCATCAGGTTTTACACCTTCAGAATGGGAAGACATTGCACAGATTGAACAGATTCGCTTCCATCGCTAACGGCAATATCTCTGTATAGCATGAGTGTTTCTTAAGGCCGTTTTACATTTACTATTTCACTCGCCATAAATGCAAGCCATAACGCAGGTCATGTCAGGGTAGATTGCGAGTGATTAGTGCACTGCTTTACACTTACCATAACGCCTTCCATCGAACGGTACATTTACACTTCGCAATTGTCATCATGCCTACGTTTTATTTACGAAAAAAATAGCAGTGATTTATATAAAAACCATTTAGTCAATGCTTCGGATAGGTGAAAGAATGTCTTTAATTAATTAAAATAGGAAATATTCATGTTTTTTTTCATCGTTTTGTGTTTCTTTGTTTTCAGTTTCGATAAATCAGTTTCGATAAATAATTCAGTCTCGTTAAATCTCGATCAATGGCGATATCTTTGCGAGATGTCGATCGGTCGTCGATTCAAATTTTCAAGCCGAAATTCTGTAATGATTTTGATTAATAATGTAACATTTTATGAAAGCATCCACGAAAACATAAGGAAAAGATGCCCTCCGATCGTGAAAATCATTTTTGTAATCAGTAATTTCGAATAAATAGATACAAATTGATTGGACTTCCAAGTTCTACAATTCGTCACCAGGAGCGCTAGTGGCGATGTCCAGCCATCGATGTCTCGACATTTCTTCGAAAAATAGCCCAGGCTCTATCGCTCTCCATTTACTGGACATCTGTGATGTCCAGGTGATGGCGAGTGAAATGTCCAGGTTATGGCAAGTGAAATAGTAAATGTAATACGGCCTTTACAAAGAAAATATTTGTTGCTTGCAGCGCCAGAACTGGCATAGTGGGGACTTTTGTTACTTTGTTTTGGGAAATGACTGCCGCATATTTTGAAATATCATCATATCAAAAAAACTGATACTATTGATTGAAGTGGAGGGTAATACCAGAATAGGAACTCTTACGGAATATCGTGGTGTCGATACAGTCGGTGTTTTTGAAAACAAGAAATCCAAAAATGATAATCGCCTTTAGATAGCGGTGAAAATCCGATACCTGTACTTAGCCTTTTCTCATCAGACAAATTCACTGGATTTAGCGACTCAAGCTCAGAGAAAAACAAAATAAAAAGCATTGTAGTGAATATCTTTCTTACAGTTTTCAATACAGAGAAATTGGAGTACTAAAAAAAATTATAATAATAGACAAGAAAGAATATGCAAAATATGGACACAAATTAAAAAAAAAAAGTCTACAACAAACAGCAGAAAACTACACAAAAACCTTTCTAAAAAAAAAGCAAACTATTAAGCAGTCGTTACGATAATCTATAAACCTCTGATCTTTCCTCGTAACGTTGTAAGTCACGGCCGAAATGAATGAACCGAACTGAGAAGTCTTAAGAAAAATCGAACATCTGTCCCAGGAGTCTCACAATCAATTACTGAAATGTTATTGCTTTCAAATGATACCTTTGTGAGTTTAGATAAATTTAAGCTTTCCTTTCTTGTGTTATTTTGTAATTTTGGATTTCTTGGCTTCTATTCAAATTCTTCTTCAAGTCACCCTTACGTTATCGATAGATGATATTTCCATTACAATTATGATTTATATATTAATTTCTTTCCTAATGTATTTTTTGCCTGCTGCATTTTTTATGTTAATTTTTGAAATATTCAGATATTATATAAAAGGATTTATTCGAAATTTAACCGACATTCTCCTTTATTTACTTCTCTTTAGATAAGTAACAGAAACTATTTAAACTAATTCTTATATCCTGAAATTCTTTCTTGAGAGCTTGAGAATAATCGTTTTGTTAAAAAGTAGTATTACTTTTTTTTGACAGTACGGGATGATTTGGAGATTTAATTACCTTAGAAATTTAAAATTTATTCTTTTAAAATATAAATGGAAGATGATTTTTTGGTAGATAAGTTGATTATATGCAAAAAAAAAGAATATTAAAAAAAACTGTAAATGACATTATTTCCAAATAAAATGCCATATAATGGAAACCATTACTGGAAATTTTATAATCTTATTAGACTTACAACCTTATTATAAGTCTTGTATTTAATTCTCTTATATTGTGGATTCATAGAAATCTCCGAGTAGGTGTGAATGTCTTAGAAATATTTAAAAAGGTAAATAATCAATTTTCGTGGACAAACTTTTTACCACCTATTGTGAAACAAAACTTCTTTTCTAAAAGAATATTCATTAATAATTGATAATATTTTAGTTTCTACTGAAACCAGCAAATATTTAATAATAAATACAAAACTGCATAGTTTAAATTAATATCACATTTTCGAAATATAATGAAAACTTATTTAAAAAAGAAGTAGTTGATAACAATATGTATAGATAATAATTATATTCTACAGATTATATATGTAGATCATATTTATTAACTATTCGGTTTTTTTCCCATCGCATGAGCAGCATATAGGTTTCTTATTCGTCATATTATACACATGGTTGTTGCTAAAAAAAGTTACGGTATTAATGAAAGTATGCTATTTTATGATTTATTAGGCCCCCGTGTACAGATTGATCGATATAGATCTTTGAAGAAGAGATATGTTGAGATGGATGTTAAATGAAGTAAAGTTCGGGGACCTGTCTCTCTCTCTGCGTGATGTCGTTCGGCGTCTAACGTCTGTCTATCTTGTGTCTCTTCCGTTGTCTCCTTAGCTCTTGACCGTCTCGTACGTTCGGCTTCATTCTTTCGATCCAAATCTGTCAGTTGTGCTTTTTTCAATCGTTTCCTCTCAATATCTTTCACAGTATCGTTTGTAATATGTGATGTATGAAAATATGCTGGACACCCGTTTTCCATGGTTGCACTACCATTGTGAATGTTCGAAATCACAACAACTGAGCCTTTTGCATTCGCAACACAGGCACACCTTTGGCTATTGTTGAAATGCACTGGACAGACGGAAAAGATTTTAGTAATATTAATATTAGTTAATTAATTAATTTGAATTAATTGCTTTTTTTTATTTTTGTAGCACACTTTTCAAGTCAAGAAGCTGTATTTGGTTTCAAAAATCATATACGTAAATTTCAGAAGATCAACAAAACTTATTCATGATCGCTAAATTTGGAAAATTTCAAATTCGAAAATTAACTAACTAAATCCTGCCAAGGTTAAAGAATAAGTGAAATAAAGTAGCTCGATTGATATATATTTTCCAATTCATTAAAATAATTTGAATTTCCATATCTCTACTTTAAACCAATTTTCCAGGATCATCAATTTCATTCACTTTAACCAATTTTTCCTAATTTTCGTTCTGATTTAACCGAAATAAGAAATTAATCAAGTTTCGATTCCCCTATCGCCAAGTCAATTATTCAATAAAGTATTATTTTTCACAATTGCTTTAAAATCTGTCGAAGCAACGTAGGCGCTAATTGCATTCGCTGACATACTCGACACCAATGGCATCAGCAGGCGTTTAAAATGAAATGCTCACTTGTAGATAATTAGAATGCCTGAATGGAAATTAGACCACTTGTTGAATTAAATAAAGTTTTTTTTTTCAGTTTGACCAAGAGAAAGTGATTCAATAAACTGACCTGGAATTCGTTAGCTGTGGCTTCCATCACTTTCCCGTCGACGTCAATGAATTAGGTTTAGGTAAACAAGCGAACACAGACAGGAAGGAGAACTTTCACTTGCATAAATGGGGATTTTGTAGTTTAAAGTATATACATTCGTTTTATTCACATTTTTAACCATAAAGTGGAATTACTAGAACATTTTTCAGTTTATCTAGGCTTAGATTTTAAATATGATACTTTATGAATAGTCCATTGTCCTGTTTTGCTTGTAATATGTAGTCAAATAGCACATCAAAGAATGAAAGCCATAAAGAAAAGAAATGGATTTTTGAAAGTTACGAAAAGTAAAATTTGAATATACAAAGTGCCATTGTGCAAACAAAAAAAATCTGGATTTGATTACTTTTCACTAATAAGACAATGTATTCACAGACAGTAAAAATATGACGGGATCAAGAATAGGATATTTTTAAAAATTAGATTGCTTTATGAGTATTGCCAAACATTGTTCTATAAACATCAAACAAAAACTTTAAATAAGCCAAACATTCTCACTCATAACATTACAAAGCAATTCAGTCACCATTAGTTATTTGCTTATTTACAAATGTGAAACAAAACTGTAGTTAATAATTGATTGACTATATTTTTAATAATTTTCTGATTTTCTGTAAATTCATTTCAGGTAATTTAACTTTTCTATGTATTTACTAAAAAATTAGTATATAGCCATAAGAACATATGAAGATATGCTTTTGAAGATATGAAGTATTTTAACAAGCGAAAAGTGAGAAAATAAATTACAATTACGATTAATTATGAAATGAATTTATTTATATTGCAGACCTGTTTAGTTTTTCCTTTAAAAGAATCTTTAGTATGAGCAAAATTGAATTATTCTAATTATTTAAAAGATTTTGATAATGTTAGGAAATCACTTTTACAGACTTTTTCAAAGGCCTTGTTAATTAAGACAATCCTAGAAAACATTGAAAGTTCCAAAGATGCTTACGATTAGCCAGATAGTTATTCGGCCACGGAACTCTGCTCTTTGACTGTAACGTGATTACAGTGGCAAAGGCTTTTAAGGACTGGCCCAATGCGGTCATTGTGGCCGGTAATACACAGTCATCGTTGCCATCGATAGTGGTCCCTTAAAAACACAAAGGAGTTGAGATTACAGCAGCTCTACGAACACCCAGAGCACTAGAACCAAATAGAGCTCCAATGATTTTTTTCCCTACCCTTCTGCCTTCTAGTTTCCGCTCTCTGGCAGTGAACAAGAGCCATTGCACCCATCTTCTCTCTCTTCGGCAATGAACAAAGGCTGCTGCCAGTAATTAACAACTCAGTGCCAAAATCGATGGCGGAAAGTGATAATTCCCAACCCTCTTCGATAATTCCTAATTTCCTTCTATCTTTCGCTATACTATTTTTGCCACCATTTCGCTTATAAAAAAAAAAGACTTAAGAGAGAAGGAAAAAAAAAAAGAGAGCAAGAGAAAGTACGAAAAAGAAAAAGGTAAGATTCTGATTAATTGTTACTATTTCCTTGCCGTGCAGCAAAGCTGTTTTCACAGAAACAGATTGTTTCCTTGTGAACGTTTCTTTTCTCCCCCTTCCAGTTTTTTAGTTTGTTACTGCTTCTTAAATTATTTCCTCTACTCCTCTACGTTTTTAGAACTTTTTATTTGTCTCTTTGCAAGTCATATCGCTAGTTTAATTTTCAGTAAAGCATCCGAACTTTTTCAGTTTTTCCCAGACAACAACAAGGCAATGATTCTGACAACAATCATAATATTCATTTATCACTTAGGTTTTTCGAATCCGCTAATTTACTTCATGGTTTTCTCCCTAATTCCCCATTAACATAAAAAAAGGTTTCTTAATGATGTTCATTACGAAGAAATTGTAATGAAACCCTAATTAGATGTAAGTCTGAAGAAAAGAGATATTTATTCTCCAAATGTTGATTCAAGTGAAATATTAATGATATTTTTTAAAACTTTTTAAACATTAGATATAACTGTATTATAACTGTATCATCAAAAAATTAAGTCTTTTAAGATTAACACCGTTGTTGCATCAATTTGATTCTTAAAGTCATCATTTCATTCAGTGGTTCCATACTGAAGAATAATTTAAGTTTTCGGGAGAATGAAAAATTCTAAGAAAGCCTATTTAGATTAGAATAAAGAAGAAGACAAAATATTTATTTATTTTAACAATTATATTATTGTTATAAATAACAAGCGAAATATACACTGTAATTTTCCACAGATCTTATGATACAAAAGTACATGCCAAAGTGGCCAAAGTACATGCCCCAAATTTCACAACTGGCAATTTAGCGGATATTGAAGAGCTTGACAAACATTCTGTTTCTTGCTCCTTTTTATTTTTTCAATTCACCATTCCCACAAGGCTCGAGAGAGATTTGAAAAGAAAATGGTTAATTTATTTTTAAAAACTTGTGAATTTGAACTAAATTGGATTCTCAAAGGAATACTGTGAATCACTTTAAAGATTGTGAAATGCAAAACAAATCTCATTGAAAAGATAGGAAAAGAGATTGGGGAAAAAACAATTACAAAATTAGATTACTTTTGTATTTAACAAAGTTAGTAAATAAGTTTGTTATTGAAAGAGATTTGTTTTATATTACATGCTTTCAAATTTTGTTTCATATAATCATAAAATTTTTCAAACACAACGTATTCTTACAATCAGGAATTGAAAGTAAAAAAAAGTACTATTTGCTATGAAGTTTACACTTAAGAAAGTAAAACATTTATCTTTTACATTGCAATGTGGTTTATTTTTGCATTTGTCAATGCCCAACCGTGATGACACCAAACATCTTTTAAAGTATCACTTATAAAGTTGCAAAATTGGCCATTTAGGTTTTTTCTATTCCAAACAGCAAACAGAGCCACTAGCAGCTGATAACAATATACAATTATTGGAAAAGAAACATGCAACTTTATTTCAAAACTAAATTAAAGAATAGTTTTTTTCTCTTCTAAGCTTTCTTTGCTTTCATTTACAATTATTTATTCTTTTTTTAACTAAAGAATAAATAATTGTAAATGAAAGCAAAGAAAGCTTAAAAGAGAAAAAAACAAACAAACAAACGGTGCATTATTTACATATTTAGTATCTTTTGAAAAATATTCTACAGTAATACAGCATTAGAATTATTTAGAACTTTAAGTAGTTCACAGTTTGAAGATAATTTCAGATTTTCAATGCAGTAATTACTTAGGAAATATTGCTATTTGAAACGAAATGAAAATGATTCCTTTGAACCTCACAGCTCAATTTTGTGCATTTATATGGCTTTTCTATGGAAAAAAATCGTTTTTCCTGATCTAATAAGCTGCGACAACAAGAGCAAAAGAGGCCTGTAAGAATGGAAGTGCTTTATTAATTTTGATCGCAGCTGTTTTATCAGTTAATTGTATCTCAGCGCACCTCGTAGAGAAGTTCTCTCCTTTCATCCCATCGACGGTATCGAGGGAAATCACTCCCGCCCAAACTAAGTGCTCATTTCGCAGCAACTAATGAAGCTAATTCGATGAGAATTAAGACAGTTGCTGAGTTAGCCTTCCTTATGCATACAATTATATTGTGGTAAAAACATAAAAGATATAAAAAAAAAAGATTACGTTTAATGGTGGAGTTAATAGCATCGGTTATCGCAGAGATGCGAAATGGCCGTTAGTGTGTTGATCTTATGAATTTGTAACCAAAAGTAAAGAAATTAAAAGGAAATGTAAAGCAAAATTTCTTTAGCTATCAGATTTAAAAGAATTCAAATAACCACACGAAAAAGTGGGATGGTTCCATCAAATTCAATAAAACTTGTTTGAGAAGCAAAAAGAGATCTAACCGTGCTATTATCTCCATGTAGTTGCAGTGGGCCAAAAGTAGATATACACTATTTTATTTTTTTATTTTTTCACTATTTTCTTCTTATTTTAGATATATTGTTTAGTCTCTTAGGTCAAATGTCCTCCGTTAAGATTTGATAACGATATATTAAAAGAAAACTGTTAAATTATTATTTAAGTTAATCCAAACAGAAAAGACCAGGGCCATTTACGTTATATCGTTCTGAAATGCTACAAAACAATCGAACTCTCACAGTCCCAGAGGCTATTAGGTTTTTTTTTGAAACGACAAAGAACCTTTTTTTGAATGAATATTCAAAATGCAATATTTGTTTTATATTGTTTTTATGTTGTCTGTGAACTTTTTTTTTTCGAAATTTTGGATGTAAATTCAAAAATGTATGAATAAATTTGAATATAACAAACTTGTAACATTAATCTTCCTATTGCAATGAAGAAATAATTTCATTTGATTAAAAATTGCAAAGAAAAGAAACAATTGAAAAAAATAGTATAATAATTAGCATTATTATTTTCTAAAACTGTATGCCTAAGATTCTTACGTATAAATAGTTTTAACCAATATTAAGAATAATTACAATTTTTTTAACTATTGCTTTTTTTCCTCATTATTACTCATAAATTTAAAGAATATAATAACTTATAAGTAGAGTAATGAATTTTATAAAATAATATCAAAATGTTGTCTTTTTTTTAAACTTCCAATTTTTCCACTGGTATTCAATTGTGCTCCCGTATTCAAGATTTTTCCTTAAGAATTTCGTAAAATATTATTTAGAATTTTAAGGTTCCCATAAATGCAAATGAAAACTATTGATACCAATGTATAAGTATAATGCACCAGATCTTAGTAATTAAATGGACTTTCCAGACAAGATATACATCCCACTATAGATTCAGATTTTAGATACAATTAATTACATTATAAACAAATCAATAGCATATTGAAGAATATACTTATATTTTTGTTAATAATAGGTGTGAATCAAATATCAGAACAGTTAAAAAAATTCAGTTAAAAAAAATGCAGAAGAAATTGGAACATTAACTTTATAAAAACAATTCTTGGTGTTATTTCTTTACACCGTCATCTGTATCAACTGCACTGTAATCTTAAAATATTAGAATATTTTTTTTAACAGCTGTTTTTGATTATATAATCAGAAACTTAGCTGTTAACTTAGGATGCAGAATACTGAGGTAACTCTATGAATATAATTAAAATTTATTATAAAAGCACGATATGTATTAAATTTTAATTTTGTAATTTAAATAATCTTAGATTATCTTTTGATAGTAGCCGATACCGGTACTAACTAATTGAGGATATTTGGTTATTAAAACCTTTTTTCAGTTTATAAAAACTTTTATTAGCACAACAAATGAACAGGATAAAATAAAATCATTTCTAAAATAAATATTTTTTTTTTAAATTAAATTAAATTTAAATACGGAACCAGAATGTTTATACCTTTTACGCAAATAAAAAAATGAGGAATAGTTGAAGGAGTCACAGAATTAAAGAAATAAAAAAAATACCTAACTAACAATAATACTAATAATCACAATATCGGAATCAAGGGAATTTTTTTTTTAATTTCATACATCCTAGATTTGGTTTTCGAACAAGGCGTTGAAATTATAAAGAAAGTATATAGTTCTAACGGTTTATTTGGAAATTCATGGACTTCTTTTAGCTCTCCAATAATATTATAAATTTATATATATATATATATCACTTCTACAATAATAAAATATTTGTTTTTATGTTAATATAATAAAAGAAAACCTTTAACTCTTGCATTGACACTAAAATATTAAGTATTAAGTATTACGATTTCTACACTATCGAATTTCTACACTATCTCTACATTTTCAAGTATGATTCGTATCTAGTTTACATTACTTCCGTTGCAAAGTAGAAGTTTGAAATTCATCAGGATTTTCTTCTGATTCAGAAGAACGAATACAATTTTTTAAACATGTTCAGAATTCTTATTGCTTCATGATTTTAGAATAGGAACGTTTTGAATTCTGAACCGGAAATCGAGAATAAATAGGAATTTTCAAAAATGTTGAATATTTTTTTAATTCAAAATTAGTTTCTTCTGACGAAATTTCGGGGATTACTGTAAGCTGAATAAAATATATAGTTCCTTGCCTTAGTAGTAACCTACTACATTTTTTATGTTTTGAAAAGTCTGGTTCTAATTCAAACATTTTCATTATGAATATCAAGAGTAGGGGAGGCTGGAGTCAATTATAACAGGGGTCAATTGTAACAAGCGCTCTGTAGCCTAAGCAAACTTTCATTAAATCCCAATTTTTGGCATGGGGATTCGTCTTATATACAAGAATGATTTACCGAAAAAAGACATTGGCCATTCAATTTGTTCTGAAGATAATTACGAAAACATGGTTTTTACTGCTAAAAGTAAGTTTCCTTAGTCGTGCTAATTATCAACTGCAACCAAATGTATTGGAGATAAAAATATGACAAATATATATATAAAGAAGGCAGATAGAAATGCTACATTTCTGTGTCACAAAATACGCTATGGCTGTATCCTGCGCTAAATAATTGAACACCACATATGAATTGAGCTGTTGGGGACGATTATAACATTGCTGATGGGGACAATTGTATCAGCGTTACAATCGAGCCCATTCTTTATACTTTTGTTTTTAGGCCAATATTCTGTATAGATAGACCTATATTTTAAAAATTAAATTATATAATTAAATTAAATAAACATTAAATTACAGTTCAAAGTGGAAAAATAATAGGAAATCAAACGTTGCAAAGCCTGATGAATAAATAAAGATATAAATACATGATTAATTAAAAAATATTAAATATTATCCTACTCATTTTATTTACATGAACCCAACTCATATTTATTTAAAAGCCTATTGAAGTAATTATAATTATATAATTATAATATACAAAAACAAAAGCAACAATATCAAAAGCACTGCAAGTAGGGATATCTACATGCCAAAACGGAAAGAGAAAGGGACGGTCAAAGAAAAAACACTCATCAAAATAACTCTGCAAGAAGATTAAGACTAGTAATCAGGCTGCAATAGATTCCTCAAATGAAGAAGAGGAAACATTTTGCTTAGTGTGCTGTGAAGATTACAAAAACAGCAAACCCAATGAGAAATGGGTTCAGTGCCTGTCTTGCTCCGAATGGGCACATGAAAATTGCACTCCTGGTGAAGCAGTAAATTACTGCCAAAATTATGGTTCTGATGATGATGATTGAAATACAGAACATTGTAAACAAAAAGTAACCTTGGTATACTGTATTATCACAATTACATTTCCTTCTGCTATCTGTTACAATTGCCACCTACTACTGGTACAATTGTCCCCGATTTGGGGTCAAATGTAACACTTGTAGTGCATTCATTTAAACATATTTTTTGTCACTTTTATATCGGTTTGACGAGTTGTCAATTTTTGTGTAAGTCCACCTAATGTTGAAGAAACCTTACATACTTTTCATTTCTGTATATGTCTGATTATTTTCTTGAAAAAAAAAGTATTAGTGAAAAATGGTACAATTGACCCCAGTCTCCCCTACATATGGAAAAAATAATGTATCGGTATATTGATTTAATATTTTATTATTATTATTATTATTATTATTATTATTATTATTATTATTATTATTAATATTATTATTATTATTATTAAAAAAGACAACAAAAGAATAACTCTATAATCTTGACTAAAATAAAACATTGGAAAAACATTCACATAATTAACGAAAAAAATTACGATTATCAAACCTTAGCTTTTAATTAGAATTGCCGAGAAAGTTTGAATTCAATCAAAGCAAAAAAAAATTAACAAACAGAGAATTTGTAATTAAGTACAAGAAATTTGGAGAGAATAGACGGGAATTACATCTAGAGTTAAAGAATCAGAAAATAATTAATTGATGAAAATAAGGAAAACTTAGTATGTTGATTTAGTAAATTAACAATTAAGTTGAGTCACAACAAGCAAATTACAATAAGATGTCAAGCACACTAATTATGAAGACAAGTAGAAAACACCTATTAGTATAGAAAGATAAATTCTTAAAATAATGCTAATAGATTTAAGAAAGCCAAGTTTAAGAAAAAATATGCTGTCACTACATTATGAAATCAAATTATTAGTTAATTTAAGGGCTTTCTTTTTTTTGAAAAAGTTTGAGAAAATTGGGAAAAGGGAACAAATACTTAATGTGTTGATACTGGTAAAGGAAATTGTTTTTTATTATGGACCTTAACTTCTTAGTTTACTTTTTAAGATTAAGTCAACAGTAGAAAAATTGCAGCAAAGAGGAATTTTATTTTAATGTTAATACCTGGAAAATATATTGTGAAACTTGGAATAAATAACTAGGTCAATCAGAAAAAAAAGTTTACAAAGCTTGCGTACGAAAAGTAAACCCTAATTGGAAGAATCTAAGATAGAGCCTTTAAAGTGGCACAAATATAATATTTTTCTACAAAGTAACCTTGATGATTGAGACATTTTTCACTATGTTTGATCAGTTTGTCGATCACAGCCACAAAAAAGACAGGGCCCTGCTGTTAACAGTAGCCGCTTACTACATCACGTTAAAATTCTTCATTGCAAGTGAAACGTCGGCCTGACATTTGCATAAGACAGAGGACAGATGAAAATTGTTGGAAGCTAAATCTGGACTGTTTGGAGGATGTCCAGAATTTCTCAATGGAAACCGTGCAGGAAGTTCTGTGTGTTCCGTGCAATGTGTCGTCTGTCATTTTCATTGGATTCAGAAGATCAATGCATTCCTTCCTGACGTTGTTGCCCAATTTCTTTAAAGTTTCAATAGGAGACCAGTAATCCAAGCGAGCCGCCATTTTGAAATGATAGCGCTCATCTCCAATGACACACACGAGAAGACCACACGGCACTGAACAGTACAGCCTTCTATCAGATATTTCAGCAACATTATGGCATTTTGGCAAACTCATAAATCTAATTTCTAGTGGTTGTAATCTTTTTTGCTGATGGACCCTCATATACTACCATATAGATATTTACAATGTGTAAAATAAAGAAAACTTTTACTGTTATCAGAAGCATAGATTAAAAATTATAGCTCTGTAATTTGGCTTTAATTTTTAAGACTCTTTTACTTCAATTTTGATATTAGAAATTTTCTAGTATTCATGCAAGATAAATAACTTCTATTCTCCTTGGATGATTTAGTTAATAAAATTAGGAAATTACAATCAGTTCTAATTAAGCGAATCATTGTCAGGAAAGAAGAATTATTTAACTGCATCGAAATAATTTTCAAATTCACGTCACTAGCTTATTCCTGAAATTCCTAAAAGGTTAATTGAATTTAGAGAAAATTAAAGCAATTTTTGCAGAAACGTACTTACTAGATGCTTTAATTAATACAAAGTATAAATAGTATTAATTAATATTATCTTTTCAACTTGAAAGAGAAACTTATTAACTAAAATCTTCAAATGAATATTTGTCAGAGCCCAAATGCAATCAAATATCAATTTTTATATAAAATCTCTTGCATTTAAATATATAAATAAATATAAATACTCACTTGCACTTTTTAAAATAAAGAAGGTTTGATTGAATATCTAATCTTGATAAGTCTTTAATTTTGAAGGTAGTAACAAAACTTAACATGTAAAGTCAACTAACTCAACTACATAAAACTTATATGTAGAACTTTTGAAGTAATTGATTTTTAATAAACGATAAGAGAAAACAATAAAAATTGCTATCACATAGAAAATATTGCCATAATGTCAATAACATATTCAAATTATTCATCTAACTTAAAATGGTAGGCTACTTTACAATTGTTTCTAAATCAAATCCTGAGTCAGCATTTTCTGAAATTTCCCATAGGAAATCTTTCCAAATTGCATTCAGATTTATGCTGCGGAAAAAAATTTTTAACTAAAATAAAAAATAAAAGACTTAAGTCTTTTTTTAAACAATTGACCATAAAGAAAAGAAAAGCGGACAGGTATGTAATAGAAGATGGATTACGTTTTTTTTTATTAAAAAGTCAAAAAATATATTGTTTAGATAAGAAGATAGATGAAATGGACAGAAAAAAAAGTGAAAAAAGAGAAAGATAGAAACTGTATTAAGAACAATAATAATAATTTTAGATATAAGCACAGGAAATGCATGTATGGAAAGAAAGCTGCTTAAAAGCAGAAAAGATGGAATAAATAAGAATGAAGAAAAGGAATGCTATTTTTTTAGAGTTCAAAAGTTCAGCGTACTTACGTTCGAATAGTTAAACTTTAAAAGCAATTTTTTTGAATTTAAAGTAAGTGATAGTATTACTAAGGGTGATATCATTTATGAAATGATGTCATTTAAGTGATTTTCCAGAGAAATTTCACTCTTCTTTAGTAATGTTTTTTTTTATTTGTGAAGTGCAGAATCATGAGGACTCCCATTCATGTGGAAACACTAATAAAGTATTTTGTCATAGTGTAGTTAATAAATTGTCATTGCGTTCTGAAATTAAGCCAAGATATTTTACAGTAAAAATGATAAGAATTATTTGTAAATTCATTTCTTAATCAGTTCATTTAGGTGCTTATATTTTTAGTATATTGGAAGAAGCTCGCGTTAGTTAAATTTATAAATTGGAAATTATTTGTATTTCTATTATATTTATACAGGGTGGGCAAAATAAAAGAGGCCCGGAAAAACAGCTTTTTCATAGCTCCGGACCTCTTTTATTTTGCCCACCCTGTATTTAATAAATGCAAAGTCAATATTACTGTTGTTTTATCCTTGGAGTAATCGTTGTTGTTTATTTCACTTTGCTAAAGTTGTTTTAATATCTGTTCTAAGAAAAATCTATAAACCTTAGAAATTAAAACGTATTTAGAAATAATCGAAAATGCATTTTACTAAGTTTAAAATACATAACTTTAAGTTATGAAAATATAATCCATATAATGATTAGCGCAAATATTCTAAAATATAGCATGCCATATGTATATGATGTAATCTGTATAAGTTTTAATCAATAAATGTTTTAATAGTGGATTTTATTTTCCTGTGAGAAAAGCAAACATTTTTAGTAACACCATTTTCTATCCGTATCAAAAGAATATATATTATCTTTCTAAAAAACATAGTTGCATAAAATGTAGGTTTATTTTCTTTTTCGTTACAAATTAAACAATTTTATTTTTTAAATTAGGAAAAGAAAACAAAAAAAAGCTTAATATTTTCAAGTTTTCGGGACTAGAAGTATATTATCTTAATTGGTTTTAAAATCTTCCGCCATTTACTGAACATCTAAAAATTTCTGCAAATAAAACAAATTCATTTTAAAACATCTCAGCTTGTGTTTCATATTACAATTTGTTTGTTTCAAATTTATCAAACAAGAAATAACTTTTCTATTTTCTGAGATTTAAATATAAATCTTTTTTGTTATATGATATTAACAAATTGTATTTTAATGCTCAATACCAATCATTATCAAAAGAAATAAAATAACAATAAAGGCATTTTTAAAGCAACTTTATCAATAAATGAAATCTCTAGCACTAATGAACTGTTAACAAGATGGTTTTCTGCCTTAACCTATTTCCAGGTAGTTAAGTCACAGTTAATAGATTTAACGAATTCATGTTAAATTCCAACATGCAAACGTCTATTTGGAGAGCCGAAGTCATGGGAATATTTATTAAGGTACGTTAAGTTAATTGTATACGAGATAATCTTATTTAGCTACAGATGCATTACCACAAAACGGACCACAAATGTTATTTTTCTGCCGTAGGAACTTGGGGATCTGCTGTACGTCCGGGAATTCCGCCATAATATATGGAATGTAAACTAAATCTTCACCGAGTTATCTAGTCCCTTGACCGCAGGGGTGTAAATGCAGAGTCCATGTCTTTCATTTACAATACCCACAAACTAACATTTTAGATCTGAGTTGTCTTGAATTGAAAAAAAATAAAATAAAATTCTTATAAATGCATTTAGAAAACTAATATACTTTTAGAAACTTTAAAATTTCCGTCCTTTTCAAAAAATTGTAAGATACGGACGGAATCTTATATCTTTCAAACTGTATTAAATGCATTTTAAAGGCCTATTAATTATTATATAACCTGTTAATAATAATCGAACTAAAATTTAAATAAATTTTCATTAAAAAAAAGCCTATTTGGCCTTCAAAAATGAACTGAAGTATACAGAAAATCATCTAAATTATAAACTAAAGATCTTATTGAGTAACCCTTCATATAATTCTAATTACCTAAGATAAATAAAAAAGAAAGATTATAGAATCTTCGTCTATTAGATCATTATCGAAAATTAGACAAACATTACAATGCAAAAGGAGAAAGATATACTGAAAGGGAAATCCTCACTAGTTAAAATACATATATTTATCTTTTCATCATAAAAATGCAATATTAATCCTACTAATATTGTCTATTATTAAAAAAAAAATCCGCTTCATTTTCATTGAAATAAAAAATAATTTAAGCTTGTTGACTTCCAATTACATTATGAATTAATTATAACTTTAGCAATTTTTTTTTTTTACATTTTAAATTTTATTTTATAAATAAATAAATGCTAATGGATGAAATGGTAACAGGATTATTTATTTACTACTTTATAAAGAATATACTTTGAGAAAGTTTATTTTTATTCTAGCTTTAATAAAAAAAATACAATTTTCTTGAAAATATTTTCCCTATCTCCATTCTTCCCTAACTCCAAGAAATGATTCTTAGTAGTTTAGCTTATATATTGAATAGTAGTATTTTTATTTTTTATTTTATTATCTGTACTGTAATTCTTACTGACGGAATGGCATTGAATCTTGTGTAAAGAGGGTATCTCATAATTTTATACACCAGAATTATTCTACACTTGTTGCTTAGATTGACTACATATTCGCATGATGCTCGTCTTGGTCTGTCTTTTTGGAATCCTGCTTACAAGAATCGAGAAATAGAAGATTCAATCTCAGAAGGAAAAAAGAAACTTTTGAAAGTGAAAATAGGATTCCTTTGTTAGGTTGGAAGTACAAATACACATAAAAGGAATTGTAGATCAGTCAAAGCCTTCTCCAAGATAAATAAATATCTTACAGCTCAGAAGTCGTAAACAATTACATAAAGAAAACAATGTTAAGAAAACCGGATGAAATCAAACAAACACGATTCTTAGAAAAATTCTGCAATCACAAATAATCAATGGAATGCATTGTATAATAAAGACTCAGAAAACAGCTTCAAATAAAAATCTATGTTAAAAATACATAAGAAATAAGGAATAATTAAAGAATCTTCTGATAGCTATAATAATAATTGAGAAATTAGAAAAGTTTATCAATAATCGTATCTTTATTAATGATCTTTTAAGGAAGATAAACATTTTGTATTACTTTATCTTAATAAAAAATTTCAATAATATTTTAAGTTACAAAAGAAAAGAAAATTAAAGACTGCACAAAGGGTTGTTTGCACTCTAAACCATCATCGATGGGGATCTGAGACGGCCATTTCGACTTATTAGAACTCATCAGCCAGATTTACCTTCGATGATAGGTTCCCAAGGCGCGACATGTTAACGAACCCTCCCCCGCTCACGAAAGTGAGACCCCACAAAACCAAACAATAATAATAAATAAATTAAACAAAATCGTTTAAATTCCTTAACCTCTCACATTTTAAGAATCGAAAAGGAATTAAATTAAAGTATCCAAAATAACGAAATTAAATGATTTGAATCAAATAAACTTTAACCTGCAGAACGTATAATCATACAAATGAAAATAAAATCAAAGACATCACAAAGGTTTGCTGTCGTACCCTGAGCTATCATCTGGAACGGCCGTTTGGTTCGTATTAATACTCATCAGCCACATTTTTACCCTCGCTGTGAGGTTCAGAAGGCGTGAAAGGCTAAGAATCCCCCTCCCGTTTGCACGTTAAACTTATTTGATTTAAATATTTGAGCTTTTTAAAAAATAGCTTTTCATACTTTTGAGAATGGTAATGACTTCATCAATATTCTGTAATATAAAGGTGTTTATCAAACAGCATAGCTGAATAGAAGAGAACCGTGCTCAGAAATATGAAACAGGGATAGGATTATGATATCCGTTCAACCAAAAAAACATGAAAGAAAGTAAAGACGTATCATTGTTCAGAATTGGATGTGTGGAGAGGTTTCCAAACAAAACGATTCCAACAAATAAAAAAAAAGTATCATTATCAGGCCCAATTTACGATCGGTGACGTTTAATACGTAAGTAAGGATGGCCATAGTTTGAAATCACATATGATGGCCTTAGTTTGATTCCTAATAATATATGGAAATTACCATTCCAACTTTTTTTGCTTTAAGCCTGATTTTTACTTCAGGCTTAAATTTATTGCTTAAATGTATCTTTATCCTTTTCTTCTTTAGGATTGCTGAATGTATCAACAATCATTGTCAGCTTAGTCTATATTTTTTGACACTTGAACTGCATTGCAATGAATTCAATGAAGTTTTGATACTCCTTGGCTTAACTATACGTTTCCCAAATTCCTATATAAGTTTACCTGAGTTCCTAGTCCTTTGCTTACTCTGTATAATCTGCTCTTTCCAAGGTACAGATGTCACTGTGAAACTCTTTTATGCTTGGATTGACATTTACCTTATTGGAAATTAATCCTCATTAGAATTACATTTGCTTTGTCAGCAGTTTAGCCGATCACCGAAGGTCGTGCTTCAATCTTTTAAGTTCTCTCTTTATCGGGATATCTAGCTGCATTGTTTGGAAGTAATGTACTGCTTGAACTATCTAGCATCAGTGATTTTCAAAAAGTATCAATGAAATGTCATCAGTACTTCTTTCTGAGATGAAATACTTCAAAAACATATGTAAGCGTTTGATGTCCAACATTGTATGGATTTTGAGATATTTGAGATTCTTTGGATTTCTACTAATAGCTTAAATGTTAGAAATGAAACTATCCTGTGTGTTTGAGTAATTTCTATAAATATTTTTTTTGTTACTATTTTTTAAACATTTTATATTTTAACATTTTTATGAAAAATTCATTTTCTATAGAAAGGGATGTTCTTTACAATTTCTAATCATAAAAAATAAAACAAGAAAAGAATAAAAAAGGAGAGAAAAAAGAAAAAATAAAAAGTAAAAAAAAAAAAATACAGGAAATTCGATCCCAACACTACCAACCACTTAATGAGCATTAAACTATCAACAACAATTGTAATAAGTTACTCGCATTTCTAATATTTAAGCTATTAACCAAAGTCTAACGAAAACAATGCCAAATATATATGAATAAGTAGTGTTGGCCTCCAAACCCTTATATATTTTTGAAGTCTTTCATGTGTACTGTGGTGGCAAGTCAAAAGTCAGATAGCAATTCTCTCTACAATAATAATTAATCATAAACCCGGGAATCAACTCATCAGATTATTGTAAGAATTACGGCAATAAGGTAGTGAAATGCATGTGTGATACTGTATCTCATGTGAAGTTGTTGTAAAAAAAAGTGACGATGAAGAAATATCTGATAAATAGTGTGAAGAATTATGAACGATAAACTCCGTAATATAATAGAAATATTCATCGAATAAGTATTGTATTTTGAACAGGATAACTTTTGCGAACTGTTCCAGTGATATTTATTTCAACAGCTTATGGGAGCAATTTATTGGAATAGAAAAGATTAATTTAAGTGCATATAACGAAAATTCGAATCAATAGGCATAAGGTTATTCCTATTACACTGAATCAAGATAAACTGATTCCAGAAAATGAGTACAAATGTATTTATCTGTAATGATGAGTAAGAATCTGCTTAGTAATTTCAAAGTTATTTACAGTTATTTTGTGAGAATCATTAAAATATATTTATTTAACCATGTCCAGTCTTGTGGTTTATTTCTTCTGACACTGCCATCCTGACTAATATTATGCCTTTTTTCATGTATTTTCATTCCACAAACGGGCATTGAATTTATAATATACAGAGTGTGTCATCTCCTTGTATATATTTTTAATTAGCTATTTTAGACAATATTTAAGACGATTATTCTGAATTATTATCACGAATATTATTTTCGTATCTTCTCTGAGTTTTTTGTTTCTTTGAATTTATAAAATTACTACTGTCTCAGTTTAATGAAAAGTATTCAAAGATGTCTTTATCTGGTTCTACTAGTGACATGAAAACAGCAAACAGTTGAGTGAACAACAATTTCCAGTTGAAACTTTATGAAACTGATAAAATGCAACAAGAATTCAGCAGACTGCTAAAGTCGCTAATTTTTTTTCTAACTTCCAGATAGTCACGATGTACATGTTGAAAAACGAAGCTCTTTTCTAATCAGCAAAAGACTGAGAAGCAGATAAGTCTGTAATTCCATCTTAACATCAATATGTGAAATACTTCAAAAACTTAGATAGTGAGGACAAACTATACTTGAAAAAATGTTTCTTGCTTATTTTAAATAAAAAGCAGTTTCTTAAGTAATATGTCTGTGATACTATACCATCTTTCGTAGAGAATTTGAAAGATATTGTTTATAAGACTATTTTAGACCTAAAAACTATTACATTGATAGTAGTAGTAGATATAATAACAATAATGAAAATATTAATAAAGATTATTATAAAAATATCTAATAATTTTGTTTGTTGAGTTTCTTATCTATATCCATCAAAGCTGTAAAAAAAATCAAGACATTATTCCATATTCCATGTTTTTAATTGAGTGAAAAACCTTTTTGAATTTGGAAATTCCGTGAATCACAATATCAAGCAATAGAGAAAAACTTTTAAAGTATATAGAACTTAAGCTAAAATTCAATTATAAATTTAACAATGCTAAATTAGATGTTCTATAGTTCAGAACAAAGATTTTATTAACCCAGGAATTTTTCTATTGACCAAAATCATTATTAAATAAAGCTTGTGACAAAATTCCAAAGCAGGCTATTCCGTATATATTAACCTAGTGAATAAGGAAATATAATGCAATTAATATTTATTTCAGAAGAATGAACCAACCCTGAAATTAGTGGCAGGATGAAGAAAGGAAGCTAATCAACATCACTAACACCACCAATTAATGCTGATGTAATTATCAATCGCTTTCACTAATTAATTATCAAATGTTGTTGAAATCGCCTTGAATGGCATTGTAGTCTCAGTAATTATATCGTTAATGAATTATAATCTGATTAGCTGTAACTAATATCCTAAATAACTAAATGAAGGAGAAAGTCAATTCGTGTAGAAGTGAACTCTCAAGTGGAACACATCAAAGAACTTACCTCCTTCAGTAACTTTTCTTCGGAAAAAAAATGGTTTCAAGTTCTTTTTTTTCTTCTTAAAATATGAACCCAAACAACTGCATAAAATATTGTGGTTGCTTTTCTAATTCTGATAACATTCTTTTAAACTAGGTTTCGAGGTTTACTTTAAATAATACTTAGAATTAATGATTATAATTAGGAATAATTCCAAATTAACTTATTGTAAAATCATATTAATTTGTTTTGAAAATTGTCATTAATCTCTTTACAAATCAGTATATACTTAATAGTTTTAATCTTTAATTAAATTATGTAACATTAGCTTTTTGAAAATTAAAAAAAAAAGAATTACAAAAGAATACCTGCGTGATAACAGTACATAAAATGTTGTTAAGAAAAGAAAATAATGTTTTGCTCATTTGCAAAAGAGTTGTTCATTCACTTACGTTCATTCTTCTTCATATCTATGAAAGTTTCATTAAAATCAAAAAATCAGTAATAAGAAATGGAGAATTGAATATAAAAGTATATTGAAACAGTGAAATCCATATTCATAAAAACAGTCTTATTATCTCTGCTTCTTAGGGATTTGGAGTTGATTTATACCTTTAAAGAAACACAATTTAACCTGGTACAAAACTCATCAAATCGCAACAAAATTAATTGAACAGTGTGAAAATTATAAGGGATAATTTGTCTTAATTCGTGAAGTTCACTTTAAAGATTGTTCGATCACTATCAAGAAGTATAAAATGGATTTTGTATTTCATTTAGTATTATTTTTAAATATTAACTATTAAGTTTAATAATCTATGAATTTTAAATTTATTATTATGGTTATATATGACAACAAGTGATATCGTTAAAAATTAAAATATTGTAACGTGACCACAACATTTTAACAAGCATTTCATTTGTTATTTCTCAACCCTAAAAAAACAAAAAATAAAAAAAAAAAACCAACCCAACCAATTTAGAAGATATGAAAGAGAATTGATTGAGTGTACATTAGCTTATATTCATCTTTATATCTATTATTTCATTTATGCTAATATCTAAAGAACTAATTTGAAATATCTATGTCACTTCATTCTTATTTTACAGTAAAATGAAGGAGATATTTCCACCTCTGTCCATTAGGTATTACTGAGAGCTTATGCTTTTAAAATTGATTTTCCGACTATTATAATTGATGTACTGATGGCAGAAAATAACGGAAAATTAACTTCTTAAATGAAATTCTAATAGACTTCAAAATATATAATGTTGTGTAAAAACTTCAAATTCAGTAATATTTTCCTGGAAAATTTTCAGTTAAGTTTCAGATGAAAAGATCAATTGTCAGCGTTTGTCTTTTTTTAGGCAATCTTTATTTTCAGATACCACTATTTTTTAAAATCCTCCTATTGGAAGAAACAGATTGAAGATATTTGTCTAACGGATACGTTTTTTTTTTCTGTTTTACAAAGTACATGGATATTCAGAACAGGACCTTGACAGTTTTGATTTTGTATTATAATTGTATTAAATAACTAGGATTTACATGATTTCTAAAAATGTTTTCATGTATCATTAATGGTATGAAATGAAAACAAGAATATTATTAACTTCAGGGTCAATCCATACCAAACGGTCCAGCACTGGTTGCTCGACCATTTTTAAAAAAAATGATTTTTTTACTGTTGTTACCCCTATGCATGAGTACTTCAAAACAGGCATTATTTTTTTTTATTTGATTTCGTTTAAAAATGGCGTCCATTTTTCAGGGTTTTTTGTTTCAGGGTTTCCAGCATTTTTGGCCTTTGCAGACAGTTGCGGTAATTTTGATAACTCAGCTAAGAAAAATGATAGAAATCTCTGGTTAAATAATTATTTTCAGCATATTGTAAACTACATTTCTTGTCCTATACCTTTTTACCATATCTCTAACACAAATAGCTGAATTTTAGAACCGAAACTGATATTCGCTTTTGAACAAAAATCAAGTTTTTTTTGAGCAGGAAGGAATGAAATAGCAAAGCTGTAAAGTTTTTTGAGAAAAGATATACATCCAAAGGTTAAGCAAAAAAAATTATGAACTGTATTACTGGCTTCCTAATTAAGTTATAGCGCTTTAAAAATGCTCTTTTTTCATTTTTTTCAAAGTTTGAGCCCCAATATCTCTGGTAGGGGACCTAATAAAAATTTGATTTTTACAGTATAAAGAGAACTTTATGAGAGGTATCTGTGAAAAAAATTTTGAGTTTGATATTTGAGTTTGATTTTTGAGATACCTGTGTTAGATACATAGGTATCTAACTCAAAAATCAAACTCAAATATCAAACTCAAAATTTTTTTCATAGATACCTCTCATAAAGTTCTCTTTTAAACTGTAAATATCAAATTTTTATTAGGTCCCCCATCAGAGATATTGGGGCTCAAACTTTGAAAAAAATGAAAAAAGAGCGTTTTTAAAGCGCTGTAACTTAATTAGGAAGCCAGTAACAGAGTTGATAATTTTTTTGCTAAATCTTTGGATATACATCTTTTCTGAAAAAGATTTATAGGTTTGCTATTTTATTTCTTCCTGCTGAAAAAAAAACCCGGAACTTTGATTTTTGTTCAAAAGCGAATATCAGTTTCGGTTCTAAATTTCAGCCATTTGTGTTAGAGATATGGTAAAAAGGTATAGCACAAGAAATGTAGTTTACAATATCCTGAAAATAATGTATTTAACCACAGATTTCTATCATTTTTTTTAGCTGAGTTATTAAAATTACCGCAACTGTCTGCAAAGGCCAAAAATGCTGGAAACCCTAAAACAAAAATGGACGCCATTTTTGAACGAAATTAAATAATAAAAAAATAATGCCTGTTTTGAAGTACTCATGCATAGGGGTAACAACAGTAAAATTTTTTTTTTTTTTAAAAATGGTCGAGCAACCAATTTAATGTTTTCTGGACCGTTTCGTATGGATTGACCCTTCACATCTTTATGGCATTAACAGATAATTTCAAAGGCTTAATCACCATGGATTATGTTTAATTATTTTCAGCAGAATGTATGAAAGAAATGGAAATCATGGTTCCTTCAAAGCCTGAAACTTCAATGCTTCAGGTTTCCAATTGCAGATCAGTAAATTAATTGTCATTAAATTTAGCCTACAAAAATTTGTGATATTTTCTAAAAGTTAAAGAATAACAATAAATTCAATTTGAAAAGAGAAATATTCTTGAATTTATTGTAAAAAAAAATTAACAATTACTAACAATTTAGATTACATAGATTATAGTTCGAATCTTTACGAAGGCTCATCGGAAGTTAAATACAGAGTTGAAAGAGAATGTTTTCAAAAGAAGTCTACTCGTGGAAGGTCGTAGTTTTGACAGTTCTAAAGAAATGTAAAGTCTAATTATGGTAAAGTCTAACGCATACGTTGAAGCAGTGTACAAACTCCGATATATTTACTGCGAATTGTGCATTATAGTATAAGTCAAATGCAAACTGCTAATCAACTAACAAAAATTATTTTTCTTTCAGAAAAGAAAATATCAGAACTGCAACGAGATGTGAAAATTGTTTAGATGTCATTGAAAGAGACATAAATTTCCTGCAAAATTATTTCTCTTTTATTCTTTAGAACCGTTTAAACCCACCAGTCTAATTATAAGTTATTTACGTCTGCAGCCTTTTATCAAAAACAATAATTTTGATGGAACTACATAGAATACAGACAGTAAAAATTGCAGTATCAGCTTTTAATATTGAAAACTGTTAACAAAAACTATATTTTTAAATCACTAAGCGAGCGAATTTAATTATTATTTCACAGAATAACCGGAGGAATCCTGTTTGTTCGTTAAGTTCTTATCGATTTTCAAGCATGTCTTTTCTATCGTAAATGAATTTGGCATTTATTATTTTAGTCATATCCTTTTTAGAGATGCATCTTTTATTTCTACAACAATATTATTAATAATAACTACAACAGTATTTATTAACTACAACTGTATTTTTAATAAAAACAGGAGCATGGTTTTAACATGATGTTAATTCTTTTTTTTTCCAGCATTAACGTAAATTAAGCGTACTTTATATTTTTCTTTATTAGGAAGTTAATTTCTTCTCCGTCTTCCAACGATGCTGTAAATAAGTGAAAGCAATATATCACTTAACACTTACTGTACCTTTCCACCATAAGAGAAAAAGAACCCAGACCTTGCACACAGAACGAGCAATGATTTTTGTTCCAACTGTGAACAGACTTCTTTGTTCTTTTTTCAAAAGATAAATGTAAACTTTTCAATGTAAATTTTAGCTTATTTATTCAAATAACGTTTTCATTTGAACAAAGAATCTGATGTTGTTTTATGCAGTATTAAACACAATTTTCTGTGCAATAAATGTAAGATTTCTCCCTACGAAACTTAAATTCCAAATACTGGTATATGATAATCAAACAATCAAATGTAGTTTAAAGTATTACTGGTATTCTTGTGAGGTCAATACATAAATTTTGTAAAGTAATAATAAATTACGAAAATCTCCGAAAAGTTAAAAAATCTGTAATGAATAACTTGAAAAATTCAAATTCACTGACTGAATGACTGGTTTAGTAGTTCAAATGGTAAGAAGCTTGCCTACGAGCTGCAGACTTAAGTTCACTAACCGGTGGAGATTGATGAATTTGTCAGGTTAATTATCCTTTAAACAGATCTCATGATTATTTCCTGGAGTTAATACGACGACACAGTATTATTTTTGATCTTCACTTAGTTTCCAGGACTGGTGATCGCATGAACTTTATCCGGCGAATTACCTTTTCTTAAAGATGTTGCAGACGTCATTCATTAACACTTAGCATGATTAAATCCGTTGCAATAAGTTTTGCAGAATTTTATGCTGCAAACATAAACAAGAGAATCAAATTATAGAAGAAAGCGTTGTCTTTTAAGTTTAGATTCTCATTGTTTTCAGAGCAATTCAGACAAATCTTAATTAATATATAGGTTTTTAAATTTTTATATGGGATGACTTATACTACAATTTTATAATATTCTATATATTTAAAAAAAAAATTAAATAGAGTCTCATTGGATTCATAAGTTGTATGACAAACTTCTGTATATTCCGTTCATTTTTTTTTTACTGTAGTCCATTAACTCTGAAAATTTAGAATCAAGTTGGTTGATTAATTAGAATTCTCTTTTAACAGCAATTTTGTTTTAGCAGCGTTTCATGTCAAAAACTGCCACAGTGCTTCTTGAATTAAATTGGAGTCATTATCAAACATTTATTAAAAAAAATCTCGGTAAACATGTTCATCCAATTTAAATCGATTCTAACGCCGAATTAAAACTGCATATTGAAAAATTGTGTATACTTTATTATTGCATTCATTATTTATTTTCAAGTATATTTTTATTAAGAACTTCACTTTAAATTAAATGTTTACTTTGAATTTAAGATAATTGGCATTTCACAAGAAGGAAGCTTTCTGAAACTCAAAAATAAGGTTGCTAACATCCTACTGTTCTGTCTGTTTATAACATATTAATCGTATTAATTTACTATTTGAAAAACATTGCTTTCGTTTTTGAAAATAGGCAGGGATGTCTCTAGAACATATCGCTTCTTCTCTTCATGCTCTAAAGTTTCTGGGATTTGATTAAGAGGATAGATGGATTCGTGCCCTAACATGGAAACACACTTTGGGCACTAATAAGATTGAAAAACAGTCGAATGCGAATGGGCTTTGTAGCATTTTTATTTTTATTTTTGTTCTCCACTCTGTATCCATAACTCAACTCCCTTAATGAATTCAAAATGAGATTTCTAAGAAGAAAGAAAAACACTTCATCCAATTAAAGAAAGAAATCTACGTTGGCCTTCTAGGAATAACTTGGCACAGAACTACAGTGACAGAACAGAATAATTAACGAAAACTGCCATTAGGGCAGGTCTTTGTTGTTATGATAATAAAATGCTGCTTGGTATTCATTGACTTCCTATTTCATTGTGGTGCACCTTACGTCATGAATAAAACAAATGGAACAGATGGATAACAGGTCATACAACAATAAAAATTGAAACAGGAAACAAGCATACAAGGTTATTCTGAACTATTTTCTGATGCAGCAATCTTCATTCATGGTTCTTCCAAAATCCCCGCAGCTCAAGTAAAACAGCTGGGAGTTTTAATTTACTATTAAACATGCAATTAATATGTAAGAGACCTTTTAATTAATAATACTTACGAAGAAAGCAATTGAAAGGTTCAGCGCACAAAAAGAGGCATCATCAGAAATTATAATTCAAATGGATCATTCCGTTTCTGACTAAATTGCAATTTGATGCAAATATGAATTGGAAAAAGATATTTAGATTACTTACGCATCCTATTGCAAAATGGGACCATCACAAAATCATATTGGAAAGGAGAAAACAAAATAAGCACTAGTCTTCTCATAATTCGAATAAATAAGTAATGTATTAGAATAATAACTAACAATACTATCCAAAAACCTTATAATTTCTAGACTTTTCCTATTTACTTCTATTGTCTTATTTCTGTTTGAAAAATCCAAATAACTTTAAAGCATTTCTTTTAAAAAAATTAAGTAATTTAATAAAAGTGTTAAAATGCATGTATGAATATGAAGTCATTAAATCAAAATATTATTTTAATGAACATTATATTATAAAACTAAGAACCATTTTTTTAACTTTATTTAATAAACAGTATTTTTTGGTTCGATGCGGTGAAAGAACATTATTTCATCCCATAATGAAAAGAGAAAAAAAAATTCCCATACATCTAAATTTACAATAATTATCTAAAATTTACTTAACTGTTTACAGATTATAAATTCGATTACATATCAAAATGTTTTTGTAATAATTTTGGTGTTAATTATTCATATGCTCCAGTACTATATAAGATATTGTCTCTTGGATTTCGTGGTAATGCTATCATTGAATAAATGTGAACTTGCTGTAAGATTAATATGTTCTATGTTTGTTCTTTGATAGTTTTCAACAGGTTTCACATACTCAATATCTAAAAATGTATGATTGAATATTGTTTTTTATTAGCTCATGTCTCCAGGAGACAACTGGTTTTAACTAACATTACAGCCTTCTCTTCTGTATGCAGGAGTGAGTGTCATCCACAGTTGTAACGTATTTCATTTACAATCCATTTTCAAAAAAATATCGTCTTTTTAAAGTTACTTGCTAACTTTCCCTCTTATGTAGATCTATAGTTGACGTCCGAGTGGTTGATCATAATATTCTGCTACATAACATTTCTATTTGAAAAATAATCTACGACAGATATATACAAATCATTGAGAAAAGAAAATTCAAAGTGTGAGAACATCGCGTTACTATTTCCATCGTCTAGGAAATGGTATTTACATATTAACTTGCTTCACGAAATTAAAATGTGATATCAGAGAGATCTGAAGTAAAGTAGCCTAATTCAAATTTTTATACATTAAAATATATTCATCTGCTATTACAGACATCGGAATATCAACATTCAGATTAAATTACTTCAACGAGATTGCTGAAGTCTTTCTCGAAAATCTAAATCTCATTTTATGAATGGCTTCAATTTAGACTTAAAATGAATGATGGTACTTTTTATTTAAAAAATAGAATACTATGACTACACTTAAAAACATTTCTACTCGTGAAGAAAAGGAGTAAAGATTCAATAACTTTCCATGAAACCAATCATTCTTTATTTTGTGAATCAACAAAATCTCTATCTGCTTCGCAGTAAAGAGAAGTAAAACTTTTTCTTCAAAAAGATAGTATTATATAAGCAACTACAAAAATCCTCCTTTTAAAACATTCAAATTATAAAAAGTACATGTTAAATAATCAGGCATAATTTGACAATTATTTTAGTTCTTATTAGTATCAACCAATAAATAAAATAAAAAAAATTAAGCTTTCAAAAACTTTTTGATATTATTTTAGAAAAGAAATTCGACGTCAATTTCAGTACTGCAATTTCAGGTTTTTTTACATTATATGTTAATAACTGGATTCGTTTTGTTGCTTTTCACAAAGCATCCGAAGACTCGGTTAAATATGGAATCAAAACGTAATTAATCTTCAAAATGAATGGTATATTAAAACTCAATTAAAACGCTGTGTCATATGCAAATCCTAACTATGCAATTAAACGAACGGGAGTGTTGTAATTCGATAATGATGGCGATTTCTACAATAGTTTTATGAGAATTTAAAAACAACTTCTTCGCCTTTTTATTAGCAATAAAGGTGTGATTTTCTAAGTGTTTGTAGGGGAATGAAATTGGGGTCGCAGCCGAGAATCACAAACAGTAATTTTCGCAGAGATTTTGAGCTTGTTTCTATCTACCTTCAACTCTCCCCGGACAGATAAATAAGCGGGGTGTCACAAGCCGAAGCCATCCAGATTTATATATAATGTCGTCTCTTACGGATCCGAGGCATGTCGTAGGACGGAAGATAAATCTGAAATGGCAGTCGTAATGAACGTGATGACCACTGTTTTATTGCTATTCTTAATAGGTCGTAACTGTCTTTCTCTATTGCGGCATGAATCCGAGCTCTGTGTGACACGAACTCCCATGAGCCAGTTTCTCTTTGCCTGCCGGTCTTATCTGTGGCAGGTGGCATTTGTGGAAGGGTGTAGCAGTTTCTTCATTGCCCCTCTGGCTGCTGTATCAATTTTCTCCTCTTCTTTCCACCCTCCTCCATCCTGTCCCGTTCTCTTGTCGTACGTTCCCTTCATGCCAAACTTTACCCGCTGAATAATTCCGGCCTCTCGAGCCTCTCACCTGGCTGGAAATCGAAGCGAGAGGAATTTTGAGGAGGATTACGGCTTCTATCATTGCAGTTTGCACGTTTTCAGATTAATAATAGCCGTTTTAGAGAAGAAGAGAAGATGCGCCTGAATACAAAGGAACAAAAATACTAGACAATAGAGTGCTTACGATGTCGCATGTGACATCATCAACAATGCCATAATATAACCGAGGTGGAAAAGCGTGAGCTTACTACTAAGGTGGTTTTAACATTTCCCGTTGGCGTTGGGTGTGCAAAGCATTCCACAGTCAGTAATGCAGCGTTAGGAGATACTATCCTAATTAATTTGAACGCACGTTTATCCACTGCTATGAAAGTTATTTCTCAAGGCTGTTTATCTGGTAATTTTATTCTTTGCCAAACTTCAGACCATCGTTAAAAATAAGTAACCTTGTCTGGTTCACTGAAAACTCAAGTGAATATTTAGTTTTTATGCCGTGAAGTAAAGTTAAGAAGATTACTATGATTACTAAGAATCTACAACATCTGAATGAAAATGATGTAGATTAAAAGTGAAATGTGTGGTTTAGCTTTTTTTTTCAAAATTTACATTAATCGTTTAGAAATGAGGAAGCCTTTTTTAACTGTTTAAATTTTTTTCTAAAATTTGTTAATAAACAAACAATATTCTGAATCTGACAGTTTCCAAAAAACGAAGAAATAGAATAATATTCACTACAGTAAATACACAATTTTCCAATATAACAACATATAAAAAAAAAAATAACCACATGGTAAGTTGATCTGCTCAAAATAAAAAAATGACAGTATGCGTGACAGCGCTACCTACTTACCATTACTTAGAATGTGAATTAGATAAATACTTACCACGTATTACAATTTAGTACACATAACTGGAAATTGCAAAAACGTAAAAGAAAGAAAAAAAAAAACAAAGAAATGTAATTCCAATTCCATCTTACTGATTGGTTACAAGTGAATTCAAAGAACCCCTAAATTAAATAAAAAACCAAAGCATTCCTCAATAAATCATAAATATATTTTACGTTCATAAGTGGCATCCTAAGACACTGACATTTTCGTTCATGAAAAACCTATTGAAGGATGATTGATTTTTAACTGATAAGCAAGAAATAGCTTTCTAGGATGCAACTTCACGAATACATTAATGATGTATTTTAATATTTTATAAATATTCATATGTTGAGCGGAGTGATTGTTATAACAATGCTTTCAGATTAATAAGCGGGAAAAAAGCAAATATTGAATAACTACTAAAATATGTAATACTGGTCAATCCTAAATTAAATGAATCAGATCGTTAATAAATTTAAGCCTATATTATTGTTTTGTTATTTAATATATTCATAGTAACCTATATCTAAAGAATTATAAGCAAGTACTTCATTTCAGTATTTGACTTTTGAATTTTATATGGAATTTTTCGGATTTGAAAATAAAACGAAGAATTTCTGTCTTTGAAAAAATATTCTAATGAAATTTTATCAAATATTCTTCCATCTGTGACTCATTTGCGAAGTTAGCCTTGAAAAATGTTATGTTTCTGTATCAATTATGAATAGCTTCAATGATATACAAGATTTATTGTTTTCTCATTAATCAGACCTTAGTTTGTAATGTACTAACAACGTATAACGAATATTACAAAGCTCAATACTTGAAATGTGTTCAGAGTATTTATTAAAATTCTTATAAACTTTTAATTATATAGTGCATTTGAAAAATCAACAGTAAACAGAATAGCCTTTTTTTGTTTTTGTTTTTGTTTTCTTTTTCTTTAGAATTTCCATTCTTACAGGTTCTGAGTTGAATAAAATAAACCATAAGTTGAATAAAATAAACCATAAGTAACGGATAGTGGATTTTCATAAATAGCTCTACAAGCAATGTTCAATTCAATTTCGGTAAGCTTCCCATTTCAGTCATCTCTTTGAATTAATTATTCATTATGTCTCTCCTGTGGTTTTCTGTCGTGGGGTTTATCAAAATATATTGATTATAAATATTGATTCGCAAACAATATATTCTACAAATTCTAGCTGATTTAAATTGATAAAAAGAAGCTTTTCAGTTACAATAATTTAATGTTTACTGAAATACTTCCGTTTTTGAGTAGACTATTCGTGATTGCTAAATAATTTCGTTACTAAAGAAAAAATAAAATGAATCGTACAAATTTGTAATACTGATAGACACTAAAAAATTTTTATTGCAATTACTCTAAAATACCCTTTGTTTGGAATAATGAAAAAAAAAAAAAAAAGATTCTAGTTTTAGTACCAGAACATATGAAGACACTTAAGTGTTGAAACTGAAATCAGTAGAAATTTTTGTCTTTTCATCATAATAATAGGAATTTACAATATGCAGAGGATAACAATAAAAATAACAGGTAAAAAAAGAAAAATGTTTTGATACGGAAATATTATATCAGTTGAACAATATAGCTGATATCTACAGACATTCTCAGATACAGTATGTCAGTCATTCTCAGATAAGTCTGTTTCTTGTAGCAGAAGTAATAAAGGAATACTAAAAAAAAAAATCCGGTAATTCATAGCATAATAAATTTATAATTGGAAAGGTATTGTGGATAGAGTCATTTAGAGCAATTCATTATACCTTCTAACAAAATGTCTGATACAGTTCTTTCTTTCTCTCGTAATTTTTGTAAGAAATTGCTAGAAGATTGAGTTTAAGGAATGTCCACATAAGGAATTCATATAAAGATCTAGAAAGAAAAGAAAAGCGATTACTTAATGTAAAGTTTAATGCGATGTATCCGACTATTTAAGTACAAATATATTGTAAACTTTGAAGAAGAATTTTCTCACACCGGAAACACCATTAATTCTATATTTTGGTTCGATTCCGGGAACTTTCGACAGGAGACGTTTGAGAGTTACATTACAAGGATTTCTACACTATTATTCGAACAAAGAGATTACAAATGTCCGAAATATCGAAGTAATTTTCAACTGTACGGAATATTCTTTATCATGACATTATTTAACGATGCTTCACTCCTCCTTCAACTCGAAGTTATATATCTAATTAAAGATTTGGTTGATCGTTGACACCTATTTAATACATAAACCAGAAATCATTAACTGATGATTAAACGTTTCCCTGTCAAACGTTGTGTACATACAGGTATCTAATTATCAAGTCTCTTTATTCCCAACTAGATCACATTTTTCGAACCGTTTTATTCGGTATGTACAGTAGCTAGAAATATGAAATTTTGCATGCCCACGTAGAAATACATGTAGAAGTGCACAAAAAATTATTTGTTAAAAAAAAGCCAAAAGAAAAGTCATAAGAAAAACGTCATTTCTGAAGCCGAAATTTTTTTGAATTTCTAATAATCCTACAGCGTCGTAGCATTAGTCGCTTTTAAATATCTTCAATCTTAACATGTATATATATTTATTATGCAAGTTTTCTGAAGTGATTTTAACAGTGCGCGAGTCTAAAAGCCCGGCTTCTTGCTAGTAATATTTTTATTTGTGCACAATTTTCTTTCTTAACTAAAAACTATTGCTGAAATTTATGTATATATATATATATATATAAAGAACCTAAAACCTAAATGCTCTGCTTAAATTTGACTTATGTAGCCCAATATTAATTTAAAGCTTTTTTTTAACTCAGTAAATTCTTTTATTTAGTAACAAAAGGAAATATGTGAATTAATTAATATATTTCGCTTGACATTTATTCTGGGAAAATTCTACTTGAAGAAGGTTTTCAATATCTTTAATTATGTTGTAATCTATAAATCAAAAAAGTTCTATCTTTCTCATTTGTAAATCACTCAATGAAAAATAATGTAATAATTCAGTTCCTTTATTTCTTAGATAAAAACGTCATATTTATGAACTCAGAAATCGGTCCTCCCTTAAATATCTCCCGACTGGAAAACCCCTTAAAATTAATAGGGTATTAAAATTTCTTTATATCATTTTAATTCTCTTTTGCTGCGACGTATTCCAGCCTCAGGGACAAAAATTGCCAGTAGCGACTTCCCAAACGAGGCGTAAAATATGAAGAAATCACTTTACTGCAATTAACAATTGTAGCTAACTTTAATAGAACTAAAACAAAATCCATTCTGAGATCGTTTCATGAAAGTTAACTGCTCTATTATGATTCACGCATCACTTTCTCTTTTTTGTCTTTTTTTGTCAAAACAATTAAAGATCTAGACAAAAGAATTCATTGAGGATGGATACAATGCAGCAATGAAAAAATGATTCTGCTCTGGTTTATTAGTACATAATAAAACTTAAGATTTTTTTTTTCTTTGAGACTGCCGGAGGGTAGCACAAGAATCTCCTTTACTTTATTTTTAATGTGTTTTTTGGTTTTAGTTTAGTTTTCTGGATGTGCCATTCCCATTGCTACTTTTATTCAAGTAGATGGAGTAGTTTTCCGTAAGAAATCTACTGAAAACATGGCATTTCATTTTCCTTACGTCATCTGCTATCAATCAAAAACTTAATTATGATGTTATTGTTTTCATGTCCTTCACCGTCTTTTAATCAGTGACTAATGTGTATGTTAGGAATATGTATTTAAGTGTTTAGAGAATCGGGAGTTTTCTAAAGCATAACAACTACTGGTTGTCGATGTATCGAACTGCGCCTTGACAATGCCTATATTTTGTTATGTTGATGCTTCAAATAAAATTTATTCCTGTAAAGTAAGAAACAAGTAGTGATTTAATGATTTTCTAATTCAGGATTAAAAATCGTTTCAATCTGTCATTACGACCTAAAAGAAATGATTTGAAATCAAATGTTTTCATTAATGTCAGTTGGATCATTCTAAAAAGGTTGTAAAATTATCTTGCATAAGTTAAGCAAATCACGTCCGTCATGAACATAGATGAGACGTGAAACTACACCGTTGGTCTGGCGACTGCTGTTTGACCAGAATCAATCCACCCTGGAACAGTACTTCGCGAACAGAGTACAATGTAAAGTACAATGTAGGCAACTTCGAACGAACATCCTAGAATCATGTTTTTTGTTAAGTCTATCAGATCACCTAACTTCATTAGTTTAGCATGTAGCATACCTCATATAAATAGATATCGATAGAGAAAGTATATATCTTAGAAGCCTTCCCATCTATTTTACAAAACTTATAATTCTTTATTTCTTCCCTTAATTTGGTAAATCCATTCTAAACGTATAATAATCAGATGACTTAATTAGACATATCAAATATAAACAAAAGATAAAATTAATAAGCTTGTCAGTGATAATTAAAATACAGTCCTTTTAACGTTTAGAAATTTATTTTTTTTGAAAATCCTTGATAGTTTCATTAGATTTTGAATACAATATTTCGATTGAAATAAAGATGAAGTCTTTTGTACTATTTAACTGTTTGTCTTAATTTCAATGCCTGTAACAGAATGCAAACTTATTCATTATGTATTATATACAAGAAATTGATCACCAAATCTTACTTATGCAAATCTTACGTATACTACATCTTCTATTTGTAATGTTTGTAATATTTGTTGTATTTCACTTAAACAAAATAACATCATCCAAACAAATTATAATCTGATTCAGAATTACTGCTTAAGCAGGGAAAATACGATTGTTTCTGAATTTGAAGATTTATAAAGAATCTGAAATAAAATTAATATTAAGTTATGAAAATTTGAAATGTATTCAAAATTACTGAAAACAAGCTATTATATTAACATTAAAATTTTCATCAGTACTTCCTAAAGCAACATATAAGGTTGAGTATTATTGCCCCATATAAAGAATACGAAATGGGCTTCTTTGACCTTTCTGAGAGATTGAGACTGGGATTGCTGCACGGGCTTCTAAGCTTTGAATTTGGTGAGTTGCTTTACCGTCCGAGTATCGAGCGCATGCAGATCAGGCAACAACCACTTCCAAACATCGAAAGACGACGTTAAAGCTGACCATCGAGGAATAAAAGCTCGGATTTCTGCTCTTTGTATAATTTGACATTGGCATGAGAGCGCTTTTTGTAAGGATCGATAGGCTCTGGCTACATCATTAGTTCCATAAATAATCCTAAAAAGCTTTCAAGTCAAAGTACCTAGAGCTATTTAGTTTCTGTTTCCTTGAATAATTTCAATGCACATATTAAAGTCTGAATTGAAATTGTTTCCCAGAACGTCTGAAATGAAATAAGATTTCAAAACTTCGAAACTATAAGCATATATGTATACATTTTCAAAAATATTTTATTAAATTTCATTAAATTTAAGAATAGAGAACTAAAATCATTTCATGATTTAATTTAGATTTTATAAATTTTTATAAATCACGTGGAGTTTAGTTATTTAAGTTATTCAAGATGAAAATATAGTCGTAACATATTTTATCTTATAGCAGAGGAAAAACAAATCCTCTTTTGTAATAATTCAAAATATTAAGATGGTTTTAATTCTGTCTTGTATTATCGTTGAGAAATAAGCTTTTATTTTTTTGTTTTTAATTCTGTAAATGCAAAAATTTCCTAAATCAAGTAACATTCCTAAATCAAGCAGTATATTTTTTCTTATCTTAAGTAATATCCTGCTAATTGAATTCTAAAGAGAAAGTTTTGTATAGAAGTTAAATTAATCAGTTTTTTTTTTCTAGTAAAGCTAGCTAGAATAAATTTATTCTTAACGTAACTTCCTTGAATTGAAAACCGTACGTATTCTTCAATGAAAGGATTAGTCGATAATTTTTATAAACCCATAATATTCTGGGAAGGAATAGTTTCGATTTAAAAGCAATTTAGCAAAATATTGATCAATAAAACCAAACCTTACAATTTCTTAGCCTTTTTAAATAGTAAAACAGAAATTTAAAAGAATCCAATAATGTAATGCTTCATCAATTCGCTCTACATTAATACTACATCTTAGAATTCTCCAAAACGTTGATGCAAAACTATTTAAAATATGAAATTAAATTTTTAAGACTTTTTGAAATATCAATATTGACAATTTACGAAGTTGACGTCCAATGTTTCTTGATACGATATTAGGATTTAAATTTTTGTTTCCTTTTGTTATTCGCAAAACCCCAGTGATCACAGAACAGGCTTTTGTCTACATTTCGGTGCAAAGAAATTCTTAAGAAACTTCTCCTTCTAATGTAGAATTTTAAACTCACTGTGAAAGTTATATCGTTAAGAAAATAATGAAATAAAAACAGTGTGATTATCTTTGGAATAAAAAAATTAAATTTCTTCTATAAAGAACTACAAAAACAAATATGTTAGATTGTTTTGTTTTCGGTTCACAAGGTTTTGCTGCTTATTTTTAATTGCTGACTCTTTCAATTAGTACCAGTTTTAATCGTCTTAAATTGCGGTTTTAATCCCTCAGATTAAGGGGAGGAAAGTAAATGCTATTAAGCTTTGTTTATCGTTATTAGAATCTGATGTTTTTTTAGATTCCAGAGTTGTATCAAGCCTTTCCTCTGAAAAGTTCGCTAAAAAAAATATAGGCATAAACTTACTAGTTACTATCACTGCTTATTCATTGGTTAATGGAGTTTATGACGTCATTGGTGTTTGTTAAATATGTTTAGGTGAGAGGTCATGAGGGTTAATTATTATTGATACTGAGGAATGAGGGAGAGAACCATACAACTCAAAGATGTTGTTATTTTCGAATATTTCGTGTGGAAAACTTTTATTTAATGTTCTATATTTGGTCTCGCATCGTGTGATTAGTTCCAAAATGTGTTTGTTTATTCTATTTCTATGCATATATCTAATATTTATGAAATACGGTATACTAGAAATATTACATGTAGAAATATTATATGTAAATTACAGCTTATGTGAAACATTCTTTAACATTTTCTTTAGTATTTTAATACATAGTTATATAGTATTTTCATACATTTGTCTTTGTGTGAATTGTAATTTTAAAGTTAATCTTAGCTAACAGTATCTAGGATAAAAAAATAAAACCATTCACCTCGAATTCAGATTTGAAGATTTTTCTTAAGAAAGAAACATAAGCAGTTTGTCAAGAATATACAAAACTCTGGTGGTTCTTGCTCAATAATTAAACATTAAAAGTTTACAACAGTAATAACTAAACATTAGAAATACCATTTTCAATGATGTTTCCTACGGCTTCTAAGGCATTTGCAATGCATAAGAAGAATAAAAACGCAAAAAAGAAACAAACAAGTTACACGAATTCGGTCTCATAAATAGTAAATTATGTAATAAATACTTAAAAGCTAAGTTAGTTGGTTTCAAACATTTTAAAGAATCGTTGTTGGCTTCCTGCCAGACCCAATAGGAAATACCATGGATAAGAGGAAGCTGAAAATTTGCATTGATAAAGTAATTGCCTTTCCAAAACAACTTCTTAAATTTTCATTAGGGAAGGCATGTAGGACGAATTGGTTGGTTTCTTTTAAACTGAATAAAAAAAAAACCTGAATACGAAAATTTGTAGAAAGCTTTCTGCTTAAAAATTCTATTGTGATTTTCCTAAAGGTTATTTCCTTAAAGTTTTCCTAAGATTATTTTGAGACTTGATAGAAGAAAGGAATCTCTCATGAAATTTTGGTTTGGTTTGCTTGCATTATTTTTTTTTCTATATTTATGAGTATTATGTATGTGCAAATGCGGCTATCCCCAGAAATTTCTGAATCACTGAACGATCTCATAGACTTGACATGCACATTTGTAACATGGCACTGCCTCTTCTTTATATTTCAACATTTTCTTTTTTACATTCGAAAACTGTAGGTTGCGAATTAATGTGCTTAGAATTCCATTTACACAGAACTACTTTACAACGGCAATGTGTCTTATTGAATAAAAACTGTTAACTGTTTTGTTTTGTTTTGTTTTATGTTATTAATCACTGACCAAGTCTATTTGTGATCCTGCAAAAGATGATTGTATTTTGGCTGTTAAAAACTTAATTGAAAATAGGCTACAATTTCCTACAGGAATCTTCACATTGCTTCTCCAAAACAGATATTAGATCATTCTAGCGCATTGTGGGAATTTAGCCAGGAAACACTAAAGTCGGAATGCGTACTGTCATTTATACATTGACTTTGGATTATTCTTTTTCTGTATCTTTGTCCAACCATATTCTCAAAAAATATTCAAGACAAATAATCCAGAGAATTGCAAGATGAAGAACATTAAATTCAACAAAATGTGAGATTAAGTTGAAGGAGCTTAGGGATTTCTAAAAAAGGACTACTGTGGTTTAATATATTTTAAACGTATATTTTCTTATGGGATGTAATTAGTCAGGTTAATTCTACAAAATTCAATTGTTTCAATGAATTATAATTAATTAAGTAATATTTTTTGGAATTCTTTGGATTTCTTCAGATTATAAATATAAATGACTGATTACAGTTACTATGTTTGATTCTGAAACCTTAAGTAATTTCACTATTTATAAAGTAGTTAATAAATCAGAGCTTTTTTCGGATAATAATTCAAAACAGAAGATTTCGGAATATTGCTTTAATACTCATAAATAAAGTAGATCTTTAAACTAAACTCACTCACGAATACTTTTTTGAAAGTCACTTCTTGACAGTCACTTCTTGACATTTCTTGTCAGATGTACATAAACGTCGAAAATAGCTCAATGCACTTCAAAAATCTCATAATCGGAATAGTTGCATTATTCAGGTATCGATTGTCTTGATGGTTGTTCGTTATGACCATCTTAGCCTCGGTTTAAGGAAGCTTTAAATTGAATTTTGAATCTCTTTAGAAGACTGGATGAGGAAATATTTTCCACTTTATCCATTTTTCATTCCCGGACGACTGCATCCCGATAGCCTGTTTCCTCAGATTTTCTTCGGCGGGAACTCAATGAACACAGATGGTACTTAATACCCGGATAGTTCAAAATGCCAGCATTAAGTCAATCTTTAATGTTAAGTGTTAGAAGGAATTCTGGTGATGATGGAATTTCGACTGAGTTTACAATGCCTCACAATGGGTGTTTTGTTATTGAGAAAGTTAGCAATGATTATCTTCCTCGTTATTATAAGAAACAATTACATTTTAATTACTTTTTTCCAATGAAATTGAAGATTGAATCATGTCACCAGAAAGTTTGCAGCAGCAAAGAGCTAACACCAAAACATGTGTAATACTGATTAAATTGTAAATTATATTTCAAACTATTTCTTACAGTGTGGCCGGAAAGTTCCCGTACCCCTTAATTTGTAGTCATATTTTAAAAAAATATTTTTACATTAAGTGTCCAATGTGTCTGTGTGTTCGGCATCATACTGTAGAAACAAGTTCATACACCGCCACGTCCTACTTGATATTTTTTGGAGCATGTCCGGTGTGATGGTTCGAAATGCGTCCTCGTTGCATTGCGCAAATCATCATTTGTAGCAATTCATCATTTGCAATTCATAATTTGTAGCTACGTTCAGACACGTAGGCCTTGATGATTCCCCACAATGACTTGTCAGGCGTCGTAAGATCAGGACTTCGTGGTGACCATTTCAATGGAGCTGCGATGCTAGAGTACTGCGACCAATCCAGCATCCTAGAAAATGTTCATGAAGAAACCCGGGCACAGTAAGAGCGAAGTGAGCAGTTGCGTGCTGCTGAAAGCCTACGCGTTCCAATTATACCTGCGTCTTCAAGCTGTGGGATAACTATGTTTGTAACATGTGGAAATGCAACAATTGGAAATAACATTCAATACTAAATATTTACATTTAATATTACATAGAAGAGTGTACGGAACTTCCCGGCCACACTGTATATTAGTTTTTAAAGGAAATTCAGCAAGCTTTGGTTTACAATTCCACATTTCATTTTTTTAAGTCTCGTATAAAGTCTGATTTATATAATCTGAGTTTGTGTGGTTTTTAGCTATGTACATAAACTCGTCTGACTGTTCGTATTAAACTAATTCAAGATTCTGTTAAGATTTTAGATTTACTGCTTAACGTACAAATATCGTGGAAATTTAAGTTTGATTAAAATCGACGGATTAGTTACACCACTTCTAATAGATAATCTGTTGTACCTAGTAATTTTCTATATCTTTAAGAAATCTAAAGAAATTTTGTATTATGATTGTTTTTTTCGTTATTTCACAATAATAATACGTTAAATGAAGAGTTTTAGCTAAATAAAGAAGCTTAAACCAGAAACATCTGCAATTGTTTCTTGTCTCTAAACAGTTAATATTGGACAAATAGCTTTTTTAGTGATCATTTGGGACATATTGTGATAGCGATCAAAATCGGTAGCTATTGCGCTTGTCCAGTCCGTCCGTCCGCCTCTGTCCACTCCTAACAACTCCCGATCGGAAGGTCGGATCGACAAACGGATTTCACAATCGTGTTCAGAGGCTCAAAAACTGTAAGAATGGGGTATTTTCAGGGCCCAACGCCTCCCTCCATATTCGAGATATTTGGCATTGATGTCAATGTAACCCCCTCCCCCCCAAAAAAAAACACCCTCGAACGAAAGAATCATGTGCTCAGAGGCCTAAACAACGTAAGAATAGGGTATTTACAAGGGCTAACGCCCCCCCCCCTTCGTGCTCTAGATATTTGGCATTGTTTTCATTGGATTTCATTATTAGCTTAAGCATTAGAAATTCAAACATCTAATTGCAGTTGTAAGCTTTAGCTTGATGGTTCAGGCTTCCGACTCATATACCCCAAGGTTGTCAGTTCGAATCCGTATATCTATTTTTCTCAGTCTTGTGTGGTTTTTTTTGTTTTTGTTTTGTTTTTCTTATTTTCCTAACTTTTTCTTATTTTCCTAACTTTTTCGTTATGTTATTGTACTTTTATTATTATTACTAGCCGGGTACCGTCGCTTCGCTCCGGAACCCTTGCATTTATAGCATTAACAAAACAAAACTATTTATTTAGCAAATTAATATTGAGATCGGAGAATATACTACGTCCCAGCCCGTTGAGGCCTTCTCCGCTTAACTCATGTGTATTGCGGGTTGGCGCCACACACCTGGGGTTGCCGCCACACACTTCATGGTCAGTTTGCCAGATTATTCCCTATCCCAGGGAATTTCTAAAAATCCGGCCTTATTCTTTGTCTACTTCATTAAGGGAACTTCTGTGCAAAATTTCAGCTTTCTATGTCCAAGGGTTTTGGGTGGGCGTTGATGAGTCAGTCAGTGAGTGCGTCAGGACTTTTCTTTATATATATATATAGATTTTCATGAATTTTGTATTGTTAACCTCATTTGATTAGTTCTTTATAGATTACATTTGGATCTGTTATTTTCTCATTTTCAACTCTTATTATCCGAGATTCGTTCTTTACATATTATTCCTGGTGGTTCGATATCATGCTTATTTATGAAAATACGATCTATATTTGTTTTCGTATTTCCATGAATTGTACAGTTGTTTCTTGTTGATCCGTAAAGACAATTTTTGAAACCATTATTGCACATAAGTTTTAGGCATTGTTTTTGTTCAGTTTGAAAAGATCTATATTTAAGTCGCCAATTTGTACAGTTGGACAGTTGTTTAATATATTTTCATTTTTTAGGAATTGATTCTCTAATTCTTCAGTAAATTCACCTTTCTTTGTGTTTGATGGTTTATATATGGCTAAAATGTTAATATTTTATGTTTGATAACACAAACACATTTTTGATAACGAAACGTATTAGGTTTTTATTACAGAACTTCATGATAAATAAAATGTTTTGTGAAGATTAGCGAATCATTTTCAAAAAGATTTCCTTGCTCCGACGTTTTAGTAATTTGTAATTTAACATTTTGCTTATAGAATAACAGATAGAATAACGTTTTTATAATATATGTTTTTATATTATATAATAATAATAGCCGGGTACCGTCGCTTCGCTCCGGAACCCTTGCATAAATAGCATTAAAAAAAACCAAACTTTATTTATTTAGCAAATTAATATTGAGATCGTCGGAGAATATATAACTTTCCAGCCCGTTGTGGCTTCTCCGGATAACACAGATGTAATGCTGGTTGCCGCCACACCAAAAATTTAAAGCGAAAAATCACATTTTTGCATGTATCTTGCAAACGGAGAAACGTTTGTGAATGACTCATATATCGTTTGATAGAACTTTCAAATACCAACATTTTCTCAATATAATGTTCTCTTCCAACTTTTATACTTTTCGTTTAAATTGAGAAATAGTTAAAATTTGACTCTTTAACATGCGCCATCTTGGAAACCCAAAAATTTTTTCGAAAGAATTTTGTAGCATTTCGTTTGTCTTAAAAAGCTCTACATTTTATTCATTTGCACGATCAATCTATCTCTTATAGTTTGGTCACAAAATTGGAAAAACTTAAGAGTCTTATGACAATGACAGACAGAATAACGCTTATATAAGATTATTATTATTATTATTATTATTATTATTATTATACAGGACACTACAAAACAATGT
>JAFIDM010012231.1:135479093-135495588 GCA_023159025.1 Thereuonema tuberculata | reverse complement strand
GAAAGGGGGATCATGGCAATGATGAACAATAGTGGTGATAATGAATCACCTTGAAAAATTCCCCTTTTGATGTTAACTAGTCCATATTCTTCATTTCCAACAATTAGTTGTGTCTTCCACTTTCTCATTGTTTTTTTAACAAATACTGTAATGTTTTTACTAATTCCTATTGTTTCCAAAGATTTTATGATCCAGTTGTGAGGCAATGAATCAAATGCCTTTTTGTAGTCAATCCAGACCATATGTAAGTTTGTTTTTCGTTTCTTGCAATTTTCTAGTATCATTTTATCAATTAGAAGTTGATCTTTTGTACCTCTGCTATTTCGTTTATTTCCTTTATGTTCTACAGGCAGGATATTATTTGTATCCAAAAAGTCTTGAATATTATCACCAATGATACCAGTTAACAATTTAAATAATGTTGGCAAGCATGTTATAGGCCTATAGTTTCCAGGTGATTATTATTATTATTATTATTATTATTATTATTATGAAACTTTTTATTATTATGGTTCGCCCTTAAATTTATGCTTTAGCACAAAATTATATTCACTTGTTTCTACTTTGTTGTTAACTCTTCGTAATTATCACATGAACATTTTCTTCTTTATCTTAAAGTCAGAACTGTATAAAGAGTGATTTTTCAATTAGTTTCTATCTGTAATTCATTTGTATATTACAGTAAAATTCTTAAACTCTCCAATTACTACGCCAATGTGTTTGTATAAGTCATCCTTATAGTTTTAAGTTTGTACTTTTTTTTTCATCTCTTAAAGATAACAAATTAACTTTTATAAATGCATCCTTTCTTTTCACTATCGTTTTTCTTTTCTGATTAAACCTAAATCAAAATTCTTCTTCAAAGAAATTGGCTTTTTATATTGTTGTATTGAATACTAATCTTTATCTGAAAGTCGTGACCGTCTTTTGGCAGTATTCCAAACTAAAAGAAAAGCATTATTTTATGAGCATATTTTGTTTTCAAATCGTGCTCATCTATAACTGGGTTTTATATGTCTTTTACGGATTTAATCACTTCCAATTTAAGATGATCAACTCCTCCAATTCCCATTACGATTAAAGTAACAATTTAATACATTAACTACTTATAAATTATCAATTATTTTTTTTCAAATTGTTATTTTCTTAGACATTTTTAGAAAAACTGTTAGTTATCTTGGCAGACAAAATACGAAAAACTGTAAAAAGATTTATATACATTCAAGAGATTTTTTTATACAAATTTAAAGAAGAAATCTTCTTAATATCTTCAAATATTAAAGAACTTTCTCTTATCTTAAGATCACTGATTTCATTTATTTTTAATTATTTGTTTATTAAACTGTAACAAACAAAATTACATTAGGTCCGTAATTCGTCATCGAATCCCTGGATTGGCCAACAATTTTCATTCCAAGTTAATTTGTATTCCAACTTAACATTTGGTGTCAAAAGTTTCTTTTGAATTACAATTTTTAATTCTATTTAATTGTTTCGTAATAACGTTTTGTTGTATACTCACGAATGTTTTTCGTTATGTAATGATGCTACAGAAAAGCAAACGTTGAAATAAAAAACTGAAAAACAAATAAAAATTTCTTCAGCTTATAGTGAAGACTTCCAATACAAGAAATTGTTTTCAAAGTTGCTCATTTCTGTATTGTTAAGATAAAAATATTATTAAGAGTTTTGAAATTCTACTCAACTACAGATTATCTAAAAAAAAAAAACCATTCTGAGCCAAGCAACCCAAGCAATTGAAATTTTCGATCTAAGCAGAAGTAAAGAGGATGAAGGAAACAGTATTAAGCTACTTTAAAAAGAGCTCTAAATTTAATTTTTTGCTAAAACATATTTGGTACAATGTAGCTTCTAATTGAGATCAACATTTCAACATTCCAATATACGATCACTAGAAAATTATCAAACATGATTAAAAATAAGCAAAAAGTAAATTGATATCATTGAAAATATTGTTTTTAAAAGGGCATAATGAGGAGATATTGCAGTAATGAAGGAAGAAAGCTTTGTACATGTTTAGAATTTACATTAGCTGAAACTGTAGAAACATAGCGATAAATTCAATAAATATCGATTACATTGGACTTTTTCTTATTCTAATATAAAAATTACCTCTAGAAAGAACTGAATAAAGTATCTTGTTTTATTTCTTTTTCTTTACTAATCTAAACATTAAAACAAAACAGATAAAAAAATAAAAGATGAGTAATTTAATTTCAATTAATTACTTCAAGTTAAGATATTTAGTCTCCTAATTACATATTTATCTTTTATATCTCTGTGACCCCCCATTCGGTGATCGACACCAATCACAAACTTCAGCGACCTTTCAAATGGAATCTCCAAATTTCCTGTGTGATTTTGTGGAAAATGGGCAAATACTGAAGATCCAGCTAGAAATCAAATCCAGACCACGCTTGTAATTGAATTTCCTACATGGATGTTAGCTCGTTAAAGAGTCGCTGGACAGTAATTTTGCAGGTTTAAGTAGGGTAAACCATTATGAATTTTGATTGCATAATAATTACAGATAGTCCTCTACTTGCCTCAGGGTTGAGTTCCAACGAAGCTTCGCAATTCGATTTAGTCGTAAGTCAAAAACCGTACACATTATACTATAGAACGTCAAAAATTATAAGTTCTATAACACACATTACTAAGTCTCACAAATATCTAAATACCTTTAAAATTAGTTACAAGCAAAATATTAGGGCGGTACTTAAAAAACATACTTAAATACAGTAGAACCTCGATTAACCGAAGTGGTCGGGACCGGACCTCTGTCGGTAAATCGAAAATTCCAGATAAAAGAGAGCATTTAAAAATGATCGTCAGGAGACCACAAAAATGTTAACACTGGATTTTAAACATGTACACATGTACAAAATAACTGTAATAAATGTGATGTTTTTACTTATATTACTGTAATTATAAACAATAAATGTGTTCAATAAATGTCACACAAGTCAGAAAATGCAATGTAAATATTTATATGACATACGACACATACTTTACATTGGCTTAAACGGAAGTTTGCTCTGCCGTAAGCGTGACTGATGTCGTTTAGCCGCTCTGTCCTGAAGTTGTTTCAGTAGTATAAGATCTATAGAATCAGACTCAGTCTGTTGCTTCAACCACATCAGTCCATTAGCAAAACATTCAAAAGCATCGCAGTTGCTTATTTTAGAAGTTTCAACTGCTTCAATTCTGCTCACAATTTGAAACTTCTGTTCCACTGTTAACAAAACGCGTTTTCATTTACAGGACTCTATGGCATAAATGAATGCTCTACATTTCGGTAAAGCCAACGCTTCTGAGTCGGACAGAAAGTAGCCAATAGAAAGGTAGAAGGTAGATGGTCCTGAAAATTTCCGGCAAAGGGGAACAATAGAATGGAATTTCCGACAGGAGGGGGAATGGGGGGATGGATTTCCAAAAAAAAAACATTAAGGAAATCGACGTCGGTTAAACGAGGTTCCGGTTAAAAGAGTTTTGGATAATCGAGGTTATACTGTAATTAAAAGACATAACTATTGTAGTATTGCACTCTGCAATGTATCTAGTCATATCTACTATACCTAGTATATCACTGGAATGCATACAGAAGATAACCGATACAAAGATGGTCGTAAATCTGGACCTATCTATAATTAAGTGAATATTAGAATTTTTTGTAATTTAAAAGCTTTCTGTTCTGGGTATCATCTGTATTGTTCTCCAAAATATTGCCCGGAGTTAGCAGTAGTTAAGGCCAGTGTCTGTCATTTGCACAGAAATTAAAGCAGCATATTTCTTTCTTTTGTACTTCAGAAGTTAACAAAAATAGTTATCTCAGAAAATTCCTTCTGGACTCCATTGAACTTTGCCTTAACCTTTGGTCTTGCTTTACATATATGGTTCTAAAATATGACAGCAAGAAAAGTACAGATGACAGCAAGGTCTCAGACCCCAATTAGTTAGAAACTTTGGGATAGAATGAAACAGATTGGTTACATTATACATTCCTCCTCTTTTATCTTCTCTATGACGTCATTGCATCAAGTGAGGTCAAAATCTCTGTCAATTGCTTTTCATAAAGAGGCCACATTTTTGAAGATAATAATGATTATTTGAGAAATGCTTACTCCAGCAAAAATTGACTAAAATTTTTAAGCGTTTTGAAAATAACTACGTAAGTGAGAAATAAAGATACGTTTTATTTTTGTATTTAGTTCATTAATAATTTAAACTATTTTCATAATATTCCTGCACACCATTAGATATTGCCGTTAATTATAAAATTATCTTCATGACTTTATGACAGCTGTCCTTATTATGGTTACATATTAATTGCATTTCATTGTAATATCAATCTTGATTATGGTCATTAACTTCACCACGTATCGATATTATCATAACACTGGCATTTTATTAGCCAATTATTAAAGAAATTACAATGAAATTGAAGTAAATAGATAAATTACTTATTTATATGGCTATATTTTTTAATATTTTTTATTCGAATTATTTTTTAATTAATTATTTTTTTTACTTGTGTTTAATTGCCAAGAGAGATCAAATGTAAATATCATTTAGTAAAAAGTTTTATTAGAAAAACATAATTCTGTAGACAATGTTTGTAGTACAAATGTAGCTTATAGTTTGATTTTATTAATATATTTATACTTTTAATTAAATACTTCTAAACTTTTAATTTAAATTCGGTGACATTTTACTTTCTTCAGATTTATAGTCAGTATTCCTGGATCTATGAGTGTACCTTTTATCTTTATGTTCCCCCTTCTAAGAAGATTTAAATCAGTGAAAGATCTTTGAATGCCTATTGACGACCTAAACATTTTGTATTCAAAAATTCTTTCTTTGAGGACAAATTTTCGCATTTAAGGTAATAAAGCAAATCTCTTTGAAAACAGTATAAAATGAAACAATAATCCTTCATTGACATGAGACACTAAATATCTATTGATGTCGAACTATTAATCATAATCGTTGTAAATGCTAATCCGTTTCTTTTGCTTGGACTTGCTTAAAGCGAATAGGATTCGGACTATTTAACTCAAAAATGTATAGTAAGTTTTAACAAATGGAAAAACTTCAAGGTTGACTGCTTGTGAAAGAACATGATTCAAATTGACTGAAAATGCGAAATTTATCATTCCTCTTGAACATTTTCGTATCTATGTTTATCTACTTCTATACGCATGTTGCTAAGACGGATTGTGGCGTATATTGGTATATTGTTTATTTGGTATATTGCTTATTTAAGGTCTAATTTAAAACAAAGGAACGGTTATCACTTCATATCAGTGCAAATGTTACGTATATACATATATTTTGACATAATTTTTGACTAATGCGAAATCTTAATATTCATATGAAACATTTCTCTTTGTTTGCCTGTTCTTGTCTTTCTGTCGTTTGTCTTTTTTGTAAATTCAGATAAAATAACTGAACGGATTTCTTTAAAATTTGGAACGTTGCTTATGTATGGTTCAACGCGAAAAAAAAAGAATGATTATTTTGGTCTTCAGCCTCCATTCTTCCAGCGCTACGTACGTAGTCTCCTACCATGCGATGGATAGGTGAACATTTACTTAAAATTTATTTCCAAGAAAAGATTCCAATTAAAAGAGTAAAAAAAAATTATACTTTACAATTACAAGATAATCTTCTTTCGAACAAATTTTGTTGCTGTTTCAATCTTACAAAGCCACTCGAGGAAGATCTGGGTAGAAAAGCTAAAAGATGAAAACAATTCAAAGCAATTGAAGACACCGGTGCAAAAAGGAGGCAGCTCCATATATTGACGATTTTTCGTTTTTAATCGCTACACGTTTATAGAAAGGCGCTCCATCGATTAGTGAAAAAACGAGGCAGCTCCGTTAACTCATAATGGATATATATATGCCTCCTGATTGGATTCGGTCAAAAAGGGGACACCTCCGGAGCACCTTTGGTAAAAAATACATGCCGCAAATTTGTAGTGGTTCCAGTTTCCCAAGAAATGATTTTGAACTTCAGTGGTCATTTCAATGGTCATTTTAAAAAGTGCGTATCAAACCAAAGAAGGCAAAAATTTGGTATATCTTCTTATCGTGTCATGGAGTACACAGCAAAAGGCGTGGAATGCAGCAGTTCGGCCAGTGCCTTAGTTAAGGACTTGTTTACCCTTCAGAAACATGGCGTAACGTTGACTTTACCTCTTTCTACATTATTGTTCTACTCTGGACCGTTTCCACTTAAGCGCCCCAAATATCTACAAGTGAAAGAACTTGCAACAAAATATGTGCCTTCTGACTGCATGTGGTTTTATGACCGGCTGAAGTGTCAAGGAGAAGAAGAATCTACTTAGCCAGAAGAAGATAGCTTTACAGATGATTAGTTTGTGCTTATTTATTACTTTTGATAACATTTTGTTAATAAATTGCATTGAAATTTGTTTGACTTTTTTTTTACTCTCCGGTGCAAAAAGGGGGCAGCTCCAACGTTTTCTTTTTGATATTGTTATCTAACTTAATTTCCAAAAAGCGTATTTTGTGAGGATATTATGTATTAAGTACTAGATTTTAACCTTACATATGAATCATACATATAAATTCAAAGAATTCGTGATAAAACAGTTTTTTGCTTCTCCTGAAAAATTTGCTGAAATGGAGCTGCCTCCTTTTTGCACCGGTGTCTTCAATTTAAATTGCTGAAGATTTATCAATATAATTGCCTGAAAAAAAATCACAATACCCTTATTTCAATAGTCATTAAATAAAGTTTTTCATCATATAATTTTTTTTTTGGCATCGTTCATTTATGACTATTTTAAAGATTTGCTGTTTGTTAAAAGCAAAACTAAAAGTAAATGAAAAGGATTCAGCTTATGTTGTGAATGTGGATGGCAGGGAAGTGAAGCACTGCAGCCGGTGGTGTATTGTACTAACCCACGGAAGTAATGAGAAATGGACAGATAGACTGTGAAAGTATGGTCGGAGAATTGCAGGAAAAAAGGGAGAACCCCCGAGAAAAACTGCCCAGCGCGGATCGTCCACCATTACGAAACCCACATGAGAACCGAACCCCGGTACTCAGAGGTTGAGAGGCCAATGTCACAGCGATAACGACAGCCGCGCGGCCAAGGATTTAGCTTACTAAGCTGTTTATCTTGACAAGACGACTTCGAAGTAATAAACAGGTGTTTCTTGCTATAGTTCAATATTACTACAAAAAAAAATAATATAATTGTATTTTCTTAATTTTAATTTTTCAGGGTCACTTGTATTCTGTGAATTTATTACTTTTCCTTTAGTACTCCTTTCAAGTCTGTGCTTGCTGGGTAACTGTTAAAATAAGTAATTACAATAATAGTTTAACTGTGTGTTGTACAATGATGAAATGTCAATTCATACAATCATTGTTGTCAGCAATAAAATAATATGAGAGATGCAAAGAAGATGCATGTTTATGTTTAGGGTTGCATATATATATTTAATATAACGTTTTTGTTTTTCAAAAAATTTTAGTTTTAAAATTTCTCACTAGATGCCGCTGATGACGTGAGGTTAAAACTTGGCCGTTGACCTCGCAGAAACAGTATTCTGAATTTTATATTGGAATTTTAAATTTCAGATTACTGTCCGGCTAGATATATATATATATATATTTACAGTCTAACAGATAGATGTTGACGATCTCGTATTTTCGTGATTTCACGTAATTTACGCGAGAATAGTCTCTATCCATGTCTTCTCACAATTTGGCGAAAAACAGTGTTACACGAAGCAGCGCACAAAAAATAATATTGCAAAAGAAGAATATTTTCGTAGGGAATTAATAAATGGAGGACCTCTCATTCCTTTAGAAAGAGTTCAAGACAGAGTAGCTGCAGCGTTAGGTAGCATTTTCTTAGTGACAGACATTCAAAATACTAAATTCCTTGAGACCTGCTGAAGAGGCTAATGGCCAGATCTCGTGTTTTCCGTAATTCTCACGCAAACGAGATCGTCAACATCCATCTGTTAGACTGTATATATGAATAAGTTGATTTACAAGTTGTTGAACAATATCATTTGATCAAAACACACAATCATTAGGCCTATTTAATATTTACTCGGAAAGTTTAGTTATCGTGTGGCCTTCACTTCAAAACTTACATTGTTCATTTACTAAAATGTTCATGACCTTGAAATACAGTTCATAAAGTTTCTTAATATTCATAATACTTATCTGTATAATCTTTCTGTCCTACAGTATCGAAAATCGCACACACTTCATGTTTTGTCTGGATTGACTTCACTTGCCCACTGTCCAAGATGGCAGCTATAAACTCAATCTCTCCTTTCGAATCACTGCAAGAGACGCATGACTTTCAACAATCTAATTATGTCCTCGAATGTTTAACAGCGTACTTCCTTCTCTGTTTCAAAACGGTTATCTGTGACATTTGGCTTTTCACAAAAAAAAAAATAATGAAATAAATTTTCGATTAAACTTATAATATGATAACAACATCTTAATGGCAGATGCATACCTAAGTTTTCTCCAGATACAGAATGGTGATAAGAAAATGCTTTCAATTAAGTAATGTTAGTAATTATAAGTATGCAGAATGATTACAAGACAAAGTTTTCTTTTTTCTCTTGAACATTTTCAAAGATCAAAATATGGAAAGATCAAGGTTTTCCAGATTGCAGACAATTCAACAAAAAGGCAGTAGAAACCGGATATTAGGACTGATTTACATGGAACATTACCCGGTAGCCATGGTGAGGAATGATGGTCTCGAACGATAAACAAGGACGGAGTTAGGTGACCTAATAACAACAGATAATCGCAAATGACGTATCATTGCCAAATAGAAATCAAGAGTTTATCGGTAATGAACAAATGCCCAAGTGAAAGTGAACAGGAACATTTTGGGAACTTTTGGTGATTAAGATTTCGCAGAGAAAAAAACAGTTTCAATCCGGGCTAAGATGATTTGACTGCGAAACCAAATGTAAATGTGAATAATGTATTTATTTATATTTCAACTAAAGATTTAATTAAAATTATCTTCACACTCGAATACGACTGTGAAGATAATTCTAGTTTAATTGATTCAGGCATTGCGTCTCTCGACTTAGTGAAATTTGAATATTTTATTTAAATAATACTACAGTAACCTTTGCTGAAGAGCCTTATAAGCTCAAAACAGCTGTCCCAGGGTCTCATTTCAGTCAAAAGATTTCCTTTTATCATGAAAATTGATTATTTTTATTCGGATGTATTAGAGGGTTTATATTTATATTTTTTTTTCTTCATCGGAAACGCCTTTTATGGTGAGTATTTAGTTGTCCAAGGATTTGATTTCCACATCTTATTTTTATTTTTTTTAATCTTAGTTCTTGAGGGGGTCACTTGTATTTCTAAGAATCATTGTATCTTATGAAAAAAAAATGAGGATGTACAACAGTAGGAAAAAAAAAAAGCGATTAGCTGTAGAATGATAGAATTTCTCCCTATCTATTGTGTATTTGTCTTTTCGGAAATAGATAGCACCACAATCTCTCGCCATTCCGCCGTCGTGCAATATTCATGAGAGAGACAGCATTATTGTACGTCATCTGTACGGTGTGATTGTCTTTCCTACCTCCCCTGAATTCCGGACGGTTTTCCCCAAAGACCCATTTCCAAAGTGGCCAGGAACAGTGTCGGATAGCTCCAAAGCGGTTAGGTTTTCAATATTGCATCCATTTGTTCTTATTGGTCAATACTACACGTGCGGGGAACTGAACTTTCTACGTGAACAAAATCGGTTAGAATATATCAAATCACTCGAAAGAAAAACAGTAAATCGTGATGGAAGACACCTTTCGTATTTTTTTCCGCTTGTCTTTTTCTAGAAACCTAGACTCTGAAGCAGAAATTGAACAACTTAGAGAAGTTACAAAGACTACAGGGAATAGAAGAAATTTCTGTTTTCTTTTGTTTCCCAAAAGAAATTGTTAACTTCAAATAAAAACATTTTTCAAGTAATTCAGGAAACTTACATCAGTGTTTCAAAGCATTCGATTTTCTTCCTGGAAAGAAAAATAAAAGGAAAAGAAAACGAAACATTTTTTTCCCCCTTTGAAATAGTCTAACATTGATTCTAACGAATTAGGGCGCCAATATTCAAATACTGTTAATGTAAACGTAAAAGAACTCACATCTTTTTGTTTAGATTTGATTGAATTGGGCAATTGTAAGTAGTATAGAGGTTAAATACATAATGTTTTTAAATGCATGAAGTACTTTTTTAAAATCATTGAAAAAATCTAGGACAATCATGATAGAATTTTAAAATGACTTTTTTTGCACCTCCCGGACACATGTGTACTTTAGAATTAGGCAAAAACGAGTGATTTCAAAACTTGATGAAAATGGAATACTTTATAATCTACTCTATTATGCCGTTGCAATTGCGTTCATTGCTTAGTTGTTAAGAATCTTGAAATATGTTTTTTATCATTTTTAACAAATATTGTATCAGTTTATATGTAAATATTTTTAGACATCATTTATGTGTAATTTTATAGAAATTATTTATCTGCATTTATCTGTATTTTATTCATTTTAGTCGTTAACTGTTATTTATTTTAAAATATTCCTTTTCTATTATCTAATTACTGATGTTCTGTTTATTTATAAATTCTTTTCCGTTGCTGTCGTTGAATCAGTTAATAAAATTTAAGTTCGTTTGTTTTTACCCAATCATTACGTATATTTTTAATTATTTAGCCAATCAAATTAAGCTTTGTAAATACTATAAAAATCCATGTTTTTTATTTAATAAATTACTTCAGTTCCAGAACTTGACTCGTTGTCTTTCGATCTCAAAGACTCTTCTACAAACACCATTACAACATCTTTACTCTTGTTTTCTACCATATTCTGAATTTGTAAAATAAAATTATCTAAAAATAAAACATCACTTTAATTTTCAGACCCATTCAAGGATTTACCTGAATTAAATTATTTCCTTCGCCAAATCAGTTTAGCGTGGAAGTTTTCTGTTTCGAAATTGAGATCATTCACAAGACAATTTTCCACAATTTAATTGTTTACTGTGGCATTGTGTTCTTGGCATAATTACTTTCCACTTAACAGACAAACCTGCATTCCCGTATTTTAATATTATTAATTTATTTATTTATTGTGGGCCCGGTAGCCGAGTGGGTAAGGGCGCTGAGCTGCGGGTTGGAGGTAGCGGGTTCGATTCCCGTTCTCGGAGGGCGGGAATTTTTCCTGGCTCTATTCTTCTCCAAACGGGTCCTAAAAATTTAAAGGATCGCCACAACTATGCAGGCCCAAGAGGGAATACCCAGCACTCTGTAGAATGGGTACCGGGTTTCTTTCCCGGGAGTTAAAGGCGGACGGGCTTCGGGCTGATCTCCCGACCTCAACCTAGTGAAACGCCGGGAGCCTTACCTCCCGCGAGCTCTTGGGCCTGCATAGTTGTGGCGATCCTTTAAATTTTTAATTTATTTATTTGTTTAATTGGCTTTTCAGTTTCTTCAGCGAATTAGTTTTTTTTATATTATTTTTGTATTTTTTTTTTACTTTATTTATTTTTCATCTCTGTACAATGAAAATCATTGAACGGAACCAATAACATTAACAAACGAAACTTACTATCAGAATTGCACGAAATTGTCTAAATCTTTTATAAATAGGCCTATATTATAATTAATTTTTATTTACAATGGGAAAATTAAATTATTATATTTTAAGAGAATTAATTTGTAGACAGTTTAATTTTGTTTTTCATTTCATTGCCATTGTTCCATAAAATATTTAAAAAGTAATTAATCTAATGCAAAATAAATTTGATAGTGATACTTCAACCAAGAAATAAAAAAAATTGAAATAACTCTGGTTATCTCAAACTAAAAAATAATTTTAGAGACAAAATTTTAATTTAAAGTACGGCTGGTGAAAGTTCTAAGACCCTGTCTTCACAATAAAATTTAAAAAAAAAATTTTAAGAAAGAAATAATGTATATTTCTTTGAAAAAAAAAACCTTCAATTTAGAGAATTTTTTTTAAATAAATAACTGGAATTTTTACATAAAATAAATGTAATACATCATAACAATTTCTGTTTTGTTTTTATGTTTAATTCTATCTAATCTCCTTAGTATCATTCCAAAGCGCTATTAAAAGGTCAAGAAAGGGAAAAAAAAGATAGTTCAAAGAAACTTAGATATCGATTGAATTTTATTGAGGAAAGAGTCAATAAAAAAACACCAGTAACCTCTGAGGCAGAATTACTTCAAACAGATTTACCTATAATTCAGTCTGATACAGTTATTGCTTCGAGAGTAGATCGTTTTTCATTACATTCACTGAAGTCAAATCAAATTTTACTTTCCAAAAAAAAGAAAGAAACTAAAGAAATTTGAAAGGAAAATGAATTGCATAGCATAATTCAAGGTATCTTTGTTAATAGAACATTTAAATTTTATTGTTGGATGCACATGTGTCTGAAGAAGTCATCTACGTTTGATGCTCGATCGAGTAACTCTGTGTATCTATTGAGATTCTTAGTAAATTTAAAATATCCAACACTGCAAGTTCGCTCCAACCATATAATCCTTGGAATGCATTTCAGCTGTAATGCAAAGAAGAAATTTGTTAGATTAGTAACAAGTATGATAGAGAAAATACAACTACCGACTAAAAATGCGATTGGATGACATTGTCAGTTAGAATGTTAAATTGAAGCTTAAATGACCATTCAAAGAGAGTTGTGAAGAAAAGTTTTCTTCCTTGGAAAAGTTGTAATTTCATCTGCTAAACCTTTCCTTTTAATATTGTGATTTTGAGGATATAAAGTTTAAATGGTATTGTTATAGCAAATTGGAAGCGGGTTCGGTAATCCAGGGGTTTAGGCGTTGGACTGCGGACTGGAGGAGCCCGGGTTCAATACCCGGGTTCAATACCGGTGGTTGGGGATTTTTCCGGGGATTTTTCCAGGGATTTTTCTTCTCTAGACGAACCCTTAGCTTGTTCCCGGCACAGTTTAACTTTAACAGCAAGTGAAAAACAAATTTCGTAAATTGAATAAATGCACAGGATTTTAAAACTCTAACAACGAAACTAGTTTCTAAGAACATTCAGATACATACAAATTGAACAATTTTTATTGTATTCAAATCCATTATCCTTGCTGAGAGTGGATTATAGTAAAAAACAAATGAAAGAGTAAAACTGAGAGTTACTTCGATAACCCACAACATTAAAATTCTGACAAGATACTGCAACGGCAGTTCTTCAATCATGTTTACAATCAGCACATTTCCAATAAGTTATTAGATTTATTAAATTGCGACGATAACTACTTTACAAATAGTGCATCAAAAATTGTATAATATTGATTTCAATGAAATTGCGAACATTGCTAATTTCTGCTTTTTTTGTAAAACAATGTTAACCAATGATAAACAATGATGTAATAGCATCACGTACAATACAAGTTTTATGAAGATTGCATAAATATACAATTATAATTTACATTATTACTTTTTTTTGTTTCATGTAAGTATAGATTACATACTTTTAGCTTGATCTTTTAATACATTTTTCTATCTTAAACCAATTAAGTGATGTGGGTTCTTAAAGAGATTGACCAAATTTTAGTTTAAATAATATGCAATGGTTACATCATAATATATGAAAACTGTGAAAATATGTACTCTCTTCTTTGACTTAATTAATTTGGATATAATTGGAATAACTTTTGTAATTTCGAATCAAGGCTTTGAACAACAAAGGGCATTTCTAATTCAAATATCATTTCGATGTCATTACTAACATTACCCCCACAGCTTCAATTTACGATTTGTTTGCACTTTGTTGTTTAGGAAAATGAATAAATTATTCATCAAATGACACCGCCCCAATAGGTCGACGCGCTCGACCCAATAAGAAGGGCGCCCGATTTTATTGTCTTTGGACATCATCTCGGCGGCTATTCGGACAGCCCAAACGACGTTATAAACATACACACAGCGCTAATTGCCAGCCATGGTGACGGAACGGAACCATCGCATCTTTATGAAATTATTCCCTTGTAACACGAGTCTCCAGCCATGCCAAACATGAGCGTCGACTGACCTCTGTGTTGGATCTAATTTATGGAGGTTGACCAGCCCAGAGGAATTAATGGTTGGACGAGAAGATACCCGTCGCAGCTCTGGTTTTGAATTAACCTTAATCTTCTGGACCGATCACCTTAATCTTCTTCTTTCTTCTGTCTAGAAGATGTATTGATTTGGTGCGTATGTTTCTTCTTTCCTTTCTTTAAAGGTGATTGTCATCAATTACAGGATAGTTTTATTTATTTACGTTTAAAGCAGTCTTCACAAAACTTTTCGAAGAATTATTATTTGGATTTAAAATCATCATTATTTAATTGAACTCGAAAATACGACTTCAGCGATTTTTAAGTTTTTACTCTCTATTTCTTCCGACTTCAGAGCTTTTTAAGTTTTTACTCTCTATATCTTTCGACTTCAAAGATTTTTAAGTTTTTACTCTCTATTTCTTCCGATTTCAGAGATTTATAACTTTTTACTCCATATATCTTCCGACTTAGAGATTTTTGTCGGTTTTTTATTTGCACTGTATTTGGTATTTCTGATTAATTTTGAAAGTTTACATTAGTAACATTAAATTTACATTAGTATTAAACAAACAATAAGTCACCAAGGCACCAAAGAAAAGCAAAACGTTTCGCCTCTGCGCTATCAAGGGTGGGGAGTCTTTGTTTTTATTTACTCATCAGCCAGACGACCTCCTCGATGTATTAGTATTATATATTACCTCAATATACATTAGTATTAGTTGCTAAGTTTATGGCTTTCGTAAACTTATATTTTTCTTTTTTACTTAAAAATCTTAATAATCCTATAATTCTTTAAAGTTGTTTGGTTATTTTTAACTTTTTTTTTCTTGCTGGACAAATCCCCTTTTGCGGAGGAAATCTTTATGCATTCCACATTTTGTTTTTCGTTCATTAGTCTTGAGGGGTCATTACGTTTACCATCTTGGAATTGCTCTTTCCCTCGTACACTTTTTGGGTTCTGCACTGACTGACGAAAGCTCAAAAAACTCGAAACGGCCGTCTCAGGGTCTCAGCTTAATCAACAAAGACAATTCATTTCAAAAAAGTTTCTTTTATTAGCGACCTATTTGGGCGATATTGTGACAGCGATCATTTCGGTAGCTATTGCGTTTGTCCTGTCCGTCCGGCCATCCGTGTCTGTCCACCTCTAACAACTCCTGAATGGAAGGTCGGTTTGACAAGTTACGGATTTCACCATCGTGTACACAGGCCCAAAGACTGTAGGATTGGGGTATTTTCAGGGGCCAACGCCCCCCCTCCCATGTTCGAGATAGTTGGCATTGTTGCCATTGTACCCTCTTAACAACTCCCGAACGGAAGGTCGGATCGGCAAACGGTTTTCATCATCGTATTCAGAGGCCCAAACAACTTAGAAATACGATATTTTTAAATTTTAAGCAATTCATATGGATACTTAATTTTACTTTAAATTTCCAAACAGATTTCAATCAAAATTTTGGCAAACTGCGAAAGAATTAAAATTTTGAAGTTAGATTGCAGTTAGATTGACAGAATAAATATAGCCCCCAAATTAGTAGTTATTAAACTGATAAAGAAATAGCCCAAATTTTAGAAATTAACATTCTTTGTTTCACAATAAGAACTGAAATATATTCCATTTAATGTTTTCTTTATTATAAATTTAGAATCTATATTACTAAAATCTTTTATTTCTCTGTCTGTCTGTCTGTCTGTGTGTCTGTCCGGCGCAGTTTTCTGTGAGAATGAAAAATAGAAAGAATTTTTACAATGAAACATTCGCGACAGGAATCGAACCTGCAACCTTCTGATCCGAAGTCAGACGTCTTATCCATTTGGCCATAGGAACTACAACTCTCTTCATATTGTTTTTTTGATTTATCTGTCAAAACTGAACTGACTTTGACTGAAATGGAACAATTGTAATAAAAAAGAAAGTCAAAAAAGAAAGAAGCAGTACTTCATTAGGTAGAATACTGAGAAATCACTATTTGTAACTAAAAACCACTGAAAAGTATCAATTGGAATGAAAAAAAGAGTCAAGAAAGAAAGAAGCAGTATTTCCATTAAGTAGAATACTGAAAAATCACTATTTGTAACTCAAAAACTACTGAAAAGTATCAATTGGAATAAAAAAGGAGAGTCAAGAAATAAAGATGCAGTATTTCTATTACTGCTAAGTAGAATACTGAACAATTACTATTTGTAACTCAAAAACCATCATTATTTGTAACTCAAGAACCACTCAAAAGTATCAATTAAAAAAAAGAGAGAGTCAAGAAAGAAAGAAGCACTATTTCTATTAGGTAGGTTACTGAAAAATCACTATTTGTAACTCAAAAGCTAGAATCACATCAA
>JAFIDM010012231.1:135397835-135478693 GCA_023159025.1 Thereuonema tuberculata | reverse complement strand
GTTGCTAAGGTATTGACGTAAAATGTTCGCAGTGCCAATGATGGCTGTCTTTTGTAATTCAGCTGTTGTTATTGCTGGTGCTCCAAGTCTGTATATATATATATATATATATATATATATTTATATAAATAAAAGCATCCTTTTTCGATGTAATGTAAGCTATTAATACCTTAATACTTTAAGACTGGAGAGTGTCAACAATATATCTGAATTCATTCACTATTTCCATTTCAAAAACAAAGTTAATTCGACTAATTTTATCGTAATGATTCAAGTTTGTTTACATGTTTCGCCATTACTGTCTTGACGATTAACAAAATGCAAGATATTTTAGTCGATTCATTTACAATTTAACTCATTTAACAACGTTTAACTCGATCAAAACAAATTTCCATTTAATGAAAGCAAAGCAATAGCAAAAAGAGTTCTTATGAAGAAGTATCGTGTTCAATTTTGTCTGTCCGCATTATACAATATTTCATTTTTTTGGCTTAAAAATACTGAAAGAGTTTAGTTGTTTGTTTTCTCCAATAAAACTAACATTATTTTATAATAAATGTACTATATGTTATTACATTTATTTATGTTGGTATGTTGCTTAACATTATTTTATCAAGTAGTGATTTCTTTTGCTAAAAGTATGCTTTCATTGATAGTAATGTCTTCTATTCTTTTTTAAATTTTTAAACAATTAATAGTGAATTATAAAACATCCGGGTAAGATCTTGCATATTAAAACTCTTACATAAATTCTAAATGTGTTGAGATATTTACGACATAATTGATCCAACAGATTACAACAGTTCATACGGTCTATGGTTTAGTCTGTCTCAGTCGTTCTGACAATGAATTTTATTTAGCACCATTCAATTTTGCGATGGCCTAATAGAAGGAAGATATTTAAAAGTGATCCACAAAACATGAAACCGGAGTTATAAATTTACTATGAAAATGATATGAAAGATATGAAAATCATATAAAATTGTCTGATGTGAAAACTATATAAAGTTTAGTGTCAACAATACTTAATTACTGGTTAAAATCAAAATTATTTCGTTTTTCATTCCTCCTTTCCTTTCATCGACTTTGGCCAACTACGGCCACGGGCTAGCCCTACCTGACAATGTCAGGGTGAGGTTAGGACATTCCAGAAGGGGGACGAGATTCACATTCCGTCCAGAAATAACCCTGAGATAGTAAGTCCCAGGGGAGAAACGGACGAAACACAGAAGAAGAAAGATGAAACATCCATGCTCTTGATCGGGATTTGAACCTGGGTACTGGCACACAGGCCGCACGGCAGACCGACGCCTGAGACCGCACGACCACGCCGGCACGGCCCTTCCTCCTTTATTCTTGTTACTTTTATAATTATCATAAATGGTTTTCGGCAATCGTAGAAATTCGAAAACAATGGAAAAATAACTTGATATTAATATTTTCTTTATTTTATGTAATATAGTACCTATTTTTTGAAGAATCACATTGTGGTGGTTATGTAAAATGGGCAATTAAACACTGAGTAAGTGTAAAGTCAATTTTGGCTATGTACTGTGCTTAAGTAAAGCAAATCATAGCCGAAATGTATGAAAGTATGAATTCAGTATAAACTGACTTTTTTGAAATTATATCTAACTTTTACATTAAGTATTATTGCACAAACTTTAGAGTAAGCAAAAAAAATGCAATTTTAACAGTTAATGAAAGTTCCTGTTTGAACTTTAACTATGAAATTTAAAGAAATTGAGGCCGATTACTGACAACTGATGATCGAAATATCCAGAAAGCTGAGGCAGCAAACGAAGTTGGTATTATTTTAAACCATAAATGTTAATTAAGTATTGGAGAGACAGCAGACTTGATATAAATATTTTTTTGCTAGTAACCATATCAATGATGAATGTCTTTTAATTTCAAGAAATATTTGAACTAAAACGAAATATTTGAACTTCAATCATTTGTCATGAGACAAACTAGTTAAGTTGCTTTGGACATTTTCTCAGCATTTATAAAATATAAAACTCCTAAATACCAATAAAAATGTAAATCAGATGTACAACATTTATAAGTTTTACTAAAGCTGTCACTTTGGGGTTTGATTATGTTAAATTATTAAGAAACTACTTGCCAATTCAGAAATTCGACTTTTTCAATTGGATTTTCGAAGTTAAGAGATGAGATGTGACATGCATGAAATGTATGACACAAAATATCGGCTTTATCTTTATTTTTTATGAGGAATTCCTAATATGTAAGGGTTTTTCTTGATAAATACACTTTTTTGCTTATAATTTTGAAATGTGTATGGATACGGTACTTAATATCGCTATAATTACTGTTCAAAATTTAGTTTCATCGCCAGGTAAGATCTATTCTTGAGATTATTTGCAAAAATAATGTACTTAAATCATAAAAAATTGAGTTAGGTAAAACACTATAAATAATAAAAATGAAGATAAAAAACTTCAGTCCAACTCCAAAAACTTGTGGGCAAGCTGTTGTATTCAGAGCTTCAGAAAAAAGTGATAGAGAGAAAGAGAATTTTTTCCAACTTTTTACTTTCCTCTAACACTGGCGAAGGGTTTTCATAATCCTTTTTCGAAAATCTTTCGCTCCACACAGAAACTGAGTGAGAAAATTTGGCAACCGAGTAGAAATCAGGAGGCGAACTTAAGTGGTTCTCATTTCCTACCCCTTGTTCTGTCACTCCCACCTCTCTTTCTCTCTTTCTTTCCCTTCCTTACAGTTTTTTTCGTTCCTTTTTTTTCTCTATGAAACTCATCATAACTCCCATGAATTTTTCTAAATTTAATTTCCGCTTCCTGTTGTGCCGTTGCAAGAGTGACTACTTATCGACTTATTATCGCCGCATACTTTAGCACTGAGGAAACCGATAAGGAAGCAAACCTAGTCATTGATCCAGTGAGGTTGAGCTAGCACGCGGTGAAATACGACAAAATAACTTTGAGATAGACTGCGATGTGGCTTCGTTGTCGACGCCTCCCGCTGCAGCGACAATATTGAGGCTCATCCGTGGACATGCACTGTATGCGTATTCCTCCACTTAAAATAGATGTCTGATCGTCGCCCTTAAGAAAAGGAGAGAAAAAAAAATAAGAAACGGCGAAGAGAGAGCGTTGGATGACGATCCGCATAAATCAAGCGCGGATTCTCAGAGGGTTTGGAAAAGGAAGATCTTAAGTCTTCATCATTCTTCACCAACCTCTGGGCTGGTTGGAGGCACATTTTTGCGGCTTTTCTTTGGATCCCAGATAAGGGCGTATATTTTTTTTTCCTTCTTCCTTTGCTGTCTCTCAAGCCATAGCAAACATTAGGCGGAATCATTCCAAGACGTTGGAAACTGTAAACAACTGCCCACTGACGACCGACCAGCTGTCTGACACCGAAATATACCTTAAGAAGATACAGAAAAAGAAAGAAAGTTTTACTCAGGGTTTCTCTCATTCGAGTTTGTTTGTGCGTTTTGAAATTGGAAATTCCTTGCTTGTAGAAATCGATAGAGAATAAAATACAAAGCAAAAAAAGAATTACTTTAAAATAAAAGATAAAAATACAAAAATAGAATAACAAAAAAGAGATAATCTGCATGAAACAAAAAGTAGAATTGAAAATAAGAATTCTTGTTCTTTTAAAAGATTGAAAAATAAAATCTGCCTTTACATATCTTTTTACTATATTTTCCTCTTCTTAAAGGAAAAAGACGAAATTGAAGTATAGAAATTGAAGTATAACCCCAAGAATCTTATAGCTTACGACTGAGACTATCCGAATCGACATTTAAATTGTCCTAGCTTATAAATACCAATCCATTATCTCTTGTGAATCTAACATTTAACATTGATCATTATACGTAGTAGAATGGGTTTAACGTGTACAATAGATCTCTTGCAGGATTAACATTTTAGAAAGAGAAAAAAAACAAAGAAAATTGCATTAATTACATTTCTGCAAATTTGATAAAAAAAACTGTTTTACATCCCTCAAACTTAATGTAAAATTTTAATATTTTTATATGGATTTAATATTTTTACGGTATATATATATTTTTTACAATTTTAAGTTTTTAATCCAGTAATCGTTTTACTAGATTTTTTTCAAATAATCAATGCTAAATAAAAAATCAATTTATCAAAACAATGTGGCATTCAACAACAATATTATTTTGACTATTTTTGATAACAAAATAATATTTTGGTTAAATTGATCAAGAGTAATAAGTCAAAGATAGAGTATAATGCCTTAATGTTGGATTTCTTTATAATTGAAAGTTAAGTCATTAACATAATTTTTTTATTAAAACACCTACCTAATTATTCTATGATTAATGCTAATAAGACCATAAAATAAAAAGTAATGTGATTTACGTAATTTAAATGATAAAAGAGTGAATTATTTTTTAAAAAAAGTGAAAAGTGAAAAAAATGAAAGCCTTAAAAAAAAAGTAAAAATGAGAAACATTACAAATATTTAACGTGAAAATAAATCATAATAAAACCGCCTACCATGAAAGCACTATGTACAATTAAAATTAGAACATATTTTAGAAATTCACTACGTACGTTTCAAGTCCCCTTTTCATTAGAACTCATAATCAAGCGTGTCCTCAATTCCACAATTCTTCCTTGTAATTAAAATGAAAGAACAAAAAAAAAGGAACTTAAAACTTACATAGTGAATTTTTAAAATATGTTCTAATTGTAATTGTATATAGTGCTTTCATAGTTCGTGATTTTATTGTGAGAAATATTGATTAGCGTCTGCTTATCATTATTTTAAATTTTAATTCCAACACAATTTTATAATTCTGTTTCAAGAACCTAAATATTTAACCAATCCTCTTCATATTTTTTTTTGTAAAGTAAATTAAGATTTTTAATATGCTTTTAATTTGTTGTAAAAAAGCATAATAATTTTGCGTTCGAAAAATCAATTAGAATTCGAAATTGTTGTCCATCTAAGCATTTGCTGTTAAGCGTGATCTGTAAGATAATAATTCACTAAAGTTAATAGTAGTAGTAAAGTTAATAGTAGTAAAAAAAGTGTCTTCATTTTAAATGACAACAATTTATGTTTTAGCGTCAAACGTTGTGCCCGCCACCAAGCCGAAGTTTGGAATGTAAGTTATTCGGATATAGAATGTGAAAAGTAGCAATCGAATCGAACAATTGCTACTAATAATAACTGTCTGTAATCAAATATTTGTTGTGATTTCTGTTAGTAAATTTAAATTAAATACTTCTAGTTGTAAAAAAGTGATCATTAATTAATCTCAATCTCATGCAGGTCTGCATTATAAAAAATCTAAAGAACTGGGATTAGTGCATAGAGTGAAAAGGATAAGAATAAGATTTATAGATGGTAGATTTGTTTTTATTACTTTAGAGAATGTTGTGACAAAGGAATGAAGATCCCACTGGGTTTTGTTTGTTGACGACGAAGGGAACTACCAGATGGAAACGGAGCGTTAAGAAGGATTTACAGAATGGATTAAGAGAAGAATTCTAGAGCTGAAGGGCTTGAATTGAATTCAACCTAAGAACTGAATAGGAAATAAGGTAATTCTATTAAAACAGTTGATTGGATTTCTTAATAGAAATATCTGTTTATCACACTGAAATTTAGAGAAATTGATGAAGATTTAAATAACGATAAATAAAGTAGATTCGGATTATCAGCTTATCTCGATTATTTCCGTATTTAATTTTATGTTCTCAGAAATTAAGCTTAATGGACTAGAATTATTTGAAACTGGTCTTAATTGTGATATCGTATTGGAAACCACTTCCTCAATCGTTGCTTTGTCCTTATCATTCTGTCATTCATTCCTTTGTAAGATAGAGAACAACTGGACATAAAATGACTTTGAATTTACGCTGTTCCTATTATATTTTGAATGTTATCTTCCAATTATATTCTTTTTCCATTATCTTTCGTATTATGTTTTTTAGTTAAGATTCGCACAGATTAGAGATAAATAATTGAGCTTATTGTTTTAGTATTGACATTTATTGCAGTATTACAATTATTATATAATTATACTTTGTATTTTTCATTAGTTACATTTCCAAATATTGCTATGATGTTACTTTATCCAAATAAAATATTTATTGAAATTATTTTTTTTTTTAATCGCCCGTAACACCCGTGCAGGGTTTGGACGCTCTCCTACTAGAGGAGTTATAGGCTAGATACCGCAAGGGGGCGCCAACCCCAGGGGAAGAAACGAACAACACAGAAGAAAGGAAAGTGAAACACCCATACCACTGCCGGGATTTATTGAAATTAAGTAGCTACGAAAAGGATTTATTTCTTTTGAACCTTTACCTGAAGGTCAAATGAATCAAATGTAATATAAAGAATAAAAATTCAATTATATCAATATTTAGTAAATGATATACGACAATTAAGACTTACTGATCTCCCCAATAAATTATCGTAATGTTCTTTAACCATGCAACCTAGACTAAACAATGTTGTTGGAAGTTCACAATATTAAGCAAAATTGTGATGTTTAATATATCATCTTAATTAAAGCATCTGATAATCTAAACGTCGAGAAATTTAATTGACCAATGATAGCAATTATGGCTTTCAAACACATTTGTCTTTTGATAGTTGCTAAACGATTCCTCAACTCGTACAATTGCAACAATTGTTGCTCTTTTATTGTAAAATGACCCACATTCAACAATTGCTTTCCTTTGACGTAAGAGCTCGACTGATATTTGCCTGTCATTTACGCTGTGTTGAAAGTCGGTGATGCTTTGACCTTTGAGGGTATTGTAGAGAGATGACGCTCATTTCACCTCAAGGGAACTGCAATTATCGCATTTGAGTTGCAGAAAATCCCTATGCTAACACCAAAGTCTCCTAATGGTCTATTTATTTTTCCGAAGAAAGTCAAAGAACTGCATCTGTTACCTCTTTAGTTACTACTGAGAAGTTCAAATGTTTTTTTGGTCAATTGCAGAAGCGAGGGTGTCTTGATTGGACCGTCTTTAGACAAGATGAAGCACCTTCTAATAGGGTAGCTTTTTTAAAGATACCAAGAAACGTCAGTGACAGATTCTTCAAAGAAAAAATCAGTAAAAAAATATCGAATAAACAACGGATCGAAAATGCATTGTTTTGGAAATATCAATAGGTAACATAAAAACTATTTGATGACTATTTGGATAGGCATTGTTACAAGCTAATATCAAAGTTTATTGTGAATGTGCTTAATATGTGTTATTAAAATCCAAAGTAAAAATTGCTTTCCTTCTTATTTTTCGTATGTTTCTAATTTCATAACTGCTACCAGCATGAGCTTGTACTCGTTTTCTGAATGGTAGACATAATTTGATTTATGGACTAGAGCTAATGGAAATGAACATGAAGCACGTGGTCTATGCCAAGAACATTTTCTAGATATGAGAATATCTCATCATGACAATGTTTCTTGCTATAGATCGACTCGTCAGAAAAAGGATGAAATTTCAGCCATTGGCAAACAGTAATAAAAAACAATTGCAGCATTCAAAAGAGAAAATCGAATTCTTGACGCCATAGCCACTGATCAAGTACTAAATAGTAGAACAATAGCGAGAGTACAAGGATTTTGCTTACAACGGTTTGGGTTCCTTGATGCTACTCTACCGCTATCATCTTCAACGCATCCAAGAGTTAGTTACAACAGATTTTCCTTTAAGACTTGGTTCTGTTCTTGGTTTAGCACTCACCTTGTGGTCATGTGCTCTTATAGTCAAAATTTTTTGTTAAGCAGCCTGAACCGTGTTGATATTGTACTCGAAAACGGCCGGCGAGTCTGGTTCGAAACCTTGTCGTTTAATTAAGTTTCTTTTATGTTTTCTATATTTTTAAATAGTTTGTGTATCTGGCCTTTTTTGGAAAATTTCTACTAATTTTACACACGTAAAAATCTGCATATTTAATCAGTTTGACGAAAATTTAAACGACCTAAAACATTTTAAAGACTTAAAAAGAAAACTCTTTAATTACATTACAGAGAATAAGATAAAATGGTTTTAATAATTACATAACATTGAAATCCAAGCTTAAATATTTTATCTTGTTTTATACTATCCAGTTATAATTCCCAGGTAAAACACCAATTTAACCAACTATATAATTAGCTACAAAAAACAAAAAACAGAATCATTGCGATTAGTAATATTTTAATACATATCCTTTTATTACTTTAACATATCTTATTAATGTATATCTATAATATATGTAAACCTGAACATGCACATTAGTATTTACGTTCCTGTGTGTAAACTATACATATATACAGAGACATATATGCATATCTGCATTTTCACATTAGAGTGGATATACGTTACTTCGAAATATGTGTTTTAAATGTTTAGAGATTGTACTAATTGTACTATATAGATATGTAGAGTATATATAAATTGTATTCTTTGTATATGTAAATTAATCAGATTGCTAACATTAATCTCCAGAACCTACTGACAGAGAAATTTCTCTAATAGGACTGTAAAATTAGAATTGGATAAAAAATTTAAAAAAAATGTACTAAATTGGGACATTAGACGAACGGGAGGAATATGATATATAGATAATATACAAAGTATCTAAGTTTCGTCCGAGTAATAATGTCAGTCTGTGAAAAAAATAAAAAAGTCATTATGTTTTTTAATTATTATCATCAAATCAAATTTAACGTGCGTGACAAGTTATTATTACTTAAAAGAAAATAAGAAACGCAAATAACTAGGAAAAAAAAACAACAACCAAACAAACACTGAGCTAAATTTGATTTGATACTAACTTTTTAAATGAATTAGTCCTTAATCAGCTAAGCTTAATGCTACCGTGCATTGATTGTTCTCCCCTTTTATTCTTGAATTGTTTTTTGATGTTGTTTAAAATGAGGGGTCATTGTCTTGTTCGTTTGTCCGTTTTGTGTATTGTTCTTTTTCACTGAGGTGGGTATGCTGGGCAGGACCAAACTGATGAGAGTGTTGCAACTCGAAACGGTGCCGCCTCCGGTTCCCAGCACATAAACCAAAATTAGCTCAGTGAATTTTTGTTTGTTTGGTTGTTGTTGTTTTTTTTTTCCTAGTTATGTGCGTTTCTTATTATCTTTTAATTATTATCAAACATCAAAATTAAAAAAAAAAACAACAACAATGGATGAGACCAACTGATTCACAAGTGATATCCTGGAGCAGCTGTTTCACGCTCGTTGGCGATCAACAGCCAGGAGAAGTCACAGTAAAAAGCAAGGTCTCCGTACGGAGGCTAGTATGAACAATACATCGGAAGTGCGGTGGTGCCTCAAGGAAAAAATAGACAATGAAAAACTCACCAATGAAAAAACCAGTGAGGAACCACTGCGTTTCCGATGTATTGTTCATACTAGCCTCAGTACGGAGATCTCGTTATTTACTGTGACTTCTCCTGGCTGATGATCGCCAACGAGCGTGAAACAGCTGTACCAGGATGTCACTTGTGAATAATTTGGTCTCATCCATTGTTGTTTTTTTAACATTTCAAATGCGCAGTTTGAAGTCTTATGCTTTAGAAAAATTCATTGAGGCCGCTCTCGCTGGCACATGGATTTTCTCACTGGTTTTTTTCATTGGTGAGTTTTTCATTTTGTATTTTTTCCTTTGAGGCATTACTACGCTTCCGATGTATCTAAATTTTTAATTTAAGTTATTTAGTATAGAAATTCTGTTGATTGACGTCCTGTAGATTAAGCGTCGCTTGAAAATTAATTATATAATATGTGGACTTTACTTTTATTCTTTAACATTCATTTATTTCTTAACGATTGATTTCTTACAAAATATTTTAGAGTGGTCAGTATATTTTAAAGAGTGATTCAATAAATAAATATATAAAATTCATTCCTCCCAGAATTTAATGATGAACTTAATTACAATTTAGAAGCCAGATAACAAATACTGAAATAAGTTAGCCACAGAACGTTGCAGATATTCTCAAACAACCCGAAAAGCCGAGTTCGAATGTTTCAGTTGAAGAAATTCTGTCTCATTATCACTTTACATATTTAAGTATACAACAATCATAAAAATAATACAATCATCATTAAATGGAAAGTGAACTTCGCCAACTTTTTTTTTGTTTTTGTTTCAGTATTGTGCACTTTTGCCAAATTCATATGTTCATATAATGATTATGGTCACTTTAAATGGTCGCATATATATAAATAAGCCATATCGTAAAAAATGAAAAGAAGTGTTTGTTGCAAATCAGAGCAACAGGATTTCATTAGATTTCTCATTATCTAAACAAAATTTCGTTAACTACTTTTAATATTCTCTTAAGAAATTAATTATTTTGTTGATTCCTCCGATCCAATTAATAGGACAATATAAAGCAATTTTAGAATAAAATTTAGAATAGCTTTATTGATTATTTACCAAATGCATTTTTTTAGTCATTCCTTTAAAACAGTGTTTGTTTGTATGGAAGCTCACAATATTTCAAGTTTCATTAATGTATTTTTTTTTGGAAAACTATAACTCCGAATTGGAATGTATGTCTTAAATGAAGTTTTCATTCTAAATTTCTACTTCATTGATACAAAATTATCTTTTTCTTCAAATTTTCATAATATACTACTTAAAAATATGTAAGAGAACTCACAAGATGCCCTCTCTTTATAATGGGATTTTTATTGCTTCAAATAGAAATTTTCTTTACTTAATCGTTATTCCTTAAGTTGGTCTATTGTGTGTTGAAAGTAGGAATGTGAATTTCGCTACATGTACAGTGTTCCTCCTCTTTCTGTTTCTATGAGAAAATGGGAGACTCTTTGCATTCCGAAGACTCGTCGAGGCTGAGGCTTCCCAATCCTCTAATTGCCGATGTCAGCAGAATAAAAATACAGCGCAGCCTGTGGTACTATTAACCCTTTCGGAAGGTGCAAACGGCAAGTGCATTTGCTATCTTCCATCACACCTCGTACAATGTCTTCTCTAATGGTCTCTTCCGAGGTTTGTGGGCTTCTAAGCTCTTTTATTGTTTTGCTGAATGGCACTTTCGGTAATTCTTCGGAAGTAATAATTTACTTATAGATTTGATTTGTTTGTTTTATTTACGTGTTTCTAGGATTTATTGTAGATAAAAGCATTATATAAATTACAAAAAAAAAAAGAGAAAACCACATTCTTTCAAGTAGAATTTGTTAGTATCTATTAAGTTGTTTTCAACTTAAAGAAAGAAAAGCGTTAAAATAAAAATCAAACGAATATTTTATCAGTTTACATTGCTACAACTCTTGAGTGTGAATTGCTCTAAAAGTCCTAAAATGCCACAGTACTGTTCTGATGCTGAGCAGATCAGATTATTGCTTTCACAATAAACCATTTTACTTTTATCATTAGTATGTCTTAATAACAACTCATTGACAATAAAATCACATTGACAGTAGAACCACAGAAAACAATCATCTATTGGAGCATCCCACTGTAACGAATATCTTGATATTTTCTATAATCCTTTCCATTTGTTTGTCTCTTTTAATTGTGTTATTTTCTTTATTCTTAATAAAGTGTTTATCTTTTTTATTTTAACTCTGTTACATAATCTTTATTACTCAAAATGTTATTGAAATATTAATTTCTCCGATTTTACTCATCCTTGTCACAGGAATAATATTATTTTTTTTAAATGTAAAGCAAAAGATACGATGTACAATTGATAAAAAAAAAATTGGATGTTTAGCAGATAATCACCAAAACTATTTAAAATATTTTTAACTTAAACTTCATTGAGAGAACTGGATTATTACTAACTCAAAGGTATAGTATTGCCTTTTAATCTTCTTCACATTGAATCAATATTCTCTTCATTTGCAGTTTTGAGAAAATATAAAATCACAGGGAGTCTTGTCTGGACCATAAAAAAAGGCATTGGAAAATCTCGGGTCCCAACTCTGCTGACTCAGACTAGTAAATTGTGCGGGACTGGCAATGTCATGCGTGTATTTCAAACCGGTCCGACCGTGACACGAATTATAGATGAGAACTCTTCCTTCGTAAACAAAGATAAGCGGACATTCAATTTAGGTTGTGTTCGATTCAGGAAGAATGACCTAGAATAAATAATTAAGTTATCTTAATGGGAAATGTGTAATAGACTCCAAACAAATGAAGAATTATTTCAATGTTTTAATCAAATTTTGTGGTATTCCTTTTGAGCCATTAATTCTTAAAATATGAACCTAATTTGTGTATTAGATAACATTAACTGAATGGTACAAGTTGTCTCAAGTTGTTTTCTTCATGTAATTAGAAATTATATAATGCGATCCTGGAAGCATTACATAATAAAGTCATTTTCACTTTGAAAAGGAATTAAATTAACTGAAACGGAATCAAAAAAATAACATCATAAGGCTTTTTTACAAAATTTATGCATAAAAGATTATGAATTAAATATTTCAGAATCCAGATTTGTTTTTCCAGTTGACAAACAAAATAAAAAAACAAAAATAAATATTTGTTCATATATATATATATATTTATTTATTTCTGTTTTTTAAAATCCAATATTAAATTTCACAAAATTATGTATGCGTATAGATATAAAGTAAGTAGTACTTCAATGTTAAACAAAAATAAATCAGTAAAAAAAATCTTTAATTTATAAAATCCTTCAGCATTTACAATAATTTAATCGTTTGCAAAAATCATTGATTTTTATTTGATCAAATTGAGTCAATTGTTGTCCTTTAAAATGAAAAAAAAAAAAACAAATTTGATGTAACATTTTCAAATAACTGTGTGTTAACAACACTATACGTTTAAAAAAGATAGTTATTGATTCACTTAAGTATTCGGTTTTTTTTCCCTTAGCTCTTTCCTAACTGGTCCTGTTTTTACCAAAGAATCTTCCTTGTAAACATTTAGACTGTCTATGAACGTTTCAGATTTGTAGGACGAATATCTTTTTATGTTACCTCAATAAAAATGGAAGTGAATTCAGATTGAAATAAGAACATATGATGACAACTTTATTTTATATTTTTTTTTTAAACTGAAGTCTCCTACAGTTATTATTTTGTTTTTATATAACTTTATCAGATATTTGATTTCCCTGCCGGAATTTCTTTCTGAGATAACAAATTCAAACTGCTATGAAATAATAGACAACAAGATAATATAGAAATAAATAAATATTTACAAATAAATGTTACATAAATTCACATAATTTTTATTCTTAATATGAAATTACGAGATACACTTTCTCTTAATACCATACTTCTTCTTAAACTCCTCTCTTCTTTTTGTCGTAATTTGATAAATAAATTGCATTCCCTCAACACTTTCGCCATTCTCAATTATCTATCTAGTGCTTTGCATTACTTCATACTTTGTAATTTACAATTTGTGAAACATTACACAATTTTTACTGTAGTTTAAATTTTTGCTTGAGAAATCTGGCTAGGAAATAGTTGTGGTGTGATTTAATTTTCTGTAAAATCAATAATGTACTGAATTTTAGGGAATTTTGTAAAGGTGCTTAATCTATTTCATTTTATTTTCATCAATTTTTACTCCTTTAAATGTCTTTTTGCTTTGCTAAATGAAATACTGAAATTTGATTGATTAGGAATATTAAAACAATAATACTATACTTTTTAAGTTTTTAATCATCCTGGTGACTTCAAAAATTACATACTAAAATTTTTTGACTAAATAATATTAAAAAAAAAATGTTAATCTTAATAAATTCGATGAAATATTTCCTAGAGGAAATTTTGAAATGAACGATATGAGATAACTGAGCAAATGATGCTTAAATAACGTTTAGGGAAAATTAATGGGTTGAGCCATTCATTCTTAGACACTTCCATTAGTTTTTATAGGGCTTTTTAATCTATTTTCTTCCCTTATTGTAGCTTTAAAATAATCCGCAGGACTTGTAATTAGATAATGAATTGGTGATTTTAAGAGAGTCTCCCATCTCTTTTTTTGTTGCAGAAGGAGAGAGTTAGCCTTTCTTTTGTGTCTTTACGAGGCTGTTGCAGTCGTCCGTTGACCATCAGCGATAATTAATGTGCCATAAATTATTCCATGTAACGTTCTTCAACAGTCATTTCTTCTCGAGTGGCTCTAATTTCTTCAACCGCTGACGATTGATGGGATCGATAATAGCGCTCTCTGGTGTCCACTTAAAAAACAACTAATGTTGACATACATTAAACCCCAACCGGCGACACCTACAGCAAAATTTCATTTTCCCTAGAGTTCGTTTCATTTTGCTGATTCATTGCAACCATTTAACTGGACCAATTCCAGTAAAATAACTCAATTGCGCGGTGAACAGAGCCAAAATCAATTTTGCATTTGTAACTTAATATATTATTAACTGCATTTTATTTTGGAATCGATTATAAACTTTAATTTTTTGGGGAATATCATTTAACGTTCAGGTAGGTGATAAATTGCAGAGATAAAGATTGGCGTTGTATTTTAATTACTAAGCAAGAATCTGTTCAATGTGAGAAATTCTTTGACTTTCTTAGACTTTCTTAAACTTCATACACTTCCGGAATACAAATTTAGTACAGACTCACAAATTCAATTAAAATATTATTGAGAACAATTTACAGAAATAACCATCAAGTCTGCACGTAAAGTCTGATACAGAATATGAAGTGTGAATTTGAAATGGTACGTATATGAATTATTAATATCATGTTCTTAAAGATGATTGTGATTTCAGTTAAAGCTACTGTTATATGCTTAATCAGTTTTAGAAAGTACAGATTAAATCTCCAATAACATATTTCGGAAACCTTTCAAGTATTTGGACTTACTGGCCCCATAGTAGATCATTTCTTAAAAAACCACTAGAATTGATGAAAATAGATCAAAATGGATGAAAATAGATCAAAATGGGATCAGTATAAACAATACGACTGAGCTCTCAAAAATGGAATAATTCAGTATTTGACCTGCATTATCTTGGTTGAATTATCTCAGAAACACAGACGTCACAAAACCTATAGCAAACAAAATAGCAATTATTTAACTAAAGTTTTCTTTAAGAAATAAAAACTTATTGCGGGAATTTTCACCTATGTCCTTTTGCAAGAAAAGTTAATTACTACAAGTAAAATTGCTACAAGTAAAAGGAGAATTCTTTATAATTAAATTATTTTATTTATTCGAATAAAAAAATTCCGATAAATGACCTTTGTATCAAAATTTAGGCAAACAAGTAGGCACATAACTGGGAATTATTTCAGAAAAATCTACATGTGGATTTGGTTTCATAGAATAAAATATGAGAAACTTAAACTGAACAAATTATGGAAAACTGAAAGAGAAACAGACTGTCATTTTAAGAAATGCAAACCTAGACAAAATACAGTAAAAATTCAGTTATAATGCCTGTCTCGGGAGACGAAGTTTACACCCACGTTTCTTACGGAAGCATTCCAAATAAATTGAATCATTTTGGGGAACATTTCACAACCCGCGGTGTAGGAGGCGATTTATAACCAAATTTTTCAGGAATGAAGATAAACCACAATCAAATCACCCAAACCTGTATTGAAACGCTCTGTAAAATAAATCACTAACTCATACCCATCTATACTTTGTTGTATCATCTGTATAATGTTGTGGCTTCCATGGACAGCATTGTCCATGAAGATGTCGGCAGATAGTGTAGCCGTCTTACCGTTCTTCTGTTGCCTGACCCTTATTCCACGGATCCTTATTCCTTATTCGAAGCAATCTGTTAGGGTTTCCCTTAGCCACTATCCGAAAGTTTGCCGGGTAGAAATCTAGTCTTCCTCCTTTTTAATGTCTTGGGAAATTTACTGAGATGGTTTCCCATTGCCATTCTCAGGAAGATATTATGTTATTTCTTCAGACCTGAAGGAAAGATGAAGAAGCAAACAAACACAAGGAAAAAAAAAACCCATCTATTCCGGCGCTGAGATTCGAACCCAAGATCTGACACATCTGTCTCATGAAAGACTGCTATCTTAACCGCAAGGCTTATCCGAACGGCGATAAAATAAATAAATCAAGGTATTCCTCCCAGCAGTATTACCTGAGGCAGTTCTTAGGTAAATATATATTCTCAGATAAATATAGTTCTCAATCTTAAAAAAAATTAAAGTAATTGTATAATCACCAAAATTATATGAAATGTCGACTAGGCTATAAATTATGGATTTGATACAAATCAATACATTATTCTTTGAATTATTTAAAGGCACTGTTACTTGGCTCATATTTATAAGTGAACCATATGAAGGGTATATGTCAAATAAGAAAATTATTCTAAACTTTCAATAAGAAATTGCATATAAATTTCTGCATTATTCTTTGAGGTAATGTCACATCATTTTTAAAACAATACAAAATGAAGTCAGAACTGGATAACAAGAACATATTCCTGAACATGAATTTCGAAGTTGAGCTTTTCTTAAGGAACTGTTATTTGATAGTTCTCTATGTTTTGGCTCCCATTCTACACGGATCATTAACATGGGTTAACGAATAACAAGCTCTAAACTACACTACACATTAAAAATACACTCTTAAATATGAAACTGGATATAGTGTATGAGTTATTCCTTCAATTGTTAGTTAGTCCATACTTGATAACGGCACATAAAGTTGAGTTTAAATCTAATCACCGAAATCTAATTATATACCAGAGTCTGTACATAATTTACGTTAACATTAAGGTGTTCAAAAGTAATAAGTTATTTAAGGGCACAATTTTGGCCCGTATCGAGGAGTGACGACGTTAAATGTTTTATAATGTCAAGAATGAGCTCTGCAACCATTCTTTTACACCACAATGCTTGAGTTTAGTTCGTAGTTTAGCATTGTTTTTTTACACAAAGCTTTAAATAGCACAGGCTAGTAATAAAACTGAAAATTACCAGTAAACAAGGCAATTAAAAAACAAATTTAGGTTAAGAAAGTAATTTCCAGTTAAATGCTTTTCTAATGAAAAAACAAGCAGCCATTCATCCATTTACTAATTTTGAATGATTGATGAACTCTGCTTTAATCGCTTAGTCATGATGTGTTTGCAGACATGTCTGCGTGGAATTAAATTTATTAAATATTTAGCGGTGGCATCTTCTTTACTCCCTTAGAGCTATTAAATTCCGAAATGTTAAAAAGGTTACATTCTTCCTAATATAATGAAGTGACCTGTAGAATTACATTTTATTATTAAAACCATAAACTAAGAATATTTGTAAGTGTTTTCCAAAGTTAGATTTTATATTTACTGAAAATATATAACTTTATAACAGTTAAAACTTGAATAATATTTGACTTGTGAACAATTTCGATTCCTGTAATTTATTCAGTCAATGGTATTATTGAGTTAAAACTTATTTTACAGTTTTGGATATCATCACATTATAAGCTAACCAAATCAACCATAAAATGTAAACAGGGGAATCATTACGATATTAATGTTTATCTTTCCAATTTGCTTTTTGAACATTTTTGAAATGAGATAATTTGAGCCCAAAGCATTTAATGTCATTTCGACGATGATAAGAAATTGCTTTATTTGTCGTAAATAGAATTTTGTTATGATTCGTCGATCATTTTCATTAGCTTTCAAATACTCCACTGTAATTTTTGTTGTTTGTGTTTTAATGCGATAGTTTATTACATTTTCTCTTAAAGAGTTTTGAAAAAAAAAATGTCACAGTTAATCTAGTTTTTAACTTTCGAGTCATCCCATAACTAAGCTTCATCTAATTCTCCATCCTCTCGCATTTAAATTAAAGCAAATCCCTACAAACTAAATGAATAATTAATTCACTTATTAAAATCAAATTGTTACAAATGAATCCAAATTCTATTATACGTAATTAATCCAAATCAAATTCTTAAACAAATCTAATTTATTATATTAGTATTATTAAAGATCCCTTAAAAATATAGGATGAAAAAAATTAACAGTAAATAATCAGTGATTTTATTTTCTGTTTTTTCTTTTAATTTCAGAGAAATAAGAATTCTAAATCTACTTCTTATTTAGAAAACTCTCTTATTCTCGACTGAATCTGATTGAAAAAGTTCAAAAAAATTTGGTAACTTCTATTTGTAACTTAATAATAATTTTAATTATCAAATTATAGAAAAGTAATTGATTTAAATTATCTATCAATTGGTCCATTAGAAGTCATAATGAGAAATTCTATCTTTTCTTCAATGTTTAATAGTTTCAAAACAAATTAAAAGTAAAGATACTAAACCGTAATTCCTTTATTTAATTTTATTTTTAAGATGTAGTCGGTCCTTTTTTTCTATATATATTTTGGATTATATTCTGTTGGAAATAAAAACTGTAAATGACGATTAATTAAAATGAAAAGAAGAACTTAAAAAAGTTATAAGGTAGGTTTCCAAATAAGGCCCGGTTTCAAATAAGGCCTATCCTTCGTTTTATCAATAGATCGTTGACAATTTACCAAGATTAGGTATGTTTCAGATAGGTCCTGGCTTCTAGCGGCTACACCAAAAATTAGATCCGTTGAAGTGGACTATTTCGCCATGTTTGTTTCAGTTGAACAGTAAAAGTCGTCCAAAGTTTTTTCGTTACTATTTCAACTTAATTTAATAAATCGACTGCATTTTTTGGCAACTTAATATACATAAACATGTTTTATGTCATTTTAAAGTGTGTAATGAGTAGAATAAGATAGTGTATTTTATATTTTCCAGTTGACGTGCATTTAAATACTTTCTAGTAAAACAATGCATGAAAGCGTGGGTTAACAGGGGGCTCCAAATAAGGCCCTCCATTTTATAACATAAAGTAATTATATATAATGAGAAAAAATGTAACAAAAATCATCAAAGCTAGTTTTAAATTCACAATTTTATAAATTAATTATTAATTAATTATTAATTTGTAGCTTAATATTTAGTCAGAACTAAATGTTGGAAATTGGCTGTTTTCACTGCCAAGCTCTTTCCTTGTGGGCGAGTTTGCCTGTGACTAGTAGTGGGCCTTATTTGGAACAGCGGCTCCAAATAAGGTCCTTCAGTTATATTTTCAAAACTGTGTTATTACAGAAAGAATTTCAAATGCCACTAATTCTAAATTCACTTTTTCATAACAGCACTCCTTAAACTAAATTTCAGTACAGTTTTCAGAATTTTCACTCTTGCAGTAGAAATATAAAAAATCTTTAAAGGTTAGGTGGGCCTTATTTGGGCAATACCTTATTTCCAGTATTTACGTAAAACTTTGAAACTCTTTAAAATTTGTTCTCTTGACTTCTATGGAACTTAAAAAAATAGATTGCATATTCTTTAAATTTTTATTTAATTTGATAAGATATATTGAAAATTTGATAAGATATTAGACTTTAGATAAAGTATCTGCAAGCAAAAAAATTACTACTAACAGATATTAATGCTAAAATTCTAATGATAAAAATTCATATCTTTTTTTAAAACAACAGAAAAGGAAATAAAGTGACTCAAAAAGATAAGAAAAATAAATGGAAGCAGAAAAAAAGAGGTTTGGTAATTTCGAGATTAATGCAAAAGCTATTTCATTAAAAACAAACAAAAATAATAACATAATAAAAACAATGCAGGTTATTCAACAAATTGAATAACTTAATTACGAAGTCTTTAAGACCTTCTGGAATGCTTTGAGACCCTTAATTTATGTTTAAGAAGCTCTCAATGAGAGCCATCCAATGATTGAAGGTACAAATGTTTCCCTGTGTCATCTTTGGAAGATTCTGACTAAGACAGCCTAATACCACGAAATCGTTGTCCCATGGTGCCAAGAATACAAAGGCTTCCTAATTTCTGTAAACAATAAAGAAGGAGCCTTAAAAGAATTATCAAGTTAAGAGACAAATTATTTAGTTTCTACTCTTTCAAAAATTATAATGACTCAATATTTTTATTATAAATTTCTTTTGTTCTAATTGATCAAACTGTTTGAATTTATTGATGAACCAATTATAATCTTTACTTTCTCTTATATACTGGCTTAGATCAAAAGTAAGTTATTGCAATTAGATTTCCATTAATTCAACCCAGACTCTGCTCTGCGTTTCTAATGAAAATCTCTTATTTTACATCATGTTTTGGCCTAAACGATTATGGAAATCTAAGTAGAAACAACGGATACTCATATTTCAAAATGTATAGAAAAAACAGGTTTCTTGAAATAATATTAATGAAGAAATTACATTGAGGTCGGAAACTGTGGACACTTTTTCAGTTTTAACTTTTAGACATTTTTTCGTATTTTTCTTTTGACATTATTTTTAACACCTAACATTTTCAGTACCGGTAATCATCGAATTGTGATAAAAAAGATAGTCAAAATGGAAAATTAAGTGATGAATTAATTTTTTTCATTAGGATTGGAAATAATTTCTCGAAATCATCTTCAGCAGAGTTGTTCATGAAAACCTTTGATTAGGTTTTGATTAGGTATCAATACCTACTCTAAGATAAAGTTTCTAATAAATTGACTTTTTTCTTGTGACTTGGCTATTTTTCGCTGGATTGCCGCAGTTCATCGGAAACACAAATTCAGGATGTTTGTGCCGACTAGTTTCCGACCTCATTCCGACAACATGTGCAGATGGATCCGGAGATGGAGTTCCTGCCCGAATCCCGGAAGCAGCGCTACAAGCTGTGAGATTCAGGAACGCGTTTTGAGAAAGATGAAGGGGAAAAGACTCATTTCTCCAGTCCGCCTTCCGGTCGATTACCCGATCAGAGAACAGCAGCAAAAAGCTGTTACGTCGCCAGCGACGGAAGGGAAGGGGTTTTCATTGTCTCCTTTCCAATTCCACCCCATAACCCGGTAACGTTGAAAAAAAAAATAAATCTGCCAATAAGTACTAATCGGATGACAAAAATCCCGCTTAGGTAACAGCCTTTAAATCAGTTTGACGTGGATCCGTCCTTGTCACTTAAGTAATCGTTATTGTTTTTGCATTCTGAAAGCAACTGTATTGAGATCATGTGCATGGCCAAGCAGACAAACTGCAGGAAGTAGGTGGAGGAAAGCTTAGTCAAGCGAGAATGCCGCAGTTCATATTGGTCGTTCTTATGCCCAGATGCTGCTTTCTCTTTTGAGTTTTATTGTAAATGACTTTTACAACATACAAACTATCTTCGAGAAATACATACTTCAGATTCAGAATACAAAGAAAGTTGGCAAGCTGACTTTTTCTTTATAAATTTCAGGAAACGTTGATTTTAACTTTGGTGTTATATTGAAGACAACACTCTTGCATTTCTTTTAGCCTAAGAAATTGTTTACTTTATTTATATATATAAATATATACTGGAGTTCTGGAATAAATAGTGAATCCAGTAGCCTAGTGCTTTAGGTGCTGGACAGTAGGAGTCAATACCGGCGGTGGTCGGATTTTTTTTTTCCACAGTTATTTCTCTTCACGAAAGACCTTCAGGTTCATACACACCTCTTTCAAATTGGTACCGAGTTTTTTACTCGAGCTTTAAGAGGAACGGAAACTAAACTAGTCCTGTCGGTCGAGAATCGTTGGGGGTCTAAACTTTTCGCGTACCCAGATAGCTACTATCCTACTAATATAAATGATGGTACTTGTTTTGAAAGTAAGATAACGAGAGTTAATGCAAATTATTTCTATACAAAACATTTCTTTTCCAACTTTCGTATTCTTCACAGAAACATCACGTAACTAGACTCCATTTACACATTATTGCATTTACTTTAGCATGGAAAAAAATATCAGAAAATAAAATCTGCGGATTTTTACGAATTCCTTTTTTTTATGGACAATAAATTAAAAAAATCACATTATTAGGGAGGAGATAAATATTGCGTATAATCACAAGGAGTGTATTATTAAAATTTCCTTAATAATATTTAAAATTGACGTTGAATCCACTGCAATTTTAAAATATAATTAACGTAACTAAACATATGGGATGCTCTGATCCTTTTATAGAAAAACAACTTGTTTATTTCTGTTTGATCTTATGAGAAGATAATTTGATGCAATTTCGAAATGAGTTAGAATTTCGAAAGAGGTATGGGATCAGTAATCGTCGAAAATCCAAAATATACTTCTTAGAAAAATCTGTACAAAATATATTGTAAATTTTGCTGAAATTTTGAGATTCTCTTAGAAATTAAGTTTTTTATTTATTTACTTTATTTTATTTGCTTTTCATTTTGAGTATATCGCAGAATTATTATGTACTGAAATCCTGTCTGAAATCCTGGTTATGTCTATGGTGGAAGAACTATTCGCAGATAAGCCGTATATATTCAAAGTTGAATGAGAGCGATCTTTAAAACGGCAGGATCCCTAGATATCTCGGCAGCAGTTGAAGATAAATATTGATATTGTCTATTTCTGATGTTAGTTCTTGACACGAATCTCTTTAAATTTATGAGTTAAATATTTGACTGAAATATGAACTCATAAAATATGAAATTCTTTCAGCTTCTCGGTTACCGATTTGGTGTGGATCATTTAACTACTTTTCGTTCTAGTAAGAGCAGTGTTTTAGTAAATCCGATAGAAAAGTATGTGCAAGTTACATTTATTTCAAACTCACTAGTGACAATATCCATTTCAAAATGTTGAAAAAGAATAAAAATTCTGGATAGTAAAAAATTACATATTTATCTAAATATTATAATTTTATATCTAGTTCTACTTTTTAAAACTAAAATATATGAAATTAAAGTTTGCACATAAATAGTGAAATAAATCTACACGTAAGGGAAAGTTGGACAAAATGGGGTACCTAGCGTTTGACGCATTCCAGTTGGTAAATAAAAGAAGTGAGACATATGTTTTTATGCTATATTCAATCTTATATCTTTCTAACACAAGGTCGGGTAGTTAAAAATTCGATAACTCCTTTTTTTTTCAGAAAAATTGCATTTTCCGAAAAAAAGTCACTTTGCCCCGTTTTGTCCAACCGGTTTGATAAAATGGGGTAGCTATTGAAATCAATAATAAATTGACTTGTATGGCTATAAACGCTAATTGTAACTCACAATATGTGTTTGTCAGTGCAGGAACTATGGGAACAGGGACATTAATGTAATAAGATAAGGTCTCAATAAGGAAATCGCATCAAATATTTATATTTATTAATTTTTTGAAAATGTAAAATATTTACAACATGGTTTGGTTCATAAAGAGGAGTGAGACATGATACTATATAGGTCCTTTTTTGAGGGATTTCCTCACTCCGGGATGACATATTATCGCGATATTTCGGCCCGGTGCCTCGGGCCTTCTTTGGGAGATGCATAAATATTAATCACATCAAGGTGAGCACACAACTAACAACTTCCGTCGTTAGTTTCCGAAACTAACGACGGAAGTTGTTAGTTGTGCGCTCATCTTGATGTGATTAATATTTATACATCTCCCGAAGAAGGCCCGAGGCACCGGGCCGAAATATCGAGATAATATCTCATCCCGGAGTGAGAAAATCCCTCAAAACAGGACCTATATAGTACATCTACAACAGTAAAACATCTCTGATGAAATCTAAATAATTATGATAAAATGGTACCCCATTTTATCCACCTAGCGTCTACCCCGTTTTGTCCGACCACTACACTTTTCTGGAATTCAAGATGGCGCTAGGACGCAGCTTACACAAAGTCAAATCTAATAATGTGACATTACAGCTAAATAGTGATACAATAAGAAGAGGTACTTAAATTTTGAACTTCTGTAGTTGTTTGACGAGACCGTAGCTTCAAAGATGACTGAAATCTCAAACAAGTAAACACAAAATCACACAAATTCCAAACAAAAATTCGTCCACGGCCCAGTAAGCTCGGAACAATGACACGAACTAACGGATCATTCTTTGCAGCGCTTTTGGCAACTAGTTCTATGCCCATCCGGCAGATGTCACTATAAGAGGGGCCCAAGGGGACCACTGCCCCGTTTTGTCCTACCACCCCGTTTTGTCCAACTTTCCCTTACATGTGAGTGAAATCAGTTAACTTCGTTCATTAAGATCTAATAATTTTGTACATAAACCTAGTGCTTTTTTTCTGCCAGTAAGTCCAGTACGCGTACCGTATCGGTAAACTTTCTTAAATTTATTTAATATTTTATTCATTTATTTATTTATTTATTTTTTCGACCAGCAAAATGGTTCTACAGATCAGAGTTCATGAATTTAAAGTATCATAACTGATAAGTAATAAGTTGAGGTAATAACTGATAACTGATAAGTAATAATCTCAAAACAATAAACGTTAAAAGAAAATGATTACCGCCACTGCTAGAGTCCAGATCATAGAGTTAAAGTTACCAGAAAGTTACCTAACTAAGAGCAGGGAAAGGATACATGAAGATAACAACAGTAACAGCGCAATTTGAGAGCTGTTGCAATATAAGTTACGTTACTAATTTCAGTTTTTACATTGGGTTCACCAGTACCTAAATAATGGGATGAGGAGATAGAGTAACGGTAAGCTTTATTCTAGAAATAAAAGCACTGCATAAACCCATACGTAGTCCATTGCTAATGTGAATATAGATAAGACCTATTTAACAAATAATTATATTTCTTAAAAATGCTTTGTGATATTTTTTATCTTAAAAAGTTCGACCATATTTGAATTCTAAAGTTGAAATTTATGATTATTTTACATAATCGCTTAGTCTATTGATGATTAAAATTATATCTCCAATTTTTATAGTGAAAATCTATTTTCAATTAAAAATTTGACATTATTCCAAGCTGAATCTTTAATAAGTAAATAAGAAAATGTAAAAAATAAATTAACACTTTGATTTACAATATTTCTCATGAAGTATTCTTTAGAACACTGCAATTTTGATTAGAACTCAATCTAACTAACGATTAGATTGTTTTTGCGTGATTTATAGAACCATCTTTCATTTAAAATTACCAAGTATTTCTATAATTTATGATAGAACAACTTTTGCTTTAATTATCTAGACGTTGTAACACATTTCCTACAAGGCAGTTCATTAAATAGTTGTAATTTCAAATTTAACAAGTGATTAATATCTGTTTACCCATCATAATTAACTTTAAATCGACTCCATCTAACTGAAATTAAGATTCCTTATTCGAATAATATATGCAAAATGTGCAGTCCTAGCTTTTGTAGCAACATCTCAGTTCTGCATTTCAGAAGTGCGATAAATTTAAGTTCTAATTCATTTCCTTTCGACCAAGAATAGCAAGAGGTGCTTTATGCATTTAATTGAATACAACAAAAATGCCTAAAGGCCAAGGAAGGATGGAACATTTACTAAGTCAAGCACAATTATTAACCTGCTGAGAAAGTTGAGATTCTAACGCCATTTCGGGATGATACGAAAAGAAGACGGAGGAAAATAAATCCATACTGTTTCCTAAAGGCACATTTTCTATTTTGATGATGGTTTCAGGTTGTGCACAACTCAATTTTCTTTAAATTCAGAAAGGTTTATCGACCGACGTCTGTGCATTTAGTTCTAAGATGCCGAAGCAACATTCCGACGGGACTACGGAGTAAGAACGTTTTGTCATTAATTTAGAAAAGAAGTCAAACTTTGTTATTCCAATTCAAAAGCAGACATCAAGAGAAGACGGCTGGTTATGTGGAATAAATAATGTAGCAATGCCATCTCGTAAATCAATTGTGGTAGGTTTGCTTGGCGCCAACGTTAATTCTACAGACACCAGAGCGCTCATTAATATGGAGCCTCGTTCTTCCTTCGCTTTTCAGAAAGATAGTCCAAAAATTTGACGAAAAACGAAATATTTTATGTTAAGTAGCAATGTACAATCAATAAGAAAAAGTCGATACAATTAAATTACAGTTCAAGTGCTTTAGCTGAAAAGAAATGTTTCATTAAGAAAATTCAGTAAACACTACTTATGTAATAATGCTTAATGTAAGTTAGATCAAGTTGTTGATTCCTACAACAAACGCACGATTTTGCAAAGTACTAATTCTTACTTAATAAATGATAAGCAGTAGAAATTTTTTGATATGTTCTTAAAATGGTACAACTTCATATCTAGGCATTTACATTGAAATTTTCTTTTTAAAGTTTGAAAAAGATTTAATAACTACAATTGAATTGATAGAATGACTCTTCTGAAACAACCAATTATAATATTTCTCTTTAAAATCGTTAATAATAATTTTTAGCTGTAGTTTGAATTTGCAGTAATCAATGTTCGGATGTTCGATTCATATATTTCAGTTTTAAAATATTTTAGTTTCTAGTAAATTGAAGACCATTTTCTTTTTTATTTAACTTTCTGTAACATTTTTGTCCTAATTAGTTATTTCAATATTTTAAGAAACGTATTAATGCCCCGTCCGGAAATCTTTGAATACCTGATAGTTGTCTTCCCATCTAGTCTTTTGATTACCAACATTCTATTACCAGCAGAATGAAATAGGAAAAGTTTAAATTATCTAAATAGAAAATATGAATAGATTGAAAACTACTTAGAAATTTTGAGGTTTCTTTTTTTTTTATCAGTCTCAAATTAGAGTTTCTAGATGTCTTGGATTTATTATTAATTACAAGGTTGAAGATGTTAGTTGAAGATCATTGTTTTTTTTTATGTTAGGATCAAATGTTTAAGGGTCAATCAACTATTCTTTGTACTAAACGCGAGTGACGACATAATGATTTTCTAACAAACAAAAATCTAAAATCTAACTTCCTATGGAGCACATTTTAACGATTAGTGAATGAAGATTTAGTTAAGATAACGGGCAGAGCACTTTTTTTAATTTGAAGAGCAATATTTTGCTTTATTTAGTGAGATTATGGCGGTAATTTGTCCCCTGCGGGACAAAACAAAACAAACAGCCTACTTTTTCCTGTCATTGTTGCATATCCTTACTATCAGTTACTACTATTTAACATATATTTTGTATATTTAATAGCAATCTGTATTAAAACATTCGCTTTGGGAGTTTGCGAAGTCTCTGAAGTAAAAATAATAAAATATTCGTAATTAAACTAACGTCGGTCACTCTAAAGTTTTTGATCAATGACCTAATAATACTTTGGGTCAAAATAAAATCCAGCAATTATTTCCAAAAACAATATTTATTAAATTTGTGTTCGGGACAAACTTAGGTACAAATAATAGTTGATTGACCCTTAATCTAAGATACACTTACATATAACATAAAATCTTACAAATTTCGTATATTTCCTTTCGTATATTTTACATGTTCAATGATTTTTCGATACAAAATATCTTGGATTTGGAACAACACCATTAATAGAGAAAAAAGTATATAATTTAAGAATTAGATAATGATTATTTCGGTAGATGCTGTATCCTGTTCGCTCTGCTAAGAAAGTTACATTGAAGAATCTCGCAAAACATGACAAAACAAACACCACTAAACGTGAATATAGAGAAGCTATAGCTAAATAGCTACATGCTATTTTCGATAGCATACTGTAAACTGTAAAGTTGTGATAATCTCACTGCAAATAAGACTATCAAATTTCAAATAAATTGAACAGCATTATTTTAATTTTTATAATATTTTAACTATTTTATTAAAAAAAAACTATTAAAAAAAGGAAAACTTTTTTTTAATCAATTTCGGATTTCATGTGAATTCAGTCCTGTAAATCGATAGGATTTCCGTTTAAAATCACTTTTCGCATAAAATAATTTTAATATTGTCTTAAATTTCACATCAAGAAGACTGTCTAGACGGATGGCGTAACTCGAAAAAGTTACTGTAAATTTCACTATTGTGATCACTATAGTGTAAATGTTGTTCACAGCAAATAAAACTTGTGGATAGATAAAACATGTCATTTACAAAACATTTGTTTTTAATTTTTCTGCATTAATATTTAACAATAAGTAACATTACTGAATTGTAGTTTCTAAACAATTTGTTGATTTTTACCGTTACTATTGTAATTAATTAGTTCAAACGAAATAATTAAGAAGGTTAGAACGAAAGGAATACGTTTTTTCATTTAAGCTTTAAAACAAACAATTCTTTCATCAGTACATGACATTTTAAATAAAGAAAGTTAATTTTCCACTAATATGATCGAAACATTTAATCTCTGAATATTAGTTTGGTGATATTTAAATTTGTTATTTATTTAAATGAAACATAAAAACTATTTTTAGCTCAAATCAAAGTTGAACTTTTCATATTTAACTTGAGAATGAGAAAACAGGAAATTTCTAGAACAACTTAATGTTTAAGATGACGGAATCTTTCATATCATACTCGATAAATATCGGATTATAATGTAAAATATCCGTAATAATGTTCTTAATACTGAAACCGAAGCATTTGTATATCTTCATTCCTAGATTCATCGTTAACAAAAATGTAATCTATAAAATAATATATTCAGATATTTTATTAAGAGATAGTTTTCGAGATAAATTTTGTTCTAAATATGCTTGTGCAACAGAAACCAGACCGTTTAAAAAATTCCCAATGAATTGCAAATGTAATTATAAATAAATTTTAATAAATTTATCTTTATTTTTATTCATTTTTATCCTTAACTGTTATTTATTCCTTTTGCATTTCCTAATTCCTGATGTTTGTTTATATTTAAATTCATTTCCGTTCAGCCGTTGAATCAGTTAATTAATTTAAATTCCTTATGTTTTTATCCAATCGTTCTGTATATTTTTAATTAATCCTCCAATCAAATTCTTCAAGGTAAATACTATAAAAATCGATGATTTTCATTTAATCAAGATAGATCAGTTCAACTCCAAAGGTATGGCCCAACTATTAATGGCTACAATCTTACAATCATGAAATATAGCAAACTTTATTTATTCTAAAAAAGCACTTTTTGTTTAACACGATCTTTAATGTCAGTGCTTGCAATTCCAAGGATTTGTTGAAGACCAAGATATTTATATTTATTATTATTATTATTATTATGTTTGTATGTTTCAAACCTTGGGTTTCCCCAGCAAAAACAATATGGCGGGTCAAGGACCAAAGCACATACTGCCAAGTGTAAAGACGTGTGCGAGAATGATTAGGGATGTGTGGTTGTGTCCATAAATTTCCTAACTATGCGTGTAGTGTTGAGTACCACAGCCTTCTGCAGTTGTGCATAAGTGTTTTTGTGAAGTCCTAGTGTGCTGAGACTGTGGTGCAATGTGTGAGGCACCAGACCAGTGGCAGACAGAACGATGGGTACAACACTTACTCGATCCTGCCTCCACTGCTTCTGGAGCTCATGTGCTAGATCAGTGTATTTACTGATCTTGTCTGCGTGAGTTTTCTGCATGTTCTTGCTGATAGGCACTGCAATATCAATTAGATAGGTCTGTTTGTTGACCTTATCAACAAGTGTGGTCTTATCTGGTCTGTTGTGATGTATGGTTTTGTCTGTGTGAATGGGGCGGTCCCAGTATAGTTTATATGAGGGTGACTCTAATATGCTTTGTGGTACGTACTTGTAGTACGGGACCGTGCTCTTAATAAGTGAATGTTTGTGTGCTAGTTGTTGATGAACGATCGACGCTACCTGATTGTGTCGGTGGAGGTAGTCTGTTTGAGAGAGAAGGGGACAGCCTGATATTACGTGGTCGATCGTCTCATGCGTAGTGTGGCATTTCCTGCATTTGTCGTCATGTGTGTTTGCATCGTGTAGAATGTGTTTCTTGTAGTTGCGTCCTGTATTGCGATCATGAACCCTTCGGTCTCCCCAAACAGCTCACCACTCGTCAGACATCTGTTCGACGCTTCCATGTCGACATGAGGCTCGCTGAGTTCGTGATGATGTCTGCCATGGAGTTCCTTACGAGCCCATGATTCACGCAGCTGCTGAGTGTGGGTGTCAGGGGTGGTGAGTGTTGGAGAAGAGTTTTCGAGGTTCAGGGGTGTGAGGTGTGTGTCAGCCTTGACAATGGCTGAGTGAAGTGAGGAGTCTTCTGCTCTTTGGTGGAAATGTTCCCTAAGTGTATATACTTGTTTTTCGTGTAGGGTGATGAGGTTGATGAGTCCTCGGCCTCCCTCCTTGCGGGGAAGAGTCATCCTTTCCGTAACGGACTTGGGGTGGTGCATGTTGTGTTTCGTGAATGTAGTGCGTGTTGCGCGTTGTAGTGCTTCGAGTTCGGTGTTTGTCCATGGAATTATGCCGAACGAATATGTTAGTGTGGGAACGACAAAAGTGTTGATAGCTTTAATTTTATTTCTGGCGTTGAGTTGTGTTTTGAGGATTTTGTGAACTCGAGCAAGGTATGTGTTCTTCAGTGCATTTTTGATGTTTGCGTTGTCAATGACGCGTGCTAGGAAGCCCAGGTACTTGTAGGTTTCTCCCTGTTCCATGGATTGGATGGCCAAACCATGGTCCAGTTCAAAACCCTCCAAATTCGAAGTCTTCCCACGTATTATGTGTAACTTGCGGCATTTGTCAATTCCAAATTCCATCCCAATGTCTTTGGTGAACTGTGTGGTGGCTTGTAGTAAATTAGTAAGTTGTGCATTGTTTGTGGCGTAGAGTTTAATGTCATCCATGTAGAGTAAGTGTGTGATTTTATATGATGTCACAGTGCCTGTGGTAAGCCTATAACCGTGTTTTGTGTTTAATTATTATTATTATTATTATTATTATTTTTGCTATTACTGATATTATTCATTCTTTTTATAATTATATCTGAAACCGAATACTATAAGTTCAAAATAAGCAAGTGTAATCATCTGCAAATATTAGGTCCTTTGTGTTCTTGTGATTAGGTCCTTTAATTTATTTATCGAAAGATATCAAAGGATATATTTACCCTAGCCAAATATAATATCAATACAAGCACTATAATGGAAATTAATCGAGAAACTAATCTCATATAGATTACTTCGAAATCAATATTGATAATGAAATGCTACTACACTTAAAAATATTTTATCACCAACACTTACCAGTTCTTATGTTTGAAGCGAAGACATTGACCATGACAAAATTAAAAGATTATAGACTAAACAAAGAGCGATGAAAAGATGTAAGTTATGAGTTTTCAGATGATTGCAAATATTGATATATACTCGGTCTAAAATAAACAAAATGTTCAACTATTTTCTTATTCAATTGCTTTTTTAGCAATTATATAAATACATTTGTTATTTTAATTAAACTTTTAAATTGTACTCATTTTTGCTTTGTACGAAACAATGTTTGATATTCCTTGAAATATATTTCAGGGTTAAAGGCCTTCCCTTTTTATTATAATATTGATAATTTGTGATATATAGATTTATAAGATGTATATTTCCTTAAGAAACAGATAATAATGCTTCTTCATATAAGGTCTTGAAGACTGTTGGAGTTTCTTTTCTTGATCTGTTGTTTAGTTCTGAGAACAAGGCAGCACAGCGAAATTAAAGTTGATGAATTTACGATTGTTTAAGAATGGGAAAGCATATTTGGAGTAAATTGGATCTCAACTGAATTTTTCGCAAATATTTTAAGTAAATTGGTACTTTTAACTCAATCTTTTTATCTTTGACTTGACTGGTTTGAAGTGTTAGTTAAACAAGAATGACAGTTATTTGAGCCATTCCCCATCTAATTATAATATCTGTTCTTTGCTTCATTCAATACTTATCTTTAATTTCACAGTGGTGTAAATACCATTCCTTGTTAAAATCTCATTGAAATTGAATAAATTACAAGCATTCTTAGATCTTAACTTTTGTCTAATGTAATCAAAATATTGTCAAAGACAAAATTTAATCAAAAACCCCTTTGGAATCTTGAAGTCAACAATCAAAAAAAAAAAAATAAATAAATGAAATTTTAAAGTAGAAATATCGGAAATGAAAGCTCAGCTTTCTTGCACTGAAAAATTAAAGAAAATTTAGTCGATTTTCGAATGGTTAAATATAAGAATGGGAGTTTTTTGTGTTTTGATTCAATTAAAAATCAATTAAAAAATTGATTTTAGTTGTAGATTCAAAGGAACAACAACAACAACATAAACAATAAAAATAATAAATAAATAAATATCACTATTTTGTGAACATTCGTTGTAATGTTTAGTAAATTTTAAAAAGATTATTTGAAATAGCAGCACTTTTTTACTATAAAAATCCAAGGAATTAATATCATCTACTTTCTGGAAAGTCTTGATTAGGAAAAGACCCAAAATAAAATATATGAATATTTGGCTTAAAAATGTATACAAACCAAGGGATGCAAATATGAATTTTTAAAATTAACTGTAATTAATATCTTTCACCTGTGTAAGTTTTCAATAAATTGTCAGTAGAAGTATTTTTTTAACTTATATCCATTAAAAAAGAAGTTACATAAGAGCTTTGCTTCTAATCTTAGTAGTTCAGTTAATTTATGTGAAGTAAAAAGAACTTGAAACTGCAATTAATCAGTTTAAATAACATTTTCGTTTTGACTACAATTAGTTTTTTTAGCTGATATTTATCTATTTTTACTTGTTACCTTCGTTTATTTTGATATCTAACTTTGTTTTGTAGATTAAAGTAGTTAAAGCTGATGACATATCATTGGAATATGCCAAACAATTAGATATCTTATATTTGTGATTTATTAACCACAACTATAAAATCTATTGACATTAAAACTAAAAATCATTACAATGACATGAAAGCTAAATTCTGTTTCTCTAATATTAATTCTAAATTTAATTTAAATCTAAACTTAACAACCTAATAAAATACATCAGTATTTAAAATTACACCTATCAATAAGTTTCTCAAGACAATCAAAAATTGAAAACCTTAGTTTTTCTAATCCTTATTTTATTAATTTTAAATTTTGAATTACATAATAAAGTCTTTAAAGAATAATTCTGTTCTGCAAGAACTGCAAGACTGGAGACTTCTGTTTACGTTCATAAATTCTGGTAATTCTAATTTCTTCTCATTTTGTTCATTCTTAAATGAAAAAGGAAAAATCTAATTCCAGATGTAATTAACTGAATGCTTTTGAAGACATGTTCTTCTGATCAATAAAACTGTCAAGTCAAAACTTCCAGAAACGCCTGGGAAAAGTAACTTTTGAATTAGGTTAATTTGAAAGTAAATTTATTCTGCGGTGAGAGGCTTAAGAAAATAAATTAATTCTAATAATAAGAAGAAATTAAAAAAACAAGCATTTATCATGTTCTAATGAGATTATTTGAATACTGGAGTAGATGTCTCCTTAATTAAGAAGTTCTTATGCAGAAGCAAGACATGAAAACAGAGATAATGGTGGCCATTAGGACTCATATTTGGGTGCGGTCTATAAAATGTTAGATTTGATGATTATTTTAGAATCTCTCATTTCATTGAAATTATCGATAAAAATAAATAAAAGGTCAGAAATAAGTGCGTCATTGCGTACGAATTGGAAACACCAATCAATATCAAGAAACTTTCTTTATATCTATATATATATATATATATATCTAAAGGTATCTAAGAAGAAAATATATAAAGAGAAAATTTGTTTGGTTGTTTGTTCGCTATGCATTCCTAAGCCTTAACATATCTTCCTCTCCCCCTCATTTAATCCCCTTGATACTTTTGTAAAATTTTCAAGTATTGCTTATTATTTGACTTCCGTCTCCACACTTGCAGTGGTAGTATGGCGTAGAGGTTCAACGCTGGCTTTTGGAGGTATAGTTACCGTGCTCAAATTAGTTTGGAAGTAAGAAAAAATATTTCTTTTTAATTTTTTTTTGTAATTCATTTCTTTTTTGCTGTTTTCTTACTTTCCTTCTTTATTCATGATAATGATTTTTTTCTTTTTCTTTATCATTTATAAATGAATAATATTCTTATTATCGGTAACTATTTTTTTTAATTAAATGTTATTAATTTACGAGCAACAAAAACCCATATCCGACGAATTTTCGATATTCGCATTCTAAGGGGTTGAAACCGGGGGGAGGGGTTAGGGGAGGGGGGCAAACTTTATTTGAAGGATACTTGACGGGGCTTTCAGGCTATAAAATAAGAATATAACATTATTTTGTAATCATCAAGTGATTTTATTTTACCAACTGGTGAAGATTTGAAGTCATAGGGGTGTGGAGAAAAAGAGAACGGTGTAGGAAGTCTTATTTTCTACGATCTCGATATTAATTTGTTATCTAGGGTTTATCGAATTACAAATTGGAAGATAACATTAATTTGTAACTATTATATGACCAACTGCAAAAGTTTCAAATTGATCTCACAATTACGATTTCATCGTCATCCACATCAGGACAACTCTTTTTTGTAATCCGCCGGAAGCACGGGTATTTTTGATAGTAATTATATAAACTTGTTACACAATCTTGTTATAGAATCTTAATTCAAAAACAACGAATAGTTTAATAATAAATAGTGGATACTCAGGGCCGTCACGTGGTTTGTTGGCGCCCGGGGCAAGATTTCGTCAGGCACCCTACACTTGATATTTGCGCCCCCCCCCCCCCCCCCAATCCCAAAATCTACAACCAAAAAAAAACGGAATTTCCAAATTTTTTATTTTTGCGGTTGCCACGGCGCCCCCCTGGCCGCGGCGCCCAGAGCAATCGCCCCGGTCGCCCCGCCCACGTGACGGCTCTGTGGATACTCATAGCAACTGCAAAAAATAGATAAAAGAAGAACTTTGGAGTCTTTACAAGGAATTATTTATCATCATCACAAATTTAATAATAAATTTTCATGTTGTACGAAAAAAATTAAAAAGCTGATACTTAAAAAAATTACTAAGCAACATTTCGCTGTAGCATAGTCAGTCTCAGGGTCCGATTTTAATTTTGTAGAAATGGAATCTAAAACTAAATTGCTTTCTTCAATGTTTTCTAATTAACTTCTTTCTAATTCAGTAAGCATAATTGGAATTTAATATTAAAATGAAGTAATTTATTAAAATTAATTTGGAAAGATTTAAAGTTGTAGTTTATTACAAAGCTGTGATAGTAAACATTCAATTAGAAATTCAATTAAAATTCTGCCGAATAATTTTAAACTGTAAATAAAGATGAAAAACAATGAAAATTATGATTTCATCCCTATATAATGACTTCTATTTGAAAAGATACTAATTACACTCTCACACATATCCAACATATAATTTATACGTATTTTCAATAGAGTAAATAGATAGATATAAATAATGTAAATCTAGAAACACTTTAGCTTTTTCCGTCATTCATAAAATTAAATTGAATAGCCTATTACTGTATCGCTATATTCAAATTCACTGATATTCTACATGGCAATTTCAGTTTATTTGTTTGTTTTCGTTTATTTAATGCTCTAATTTAATTTTCTAACTGCATGCACATGTTTCTCTCAAATTAAATAGAGTAAAAATTCAAGAAAAGCACCTCAGAGAGATCTGTACTTTCACATCATATTTATAAAAAATGACAATCAGCATTGTGGACTTGTATTTAGACCAGAGGTACACAACCCGCGGTCCTCGGGTCGCATGCGGCCCGGCAGTATATTTGCTGCGGTCCGATAGTGTTAAATTTAAATTAAATTTGAGCCTTTACATTGCTGCCAACAGATATATTGAAAAATGTCATAACTTATAATAGCAACTGTCTCAGCCTTTTGGTATGAAACACAACTACCGCATTATTTGATAATTTGAAGTTTATGTAAATTTTACATTTATTCTTTATTATTATAAATGTTTATCAAATCATTAATTAGTAAGATATTTATGTAAATTACATATATTATTGATAATTATTATAAATTTATAAATCATATTATCAAATCATTAAATAGGGTTGGTAGGGAGGTTGGAAGATGGCATCCTGAGGTTCTCCATCAGAATTTATAAAAATATTAGCCCTCAGACTTCCTAAGGTTGTGCAGCCCTGATTTAGACCATCCAAAAAAAAAAAGAATTGGAGGAAAAACAAAACTGATTTATTTACAATAGGGAACTCCGATGATTATGTTTTGAGGTATTTGTCTTTGAATGCTGTATTGTTTTAATTGTATAATTGTTATATAGTTCCTACATCATCCTATTAATAGACAAAAACTGTCTGTCCGGATGTATGTTTGTAATCAATGTGTGCTTTAATTTCCTTATTATTAAAAATGGGATTGTTGAGAATTGGTTGCGATTGTTGTGATTGTTGTAGAGTAGTATACTTGGGATTGTTGCGCATGCAACAGACTCATTTGTTGGGCGTGGTGTGATTGTTGCGATGGTTGTGATTGTTGCTAATGGAGCTGTATAATATAGGCAGAAAACGAATGTTTGTCATCAATCAAAATCCTGACTGCGATTTCGGAGGTCCTCGGTTCGAATCCAATGCGAAAAAAGAATGAAAAAATAATTACAAATACACTAACTAATGTCTTTTTGAAAAGAAAAATTAGTTGATTTAATGTTGGTGCGTTGTTCAATACTTACTTAAACTTCTATACAAAACAAAATAATTAATTATTTTAAATCAATCCAAAAAATGTAATTCAAAAACAAGTAAAAACAGGATACTTAAGTATAAACAAATCTCATTACAAAAAATGAGCATAGAACATCTTTTTCTATCTTGTGTTTTGAAAAATTTTACGGTTTTCAAAAAGGTGGAATTTGTTTTACTTCCGTGAATATTTCACGGGTTGCAACTAGTATTTGTTAACATTGAAGATGTAGAAAATAGCATTTCAAAAGTTTCAACAAAATCTTCAATAGTAACTGCTTAAACAATATATTAATACATAATATGTTCAAGACCAAATTGTTAACACCTACATTGCTAATTGTTCGTCATTTTATTAGAAGCTAATTATCTGCGTTTTTAAATGAGAACTTCTGAAATTATTTCATGATCTGAATTTTCTAGATTGCAAAATAAATCTTTGTTTTTTTTTTTATTGCTCTTTATAGCAATTTTATAACTTACATTATCCTATGCTTTAGAATGTTAGTTTTCATAGCTTCACTATCGGCATTTGGTCAAATTCTGACAACCTTTGACCTGTATTTCAAAACCATTTAATTGTGGGGAATTTGTGCCTTTCAGTTTAGACATCTAGCTGATCTTTTTGAAATAGGAGCAACTTGTCTGAGCCTACTTCTGGCAGTTTGGATTGAAACATTACATGTTGTTAGTGGCAATGAACATCTGATTCAGTCTAGAGGCTGAAGCTGTTCTATTTCGATGAAATCACCTATAATGACCATCTCAAGCTGTTATTGATGACCTTCAGCTTTGTTCCGGTCTCCTGTCGACAGAACAAGTACTCTTAGAGCTTTGCCGCTTTCATTGTGTTTTACGACCAATTCGTTAAGTCCGGTAATGTTTCACTTCCATTCGTATACAATACGATACAAAAGGCTTTTTATTAACAGAACAAGTTCGGACGGAAAGTCCCCTTTCTTACTTTTGTCTAGTCACAAAAACAAAACAAGAAAGAAAAACGAAACAAGAAGAAAGAAGACAAAAGGATCATAAAATAGAATGAATGATTCCGTAATATGAGACAAAATTAATAAGACTAGCTGTAAATAACAACGATCACTAATTTATAGAGACGCAAACAAAATACCAAAAGTAATAAAAAAGGCCTTTTAAATTTACAGTAAAACTAAGGTATAGGTTAAAGCATTCGAGTAAATGTAAAAAGGAGGTAAAAAATGTCAAGGCAAGAATTAATTGTTTTCCAGTTCGTTCAGGAATGGAATTCTGTATTAATATGCATTTAATTTATTTGAATATTAAAACTAGATGCGTAATTTATAAAATGGCAAAATTAAATATTTATATATATTAGAATGTCTGAACTAATTAGAATCCAGTTTGGTTTAGTTAATGAAATAGTTCGGATAATCAAGCAGATATGAAAATACGTTTGGAGAAAGCAAACGTACGATTAGGGAGAGGGTTTTAGAACATGTGTATTATATTAAGAAGAAACAAGGAGAGAAGTCAGAATTGGCTGAGCACTGCTGTGAGTTAGAACATTGCATTAATGTTAAAGTATTATATATGGAAAAAGAACCAGGAATGTAATAGACAGTATAATTATAAGAAATATAATCTTAATGGTTATTACGGAATGGAAGTTGATAAAATACTAGTAAATTTAGCAGGAGAGATGATAAAATAACATATTCATAACAGAAGATTGATAAAAGTTGAAGAATTGAAGTTGTGAATTAAAGTAAATATAGGAATTGTCAGAAGTTATATTGTTAGGCATGTCCAGGATAGTGTATATGATGTGTAGACATCTGTAATTATTTCAATTGTTAAACTGCTTGAAAAAGGAAAGAAGGAATACTTTCCGAAAATTTGTTTAATAAATATATTTTATGAATATATTTTTTGTCGAGATGTTGTATATTTGTTAATATGACCATAAGTAGAAAGGAGATAAGAAAGAAATATGGACTTAAAAGATATGAGAATACCCAGTTTATATGTAACAAAGAGTAACTAATCAAGGTTATACACAAAGTTATTACTATTGTATGTCGAAATATAAAGCTTTATAAAATAATTGAATTAGGAAATTATTTTCACTCTTATAATGAGAAATTAAACCTATTTCTATGCTGTACTGCAAATATCTTCGACCAAATAATAGAAAACGAATGCATGGCAGATTTAATGTTTCACCTTAGTAATTAAAGCAATGAAGGTGAATGATAGGAATTTTTATTGTGGGTAACGGGTTATCGGTGATTCAGTTAATCGAAGTTCAATGATATTACTTATTCAACGTAAAAGTAATTATTTTACTTTTTTTTGGCAATGAATATTTTAAATCGATTTTTACAACTTCAATTTAAGAAAAATTAAGAAGAAAAGAAGTCTTTTATGTAGAGAAAATAAATTACCATCTATCACACTTGACGTTACATTTGTAATAAATTCAGTAACCTCGTTGCCTGTTTTCAATTACTTATTTAATAGGTTCTTTTACATATATAAGATTTTGGAAGAATGCAAATGTTCCTCTCTCCATTAATAAAGAAACGTTTGAATAAAACATCATAAATAATCTTCGCAATTCTTGAATAGATTCCTTTACAGTGGAGTGCTTCATCAAACTTTAACAATTCATCTGTTATACGTTACAAAATTCATGTGAATTCTTCATCAAAACTCAATGCCACAAAATGATTAAAATTCCTCTACTTTAATCTTAAGTATATGATTCGAATCATTCATTTAGTCTTATTCAAGACCTTTTCAAAAGGGGAACAATCAAGGAAACTGCATTTCCCTTGTTTTCTAGAGACAACGTGAATTCCCATAAGGCCCATGAAAGAAATTAATAAGAGCATACGTTGGACCATAATCCAGTTTTCCCCTTTGTTCTTCCCCATCTAATAAGCAGGATCCTTCCACTTTGGATGCTCTGCGAGTTCTCTTGATAGGAGATCGGATTTTCCATTTCCTAAACTCGTACTCGTGCAAGGTATATGGGACTCGTGATAGTCACTTCGTGGTCGCACTCCTTCGCAACTGTACTGTCGCAACGGATATTACAAAAATTTCTGTGAAATTAAAGCTTGCCAATCAGGTTCCTTCTGTCCCATTTCGATACGGATCTCTGTTTAACTGCTTCAACTTCCCTTTCGTAGAAAGTTGTAATTGTTCCTTTTCTTTTTTAACTTGTGATGCAAATATACTCGAAATGAAATTTCTGTTGAGGAGTTTTCACAACCTCTTTGTAAACTGGAAGTCTACACGCAGAAATGAGAAATTAGAATAATTGAACTTACCCCAACTTCTCATCAAGACATTTAGCTTTGTGTACACTTAGAGAAAAGGGTATTCTGTAGTTTCTTCTGTATTCCATATATATGTTATTATAATGTTCTTAATCATCAATGAATTTGAATATTTACAAAATGTCTTCCTTAAAGAAAGGGTTCATTCGAAAAGGGCCTACACTATGGAAGAGTTAACTGAAGAGGGAAATGCGTGACCTCGAACGCTGAGAAACGCACGCAAAATGTGCTTAGAATATAAATCGCTCATCCCAAAAATAGTGGTATGAGTCATTCTCATGAAAAACTGCACGTCTTACCACCAAAGACATTTGAATGATCACCACAGTCGAAGCCACTATGTAATAGTCTTCATAAATGTTCTCCAGTATTTTGTCATCGATATCATGTAATACACTGGGCCTCGACATTTTGGGTGGAGATGGTTCGTATTCACTTTGACTGGGAAAATATCCATCATTAAAATCGAAAAGTAGTATAAATTAAAAAAACCTTTTATCCCATCAAAACTTCGTAAACGATTGTTGTTAAGAAAGGGATGGCTGTAATTATACTAATTTATCCATAATTGTTTGCCATTGCTCCATATTGGTTAATAGAGCAAAGTGAATGCCAAACTCGTATTGCAATATTCAGACATTTAGAATGGAAGGAAGAATCACAGATAATTATTCAATAAAAGATGTGTACTGTACACAGTTATTCATAATTCCTTCACACATTTCATAAGTGCACAGATCGGCTGCGGAAAAATAGATGGATATCAAATGAAAAACAAAGTCACCAATTTTTTTTTTCAGCAGAGTGCTGCATGCTAGTTCCTTGGCTGCTACTAGGGCGCAGATACAATCAAAATGACAGTTTCGCAACGTGAGAAGGCGTTTTGCGTCTTGGAATATGGAATTCTGTGCAGCTATTACTGTCTATGGAGATCTGAACGACAAATTGTCACAAGGTTGGATAGGGCGCACAGTCGGGTATTATTATTATTATTATCATTATTTATAAAATCAGTTTAATTCGCAAAGCTTTTGCATTGTAGTTAAGAATCATAAAATTTACTTTATTTCGTTTTTTGATAGAAATTTACAGTTTCTCGTCTCTAGGAAGTATTTAAATCTACTTTGCAAGTTATTTCCTTTAATTACAGGGTGTTTTGGAAATGGTAGACAAAGCGAAGAGATAAGGGTTCCAAAAGTCATTTTGATTCGAATATGTTCTATGACGTTTCGTTGTACGGGCCGTAGTTTTAGAGTTATAAAATGAATGTTTTAGGAATGGTCCCTATCAAAGAAATCTCAGTTCACATTAGGAAGTGTAAGTAAATAATGTAAAAGTTTATTACAAAAAGCAATCCGGATAACAAATGCCATGACTGAAAACAGGTGTGATAATTAAAGAAAATACTGAAAATGGCCAGAACTGAGCTTTCTTTAATTTTGGACCATTCCCAAACCATTCGTTTCCTAACTCTAAAACTACGGCCCGTACAACAAAATGTCATAGAACATTTTCGACTCAAAATGATCCTTGAAATCCGTATTTCTTCACTTTGTCTACCATTTCCGAAATACCTTATAGATGTGTGTTTGTATGTGTGTTGGGTATAATGTGGAAATGACTACTGAAAAAATAATGTAAAATAAAAAAAAAATTAAAACCAATATTTTCTGAAGGAGTAGAAAATAATTTAATCTCAAACTACTTGATGTTATACAAGTATGTAGCAAATTTTGAAAACAAGAAGTTCTTGAATGAAATTAAACCCTAAACGGAGATACATTTTATTAGGTCTCGTATCTAGTAAATGTGCACCCGATAGCAGAGTGGTAATATGCTCGACTCCGACCTGGAGGTTCTATTCCCGACCCAGGCAGAGGTCAGCGATTTTTCCATCAAACGGGTCCTAGGCTCCATGCAGCTATCTATAGACTTAGTGGTTTCTTTTTCGGGGTGAAAGGTGGATGGGCTGTGGACTGACCGACTTCAACTTAGTCCTGTTGGTCAAGAGACGCCGGGATCCTTACTCCCGCGACCCTGGGAGACTTTAATTTTTAACTATCGACAGGTGCGTCTCCTTTGCCCGAATTCGTCTTGGTTTGGATTCTACAAGAAGGTAAAGCATTGTGTAGGAATTTGACACAAGATTGTGCCGAGTTAATGCAAGAATTAGGCAAAGGCAATCATGAGACAAATCTTTCTATCTCATGCCAAAGATTTTACATATGTGTTTCTAGAACCATTCGATGGTGATTAGGTCCTTGTAGGAAGGTTTATTATCATCCATATATGAACACCACGAAGAGATGAAGTTGGTAAGTATGATATTCAGATACGATGTTTTTACGACAAGATTCTGCAGGTATCAAGAAACAGCTTACACTGTTCAAACGGATCCATAGATTCATGTTGCTTCTGCTAAAATATGATTCTTTCTTCCGTGTAATTCAAATGAAATCATGATTCGTCAAAACCTTCTTTCTAGTCATCAATGGTCCAGTGTTGATGATCCCGTGCCCATAGAAGACTTTTGGCCTTGTTTTTTCGTCGACAGAATCGATACCCTATGTGGTCATCGATTATTAGAGATACGTTACGATGAGTGATACGTTTCGAGATGGTGTTTTGCATAGCAAGGTTGAATTCTGATGTGATCTATCTGGTCGTGACGATTCAAGTAACAAGGACACTAATTAATTGCTATTAGTCTTTAAATGAGAATATCAAGTCTTAAGAAGATCATTCAACAGTTAACAAAGTCGTTAACATACATATTCTAAGTCAGTATTCTGACATAAGAATATGGGCTATCTGACTAAGTTTTCATTCAGATAGAAGGCTTTAAGTAGCTAACTATATTTTTCTTCTAGCAATTCTTTTTGTTTCCTCTGCATTCATTATAAATTAACACCCTTTCATCCTCCTATCTTTCAATATTTACACAAGTGTCTTGTTTCTTCACTGTGGAAGATAGCCTGGTGATAAAAATTATCTCCTTTAATTTTTCATTCCGCCGGATGTTTTTGCAGGGTTCAGAGCAAGTAATGAATAACAAATCTAACACCATTCATCGATTCTTCAGTAAATGACTGAAGAGAGAGGTATTGTCATGGTTTTCCGGTTGTTAGGAAAAAGAAATATACAATGCTATCCTAGGAAAGTGAAACACACCAACAGCTAGTTTGCATGTGTCCGTTAGTTCTCCACTAATAATTTTTATACCAATTTAAGAATCAAACACGACACAACTGTTATATTTTAAACTAGTAGCAAAGCCTGTCGGCTGACAGGCATAAAAAAAATTTGAAAAATAATTTTATTATCAACTATCAAATATAAAGTAAATGTAATCTAAATACTGTGCTAACTTGTGAACGAAGCTTCTACGGCAAAAATGCTTTTGAGTTTCGAAATCAACGTAAACAACTGAATAAGTATGCCAAATATCATTAAAATGGATGCAGTGATAACCAAATTATTTGGTTTTGAACATATGTTTTGTTAGAATTTCAGTTGTCGAGGTCAGTTCCCAAGAATAAAATTTCATGGAAACAACATGGAATGACACAATGAACTAATATTTTCATCCAATTTCAGTACTTTTGATTCAATGGTGTCATTGAGAACCGTTGGATCTATCTTAATAGGTTAATTATATCGAGTTACAGACAGACAGACAGACAGACAGACAGACAGACGAACTTAGTTAATATATATGTATATATATTTGACTCGATTGATGATTTGATTTGAATTTTTTTTTTTTTAATGTTTATCAGATCTATTTAGGCGTACTTCTTACCTGTACACCTGTAATATAGGTTCTGAGAGTTTAATCTAAAGGATGATTTTCCATCCAAAAAGAAAAACGAAATACCAACCATATCTAAAGTTTAATTTATCTAAAGAATAATTATTATTTTTGACTCATAACGCCGAAAGGCATTTAAAACTCACCTTTGTATAATCTAAATACTGCGCTAACTTGTGAACGAAGCTTCTACGGCAAAAATGGTTTTGAGTTTCAAACTCAGCGTAAAAAACTGAGTAAGTATGCCAAATTTCATTAAAATCGGTGCAGCGATAACAAAATTATTAAAATTAAAATTTCATGGAAACAACATGGAATGACAAAATGAACTAATATTTTATTCAATTTGAGTACCCTTGATTCAATGGATCTATCTTAATAGCTTAATTATATCGAGTTACAGACAGACGCACAATCAGACAGACAGAGACACAGACAGACGAACTTGGCCAATTATATAAGTTGATATTTTCAAAGTGGGTCCTTTTGACAAATTAGCGTGACAAAATTTCAAAGATTTTCATGAAAAGCATCAGAACAATGAAATAAAGGATTATATCGATACCTTAAAGAGTGGATATTAATTCTTTTGGCTAATCAATTATATTGGAAATTATATTATAATCAGTGTATGATTAAAATTAAGTATGTATGTAATGCTGTTTGAACTATTTTTTTTTAATAAATGGAAAATTTGAAAATTTGAAAAATGTTTTCTTCAGATATTATAATTTGAATATAGATCTTTCTGTCTTTGCATTTTCAAGACTTTAAAAAATATAATACAATAAAATGACTTAAAGAAATTTTATGGATTAACATTTTAAGAAAGAGAGGTAGTATGTATTTACACATAACATACATAACAATGAAGTCTCGAAATGCACCTCATCTTTCGAATTCGAATTTAAATGTTAGTGGTTTTAGACTATTGGGCCATTATGTATAACAATCAACAGCTCAATAAGGCTCTCTAGTGACCTAATAGGAATTACGTAATAATATCCTTACTACGGAAAAAAATAAGGATAATCTGACTTTATTAAGATTTCTATATCAGAAAAACCTGATATAATGTTTAAATCAACAATTTGTCTTCATTTCAGAACAAACAGTAAAATAATAAAAACAAAGCAATCGATAGAGTAATATTAACATAGTTCCATTTAAAATAGCCATTTACTGTACCATGACATTTGCCATTTAAACATTGGTTATGTAACTTGAATGTGTGGGGTTTTTTTTTGTTTGCTTTTAAATTTGAAGCTAATTGAAAAGACATTTTAACTTTTCGAAGGCAATATTCTGGTTACAAACAATAGCATTCTCTAAAATTGCAATTCCTTAACCTTAATAGTTAGAAAAATATTATATCAAAAGAAATCAACAATTGAAAGAAACATCTGCTAAATGTTGATATGGAGAAACAATCAAGATACAATCGAGACACAAAATTCCTTATAGTGAAAAAAAAGTAATAATAAGATTACAGAATTATTTAATAATAAAATAGTTGCGCTTTAATTTTAAGTAAACGAAAAATTCTATTGCTTCAAGAAACCATCATCTCTGAGAAGGACGCAGTCAAGGACGCGCACGTTCTTAATTTGTCTGCTTCACGCATCTAGATTCTTGTAAGTGGGTGGAGACAGATTATGTTCCATGAGGCTAGACACCACTACAACATAGAGCTGCGACATTCTTGCAATATTGCAATAAACCATCAAGTTCATTCGGCCTCTGATTTCGTATGAGCAAGTGGCCGTGTCCATACACTAAACGGATTTGGTTCGGCAAACTAATCAAGATTTTCACATTAACTTGCTCCGCTTGTAACAGCCTGAAGAAGAAGAGATTACCACAGAAACAAGTCCGTTTTCTCTAAATCTGTTTTTACTTAAGAGTGACTGTGCTTTTTTTTTTTTTTTGATTTTAATTTTTTCAAACCTTATGTAACTTAAAGTTGTTTCCTCAAATTTAGCGATTTATTTGCAAGATTAATAATAATTTACATTAATAATGTAAAATCTTTAGTAATGTAAATGCTCTTATAAAGTACTATGAAAACGGAAATTTCTTTTAAAAATATCCAACGTTTACAGAAGATTATACAATTTTATATCAATTAAACAATTTTAATCATTATAATTTTATCTCCGTTCTTCAGAAAAGTTTAAAAATCAATTCTATGCTTTTTAGATTTTATTTACTTTTATTATAACTTTTCTTTAATTAGAGGATTTTAGCTCTTATTGAATGTAAATAATGGTTCGGAAAGTGTTTTAGAACCATTAAAAGAATTCTAAAATTTACAATTTGTCAAAATATTTTATTTCCTTCAAGTGCGTGAGGTATTTGACTATGTTTTCATGAATTTTTCGGACTTCTTGGAATTCGTCAACTGCAGTTATCGGCAATTGCCAACACCACATTTCACAATGTTTTAAATTTAGTTTTTCATATTTTTCATATTTTTCACCATTCAATAGTATTTTGTTTATCATATTAGTCATCAAACTGTCGCAGCTTAGCCAAAGATGATTTTGCACCATTACAATCAAATAACCAACTAAACATTCAACAAACGTATTTACAGTACGTAAATATTTCAAAATCAATATAACTATTAGTGTAATTATATATGCATTAAGATAACAATTTTACTGCTAAACAGCAAGGTAAGCTCTGAGCTAATAATTTGTTAGATGAGAAAGTAAGGAAAAGTTAGTCATTTCAAGGCAATGAATTTGTTAAATTATTATAATACTTAACACATTGCCAACTATATTAGCACAGAAAGAAATCAACAAAAATTACATATAAATATACGATACCACGACGCACGTTTCAGAATCCCGATCTAGATTCTATTTTCAAGTAAACAAAAGAAAAAGAAAAATAATAATAATATAATACTTGTTTCAAAGTACCATTAACTGAGAAAAAATAATGTTTACATATACTCGTACTTCATTCATAAGTTTCTACATATTTGGAAAAAGAAATTACAAACGCTTGAGTTAAATATCTTATTATCTCTCTACATCATTTAACTAAGAAATTAGATAATGAAGATGTTTTTAATACGACATCTAGTCTATCCAGAAATTAAGGATTTATAGACAATTAATTCAGAAGTTTCTAAATGTAAAGAAACATAAACGTCATGTAAATTAGGATAAAGATACCTAATTTGAAACTTGCAAGATTTGTTGATCATTATTTCAGAAATTAAGTAATAGAATTAACAAATTACTCAAGCAATTAAATATTACGTAACAAACATTCTGGAATTAACTCAGAAAACTCAGTCTTATTAACTTACTTGTTGTGACACTCAGAAGTGAAGCTGTTAAGCTTGGATGCACTATAATGTTTCTATTTACATCAATGTAAATTAATTTCTTCAGTGATGTAATTACGTCTTCAAAGTCACAAACATTGAGTCTCGTAAGGACTTTCGTTGATCTCGAAATGAACGTAACTCTCCGTCCATCGAAACCTAATGTCAGCGAATCCGATTGTTTTTGTGAACGAAGAGCCAATCAGAGAGTAGTGATGTATTTCTCAAGGATTTTCAAAATGGATATGAAATTCTCCGAAGATTGAACTAATGAAGTTTAAATACAAGGTGTTCATAATTAAAGTTCACATTTCTAAAGGCTATAACTGGAGATCCAAGCAGTGGAACGACTTCATATTTGACATGAGGACGTCCATGGCAAAGGAATTTTGTATGGGACAAAAAATTAAAAATCAGAAGGTGGCCGCTAGCGACCACAAATAACAAATAACAAATTCACATGCCATGACATCTGATTGAAAATGCTATACAAGCACTTTCCATATTCTTCACAATAAATACTACGTCAGGTGAGGAATGCGTCACTTCATTGCATAATGACAATGTTATCAAAAGATCTACACTTCTTGTGAAGCTGTTTTTTAGCAGCTGTGTCTTTAAGTAACAGTTGTGTCTTAGCACTGCGAAAGTTTAGGACTGAAAAGGACTAAAAACTAGCCCTATGATCCCAAATGGTGTTCGAAAAATGATCCAGAAATTGAAGAGACAGATTCCTTTCAGGTGAAGCCTAAAAGAGGACGAAAAAACCGTTGATCAGAAGAGAGTGTAGGATGGAGCCATTTCGGTAGAGAAAAACAGGATAGCAAATGCCATTGGAAGCTCACAGTGCACGTTGTGTTGCACCGTCATTAGATAAACCTGTAATCACTGTTCACAAGTTCTACTCCTACTAGATCTGCAATTTTCAGCAATTTTATTAACTCTCAACAGAAGTGCACGTGAAACATTTGCCCTGCAGCTTCTTGCTGGAACTGAAGTGGAAGCCGACTAGCCTTGGAACATTTTGTAGACTGACGAAGCTCACTTCCATCTGCTAATTAATTTGGGCATCTGTTAACCCATACGTTTTGCGACAGTTGGCACTTCATTCACCAATGGTCACCGTTTGGTGTGATTTCACATCCACATTCATCATCAGACCTTTCTTTTTCGAAGAGGTAGGTCTTAAGGGTCAGCATCAATGTCTGGATGCAACGATTTTCATGCACGATGGTGCCGCAACTCACATCACTACCCCCTGTCAAGCGATTGCTTCGAGCTTTTTCTATTGACTCTAGAATCATCGTCGCCATTTTTGTACAACGTGGTCAGCAAATTTGCCGGATCTCAAGCCCTGCGAGTTTTTTGCTGTGGAGATATCTCAAATACATTGTCTATCCTAAACAGCAGTCAACTTAGGAGATCTGAAGACGAGCATCACACGTCATATTTGCAACATTACGAGTGAAGCTGGCCGAACACGTAGCAAAATTCTGCAGTATTGACGGTCAATATTGCTCATTTTTATTGATATCAACCGTTTCCAGCAATAAAAATGGTCAATATTGACCATTTCAAGAATATTGACGTTGCTACGAAAAAAGGATCAATTTCAGTTGACGGGAAGTATTGCTGGTGCGGGAGCGAATCACATCACCGGATGACATCACGTGACAATGGTGACGTAAGCAAGGCGCCGCCTTCAAGATAGAAAACGCACACCGAGCAGTTCTTTTGAGATAGAAGGCATAAAATCATCAAAATGGGTCGGCCCGAAAAAGATAATTCAAACAACAACATTTGGTCAACTGATCATGAAAGACTCCTCATTGATTTCTACAGAGGAAAGGCGTTTAATACTATAGCGATTCTGTACGTTCGTAACAAGTTAGGCTTAATCGCAAGTAAGCACACTCGATTGCTCCCATTTTATTCGCAAATAAATTGTATAAAACCGATGTCGCACAATCGCTGGGAATATTGTCCCCAGTGCAGCTATACTCTGCTCGTGTGGTGTGTTTATAAGGCGTTCTCACTGAGTCCCTAGTGAAGGACAAGCGCCCTAAGCATCAATAATCAGGTCAATACTCGATTAGAAACAACTGTGTGTTCGCGCATGATAGCAACTGTCAATATCAATTTTAATCAACATCGACCGTCAATACTGAAGAATATTGCTATGTGTTCGGCCAGCTTGACGCTCTACGGTGCTGTGGTTGAGCATGCGATGTTGGGATTTCAGTATGTTGTCGATACCGGGGGAAACCATTTCAAACATGTCCTTCTAAAACACACAACGAATCATGTGTACCCACTACAGTATTGCAGTGCCATACATCGTCCTAGCAGCCATCTTCGAAAGTAAATTTTTACGCCAAACAAAATTCCATCGGACTTCTGTAGTTCTGCTGATTGGTTCTGCCGTTACAGCCTTTGGAAATAAGAACTTTATTTATGAACACCTTATATTTAATCAAGCATTATCTGCATAAATAAATAAATATAATTAATAATAGCTCGGCTAAAGAAGTACAGGAATCTGAATTTTTACAGCCTTTGTAATCGTACGCTTCATCTTTTCGAAACGTCATGTCGGCAGCATGATTTGCAGAATTAACTGCTCGAATTTAATTTCTAAGAGCTGTTTTAATTTTATACAACCTTGGAATTATATAAACTCATTAAAAAAATTTAAAATAAAATTATTCCTTTCCTAAAAGAAACTTGTATCTGTAAGCATCATTGACTTTCAAATTTCTTGGGAAACTAGCAACCCGGGAAAAGTGGATTCCCCCAACGTGCGAATGCTTTTTCACAACTACCCGATAAAAGTGGATTCTCCCAATCCACGACTGCTTTTAGAACCAGCGAGTGCGTCTATGACATATTTGTATTTTTTATAAGGATTGGAATGTAGTCCCCGTGACCTAATGGATAAAATATTCTGACTTCGGATCAGAAGGTTGCAGGTTCGATTCCCTTAGCAAACTTGTAGAAATTATTTTTGTTTTCAAAAATCACAACAATTGCGACAGACAGACAAAGAAATAAAAGATTTTATGTAATATACGATTATCGGAGAAAAATTTTAGATTAGTTTGATCTCAATTAAGGAAGGAAAATAATGATTCAAGTTACTTGAATCTATTATATAATTTTTTTTAAATTTTTTTTCTTCCTATTCTAAAGCCTTTCTGTAAATTACATTTCATTTTCAACTAACTTGATTTGATTTCTTAATGAATTCTGGGCAATCATTTGATCTTAGTGTTTTGCCTGAAAATAATTGATTCCTGTTGTAAAAGTTAATTCTGATTTTCATTATTTATTTTATTGAAATATAACTTATTTGCTTATTTGTGAATTTCATATTTAGTAACTGCACTAAGACATACATTAAAATAATGTTTTTGATTGCAATAATGATAACAACAACAACAACAACAAAAGTTTTAATAAAATTCTGCATCAAAAGATTCTGATAAACATCAACATAATTTTTCTTATCGAACTCTTTAAAATTAGTAGAATAGCAACCCTGACTTTGAATTAACGGAACCAATATGTTGACCTGTAAGTTGCTCTACGGAGATGACAATGAAAACATAGTCGGAAGATTATAAGACGTTAAACAATGACTAATCCCTTTAATCCCTTTATCCCTTTAACCCTTTAGTGTAGTTATTACAAATAATTGATATCTGAAATTAGTAAAATGTAATATTGCTACTAATAAAAAAATACTTGCTTTTCAAATTAGTCTAGAAATAGCAAGTTAATAGCTTTTAACCTTCCGTTTCATTTTTAGCCTACTTTACATCATGTCTTGTTCCTAACGGATGAATCTCCTTGAAATTAGTATGTATATAATAAGACTAGAAGATATAAAGATGTAAATCTTTTCCCAATGGCCTCTTGCCAAGAAATTATCACAAGAAAGCAAAACAAAATTCCCTTAGAAAAGCATTTGAATCTAAACAATGGATTTCTATCCTATTCTGTTAATATTTGATTCTCTGCAACAATAACATTAGTCTTTTTAGCTAATCTATTAACGGGATTACATTTATTTCGATTTTGACCAGTTAAGTGATGCGAAATAAATTAATTTTATCAGGAAATGAAAAATTTGTACTGTTTGTTTTCAGCAGATAATATTATTTGAAAATAAATGTCGACTTTTCATTTATGTCGTGTTCACAATTCTCAAAAAAAAACAACAGTTTTTGGAAAACAGACTTTTCTTTGAATTTTTTATTTGTTACTGACTTGTGATCTGTTGATCTTTTGTATGGCAGAACTTCAACATTTATTAGCTTCAACTGATTGAATGGAAACTTTTAATAAAATATAATTAAAAGAAACATTTTCAATCATTTTCATAATTAAAAATGCAATTCGAAATATTGCAGTTTCCAAATCCACTGATAATCCTTTGTTTTAAATTTTGAACTAAAAACTGTCATGTTCCTGAGCAATGGAGTTCACCGAGAAATATAATCAATCCAGAATTTCAAAACTAGGTATATTAGTTTAGAACTCAATTTTAAGTAAATTATTAATTCGAATGTTTCTAATCTATATCAGTTATTACTATAAAAGCAAAGGAGTTTAAGTTTCCGAAAGATTCTGCATGAATAAGGTGCTGCGAAAGAATAAAAAAGATTTTCTTTCTATATAATCCATCCATTCAGTATTTCGTCTAAACAATCGATTTTCATTAATTGTGAAAGATCTCCAGACAAAAGAAAATCAGACCAGATACGGGAATGTGCCAACAGCATTACCCAGAGGCAGCGAAACCCAGACGAGCCGCAGTATGGGCGGCAATCTATAATTTAAAGAACAAATTCGATAAATTAGTTTTGTAAATGACGCAGCAAGAAGTGGAGTTGAGATGATACTGAAAATAAAATCGATTTGTAAAGAAGTGAATACGTTTTTCAAAACAACTACTTTTTTAAAACACTACAGGAAATTTCCACAAGCTTTTTTGAAGCAAATATATATTTCTGTGAAAGTTAAATGATTTTATTTACTATATTTTATTTACTAGTCTTCATAGTAAGATCAAGAACAACTAACTCCGTAATTAATTAAAGGAATTTGTAGAAGTGTTCATTTCTGAAGAAGTAATTTATGTAAGACGGTCAACTATCATTTAATTCGTAGAAGTTTAATAATGTCAAGTGTTCCACAGTGGAATTCGATGAAGTTGTTCCTAAGAGAGTTAGTGGAATTTAATAAATCATATTACAATAATGAACAAATAAAAGTCTATACAGATTTTCGTTAGTTTGAATCATATCCGAATTCTTAATAGCTTAGAATAATTTAGAATAAGTATTAAAAGAGAATACTCTAAAGAGAATGCGTAATGTTTATAAATTCATAATTCCTAAAGATCGTTCGGAAGCTTGATTGTTACTGTGGATGCAATTATTACTGAATGCAATAGAAGTCAGAAACAATCATTTAACTATTTCAATATACACAATAAAATGAATCTTCAATATACACAATAAAATGAATAAAAAGATTCGACGTCCAAACTGAAAAGTACTGAGCGAAATGTTGAAGATTTACCTCGATTATCAATTTGCACATTTTCTTATTTTCGCTTGTATGGATATTTCAGTTGTCGATCTGTAATCTCTTTTGAGCAGGTATATTTTCAAAAGAGGTTTTTTATCATCAAAAGTTAATTTGCATTATTTACTTTTTTTAAATGTCTTTGTTATCACACCATTTCCTTTTTTTGGATGAACTCTGCTCATGATAAAGAACAATTCCTCTTTTTTGTGGAATTGAAGCAAGCAATGAATATATACTCGTGTATTTTCATTGCTTCAGTTCTCAATTCTTCTGTGTATTAATAATCGTCATAGTTGTTCTTGATGTATTCCAAATTCGCGGAATATACTTCCTGATCCGAAAAAAACTAATCGTCAACTGTAGAAGAGCTTCTGGAAACTTCGAGGCTTATGTTCATATTTAACTGCACTCGAGGACTTTATCCCAATAAGAGTGTTATGCCTTACTTACTTATGAGTAATGTAATAGCCATATCCATTAAAAAAAATTTCACTTTCATAGAATGTCTACAGACATTTTCCATTTAAAATGCACAAATTTATATTTCTAAAAATCAATAATAAAAACAAAATTTATATTAAAAATTGTATTTAAACACTAAAAAATTGCTGTTATATATTAAATTTTCGCGAGCTTTGGATCCTTTTTGTGATGATTCCTTAACAATCGAAGATCGATTAAATTTAATGCACCAATTTAAAACTAGTGAAATCATAATACCGCACATCCCTTTATCTAGAGCAGGATTCCGTACAGTACAGCAGTCTACAAATCAAGAAAGTATTGAAGTCTTTCTATCATAAAAAAGGAAACTAAAGCTTGCCTCTGATCAATATCTACTGACACTAATTGAATTCAGGAGCCCCTTACTTAAATGAGATGTACTGGAATTGTGTAATTCCAAACAGTGCAATTGTTGTGATTTCCAATAATCACAATGCTAGTGCAACACTGGAAAATGGTTTTTCAGTGTTCATTGTTGTGAGAAGTCGACAGATTCAAAATGAGCATTGTTGCACTTCAAAATTTTCTGTGACTGGAATTGAACGTGCAACCTTTTCATCCGAAGTCAGATGTCCTATCCATTAGGCCATGGGGACTACATTCAACTTATTATTTCGTATCACTCCCTTTGTGTGTGTGTGTGGCGCAATGAGAGAAGAGCCACAGAAAAAAGAAAATAACTCATTAATTTCAGCCTACTAGATGAAAATGTAAATTTCAATGTTCATTTGTTTAGCTTCTCTCCGTCAACAATGGCGAGCGCTATCAAATAATGAGTTCATTCAAAAAGGAATAAAATATTACTTTTTGCCTTAAACGCTTGGAATCGATTCTCCTTGGATTATCTCATACTTACCAGGGTGAGACAGGGGATGGCCTAGTTAATATAAATAATTTATTGTTATATAATATCCTCAGTGATAATAACTACAACGACCAAACATTATCAATAAATTTCTCGTTTCATTGATAAATGCCATTGATTTTTATTTGGCATGTCAGTTTCACAATGTGTATTATTCAACATTTAAATCCATATACACTAGTAACTGTGAAAACTGCAACATCAAGAAAGAATAATGCTATTCAAATGAAAGTTATGGCACAGATTACTCAATACAGTAGACAAATATTTACATTTGTAGATTCTGTACGGCGCGGTGGGGCATTGAATGGAAGAGGCTTTTGATATAGCCTTGGAATAGCCTGCCAGGCTGCTTCTAGGCGAGTTCATTTGTAATGGATGGCTGAGGAGCTAGGCCAATTGCTCATCTACTATGTCCCAGACATGTTCGATAGGGGTACATCGGGCGAAAGTGGAAATCAGAGAAGAAGGGATATTATCAGCCGTGCATCGAAGAGTCTTCGATATTCCTCACCACTTATAGGCGAGCATTGTCCTGTTGGAATGTAGCATCACCATAACTCTGAAAGAAAGGTAGCACCTGATAATTCTTTGAATTATCGCTGACTATTGAGGAGTTATTGAGGAGTTTGAATTATCGCTGACTATTCCCTGAATTCGTATCAGACGAGATGGCATCTCAAGCCATGATACTTGGCGTTGGGCCAATATGATCCTCAAAATGCATGCAGCAAGCTGGCGTTCACCATGATGCCTTCGAACACGTTTGCGACCATTATGATGCATCAAACTGAATCGTGCCTCGTCAGAAAATACGGCATGTTGCCAATAAGCACTCCAATGTGTGTGTTCGAGAGCTCATTGCAGCCTGAGGCGTCTTTGGTTGGGGGTGCAACAAATTCACAAATTCACAGCTTACCAGTCCTCTGATCAGCAGACGTCGAACTGTGCTGGAGGATAAATACTGATCTGTGACAATGCTGCAATGCTATGCTGACGCCGACAGGTGTCACTGTGGGATTGTCAATGCGATGTTTGTCATCCCGTGCAGTCGTGCGATTTTGCCGCCCAGTTACCGGATTTCTGTAACTCAGTTATCGGATTGGGTCTCAACTGTCCATTCAAGCCAAGTTCATATCACTGTACTGCGAGTGGCAATTTTGCATCCTGTGCGAATGGCAATTTTACTGTAAGGAAAATCATCCCAAAATCCTTCCTCGTTCAAAATCCGTCAGATGTTCACCATCTTCGAAGACGGAGCATAGTAAGACACAACAAACATCCTTTCGGTCCAATATCGGGTATTTACTGATTGTAACATCTCGTTTGAGCTATCTATATAAACCAAAACCGGAAAGTTCAGAGGGCACTTGCGCATTTTCACTGGCATTATAATCAGTTGCATGTCCCAAAGTGATGAATGTGTACATTCTGTAAGTTTCAATCTAATACCATCTTCTTCATGGTGTTGCAGTTTTCACAAATTGTGATATGGAATTAAATATGAAAATATGAGAATTCAATATGGGATTCAATTTTTTGATACACTAATTTGATTGGCTGATTGATTTACACTATACTAATCAAAATGATAAGCCAACTTTTTATAATAAACAGATCAAATTAAGAGATAAAGAACACAAACAAAAAAGATCTGCTAATAAAAATACCGTATTTACTCGCATAATTTCCCCTTTTTTTTCATCAATATTTTGACAAAAAAAGGGGGGGGGTTGGGAAATTACGCGATGTTTTTCAATTTGAGGAAAAAAAAAATATGGTGAAACTGTATGGAAAACCATGTCAAATATTGATTTTTAAAGCAAGAAATGTAATTAATAACAATTTTATTAACATGCAACATTTAAAATATAAGAAATCACATCTCAACATTTGTTTTTCTTCAAAGTACAGCTAAGCAATAGGCATGCACGGAAGTGGTGTGCGACTGTGACGTAATTTCGTAACTCACGCAGCGCAGTCCGCCATCTTTATAGCTGTTCACCGCATGACGTCAGCATCAGCTGCCTGCTAATAGCGAACTTAACTTTATTCGCGAACTTCACGTTTTCACAAAACACTCGAAATTGTTGTACTGATTCAGGAGTCTGCTCTTGTAATGACCGGGGTGGGTGTAGAATCTTCCCCTAAAGTAGGGTGGGATAGAGAAATGCGGAAGTAACGGAACATTGTAGCGTCGTCGTGAGTTGACCGCCAGTCAAGGTCATGTTGGAAACGCGTTGAAGTAGAGGTGGGGAAATTATGCGATAAAAATAAAAATTGAATTTTGTAACCACAAAAACTGGGGTGGGGAAAATACGCGATGGGGGAAATTATGCGCGTAAATACGGTAATTTCTACAAACATCTTTTTTTTCTACAATTCAAGAGAGAAAAAAATGATCAGAATTCATGCAATGTAAGCACAAAAAAAGCATTTTTTTATTAAAAGAATTTGTGGCAACATTATAAATTTTACTTATTGTGTGCCCTAAAGGGAAAAAAAATAACAAAATCATTTTTTTTGCATTGCTAAATGATTTGTAATCATCAGATTCACTTAATGTTTATAGCCATATTTGTCAATAAATAAACTAAATAACGAAAGCCACTATTAGTTTAGCATCCTGTTCTTCTAATAATCACGAATCATTTTAGTAACATTGACGACATCAAAAAAAAATCCCATTATGAAACTCGTAATTTTAATGACTGTGTGCATTCGGAACCGACCATGGTCTCTTAGTAATTTTATTGCCTATTCTGCAGATTCATTAACACGACCCGAATCACATATGAATGTTAGGTCGGTGACAGAAAGCTAACTGCAATTTGGTTGTAAACAGGTCTTTTAGTGGACGAATGGTCAGTAGACAGGCGGCCTGCGGCTCAAACAGACTGTATAATTTCAAATTTATGTTAACGCCAAATAGCTTATCATTATGCAAACGTACTAATTATTATCCTACTCAGGCCTTTCCTATTCAGTTTTCGCCAACTCAGTAATTGATATGTTTGATTTGAAGATAATTACCTTTATTGATGGTTACCATCGAAGCTGCCTCTTAAACCTTTCCTATGCTAATATCAGCCAACAGCTGTTATTTGAATAGGTAATTATCATTAGTGAATTCGTTTTCCTTGAAGATTGGTGGAAATTCAGGAAATTAACCCTCGTTTTTTTTTTTGGAACGCAGTAGGGAATTGTAAAAAAAAAAGAAAAAAAGAGACACGCACGGAAATAATAAAAATACGACTCGTCCGCTTGTTGTGAGATCATCAGAAACACTAATCGAAGAGATAGGAATAAAGGATAGGTTCGTGAAGTTCATCCGAGTTTAAAAATTCGATTTCGACAAATCCAATGTAAAATTGATTTCTGTTATAATTTTGTTTCGTGAGTTGCTTTTCAATTTTCTCTTTTCCTTCTACCCTTTTTCGATATTGTAAAATGAAATCGTTATTTCTAATCGAAATCTGCCAACTGTGTTTTCATTTACTCTTTTATAGGTTTTCAGTTTTTTTCTATATTTTTTTTTTAATTTTTCTTTTTATCAGCTGCTTTAAAAGGTATGGATAGATCGGATAGAAATAACATTATTAAACTCATGAGAAATTGGTTTCTTTTCTTTGAACTTTCTCTACTATATTTTTCATCACTGATAAATGGAAGAAATGACAGTAGCCTTATACTGCTCTTCTTCCTATTTCTCATATTCGAAATAAAAATCAGTGCATTGGTGAAACCAGATAAAAGACAAAAACAGAAAAAAAATCATTATTATGCACTTTAAATGGGGTCTTAATTAGTTAGTTACTGTGTGTTTAATGGCGCATGGTAGCGTTGGCCATATTGGGCCTTTAAGTGGAATCTGGAGGCTATTGTTTCGTTCCCATTAAGACTTATCAAAAATCTGGTTTTAGAGCTTGTGGATGTCTCTTTATTTCCCGTAGTGGCATCCTACAAAAACAGACAATAACTGGAAAGTTTGCTGTAGCCACAGTAGATTTAAATTCATGGATAGCACAAAAGAAATATACTTAAAGCATAAAACGGAAAGAGCAATAATAACGTTTTCTACCCTCCCATTAACTGGGAACACTATGTCAGACCTTACACGAATGTGCGCTGACCCGAAAGCTCATTAATAAAAACTCAAGATACAGAATTGAGGTTGTGAAAATGTACATTTCTTTTAACTATAATAATTTGTTTTAAAATATACATGTGAAAAGCTTTGCCTTTACTAACTATACATTTGTTTCAGTAATGTAACTGGAATTCTTCATTATTCTTCAACTACAATACATTATATCTGATACATTATATAAACAATATTTTTCGGCTGTAAATCATTATCAGCCTTCTTCAGGTGATGTTAAGACTTATTTACATTATGAAACTTTACAATGTGAGACTTCCTAAGAATAAACACGTTATAATTAATAGTTAAACTAGTTGAAATGCAATAACAATAACAATCTGTTTTTAACGATTAAGTTATAACTATTTTCTTAATTTATTATTTGATGGAAAACTTCCAAAGTAATCATTAACTACCAATACTTTGATTAACTACAAATTTTGATTAGTTTTGATGTAGGTGGTTTACGCAAATTTAGACAGCATTAAATAGCGCGATTTAATTTTACTTTCATTGATCATTCTAGAAATTTAAAAATCAGAAAATATCAAGTGACACTTCAGTAATTATTAATGTTAAGGAATTACTTTGATGTTCTTTCCTAAGTTATTGTTTTATTAAGTATTTCATAAAAAAAGGCTTATTCATGGAATATGTTTGTTTCAAGTAAGCTTCCGCAGCATGGTGTTTGTAACCATAAGGCGCTGTGGACTTTCTTCTTGAAAAAACGAACTGAACGCTTTTTGTTTTGTTATCTCATGCTGAAGGACCTTATTTATTACACCTCGTTCTATCTATTTTCGCTTGTTTTCAACGTTTCTCTTTTTTTTTTATTACTTTATTTAATCTGTAGTACTTAAAGTTAGACTACAAATATAAAATTATTAAACTTTTGAATACAATTTAAGTAAAAGCAGAATAATAAAAAAAATAATGTTTTCTAAATTATATATTATATAGTAATTAATTTTTATAATTGAATATATAAATCTAAATTTTGGTGAGTTTGATTAGTAACAACCTCTGTCAACGTGTCTGTCAATTAATTCCTGTAGCAGGTCAACTGAAACGCCCTTTTGTGATTGAAAGCCTCAAAGAGATATGTAGAAGGAGATGTTTTTCGAACACTTATTTGCATTTAGATAGAATCATAGACAAAAGGTAGATGGAAAAATCGCTAAAAATAAAGAATCAAAAAGGACAAGCTCAAATATACATATACAGTAACAACTTGAAAATTACCTTTCACATTGTCTTTTCGTTTTATTTTACCTTCTCAATAATAAAGATCTTTACGTTAACTTAAAAAAAAAAGAAGAAAATGGAGAAAACCAAGAAAAAGAAAGAGGTTAAGAAAAAGAAACTAAAACAAAAAGAAGGGTTTTGATCATTGATCGTAAAGGCATATGCATAATTGGGCAGAAGAAACAATACCAGGAGTGGTAGTAATAAATATAATTAGGTATCAGATACTTAATACAGGAATACCCTAATTAAGCGTTATTCACCCAAGATGTATAGGGCAATAAGTTCTAAATGTTCGTCATTTTGGAGGAAACAAGGTTCATACCATTCCTGAAAATTTTTTTCCATGCCCCGGAATACGGCTGCATCGCATGACAGTAATGTGTAGCCCTCTCCTTGGGTTCTGAACAATGTTCGGTGGGTTAGTGTGGAATACCCACTGCTTCAACATCCCCAACGATAAGCATTAAGCGGCCTAAGATCAGGGAATGGCAAGGATATGGGAATTTCGTGAACTTTGAGATGACACGGCCAGCAAAGTTTTCCTGAAGAAGTGTATGGCAGGTGTCACAGCTGTATGATAGGTAAGCATCTGTTCCAAAAGACGGCCGTAATTCTACTTTGTTCTTACGGTTCGTGGCAGTCACTTGCACCATTTACTCTGCGTCAGCACCCTCCTTGTCACTCGGAATTTGGATGATGCCAAGAATCACACTTTCACTTGGTACATGTTTCCAAAACGTAAGATGAAACCTCTCCTACATAATTATATGGAAGGCAGAGTCCGTCATTTCGTCCTAGGTCGTAGGAAATTATTTTCTGAAATTCGACTAAAAATACCTTTTTTTCTGTGCTCAGAAACATTGTTGCCTCGAATGATTTCAAACATAACATCATTTACTACACAGCTTATATTCAAATATACGTGACATTCGGACACGCCCTATCATCGATTAGGATTTGGAATGTTTCACTAATGTTTCTTCCAATACTATATTAATGGCAGCTCTAAGGCATTGATACTTATAGATACTTACAGATACTTAGAATATTTGATATTTTTGATATATTTTCGATATAATATTTGATATCAGAATTGATATTTTGAATTATCTATTCCCAAGTCTTCTGTTCTACATTTACGAAATTTTATTTCACAGATTATTTTTTACGTAAGCTTTATTTCAATATAAATGGTTAATAATTAGTTTTTTATCTTTCCTTAAGCACCTTCATTTTATTGAAATCATCAAACTTTAGGATAAATTTTCTTTTAAAATTTTTATGGGAAAAGTGCTTCTAATTCTAAATTAACAGATATTATAAAGTTCAGAAATTGAGAATTTTTCAAATAAAACGTTTAAATCAAATAAAGTTTATGAATAGATCTTTTATTAAAATCTTTCTTGAATTCTTTCTTTCCTTAACTACTAATTTCTCTTTCCTTTATTAACATTTCAATATAAAGTCTGTAATTTACTGTCGATTAGAATGTTATCTCTGACATTGATTTATTCATAAAAAAATACTCAACATTGACTGTTTCACAAATAGACCGAAACAGTAAACCCTATATTGGATAGGGGTTTGTAAAAAAAAGAAAGAAAACGAGATATCTTGTATTATTTGAGGAGAAATCATCTGCTTCTTAATTGAGGTTTGATCACCCATGGCTACTATGAAGTTGGCGGATGAAGTCTGAGTATGAAATAAATCTCTTTGCAAATTTCCTTCTGACTCGGGAATTAATATTTTCTATGAATTAATATTTTAATATGAATATACTATAAAACTAATAAAAAGTTCATTAATGGAAATATTTCTGTGAATTGAAACAGCGAAATAAACATATTAATATAGAAGGAATGTTCTTAATGATATATAGAAAGGAAGACACAATGTTTGACATTAGAAGTAATTTCTAAACGCTCATGAACACTCAAACATATAGGTGATTTTGTTCATTGTTTACCCATGCCGATGACAGTAGTAATACCAGCTGCACTGCATACACAAAAGTATACTTTAATGAATTATAATAATGTAAACGGAAGCTTTCTCTTTGCTCAACTCCTTTATTGTGAGAGGAAAGAACAATTTCTATGATTGTATCACAAGAATGCTTCTGTGTTACCAAGATAGCTTTAACCAAAATATAGACATAATACCTACTATAGTTATCAAAATACAGTTATCGTAATACCTACCACAGATATTGCGTTCTCTTTCTGATCACACCATCATTTTTTTCTAAACGCTCCATGTTCAAATCCACCCTTAATAACAATGTATTTTAAACTCTGCTTCATCAATCACATTAAGATATAAACAATCTTGAACTAACCGATTGATGAAAATTTCTTTGAATCTCATTTTACTTTATAATTTTGTGTTAATTCCTTTAATAACTTTTCATTAACAGGCTTATTAAAATAAATAATGCATTTATTAAATTTACATTTAATAACATTTGTATAAATCTGTTTATTGATATAACTGTCTACTGAACTGAATACTTATTTCTTTAATTAATAAATTATTATCATGGCTTCTCAACAAACAAGCAAAGTTGTTTATTTAATTTCTTACTCTATCTCACCTCAACTAAAAAGTAAAGTACATAATTTTTTAAACACTAAAAATTTTTATTACGAATTCACGAGAAAAGATTTTCTTTTATCGCATTTTAATGAAATTTTTGTTACATCTGTTATAATCATGTTACGCCTAAGAAAATCAGGCCTAAGAAAAGTCATCATTTTTTCATATTGGTATATTTATTTCTCGGATTAGTTATTTTTTTTTGAGGAAGCCTACATACGTTTTCTTCTTCTTATAAATGTAATGTTCACTCCTTCAATCAAATTTATATCATAAATGTAATTTCTATTTATCTTGTGCATGTGGCTGTCCGTTGTTTTGTTCATGATCAAAGCTTTCTGTCGGAATAAATATTGTCTGAAGCTCTTAGGTTACTTACCAGAAAGATTATTTAGATAATATCCAACATAATTTATACTATATGAGGGGGCTAGAATCAAAGGCAGCTAAATCCATGTTTTGAAATTTTACAATTTTTTTTTTTTAAGGTGGTAACGTTGTATGAAGAAATCTTCAAAATACTTAGAGTAGTAATTAGAACTCAATGGATAGCACACTGAACGCCTATAATGGCAGGTTATTCTTTTATTGAATAATTAAAATGCATTGAATAATTAAAAAGGATTTAGCTGCCTTTGATTCTAGCCCCTTCATATGAATACTGACATTATTTTAGGTAATATCAAAATTTTAATAAGTTTTGATCAAATTCTTCTTAGGACCAAGAAAAAAAATTGATGATCGAATAACTATTGTAGGTATATCTAACAATCCATAATTATAATGACACGAGAATCTGTAAAGGTGATGTTGGTGTCCTGAAGAGAGTAAATAATAACGAAACGCTTCAGCGAAATCTCTCATCGTTTGGAAACTGAAGAGAAATAAATTCTGCTTCTCTCAAGCAGATCAGTTTCATAAATTTTTTTTTTTTATTTATTTATTTAATTACATTAAAGTCCAGATTATCCGCGGACCTCTCCTGTTTCCACTTTTTTTACTGTACAATAAATTACGGAATTAAAAAAAATACATCTAGAATAAGGTAAACAATAAAAGGGGCTAACAAAGTAATAGACAAACAATGTAAAGAACGATATTTTGGGCGGAACTTAGCTCGGCAGATCACACTAAATTACCGGAGAGCCTTCCCGTAATAATAAAATTTCAAAATAAATAAATAATTTAAAATAAAATAATTGTTTATAATGTATGCACTGTAACTCTATGTATTGCCATTTTAATGTAAATAAAACATGTTAAAAGCATTTTTTGTGTGTTGATTTTCGTCCTTTTCCGTATTATCGGCGGAATTCGCTTATCCACGGTTTTCGCGCCACCCAATGCCGCGGATAATCGGGAGTTTACTGTACGTTGATTTCACGTAGATTATATTCACTTGAATATATTATGTTGGACTGAAGAGTAGTAATGATATTTTGTACTATTATTAGTGAGAATTTGAAAAATGCATATGCATGTTGTAAACGATTTGGTTTTTCATAGATCTGATTTTTAAATATTTAATTCTCAACATTTTTTTTTTATATCAGCAAGAAATTTTAATTGTGGGTTTCAGTACTTAATAAAGCTTAAATTTTATGATAGAAATCGGACCTAAAGCTGTGGAGGTAGACTTTGCCAGTGAAGCCTAATTATCATTATGGCTACATATTTTGTTTTTTAATTTTATGTATTCTATATTTAATCGTTTAATCTCTTTTACTTAGTTTCTTTTGGTCTGTTTTTTAAAACCCTTAAAACCTACGGATTTACTTTTTTTTTAAGTCACTCCTTTGGCTTTAAAATGCTTAACTATTCATTACTGATCAGAATAACTTCAACTACAAAATGACAAAAAATTAGATTAGAGCAGCTCCTTTGTAAACTTTCTCCATAACATAAAATGCTATAGTAATCATTCAAGCTAAATGTAAATAATAATTCTTTAAAGATATCAAGTAATCTTCGCCTTATTTTTAACGGAAATTCACATTGTCGGTCCCTAGAATACATTTCGGATATTTTGAGTGATGTCCTAGGTGAGTAAGAATATTCTGAACGTGATAACTCAAGAAATAATTAACCTATACACAGCAATTCCACATTATTATACAATTGTGTAGATTAGGTTTTGGGAAATGAGTGCCTAGTGTAAGGGCCATTTTTCATAAGGGCTAAATACTAAAATAGAAGAAAAATTTGATAAATGAATTGATGGTTGGACTATTATTCTATTATTCTGTTTAAGCCAAACCCTTCTTTAGAGTTCTTTAATGTAGAGGAAGTATTGCAAAGATTCCATCGCTGTTTATTTTGTAAAGATATTACAGATTAAGACAGTCAGATAACACAGATCTTTAAAATATGGAACTCACAATTACAGGGAAAAAATGAAAAGTTAATACTAATTTTCAAAGTCAGTTAAAAGGAATTGATCTCTAGAACTCATATATGATTTAAGGATAGATATAATGAAAAGAAGAGAGATGGTAGAGGAATATGGTATTGTTTTTATCCATCAGCAGCAAGAATTAAAATAGAGATACATTTTGTTTATTTCAAAAATGCTGAAATGTTTAACTCAAATTATTTTATTTGCAATAGCTCAATTGCTAAACTCACTTTAGCTTTAGAAAATGTTTACAAACAAATTTTCATGTTATGTAAGACAAGCGAAAACTTTAAAAAATTGATTTTACCTTGAAAATAAAAAATAAAAGATTTAAGATAACTTTAAAGTTAATTAAAAAATGTAAAGAATGGACAGCTTGAAACATTAGAAGAATTAGGACGAGTTGCAGAAAGACAAACAAATGTTTGTAAACTGGCGGAGACCTCATAAATATGAAGAAAATGAAAACAGATGAAATTACTAACATCATTTGTTTAGCTAGATGAATTATAAATAAAAATCTACGGAAATTACGAAGAGCTTAAGTAAGTTGAAGTCTTCTACTGATTAAAATTTTAAAGATTTATAATTTAAAAAGGAAATTTAAATAATTTAAAACCGGGAAATTTCTATTTTTGTTGAGATTAAAAAAAAGTTTTTGCTTTGTAATTTTGCGCATTGATATGAAGTATTCTAACGAAAGAACTTCAAATAAAATTTACTGGATTTTATATTTTTAGAAGACTGCTTTATGATTTCCATAATTATAAAGCAGTTGTTTGAGGAATAAAAATTTCAGTAGCTATCCAGCAGATGGCGAAAATGTTGAAGTTAGTCTGTGTATCACAAGGTAATTACTATTGATCAACCAGTATGTTAGTGTTGCTTAACATTAGAAAATATCAGCCCCTGGAGTAGGTTTTCATGGGTTTTTTTTTGGTAAATTCAACAGAATTGCTTCCTAATATTATATCGTTCATGTGAATAATATTATTTATTTATTTATGTGCTTATTTATGTAAAGTGGAAACAGCTGTTAGCCTAACTATAGCTTTTTTTCTTAAACTTTTTTGAGCAAAAAATGATTCCAATTTTTTAGAAAAAAATTCTGACACAAGACCAGCTCTCAGCAGAGTATAAAAACATTGTAATAAGTAAATAATGTAACTTTGGATGGAGAAGCTCGTCCTTCAAAAAGCAGCTGGTAGGCGATTTCTCCAAGATTGTTTAACAAACACTTAAGAAAGTAATAGAGTACTGTATAGTTATTTCACTTACTTTTACTGTAAAAAAACATTTCCTGTAAAAACGTTCTAACTTAAATCGCTTTGCTTCAAGTTTCCCCATCCTCTGCAAGAAGGAGAATTTAAATACTCAAGGGAAAAAAATACTGAAAATAAATTTGTTACACTATCAAAATGGTTTGTTTGAAAAATTTTGAGAAGTGAGAAGTGAGGAGAAAAAGTAAATTATCCGTGAATTTCCGCAGCCACATTGGATCTAACATTTTATATTTTTCATAATTACAAGCAATCCATAAACTGGAAGGTAATGTAATTCAACTCAAATCTAGTTAATATCATATTAAATATCAGTTTAAAATTCTATTTCACAATTATCCTTTACTTCCGTGTTTTTGGTTTCAAAATCGATTGATCAATTATCAATTCAGAGACATTCCATACATTCAGATATGTATTTTATACTTTTCAAAAGTACTTTTAAATTTATTCGAAAAATCTTTTGCTTTTGAAGCTTTCAATGTAGTTTTAATTTTATGCTTACCTACTGTAGTTAGATAGGTAGTAACCTTGGAACGATGCAATTCAGTAATACAAATATAATTCAGTAATACAACATTTAAAAAATGTTGCTATTGTTGTTGTTTTTGTATTTCTTAAACTATCCTTCACTTATTGAAAAAAAGATCATGAGTAAATGAGTTTCAAAAACATGCTTTTTCCGAAAATAGCAAGCAAAAACAGTGTGGAAAATCAGTGTGACAAATCAGTGTACTAGCAAAAATCTTCATCTAATTTAAAATTGCCAACATCTATTAAACTATTGTTTTTGAACTTAGAAACGAGCGTCAAAGCCGAGAGAAACTGTAAGAAAGATCCAAAAGATTCATTAAAGTGGCGGAAACTAAAAAAACTACGACCACGATCAATGCAGGGAAGATTAGTGAAAGAAGCCCTAAAATTAAACATTGTTTAATACAAGTTTACGAAGATTGTGTAAACTATGAAGACTGCTTACAATGTTAAGCGGAACTTCCAAACCAAAAAATGGAATACAAAATGCAAAATTCGCGGATTGGTATAAAACGAAACAATTTAAAAATTTAATCTATATTACACTAAAAGAAGACAATAGAATAAATGGTCTCCTGAAAAAGATATGTTGCTTAGAGTTTAGTTCAATGTAATAGAACTATAAAGATTTATTGAGCTATCAAACAAGATAAGTATAATAAGATTGTTTAATACTGATTGTGGTAGTTTTTAGCAGTAGTTGTTCTTACAACTAAGCTTGACTAACAAAGTCATTGAGGTCTGATCTTAGTATATAAAATAAACATAACTATAATTTTAAAGAGTAACAGAAAATGAAAAAAAAATGTTATCCTTTCCAAACTAATCAAAATGCAATGAATAAAGATATATCAGTTTTAAAACTTAACTAAAGAAGTCTAACGTCGCATAAGCGATAAATATTGATGTAGTTTCATGCAGTTAGACTCGATGTATTTAAGATTATTATTAATGAACATCAAATAAAATTCCGTCTTCGATTTGGAAGACTTCGATTATCGTTGAATTTCCCATGTAGTACGATATTGTTAGATTGCAGATAAAAGTTGAAGTACGTAATAACACAACAGAAATCTTTCATGACTTAATAACACGTTAAAATATATTCAGGCAAACGTTTCATTTCCATAATTATTTGTTCCAAAGAATGGAATTAATGATAATCCAACCTTTAACAGTTTGTTCGATTACTAAAAATCAGTATATTTAGTTATAATGTCTATTTTAATATTAATAAAGTCTTTATTATATAATATTCAATGAATTAAATAGGTATTCTGTAAATTTTAATAGTTAAATGATGTATCATCTTTAGATTTCCTTTATCTTGAATTTTAACGTCATCTACTCTTCATCCCGCCCGAACCTTCCTAATTTCGATCTTCTCCTGCCAACACCAATTGCTTCTTATCTCAACCAAGTTGTGCTTCAGTCTCTCCTATAGCAAGTCCTCTAACCCGTTATCACTGTCAGACATCTAACCTCCCCTTAATTGCCACCAATCTGTAACCAATACAGAGTTTCTTAAAGATTCCTACTAGAAAAAATTCCTTTATAAATTTTCTTATCACAAATTAACATTATCAACATTACTTGTTGGTTTTAACTGAAAACTACGAACCTGAATTAGATAAACATTTTATTATGTAATTTAAGTAATTTATGATACAGTATTGGTTTCAATGCAACAGGAGGCCTTTACCCTAACTTAAGAAATAAAGAATTCAATGTGCAGAAATAAGGTAATGAAACATAGTACGGGCATTTACATTATTTACGTAACTTTAACAATTCTTGTTGACTAAATAATTTATATAGAAATAGAAGTAAGAAGAATGAAATCTATGGAAACTTTTAAGCTTAAAAATATTAAATACTTTGAAACCAATTTCGGCTGTCTTTCTAAAATATCTCTGACAAAAATTTCTTTAACCTTTAGTAAAATCGTATATTTAATTGCGGCAAATTGTAGATACAATCCTTAAATAAGTTTTAAGATGAAATTTATATTTCCATTTAGAATGCTAATATATCTAGTGTGATGTTATTCAATTTGAAATCTATAAATCGACCTTTGATTTAATTCTGTTCTTCTTTCAATTTATTGAAGTTCTTAAAGTTTCCCGCAATGTCAAGCGTCTTAGGAGACAATCCTGAAAAATCAGACTTTCTTTTAAGAAAAGATTTATATGAATCAAAATATCAGGAGCAACGTTTTGGACTTTAAAAAAAAAGTTAGCATAATTTATAGATGAGATAGATGAGTCAGAGATCAAATGTTTTCACTAAATGTCTAAAACATAGTCAATATTTTGTAAAGTTAAAAACTTTTAAATTCTTTTACTTTGCAGTTACAATGTTTCTAGGATTTAATTTTGAATAAGGGCAGACATTATGATTCAGGAGTCAATATTTATACAAAAAATTTAAAATAATTTAAATTAATTTTACTTTAAGTTTTTTATTTAAATATCGACTCCTGAATCAAAATGTTTATTTTTTATTCAAAATTAAATCCTAGAAACATTGTAACTGCAAAGTAAAAGAATGAAATCTATATTGAAATTATCATTGGAATTTAAGAATTCCGCCCTAATGAATTCTATGATCAAAGACTGAAATTTATTCATTCACCTGAACATTTCAATTCATGATATGATTAACATGAAGAGATACCGAAAGATCAATAATAGATAATTTTATTCTTTTCCTTATTCATTTTGTTCTTTTACTTTATATAGAATAATTACAATTAATATTCCAAAGTAATTGAAAAGCTTCGATTTCTTCTGATTAAAAACGTAGCTGCAGACTTTTACTAAGAATTTAGCTGTCGATTGTATACTAAATTGAACTTTGGACTAAATTCTTTTACTGCAACTAATTAAAAGCTTATTTTATTTTATTTTATTTTATTTTTGCAAAGAAAATACGTGAGGCCTTAAAATGAAAGTATACGTATGAAAATTCCAGAAAACGCAAAAGTCGAGTGTTTTTTCCTGAAAATTCTATAAGCAGATTCATACTGAGTTTTAGGGATCAAAATTCCCTACAGTAACACAATCATTATTATTGAATAAAGTTGACCATTTTTAATAGTGTAAATGCCAGGTGTTTGAAGCGCCATAAATTGATAAATATTAAGACCATCGATCTCAGACTTTGGATTGTAGGCTTCTGGGTCATGGGGACTGCAATCATGAGAAAAAGTTCCTGGTTCGCATAGTGGCCATCAGGGGACATGTTGCGCTGTTGTCGAATAAGCAAATAGAGCTCGTTGAAAAGGCTAGCACACTGTGACTCAAGCATTAGTCTTCAACAAGAGCATAGTAATGCCGTTAACAATTCTTGACCTCGCTTTACTCGCGAAGCTTTATTATCAGTTGCATTCGAATGCGACTAGGCATTATGTGAATACAGGCGTATCAGAGGCATGAGAAGGAGTCGAGGACTACTATCGATGACAAATTTACGATGTGGGGTTCACCTGCACCGGTATAGGGGATCGCTACGCATCTTTATTGTGAAACCAAGTGTTTCCATTCCTGCAGCAGATGGTGCCCTAAACACAGTAGTTTTCATGCAAGATGGAGCTGTGATCACGTGTTGCTAGGAATGCGATTGCAGAGTGCATTCCTAATGATCCAGTAATAAGCAAGCATTATCTCAAAGGACTATCTCAAGGATAGGGTCTATCGAAAAAGGACTTAAAAACGCCATAAGACGTGAATGTGGGCGTATGGATGATGAATTGTAATTCATTGAATTGCTCCGACACGTTATTGAGCACGGTATTCATCGAATGCAAATGGACTCTTGAGGATGAAGGACACATTGAAGATCTTCCGTGACCAACCATTCTATTCCACAATTCCGAATTCATAATATTCATAATTCATAATTATTCCATAATTCCAAGCAACGAAAACCAGAAGATGCTGCCTAGCCGACAGCAGCGCCGACCTGGTGACCATGTAAAATAGAAACATTTCTCTCATGATCACCTTTTTCCCATGACCCATAAGCCTACAATCCAAAGTTTGAGATCGAATCGCACCTAATATTTATGAACTTATGGCGCTTCAAGTACCTCACCTAATTTCATGGACACCTGCTACGTCAGAATGTTTTGAAGAGTGCAAGTTTTCGATTAATGTTATAAAAGACTTAAGATATAATTACAATCTTGAGTAGTGATGAAATGATAACATTTCTATTAAGCAGGTCTATTTCTCATTATCAGAATGCAATAATATGTAAAAATGAGACATTATGATTACTAATATCTTTCTTAAGAAGATGTTACGAATATTAGGTTTCAGTATTCTTTTGACATCGAGTAATTAATAAAAGTAAAACTTATAGGCTACACTTTATATTACATGTACATCACTATAAACCTTAATAATTTATCTATTTCTAGAAATCATTTTTATTTATGTTATTTTTATTCACAAATTTTAAATTTATTTCTTTTATAGCCTATAAGAAAATTAATCATTTCTAAAAAAAAAATTAGAATTCTACATGAAATGAAATCTTTTTAAAAAATATTATTTACTTATTGACAAAATATTCTCTACATAAACTCAACAAATAAAATTGTTAACAAAGTAGTCTCAAGAATTCATAATCAAGTTTTACAAAACTGAAAAATATCTGCTTACCTAGAATGAAGATATTGATAGCCTTTTTCTTTTTCTCTTGCACAAAATATATAGAAAAAGAAATATATTCTTATAAATATATATAAACTCTTTTTTGATCTTTTTCAAGTGTTCAGAGTTTTATTGGAATTATGTATAATATCTGAAAAGTCAGATTTTAATGGAATTTTATTATATGTTATTATTATATATCATATTTATTATTGCATTTCTATTTCTTCTTAAAAAAGGAATTCGATATTTGTTCTAATGGACTTTTAATTAAAGTTAAAATGCTACTAAAGGACTTTTGCATTAGAAAGTATTAATTGATATTGTTGAATCGACATTAAATCGCTAGATTGCTTCTCTAAGGTCACAGTAAAATTTACATGTTATTTTCAGTGATTTTGCTGTAAGTGGAAAATATTAATGTAAGTGAATTAATAGCATATAAATTTGGTGCTTTTACGATGTCAAATTTGTTCACTAATGGCAATTTTGTAATTTTACGTTTGAAAATATACTTTATCTATGAGAGCAAAGGTTAAGAATGCGCTTATCCTGAATACCCAAGCAACCTATATTGAAATATTCCGGGATTATAATTCAAAATGTCAACGATAATCCTCTTCCCACTTGTTCCTGAATGCTGATTTTCCAAGCGGTTATCGCAGCAGACAACAAGGATTACATCCTTACTTTATCTGCTCGACAGAAAATAGCCAGTGATCTCCTGATCTTAAAGGTGTATTCCGCAACCCCCTCAGTCCAGACTTAGAAAATAAACACAGCTCGTCTGATCCCATCAAAATGGATTTCGCGCACACATTATCCGGCAAAAATCCGGGAGCAATAATTGTTTGCCCTTCGCGGCCAAGTAGAATGAATGGGATCAATTGTGTGTACAAATGAAGGGGGAGAAGAAGCACGTACACCCACTACATCTACTCGGAACTGATGCGTTCCCGACTTTCATCGTTTTGAAGTGGGGGTGTAACCAAACAAAGATCCCTTGCTATGAAATAAAACTAAGGAAGGACTGTATTCATAGTTTGCGTGATAAAACTGTAAACAGCGTTCTCTGCAGCCCACCCATCTCCTGAATAATAGCCAGGGATTGAAGAAAAATTACACGAAGCATCATGTTAAATGGTTTGTAGAACAATATGTACTTGCATGAAGCCATTTGTAATCTAACACTGAAATATAATTGGAGAAAAATGATGATGCATCGCAACGCAGAGAGAATGAAACATTAAAAAACAAATATAAACGAACAAGAAAAACAAGGCAACATACTCAGTTTCTCCTTTTGGTTGTTCTTCTATTTCTATAAAAATTCCTGAGACTCAAAGGATATAAAAACATCAAAAGAACAGCCGCCCAAACAAAAGCACCACTAAAAATCGAAATAAAAGTAAAGTGATGACAAGAAGGGGAAAAAAAAGTTGTAAAAATGTTAAGCTCCATCTGAAAAGTAAATAAATAAATAAATCAAAATGATCCTTTTTGTTAACAGAAACACTGAAAGGATTCCTCGTTATAATAATCGGTAGTTCTATCATAAATGGTTTTGCAGTTTATAAGTTTATTTTCGGAATTGCTTTCGTTGATCGACGTTAAGTGAAACCGACTTGTAATTTATTAATTTTATATTATTTCCAAAAGAAACTTGAATAACAATGTAATAAAACTATAGCAATGCAATTATTTTTCTTTTTATAAATATTTTTTGTAAATTTAAAAATATCTGAATAGAAATGAAATAGTACTAATTAAGTATAAAATAACATATTAATAAAAACAATATTTTCTATTATTGAAAGAAGCTTCAAATTGTACAATTTTGTAGAAAGTATTCACTTTTTTTTTACAAAAAAAAAGAAAAAAAAATATACTTTGTAAATAATTTTGTAAATTGAATGTTTTTACAATAAGTAAGAAAGTTTCAAACTTTTTTTAGGCATATTAAAATTGTATATATAACCTCCTTTATATCCTTCCTATAAGAATTACAACTTTTTCAATTATATTACATTTTTGGAAATTATTTTTTAAATAAAGATTAATAAAAGAAATCATAGATCTCGTGTATAAAGCATCGGTTCTCAACCTGGTGCCCTCGATGCCGACTGCTGGGATCTGTAATACCGTTTTATGATTTCAACGTGGATTTATAATAAATTTGTTTTACTGAAATATGTATTTTTATACGTTTTACTGTTAGAATGATTTTACAACTGTATATTTTATCTCCAGCCTTAAGTTAGCTGAAGAAAGCAGCAAACCACTAGTCTGTATCACCATTCCGACAGAGTCCGGCAGTGCGCAAGTAGGATTGTCCGCGGGTCGCACGCGCATATGTTAGCTTCCACGAATTGACAGTAGCGAGTATGATTCGCTTCCCACTCTCAATGACTTTTTAGCATCAAGTGAGCAACAACTTCCATCAGTCTTGTTCATTTCATGAAACAGCACATTGAGTAAAGACCATTTAAAAGATTATTTTCAAAGATCTCATGATAAAATTGATTGGATGAAAATCCATTCCTGGTGACAGAAAATGAACTACCGCCAAATGAAGACGATCAATTTCTAGAATTATCGTGTGATTCCTCTTTAAGATTGTGTTTTCTACACTGGCACTGCTTGATTTTGTTTATAGGCACAGTGCTTGTATCCTGATGTGTCGAAACGGAAAATAATATACTTAATGCCTTTTGAAAATACATACTTGTGTAAGACTACATTTTCATCTGTCGTCCACATGAAAATAAATGTAGAAATAGACTTAATATAGAACCAGAAATATTCATAAGTTAATCGCTGCGGAACAACATCAATCATCATACTGAACGAAACTAATTTCATTTATGAAGAAGCTTAATTATAAATAAAATACTAAATTTTTCTTATTTTAATAAAAAATTATACTTTTTTCTATTTGTACATTATATTACTCCGTTAATATTTTTAAATCTATTGTAAAATATACAATATCGTAAAACATGCTTGTGTTTAAATTTTAATTCTCTAGATTTTTTTTGGATGGGGGCCGCATAAACATTGCACAAGTGTTATGGAGGCCTCGATTTGATAAAGGATGGGAACCCTGCTATAACTAGCAAATAACAGACACAAATAACAAATGTCATTCAATACTTTTTGCATACATATATAATTTCAAGAAGCTTTGTAGTGGTATTTTTAGTCATTCATCAAGAATGTAGATTACTCTATAAAAATTACCCTAACATGTCACCAGATCTAATACAATATAGGAAGAAGAAAAAGAAAAAGATTACCAAATCTTGCTTAATTGTAACTTATAAATAAAATATAATGTTCGTCAAGGCATTTTGGTTAAAACAAATAAACAACAATTGTAGGACCTTAAAATGTAGTCTACCTTAGTGTAGAATTAAATACAATTCTCGAATGTGAATTGTCGATTGTGTCCATAAGATTTTAAAATACATTTTTAGACGCAGACATACATAATGAGGCAGTAATTGAAAAAAGGTTAATTATTCTCAATTTATTCTTTAATTTTTCTTTAATTTCGAGACACAGTTATTTTGTACGATTATTACAAATTCAATTGACTGGTAAATAAGAACAATAAAAAATTATTTTGCATAAAATTTGTTGTGTGTTTACAATATTTCCCACTATTATAATAAGGAGAAAGTGAAACCATAGTAATACATTACAAAAATTGATTAATATTTACAACATTTATTTATTTCTTGATTGAGGTAAAAGATTATTTTACCTGACGATAAGCTACCTTATACTTCCCCAATGACAAAACTTTAAAAGATATATTCATACAATAATGAAAATGAAATTGTATTTTTATTCAATTTCTCAATTCTGTCGAATTAAAAACAAACCTTAAATTATGCTTCTAAAACCACTTTATTAAGTAAACGCAATCTCTGGGACTTCCATGATTTAAGAATAATCGTCCTTATTTAAATTATAAAGTAAGAATAAATGCAAGGTTTTAGATTGAGATTAAATAAAAAATCTAGAAAAGATTTTGCTAACATGTAGTGCACTGAAGAAGAGATCACTGAAATTCACTAGAATAAATCATAAAACACTTTGCAAATAATGATTTGGAGATTTTTGTTTGTTAAGTTCAAATAAAAATCCTTTTCTAACAACTAAAATCTGTGTTTCGTCAAGATTGCTTCTTCCATTTCATTAGAGGCATAACAATAGGATCGGATTTGAAGGAAGTTTCAAATGGTCTTTGTATACTCTTGCAACTTCGTCAGCGTATAAAATTACAAAATGTAGAAAAGTTGGTTTTAATAATTTCTTCGGAGTGGTTCAATCACAAACGTTTAAGCTCTGCAAAGCTGAGGCAGTCAGGGTGGGAAGAAGGTAGAGGGCAAGTATTATGCTGTTATCCAATTTCTTAAATTCACTGGAGTGTGAAATGGTAGGCGTATGTCTCTCTGTCTGCTGTTGCCCTTAGCGACGGAAGCACGTAGTTCAAATTGCAACTGTTCTCCCGCTTTAATTGTCGTGCTAAAAAGTAATAAGCCCCTCTTAATGAGCAGTTATGGAAAACGGCAAAGGGAATGGCGACCTCTTTCTCTCAAGGCATTTCCAGGCTGCAAAGTGGCCCCATTGTTCCCAGAAATAACAAAACATAAGAAACGTTGTCAGTCCCTTTTCCAGACTGAACAAACATATGAAAATATCTGCAATTTTCTCTCCTCGCTATGGTTTAATTATTTCTGTGGTAAAGATTACTTGAATTCTGCTTGTAATATTGAGTGTTTATAGTAAGTGATTAGATATTAAATACAATAAAAGATAAACTAATTAAATACGAAATTGGATTTAAAAAAAAAACATAAAATATACTATTATCAGATTAGTATATCCACATAAAATTAATGAAGATCATGTAATTATATCAAATGGATTCTTTATGGTATAAATTATAATCATTTTAATTATTAGCATTTACGTTATAATCAATTTTATGATGAACAGATTCATTACAATTGAAGCAAATCATACAGCAAAACTTAGCAGAAAAACATAACAGTACTTCAAAACTGAAATCCTAACATATAGACAAATAAACAAGACAGATAATTACAACTATTACAACTATTTCATCCATACGAGTGGATGCATCCACAGCGGAGATTTGTAGTCCAACAGGAAAAGGAAAGTTCTACTGGGATTTGAATGAAAAATGATGATCTTCGAGGAAAGGCTGTTCATTAGTCTCCTTGGAGGAGGTTTGGCGGAAAGATTCGAAAAGAGACATATCCACCCGTGTCCCAGAAAAAAAAAAACCAAACAGCAGTTTCTTATTAGTTGAGATATATATACATTTTATTTCATTAGTATATACTTTTGTAATAAAATAATCTCTCAATTTCTCAAAATCTAAAATGATCAGAGGTCTCAATTAGTCTGCAGGAAAAAAATGTCTTTATAGCTCATTTGTCTTATTTGCAGAATAAGAGTTATACTATAGGAATCACATCATTTTTAAAACATAGCCTAATGTAAGAGTAAATAACTTTAATTAGGAATCATATATCGCTGTTTTTTTTGTAAAAGCCTTAGAATTTAGAAAAAATGTTTCAAACTATAATTTATGGTACACATATTTCAATCAATAGATAATTGTTATCAAAATCACTACTTCGAATAAAATTATTATACATAAGAAAGCTTTGTTGTTTAATATCTGTATCAATAATTGTTAGTTTGTACAATTTTTTTTTTCAATGAAACGAAGTTCTCCCTAGGTTTTGTATTTCATAGATATACCAGAAGCAATGAAATACATAACTTCTACATAACTTAATAGCTTATGGTAAATTTTCATTTTCCTTAAAGTTTAACTTTTCAGTAAAACCTAAAAATTAACTTATTTTCTTTTTATTAAGAGCAGTTCGACTGTGCAAAGTTTATTTTGTACACAAAAGAACATATAATTCAAATGAATCTTATTGCTTAATTCTTTGGTATTAATTTAAATTTATTTAATAAAAGAAAACTAAAATAATATTTAGTGAAATATGATTAATTTATATGTTAATGTAGTTGATGATAAACACAAATATGTGAATTTTTATTCTTATTATACTCAATCATCAAAATTTTATAATTTAACTTAAAGTATAGTAGTGAGAAAAATATAGTAAATGACTAAATGTTTCTTAGGCAAAAGGGTATCTTTTATTAAATTTTATTAGCAAATAGGGTATTTTTTCGTACAAGTCGTATTTCTTGGGTGGCAGCCCATTTGGGTGTTTTGCAGTGAAATGGACGTTGCACTCCCCCATAATAAGCACACTGTAAAAGAGTTATGGATCCATTCCAGTAAACAGCCTAGGGGAGGAAAAGGTAGGTAATGTAGAAGTAAGGGGAAGAATAAACATTTATTTAAAACCTTCCTGAAATATTTATATATATTTAATTAAGCGACCAAACTGAAAATGCATACAGAATGTTAATTTTATCTTATTATATAAAATTAATAATGTATTTTCTTTAAGAAACGAAAATAACACTTCTAAATCAAATTATTCTTAAAGATATCAATGTAGATTTCATAGTTTTCTTACATTCAGTAAATTATATATCGTCTTGACACGATGCATAATAGATAACTATTATAAATTTTATTACGATTACATTACAGCATTTTTGAAAATTTTTCAAAACGAATGAACATTTTCAAATAATTGCAAAATGTAGTTCGCTGAATTTTATATAATTTTTATAAATAAATAAATATATACAAATCTGATAGAGAAACATTGAATTACAATTGAAATGGAAATGAATATTTACGATTTTCTTTTTCGTTTGATTAAAGTACGATAAAACAAAAAACAAAAAAAAACCAGATAAGAATTGAATAGTTCTAATCTTTCTAAATCCTTTAACTTATACCATCGAGTTATGTTCTTTAAATTTATAACCTTTCACGAACAGCAACAAGACAACGACTAGAATAACAAAGTATTATCAAAAATAATATGAATTCTCGTCTAATTATAAAAATTCCTCACTAATCTTCTTTCAATTTTTCAACGATTTTCATCCAGTAACAATAATGAATTTTGTCTACATTAAAGGTGAAATTAATTATTTAATTCTAGATCATTAATTAGTTATGTACTTTTTTAAAAATAGCTATGAAATGTTTTAAAAAAATAGCCATATATATCAGTCTTTCAATTTCTAATAATAAATGAATTTTTGTAATCTTACATAATTATGATTACATAAAACTTATATACAATCGAGTGTAAATGATATCTTTTTTTAAGAAATTTCGAAATTCTTTGTGTCCGTTGCTAATTAAAGATAAGCAAACAGAAGCGTTACAAGTAAATGATCATCGGAGAAAATGTTTGCTGTGCAAAAATAACAAAAATTTAAATTTTTACTATGCACACAAAACGTTCTCAGTAGGCCTACTAATTTTATTTTTATTCAACAATTATATGCTAGTTCAGATTATATTATTTTCATGGCGAACATTATCAACACATGGTAAATATATTTTATAAATCAACTATATAATTACTTTTTAAACAAAATTGATATTATTTCATCTTAAAATCCTGAGAAATAGTTATCGTCTTATTTGAAAAGAATCTCATTTTCAGTTAGATTTTTTTTTTTTTTGATGAAAGGAAATCATGAATCTTTTTACCATTACTTAGATTTTTTTTTATTTGAACCTTCTTCTATGCATGAAAAAATAATATTGCCAGACCTTGAAGACAAACACTGTAATAGCTTATTATCTCTTTTGAGATGTCATTTGAAAATGAGTGAAATTGTTCAGAAGCTAGGGTGTGGTCACCCTCCTGTCATTGACAAAGACAGTTCAGGCAAATGATCAGAATCAAACTCCTATTAATGTGAAATACTCGACAAAAAGAAAAAGGATACCACACCTAGACAGAACCGATTTTAAAAATAGCCAGGAAATTAAACTTGTCTTTGAGTAAATGAAATGAATAATCAGAATCCTTTGTTATAAAATCAAATGGAACGATTTTGATATTAAAGGTATCTCAGACAAAAATCTAAATACTTGATTTTCCTATTATTTTCAATTCAAAACTTGAATGAATTTGAAGAGCTATTCAGAAAACTTCTTTGAAAACATGACTGTCTTTTTGAAATTTATTTCGAGGGTAAAAATAAATATAATTTTATAAGAAAAGTAATAAAATATACAATATGGTTTTTCACCATCTTCTGCATTTTTAATCCCCATCTGAAAAAAGAAGTAGGATTCTTCAATGCTAAACAAAATAGCTAGCTTACAAAGTTTTATGTGTGTTACAACTTTTCCATTGTAGAAGATTTAAAAAGCAAACATACAATTTAAAATACAAGAACACCAAACGGAAAGCATTTCGAAGATCTGAACGCTTGAGGTTGATAAGGGAACTCGTTCAGAGCTCTGAAAAGCTTTCCGATGTATGTATGATTTTTATGTACGAGTAAACTTCCAGAATAATTAACTAGCTGATTTTTTTTCTTCATTTTAATCTCACACTGAATTCTTATGATCTGCATATAGTTTATTTTACTCATAAACTTCATGAACTCTTAGCAAATATTACTTACAAAATCGTATCTATGTAAAATATCTCCAATTTAAAAGTTCTAATAGGACGCTGGAGAAAAAAACAACAACACATTAAACGTTAATTCCTATTGTAAATAAAGATTTCTATAAAGATAATCGAAGAAGTGGCATTAACTTCAAAACGTTTGTTTGGAATAAATTCTTTTCTTTAAAAAAAAAAGATTAAAACTAGTTGATTCAAATGGATCTTGCAAAATGTAGTTAAAAAATAATTAAACTGGATGTTTCATGATGTTATATTGTATTGCAAAGTTAAACGACGACTTGAAAGGTGATAAAATATAATTCCAAACACTATTAAAAGAATTACTATTAGTTTTGATATAGTGAACGATAATATCACACAGAACTAAACGGTATTGCGATTTCTTTAATTGTAAGTTGCAATATAAAAGGCAAAAGTTTAAAAACTTCAAGTAGAGAAGAATTAGAAAAAAAACTGAATTTCAGTCTCAAACATCAAGTAAATAGTTGTTTTTTGATTGTTTTTTCAAAGTTATTTACATAATTTTAAGTTATTTATTTTAGTAAATAAGATTTTTTTTTAGGTTTTTCAGTGAATATTCTGGAATCTTTTAGATTTCATTCAGAATATAGTATTTTTTTTATTTTAATTTCAGTTATTCGTAAAAACTCATTCCCCCATCTGTAATACGTAATATTATTATTATTATTATTATTATTATTATATTTAGTTAAGCAAAAAAACCTTTAAAGAAAAGTGCAATTAAAAAACTTGTAAAAGTGTACTCTACAGACTATCGTTATTGTAAGACTTGAAAAAAATTCCAGTTTTTTAAGACCGAGCCCATATTCGAAGCTTCATTCTCTCTACAAGTTCTATCCCTTCTCTGAGCCCGCATTATCAGTGTGGGACACATGACTCCATTCTCTCCGAATAGCAGACAATCTAATAGCGGATCCTCCTGCAGCGATGAGATTCAAGCAGTGCAGACATTATTAAAACTCTTTAGCACGTTTCACAATTATTGTTATTATCCCTTGGGGTCCTTAATTCTGAATCATTCGAATTCAGAGTTAATTAAAAGGTCAGTTCCTCAAAACTAAAATGGTGTAATTTGACATCAGTGAGACTTTACAGATTTCAACTGAAATGTTAGAGACGTTTTTATAGTCCTTTAAGGCATGTCCGAGAGATAAAATAAAACAGATTTAAATTTTAAGTCAACATATGCTTTTTGGACCGTCCGTTAGTAATCAGGATAATTCAAAAATCCTACAAAATATCTTAATATCCTACAAAACTGATATTTTAAACACAAGACAGATTCCTATTGTTGTTGGTAAATATTTATTTTTCAGTTAAGAAGGCAGTACCAAAAATATCTAAAAATTCATTAACATAAATTATATATATATATATAGTATATATGTGAGAATATGTACGAGTAATATCCATTACTAATGAGAAATCGGGTCACACTCTGATCTTATTTAAAGCTTAAAATA